>JAVXUO010002762.1:0-600000 GCA_033065855.1 Escallonia rubra
GCCTGCCGAGCGAGGTTTTGGGAGTGCCGATCTTTACGCTTTTATTGGTGAAAATTGGAAATTGATTTGCATATATTGGGGGAAAACGAGAGAGGGGGAGCGGGGTCCGGGCTTGGGTTGGTTAGATTGGATTTAAAGTTAATGGACTAGAGTATTAGTGATAAACCAACCAAGCCCAGCTGAGACAGGGTCAAGACCAGTAAAACCATAAGTTTGTCTCGTCTAGTTGAGCCCAGCCTGGTGGGGAGGTTGAGGAGAAGAGAAAGAGGTGAGCTCTGACTTGTGTGAATTGGCCCAAAAAGTCCAAACGGCCCAGAGTGTGGTTTCATTGTTTGGATTGCATAAAATTCTGGGGACAATTTGAGGGTCAATTCTACGTTCGAAGTAATTAGTCTAGATTAGTTTTTTATCAAATTTTTTATTCGTGTTAAAGCATTATTTTTATTGTTGATTTTATTTTCTAGTAGTTTAAACTTTTAAAATAGACAATAACTTAATATGGTATCAGAACTCTGATCTTGACAAGGTATTGGGTTTAATTACTCCCGCCGCTTACATATTTCACCCAGTTTTATTAAAGCATGATTTAGATTATTTGGCCCGTTTTTCAATAACTTAAACGTTTATGACAAATGACAACCTACAAATTTGAATCTTTTCTCATCCTACTCCGTATATATATTGACCTTTTATTTTTCGCATCACACACACATATAAGTAGTTGCAATACATGTCGTACGGCGAGGAATTGGAGAAATATCAAGTGATCACAAGCATAATCCAAGAGCTAAATTTTGGACGTCATAAATTTTGAAATTAATGGATTGTGAAATGTGAGCTTATTCTTACTTCAAAAATACTTGCAATACATTTTAAAGCACTATCAGGTTACGACGACTAAGTACTTTAAAAATCTTTAAGATGAATTGATTGCTAAAGCTCCTTGCTCAAAGAGGAATGTTCTCAACATAATTTTATTACTCCCTCTGTCTTATGATCGTATATTTTTTCATGCAGATTAATAACTTTAGTCACATATTGTTTGTTTTTCATTTTATTTGTTAGAGAGATGAGAGGGAAAAAGTGAGTCAGAGAAAATGAGTTAGTGTAGTGTTAAATGCGGAGACATAAGTATAACTAAAAAGTGTGGACAGAAAATGAGTTGGTGGATAGAGAAATAGAATTAAAAAAATGCAAAAAAGTTCATATGTAAAAATACTTACAGAATATTTCTTAATTTGGAAAGTGAACATTTTTTGTAAGAGGATTCAAAAAAATATATATGATCAATATTTGTATGACAGAGGGAGTATGTTTTTAGTGGGTTTGAAAGCTAATTTAATCAGCTTTTAATACTTGACAACGACACAATAATTTAAAATTTAATCAGATTTGACCATCCGTCGATTCCAAACATGTTAACAGGAACCGATTAGCCTATTCTCAATTAAACAGTTTAGTGATGAACTCTGCACCACCGATGATCATGTCAGAATACTGAATTACTTCAAAGATAGCAACTAACCTGTTTCGCATGATAACATCGATAGATTTATTTTTTAAAATCTGAAGCTTTTAAAACAATAAGTTAACATGAAATCAGGGTTATTTCTGTTCAAATTTTTAAAGAGAGAATAATACTCTAACTTAGTAGCAAAAGAAACAAAAGATAGTACTAAGTAATTCTTTTGGCTGCTCCACAGTACAAACTACAAATGAAAATAAAATTTTGCACCTAAAAGTCCAGGGTCTACATGTATATGCAGTTATGCACCATAAACGTGATGTGGTTATCAAGCTAGCATTCAGCCCAGCCTTCCTCCTGCACGTGACGTAGCGGTCTTCTCCTTTTCATGGTACGTTCGAGCTTGGACTGGGCGGCCAGTATCAGCTTCGCCGGCACGCCGGAGACTTCCCCCAGCCCATTCAAATTTTGCCACGTGGACATCCCGACGACTTTAAAGCCGAACCACAGGGACGCCGCCAGGCAGACCCGGTGGGGCAAAACCGCCTTCTTCTCCAAACAAATCCCAAACGCCCGACTAGCTATCTGAACCGCGTCCAAGCTGACTCCACCACTCACCCCTAGCCTTGTGCACCAGTTTACCAAAATCCCCTCCACCTTCGAATCTCCCGATCTAACCTCGCCTGAGAGCTTTGCCGCACATTTCGAGTACTTGCTGCAAACATCGGTGTCCGAGCTAGCCGTCTGATCGATTTTCTTCGGACGAGTGATGCTGGTTTCGGTGGTGCTCGAAACACAAGCCGACGACGAAGACAATGAATCTACTTCGCCGTCCGGAGATTCCAACGAGCAGGATCTGCATGCGCAGCTGCCGAGTTGTTTGTGCCCACCACCAGAAAAGCTACTGCCGGTGAATTCTTTGCATTTGGAGCACACTATACTACGAACATGGCGAGCTACCAGGAAGTTGGCTCCGTGAACTGTAGCATCACATTTCCAGCAAAGAAACGCAGAATCAGAAGCACAATGCAAAGTAGCTTCTCCTTTGCACAACTCGCATAACCTGGCTTTCATCTTTTTGGATGTTTTTCCTTATCTCTGTTTTTTAGGTGGTCGAGGGATGGGATGGTAACAAGTTACCGGGCTCCCACCAGAATGTAGAGATATATCCGGTGATCAGACCGTATGAAACTCAACTTCCTAGATATTTATATGCGGGGAAAAGAGACAGATGAGGAGAAAAAGGAGACAGTATGGTTTCAGAGTAAACTGCGGAGATTCAGAAAGAGAAAAATCGCTGAGAAATCGGAGTTGGTATGGCTTGACGGAGGAAAAGCAGGAGTTTATATGGTTTCAAAGGGAGGGAGCTAGGTACGTACCACGGATACAGAGGAGAAGACGTACGTTGGATATATATACATATATATAGAGAGAGGGGGGGGAAGAACATACGGAGGAGGATAGAGATATGAGTCGACGGGACGAAAGCGGTGATATTTTTAATGGGAGCAGGGGAAAGGAATGGCTGTCGATGGGGTGAATTGAATGAGATGAACGTTCATAATTGAAAGGGTAGCTTTGAAATTTGAAGTGTGTATGGTGGTAGCAGCAGCTACACAAGTTGTGGAAGGAATGGAATGAGGGCCATACGCAAGGAAAAGCAGCCATGCAAAAGACTTGTTGTGCTCTGCCGCCTGCCTCTCTCTCTCTCTCTCTCTCTTCAAACCACCATCCTTGTCCACACAACCTCGTTCCCCTCGAACAACTCAAAATTTGCTTCCTCTTTGTTTATGCTTTTTGCAAACATACCCTTCATCTTTGCAATTTTATGTTTTGCGGCTAGCCACCTTCCACGTATGTATAATTGCTTCAAACAAATTGTAGACTAGTCGATCTATAGTTACTGTTGGCAAGGTGCTTCAAACAAATCTATAGGAATGTAAACTCGAGGATTGTTTTGGCGAAGGTCAGAGGCTTTAATGTTGCTATGTATATAGTCATTTTAGTGTTAAAATGAAAGATCAAGAGAAGTGATACTTGAGTTACATTTTTCACCATTTGCGTTCCGCTTTCTAGCTAAACCCTTGAAAGAGTCATTTTAGCGACAAAAACAGAACTCTGATAACCGAAGTAGAATTCCAAGTAAGTGTTCAAGTTTTATCCTTTGATGTTAGGTGTCCAGCTTAAAATGATGATTACCGACCGACTCTTCTGTGATCGTAGCGGTACTTATATGTTTCTTTTGAGACAAAGAGAAAGCTCTATGTGCTAAAATCGCAAATCAATGGACTCGCGTTGATTCAAGAATCTCGGATTGTTTTAATACATTCCCGCAAATTGTGTGAGCAAGTAAAAGAGCGACAACGAAAATATAGTTCGTAACGCGTGGCCAAAAAGCAATACAGGAGAAGTAAGCATATGTATAGCAATATGGGAGAAGTAAGCATATGTATATGCAAGATGTGCATTCCTGCAATGTGGCATCTTCTTGTCGCACGTCATTGTAAAACGAAGTCCACTAAATGTGTGGTTGGACTTCCAAAAAAAATTCTTCGCCCGTCCTCCTTCTTTTTCTGTCCAACAACTGGTCCGAGGGGAACGCGACCAATTCTCTCAGCCACGCCGGGTGTCAAACTAGACCGACCCTCACAGTGTCCCCGACGCGTGCCACAATTTGACCGTGTCATCCTGACTAGATACGCGTCACGGATCTCCCACGGGAACCCGTTCCTAGAGCTCTCCCTCCTTCCAAAACTGACCATTCCTCAAAATGAAATGATTGTCTGCGTTCGTGTATTCGCAGGTGACGTAGTCCCAGCTCATCTCAAACCTTTTTCTCTAAATCTGGACCTAGTGATAGATGACGTGGCAAAATATTAACGGGCCGCATGCATTCGATTTGTTGCATCGGCGGCGACCGTAAACAAATTTTAAGCCCTAATGGAAAAATGACCAGAAACTTGGTTGAATATGCACCACGTGGCATGGCCAGCGGACAAAGTCTCGTATGGGTCTTGGTAGCTAAAAGGCGGCGACGCAATGTCCATTGTAGCTGTGCGCAAGAGTGGTCTGAGAGCGACTAACAACTACCAAGTACGTATACTAGTAAGTTACGAGCACCAGTACTCCTCGCAAGTCATGACTTAGTTCAGTAGGCCTTGTGAGTCATGACTCAGTCTTGTAGAATCAGGCATCCTACTTACCTATCTCGCGAAAAATATCTTTTCTACGATACAAATTTGTTATATTTTACGGGATCCAGATCCCTTACTGTAATCATGAGTTAAAGTAGGGGTGTTGTCCTCATTGCTGAGAGAGGGGGGGTTACAGCAGGAGAGTCAAATCATATTTTACGTTATTGAGATTTTCACTTATTACATGGAGCTATATTTTGTATTAAAAATTATACTCCACGTGATGTAGTTTGCTATTGTCTTGTAATAAATCCATTCTCGTTCAGAATATCATCGCAAAAAGTGACACCGCATGTTGCGTAACGTATTATACTAATACTGCCCCTAAGGACCGATGATTTAAGAGTAAAGACAACCCTAAACTAACCCTTTCCTCCTCGGCATCGCTCACCGCCACTTATATTCTCACTACCGACCAAATTCACAATCATTCGCTCATTTACCTTCCTCGCTTTCTTCAATGTTCTACCATAATGCTGACAACCAATCTTGTACGACCACCATGTCGCAGCTGAGGTCTCAAACAACAATGACAATCAAAATAATTGGAGATGATGATTGGGTAAATCTTTGAGTGAAATTGGTACGTGCTGCTTATAGCTGGTGATGATGAACTTAAGCGTGTGTGTGGAGTACTTGGAGGTAGGTGATGGTGTACTTAAGGGTGTGTTTGGTGTACAACCACCATCTCGCCATTGGGTTAAGTAATGAGTGGTGTTGAGCCTTGTGTCTGGTTGTGATTCAAAGGTGAAGGTGTGGTCGTGGTGTAGCGATGGAGGTAGGTATGGGGTGGTGGTGATGGTGATGGCGAAGAAGGTGGGTACGAGGTTTTGCTAGTGATTAGTGCAGGGGTGATGGAAGAAGAAATACGAGGTTAAAGAACAAAATTAGGAATGTGAGGAAGAAAAATAAAAAAGATGATACTTTTTTTTGACAAATTTACCTCTTCTTTGAATTATACGAGCCTCGCACATGAGAACTAGACGGGTCTGGGACTAAGCAAAGACAATATAAGGATTTGATTGAGTGATCACTTTGATACAAACATAAGTTTCCTAATCAAATTGAAACTAGTATTTTACTCCATTTTAATTAATTTGTTGCCAAATGAAGGGAGGGACTATTACTTATCAACGCGACACAAAGCCTCAACCTAAGCATAGTTTGTCAAAGCGTGATCAAAGCAATTAACTCATAATATAATATATTAATTAACACGACAATGAGAGTGCAAGGAGAAGACATTAAATCCATTTTGTTTTAGGTACACTGTTTGTCGAATGAATCTAGATAGACCAAAACCGTGAAAGGGGAAACATTCTCCTAGCGAAGCTGCTTATGAGATCAGTGGGGGAGCCATGAATTAACTTATGGAGAATAGAAAATGGTGCAGCGATTTTCTCTCTTTTATTTTGACTTGATAAAAATAAAAGACAACATAGCCAAGACAAATAAAATGGATATTTATACAAGTTAAAATAATTTCTAAAGCAAATGTGATTATATTTTCTAAGGGTGCAACTTGGGTCTTGGGCTGGCTGGACGGATCTAAGGGTTAGACCATACCCAACCCACTCTTAAAACGTCGTGTCCATGTCCAGCCCAACCCATCTACGGGCCTAATAATATATGTCAACGCCGAGCCCATATATTTTGGTGGACTTGGGTTGGACTCGGGAGCTCACGGTTTGTCCATGATTATGAATTACATTTTTTAGAACGATTTCAAAATATATCGTTGACCATCCAACTCTACAATTTAGTCATGATAGTGAAAAAAAGTACATTAAAGTCTCAATAAATATAAGCATGGAAATAAATATTTGGGACAAAATGAGAGAAAAAGACTAAAGAAAACAATATATACACACACACACACACTAGGACTGGTTTTTCCACGGGTTGGACGGACTTGTCGAAACCTTTGCCTATGTCCAGCTCATATTTTTTATGGGGCCAAAAAATTGAGTCCAGATTTTTTTTTGTCAGAATACTTGTGTAAGTACGAAATAAAATGTATTGTAACTTTGAATTAAATAGTGAGCCTATAAATCAATTTAAATTTTTCTTTGCGGAAAGTGGGTTATACTTTTGGGAATAGATGACCCGGTTTAAATTTGAGCTTTAGTTTGACCCATTTATAAAGTTAGAGAAATTTGGGACGTAATGGGTATTTTACAATTCTAATTGTTTTAGGAATATAATTACATTCCTTTTAGGCTGATGACTTATGTACAATATAATTCCTTAGAGTACCACACACTTCAGAAGAGCCTCCAAAGAATCTCTAGGAAGAATATTATTCAGATTTTTGTCATTACATTGAGGTAATAGCTTATTTTGATATTATGATTGAGGTTTATGGTAAGAACCACATAAGCTAAGGTGATTGATAACGTCTAATTGAAAATTTGGGTACTATTATATTAGGGTTTTTGATATAATTTGTTTGAGGAGAACAAGACTTGGAGTTGATTGATTTGCGCAATAGAGGTAAAGATTTTCTCACGCATTTACCCCATCCGAATTCTAATTATCAATCCGTTCGTCAATTGATTTATACTCTTGATCCTTACGCTAAATAGTTCTTTGTACTTTCGATTATTGACTTTGATTCGTGATCTTTTTGTTGTAAATCTTTGTAGCTATTTCAAGAGTCAATAACTTTTTCGTTCCTTGTCCAATTTTAGTTCTTTTACACTTTTTGAAAACCTCAAATGATGTAATATAACTTTTTAGTTTTGGGTTTTCTGAAATTCCAAGTGATCGACATTCGAAAATAGATCTGAACATTGTTATGCTTATATTTCTGCCAATTCAGGTCAGCAAACTTCGATTTATTTTATCTTATTTTTTTCTCATTTGTTTTAAATGATATTAGACATTCTGAAATCCTTGAATAGTCTTCTTCAACTTTTTAGTTTAAGGGT
This sequence comes from Escallonia rubra, assembly GCA_033065855.1. NCBI lineage: Eukaryota > Viridiplantae > Streptophyta > Magnoliopsida > Escalloniales > Escalloniaceae > Escallonia > Escallonia rubra. Next base: position 7,590 of record JAVXUO010002762.1, read on the forward strand.
TTTTAAGAATCCATTTGGTTTCTGGTCAAAATTGAGTTTGAAAGTTATTTGTCAGTGCAGACTTTTTTTATTTTTGACACTGTAAATCAGCCCACTTCGATTTGTTTTATCTGCTTTATTTCTCGTTAGTTTTTGATGATTCTAGACAATATGGAAACCTTAAAGAGTCCTCCTAAACTTATTAGTTTTGTATTTTATTAGAATTCCTTTAAATTTTTTATCGAAATTCAGTTTGAAAGTTATTCGTTGGTACAAAAATTGTTATTTGACACTGCAAATCAGCTTACTTTGACTTGCTCCATCTTATTCGTTTCTTATCAGTTTTTTATGATCTTAGACGTTACGAAGATAGTAACGAGTCCTCTTCAACTTTTAGGCTTTGAATTTTCTTAGAATTCGTTGATTTCATTGTTGAAGTTAACCCTTGAGTAAAATTATTCTGCGTAGAATCGTGTGAACGGGAATGACTTTGTCAGCTTCAAACTCTTGGTGTTTATTAAGTTGATTTGGTATATGTTTTTACATCTGGCGAGCCATGTCACAGTGTATGTGACTTACCTATTTTTGACTTACCCACTTGGATTGGAACGTGGGCTAGCTCAGCGGGATGAGCTAGAGATCGGAATCTTAATTTCTGAACATTGTCTCTCGTGTTAGTGATGGCACGTGTGACACATTACTGAATGGCTCCCGTGGTTTTCGTCTTTGTACTGATTGAACATTTAAAATTTGATATCTGATATGTTTGAAGATGTTTTCGAACTTATCTTAAGTATTATCGAATTCATTGGAGTCTTTTTGAAATATAAAGATATCGTTATCAGAGCTTGTGGAAACGTTTCGAACTTAATATTCTATTGTCTGTTGGCACGAGCTATTTGACCTTGTTGTTAATCTGATTTTTGAATTGAAAGTTAGTGCATTGATTTTAGTATTCGACATGCACTTTGATATCGTATTTTATCAACTCCAAGTACTATTATCGATATAGCGTGCTTTGTACTCTGTGGGTGGGTGCGTGCGATTATCTTTACTGGGTTTTGTGCTAACATTAACCCCCCCTACTTTCAGGTTATCAGCCAGTGTTTGGAGTTGTGCAAATGATTATAAGACATGATTAAGTAAAAAGCTTTTTAAGGAAAGATTTTCTTTTATATTTATCGTCGAATAGATTTTGCCTTATATTTTATTTTGGAGTTCCGTGTAGGAGTAATTGAGGTCAATGTAACTGTTTTAAACCGGCGTGACATTTATTGATGTTTCTTGAAAACTTATTCTTAGAGGCCGTTTGTGATTGATTCTCTGAATTAAAATTAAATCAGAATCAGTTTCTAAAATCAAATTTAATCCATTTGAAGTATAACAGATTAAAAGTTGTTGAAAGTGTTTGGATAAAAAGAGATTAAAGTAGATTTAGTGCGGTAAAATTACCATATAATGTAAACAAATTGAAAGAGAGCATTTAATGCCTTTTATATGTGAGGATATTTTGGTAATTTCCTTGCTGATTCGAAACTGATTAAATCTGAGGATTATGGATTTAATCAGTTTTGAGCACATTTGAGCAGATTTAATCAGTTCACTTTTTTTTGCCAAACACTTCAAACCAGATTTAATCTGAATTTAATCAGGTTTGATTTACGGGAATACCTAATTAAGAGACTTTTGGATAGTTTGAGGTTTTCTGCATTTATTTATTTGAAATTAACGCTTTGAAAAAATCGGGGCGTTACAGGCTTGTCGAAACCTTTACCCATGTCCAGCTCATATTTTTTACGGGCCAAAAAATTTGAGTCCATGTCTACCACGGCTACTAAAAAAGTAAGTCCATTCCGATATTTCTACGGATTGCTCGGCCCAAGTTGCACCCCTAATATTTTCCAATACAACGAGGTATCTGCCATGATTCAACTTAATTTTGGACTTTAATGATCAAGATGAAGTGCAAGTGTTAAAAACCGAGTGCAATTATCAACGAGGATTTGCCATTTGTCGCCTGAATTTTGCCATTCATTAGTCACGAAAATTAAAGCCTTATATTATATGTCGCTAGAATTACCCAGTGACATGTGCAAGCACCTCTGTCAATTAAGAAAAAGAAACGGCCACCTAGCACTGCAAAGGTATCACAACACAAACCCTAGAATTTCATAAACTTAATGGTAAAGCTAACACTCAATCCGACCCAGTGGAATAGAGAAGGATTTGTTAATTTCAACTACAATTCGCTGGATCAGACCCATCAATTGAAGATTCAGAATCCACTATTTCTTACTTCCTTTGGTAGATTATCTGCATAATCTAAGCTGATTTTGAATGGTAACTTTACTCCGTTTGTTAATCTTTCATTTTTTCCTTTCTAACTGGACAAAATTCGATCATGGTAAAGCAAGTTGCAGTTTAATGGTGATTAGGTACTTCTTATCCAGTCTTAGTTAGGGTTTGATGAATTGTGCAGAAACCCTAGTTCTATGAGCAAAATCGACACATACTTTGGGGTGGAGATGGATGGGAGTGAAGGGCAAATGCACGTGGCTGAACAGCCGGTGTATAGTCACAACGTGCATTACATGCAAAACCATAATCCGAGTAATGGGAATTTGATGGATCATGATGAGCACCATGATAATGGTGGGAGTGAAGGGGGTATGGAAGGGGATGTCCTGTCTGATAACCATAGCGCGTTGGCCTCGCATCATGAGAGTGATAACCAGCTTACCCTCTCTTTCCAGGGTCAGGTTTACGTCTTTGACTCCGTCTCGCCCGAAAAGGTGATTCTTTGATTCTTAAATGTTTCACATGGACATGATTTAACTTCATTGGAATGCATGCGAGTTTGCGTCAATGCGCTTCTTTAGTTGATAAACGATATGATTTTTGCACTTTTTTCTACGGATGGGTGCATGAGTATAATCTTCTTGATAGACATGAAAGCGTATGTGCTGAACTAGATGACTTCATAACAAGCTTTTGGCAAACATGCAAGTTTATCTGCTGAAGTAGATGATTTCTTAACGAGTTTGATGTAGGATATCCATTTGAACAAAACCGACATGGCAGTACTTGACATGCACGCGAGTTAAGACAACAATAAGAATGAGCACATTGGTGAATGACCTGCAACGCTCAAGATCGACCTTGTTGTCTAAATCTTGACGAAGGCAGGGTGGTTGTTCTGCTCATTATGCCTTTACGTCTTTTGTTTGAGCAAATCTTCAACTGGAAGTCTTTACTTCCATTTGGTGAACTTTGACTGGAGAGCGGCTTTTTGTTTCTTTTCTTACCTTTCCTGTTTAAATGAGAGTAAACTACTTGAAAGAAACAAGATTAGCTCAGCTGCAACTCATGCATTTTTAGAAATATGCACATGCATACAACGGTCAGTCATATGTGATGGAAAAGCCTTTAACGTTCCTTAGACATCCCCATTTGACGGCATTAAGTCCTTAGGCTTCGGCTTGTAGGACAGTCTTACCATAAAGTAGTCTGACTAGTCTCTGTCCATAATCATAGAATGAGTTTACTTTCTTTTTTCGGATGAATTTTTCAGGTTCAAGCTGTACTTCTGTTATTGGGTGACCGGGGCATATCTCCAAACATACCTACTACCCCACTAACCACACACCACAATGACAGGGTAGGGTTATTCAAGTATTTCTCATTTGCACCTTATGTTTTTTTTAGCCTATAACTAATGAATCCCTTCGACCAGGACTTATCTAGTACTCCGCAGCGGTTTGATGTTCCTCAGAGATTGGCCTCATTAAATAGATTTCGTGAAAAGCGTAAGGAACGTAATTTCGATAAGAAAATCCGTTACACTGTTCGTAAAGAAGTGGCTCTTAGGTATGAGTTCCTTTTCTCTTCCTTCTTATTCTATACGCATTTCGTGTAAGATTAGTGGATTGTATACCATATCAGGTAAGTTGAAGTAAATGCTCTTGCGCTCTTGCATGAGCCAATGAGCATATGATGCAAGTATTTATTGACTTGCGGATTTAGAATATTTTAGACGTCGGGGTTGTCATCGCCTTCTAAGTCGGATGTACTAACTTTGACATTGATCTGAGGCAGGATTTTGGATGTGCATGCTATATGCATATCTTCTTGCACACACACAAAGCACATGTAGTATTGCATGCTACAGTGGTAGTGCGTTGGCGTTACACTGGCGTTGCTTTAACAATCTGATGCATACCGGTCTCAATGAATTGATATGCATCTTGTGTACATAGAGTATTTATTGACGATTGTTTCTAGCTAAATAGAATTTTTTTTGGGACTAAAGTTCATACTCATGACCATCGATTATATGCGCGTAGCAAATTGCTGTAAGATATGGAGGATTCGGATTTCTGTTACTAAAGTTTCAGCTTAGGGGAATTTTGCGGGAAGGGGGAAGGCTAACCCTCTTATGCAACCAATTCACTAGCATTAATACTAATAATACTACAAAAATATAACAAACAACATTAAATGCACTAGTGCTCTACCCAATGTTGATGCATGGAGAAACATTCAGCAGAGATTTTTTTCGAAGAAAAAAATAAAGGGAAAATAAAATAAGGTGAAAGTCTTGCCGTGTTTTAAACTACACTTTTTTAGTGTTTTGTCCTTGAAATTAATTAAATAATCATTGTAATCAAATAAAGAAGAAGATAGAGAAACTTGAACTTTTATACGTCTTCATTTGATAAAAGATTGTTATGAAGTTTTTGTATTCTAACTATACTAGTAGGTTTACAAAGATCTAACCTCCACGAGGATTTATATTCAGCAATGGTACAACTTAATTCAATAGTGGATAAGACGAGAAATAGATAAGAACCAGAGTTGCAACATGCTACTTCCACTCCAATTGGATTGCAACAATGGAGAACTTTAAATAACGTACAATAAAATTTGTATCTTCCAGTAAAATGATAATCACCTTCCTTCTTGTTTTTCCATCTGCTCCAATACGAGGGAAATGAAGTCCTCATCACCTATATCTTATCTTCATTTTCACCCTCTTCTTTACTGTTTAGTCACTTGGCCGGTGTAGCTGCAGTTTTGTTATTGCCAGGGCTGCTCAATGTGTGTCCTGGAATTTCTTGGTGCACTTGGACTACATGCAGAACGGTCTCATGATGGTAGGGTTCTAGGTTGTGTTATGGGATTTGTCTCCTAGATGTCGGTGATGGATCATGATGATTGAACGTTTAGGGTTCTGAGATTTGGACCATGTAAGTGGTTAAAGTTTGAATATTTTTCATGGTAGGTTAGAAGCGGTCTGTAACGACCCTAGTCGTCGTAATATCGCATGTAAATGTTCACGGGTGCTTGGCTCATGGTTGGCTACCTTTAGGCTCTCTGGTACTTTATTGATGTTGCTGTGTAGCATTGTATCATAAACTGGATGATATGTTATTGAACCTTTTATTTCACATAGCCCAAAGCTTCCACTAGCACACGGACGACGCGTGATATTTCTCCACCCTAGTACACAACTAGAATGTGGACAAGGTCGATCTTTATTAGAGAACTGAAAGATGATTCAGTAAGGTGTAAATATAAGGAGACCCTACTGGCATTGCAATCATTCATAGCTGAGCTTTTATAATATGCTTTGGATGGATTGGAACATATTGGAAAATATGTAGAACATACAGGATAGTATTTGTGGATACTGAAGCTATAGAAGTATTCATCTCTTTGAGGACAAGTTAAGAAACAGGGATATGAGATCTAATGAGTTAAAACTAATTTGATGAGAATTTGATGGTGTTCCTCACTTTCTTAATTTGAAGGCTGTGTGTTGTCGTATATGATATATATACCTTGTGGTATTGAAGAGAAGAAGAAAGAGTGTATTCACTGGATAACTCATTTAGGAAGAAGATGGAAATGGTCCTTGTTTTGAAATAACTTTTTAGCACATACTCCCTTCGTCCCGAAAAAATTGAATGCATTTGTCTTGCACAAACTTTAAGAAATTGGTCAAAAAGTCTTTCACTAACAATCACCCCTTTAACAATCCTACCCTCTATGATTTCTGGTGCAGTGCCCTGATCACCATTGTCAAGCCTCAACCATCGAGGCACCACAGCCCCGTGGCCCCCAATCCCACAGACTCAACTACCCTTCAAGGCATTCGGCGGTGGGCGGTTTGCAAACTCAAAGCATCGCGCACACCCATCACCATCACCATCACCTCCTTTCTGGTGCAGTACCCTGATGTATCACCATCGTCAAGCCTCAACATTTAGGCACCATAGCTCCATGCCCCCAACCCCACAGCCTCAACCACCCTTCAAGGCGTTCGGCAGTGGGCTGTTCGCCGCCTCAAACCACCACCCACACCAATCACCATCACCTCCTTTCTGGTGCAGTGCCCTGATGTATTACCATCGTCGTCTCAATCCTTGAGACAATACAGCCGCATGGCCCCCAACCCCACAGCCTCAACCACCCTTAAAGGCGTTCGGCAGCGGGCTATTCGCCGCCTTGAACCACCACCACACCATCACTATCACCATAATTTAATTACCACTGATTTGCTTCCAAAATTAATCTCAAAAATGAAGTTAACTTCTAAATTGAAGATTAAATCTCTGGACAAATGAAGTTATTGGTAAGGATAGAATCTGAAATACTCTGTATAATTGAGATCTAAACTTGAATTGATTAGATCTGATGTCAAGTTGCTGATGGGATGTGATGGCGGTGGATGGTTGCGACAACTGTGGATTGGCGGTGACTGTGGGATGCGACAGCTGTGGTGGTCGGCGCATGGCAATGGCGGGGTTGTAGTGGTGGAAGTAAGGCAGCTGTGGTAGGTTGAAGGGGGAGATAGGGGGCAGTGTGGTGGTGCCATGCTGAAGAGAGAAGGAGAGAGAAAGATCTGAACAAACAAACAAAAAATGGAGAGGTTTGGTTAGTTAGAGAAGGGTAAACGTGGAAGTTAGCAAACATTTTAGTCGAAAAAGGAAAATGAGCAATAATTATGGGACAGACAAAAAAGGAAATATGATCTCTTATTGTGGGACGGAGGGAGTATTATACATTCATACTGGTGATATTGGAGGTGAGCCTTGGTGCAAAAGTAAAAGTTGCTCCCTTGGACCTGTAGGTCACAGGTTTGAACAGGGAAATAGCATCTCCACGATAGTGGTGGTAAGGTTTCATACACCAGACCCCGCAATGTGGGAACCTTGTGCACTGGGCTGGCCTTTATTATATTGGCGATATACGTTTTTATTGATTTTTTGCCCACTGTGTGCATCCTGCTAAAACAATGATGTATAGGCATTAAGAGTGCTTTGAAATCTAGTATTAATTTCCTTTTCAGGATGCAAAGAAATAAAGGCCAATTTACTTCTTCAAAACCCAATCACGATGATTCTACATCAGCAGTAACAAGTTGGGACTCGAACCAGAGCTATGGCTTGGATGGCAGTGGTTCCCAACATCAAGAGAGAGTGTAAGTCTACCTTTCTTCTTGATACTCAGTACTTGGAACGTCATAGTTTTTATTCTGATTTTCTCTTTCTGGTAAACCGAGTTGTGGATCCTTTGTTTCTCTTCCTATATTACTTTTCATGCTTATATTCTTTATGACACTACTCTCTTGTTTTGTTTGTAACTTTTTCATGTTTTTGGTCTGTCAAACTAACCATGAAGTTAAGAGTTTGAAAAGACCATGATGGTTAGCGAGTTTTCATTAGCGGAGAGAAAATTGGTTTCACTTTGCGTTTCCCGTTCCATTTTATCTGAAAGACCTTTCTTCTACATCTATTGACAGCTGTCTGCATTGTGGCATTTGTGAGAAATCTACTCCAATGATGCGCCGTGGACCTGAAGGACCCCGGACTCTGTGTAATGCATGCGGCCTTATGTGGGCAAACAAGGTGAATGTTGAAACCGTGCATATGTAGTAGTATGCTGTTTTATCTGTTATGTTCTCCTGTGTGTGTGTTCGATTCTGGCATGGAGGTGATGGGTTGGAAATGCGGAAACAGCCCCCATTTGTGGGAGTAAATTAATACTCCCAGAGACCCTTCACAGCAGGAGCCTTGTCCATCGGGGTTCCTGATACTATACTCGGGCTTTTTAGGGTGCATTAAGTACGGACACACCGGTGCCCATATGCCAAAAAATAGGAGGCAGGTTTGGTGAGGATACGCAGACGCACACACATGTATATGTATGGATAACACATTCATAGTAACGAAAATCTTAAATAATTCTAAACAACTTAGTGAAGAGAGGCTTTGTGGGTGTTCTATTGCTGTGTGAAGGATTGAAAAATTGGCAGTTAAAAATATAATTTTTGATATCCGATGTGTTGCTAAAACCTGAATGGGCAAGTGATAGAGGCACTTATGGCAGCCAGCTTAATGCACCTCTTAAAGTAATGCCCATGAAGGCCTTTCTTGAGCTCGCGCTGTTTAAAAGTTTAAAACACGGACTCTGAATATTTCTTTGTATAAGACTTGTATGAGCCAAGTGCAGCTGTTAGGAAAATGTAAGTTTGCTTTAGGCAGGCTTTTGAGTCCACATTGTTAATGACTTGTTTACAATGCAGTTTTTGATCTGCATATGATCCCTTGTGGAACAAATGTTTTTCACGTTTTACCCTGGCAGATTTGAATGATATGTATATTATATTTGCTTTCTTATATCTTTTCATAACTTGTTAACTTTAGGGAACTCTAAGGGACCTCTCTAAGGCGCCGCCACCTCCTACAGGGCAGAATTCCATGCTAAATCCGAATGAGGAGGTGGGCAACTGCTCCAATCAGTTTTTAATATGCTTAGGTTTTTGGTTATATTCCTCTAACAAACATTTTTCTTACCTCTCTCTATCTCTCTGCGTGCCTGTGGTTGTGTGTGCGCATGTTTGTGCGTTATGCAGAATGGAAATCCTTCGGCCAAAAAAATGGAAAGTACAGGAAATGTAAATGAATCATCTTGACGGCTATAGGTTTGGAGAAATGTCGTTCAGGAGGCTGTGGGATGGTTCGAGCTTTTTTTTCATATCACAATGGAACCGATCAGCTGCTAATCGATTCCCTCGTTCATTAGTCCTTTCTATTCGGTCTTCTGAGTGAATACTTGATGCAGGGAAAGCACCTCAACCCTCCTCTGTTCTTCCTTTTATCTCCTTCTGTAAACTTTTCTGGCTGTAAGCTTATTACAGATGAGGGAAAAAAACTTGTGACAACCTTTTTTAATTTTATTTTATATATATGAATACAGGAAGTTATTCCCCCCCCCCCCCCCCCTCATTTTGAAAGTGGTTTTAGTTTGTCTGTTTAGTTATAAGGATTCTGTTGGTGTTCCAACGGTTTTATTAAGGTGTAATTGCACTCTGATCCTTGACTTTTAAAAGAGGTTGCAGTTAAAATTTTGAAGTTTTAGTATGTTCTGCAGGGTTTTTACTAAAGGGAGTCAATAATTCGTTATTAGTCAAGGTTTTTATGTTTTTTTCAATTTCTTTTGGCCAAACGTCTCTTCTTCCACCTCCTCCTCTGCCACCACCAGTCCTCCACGTACCACCGCAGCAACCAAATAGCATCACAAGCACTGACATACACTAAAAAACCTCCATTATTAAACAAATTTTTTTTTGGACTAGGGAAAAGTTTCCATCTCCTCCTCCATGGCCATCCTTGCACATCACAAACCACCACTTAACCCTTCAATTTCTCAATCTCTTCCTGAATGTCACTTACACAATTCACATCTGGAACCGAAATCTGAACGCAAATAGTAGCAGCGATGTGATGTGCCACCTTGAGCAGCATCGCTTTGATTGCAATCGGACACCGCTCTAGGTTTGTCATCTTGAGTAGGGTCGCGAGACTGGATTGGAGCAGAAAGAGCGGTGTTAGGGGAGAGGCTGCTGCCGTCGAAGCAGCAGACGAGCGTAGGTCGAGGTGGAGGCGGACGGTGGTTAGGGAAGGAGAAGGATAAAAAGAAAGACAAAGGAACAAAGAAGATCAAATAATGGAGAAGTGACGTTCCTATTCTTCATCTTTAATATCTGCAATCACAAGTGCTTTGATCTTATATGTCGAAAATGGTTGACGAAAGTTAGTTGCTGAAATTTATAAAAAGGAACCTAAAAGACATAAATACCTCTACCTACTAGCAAACTCACTGAATCTTCTTAGTAAAATCCTTTAATTGCAAGACACGACAAACTTTGAAATTTTTACCGCCTAGTAGTAAACGTTAATATTTTAGTTGCAACTTTTTGAAAAAAATCAGGATTTAAAGTGTAATTAAGTCTTTTATTAAACTTCCTTTTCTTTCCCCCTGTTTCTTTATTATTTGAGAAATAAATATTTAAGAAAATCCTTCAGAAAAGCTCTAGGAAAAAAAGTGGTCACTTTCATTTCTTTTTCCCTTTTTAACAAAACCCATAATTCAAAGGATCCAAAAGATAGTAAATGATGCGAAATGGTCTTAAGACTTGGAGATTTGAATATTGGAAGCTTCTATCTATTTTGGTTAATTGCATTTTTATCCTCACATATATGGTATGTTAGCATGATTACTCTCTAAAGGAATTTAATATCAACCCCCCCCCCCCCCCCCCCCACCCCCCAAAACTTAACTAAATGCAAACTTATTTTCCAAAATATTGAGGACATTTAAAGAAAGGCTGATCTTTATGGTTTTTGCAAATTCATTCTCCAAAGTATTTTTTTTTTCTGAATAATTGTTTGCTTAGCTTTGAAAAAGTTTTAAGAAACTTTGTTGAATTAGATGTACTATGGCTAGGTTGACGGTGAATAAATTGGTATAATTTTTCGCTCAATATTAATCACTTGTATGTGTGGTTGATAACCTAAGTATTGCCACTTTGTTACATAATGAGACCGGATGGATTTGGATAATCACGAACAAGCAAGATGCAAATCATCTTTTGATAAGTATTGCCGTGGTTTTGTGAACTAGACAAAAGCAATGAATGACCATTTAGTCACAGCCATTACTATTTTACTTAGACAATCATAAGCAAAGCAAATAAGCAATCATCGTGAGAGAGTCGATTGTTATAGAGTTTGAAATTTTGCCACAGAGAGAGGGAGTGACTTTAGGAGAGACTGAGATTTTGAGTGTGTGCTTGCTTGCATGTGTGGTTTTGAGCGATAAATTATGAGAAAAAAATGAACGGATATAAAAAGAACCAGACCCACTTTCATGTATGTCTTTAGAACGATTTACAAGAAAATCTCCTAAGATTTGTCAATTACTTCCATGAAATTGAAAAAGAGTGTAAATGTGAGATTTTTAGTTAAGAGATTTTTCAGTTTAAGATTATGAAAGAGCATATTAAATGGAGAGAGAGAGGGGGGGGGGGGGGGGGGGGGGGTTTGGAGGTGCCGGGTTTGGTAGGGAAGGGGCGATGGTGGTAACTTCATTAAAGAGAGGGGGAGGGGAGGGGAACAGGGCAGATGAAGCTCCAACCTAAGCTTTCTGCATGAATTGTCCCTTTTTCCTGCCAAAGTATAATGAAAACTTAAAAAAATAGACGTCTTCGTAAATGAAAGCATAGGATGGTGCGAACCAAAAACTTAAAACCTAGAGTGTTTCATGTAAACGGATCAAAAATACGAAACGATACGTGCATTTAATCCTAGAATGATTTTTTAGTAAATAAGAGAATAACATTTTTTTTATGTGAATAAGAGAATAACATTGATAACTAAAGGGATTACAAAGTTGTCAAGTGGCTCACGACATTCTCGCGACTTTGTGTATACAAGACCACAAAGGTCAGAAACTAATAATGAACCTATAGGCCCGATACAAATTACAATTAAATTAAAACAGAATATATCATACACTTTAGATTAACTTTAAGTAACAAGCGGAGGCCTAAAGATCTAGTAAAATAAAGATGAAACGCTATAAATCTAAACAACACATATATTACATTGAGGAAGTCAATTGGAACCGAAGAAAAATCGAAGATGTACTCGACAATCAAAGGAATCACAATGCAAAGATAAAAGGCAGTCAACCTTGCATAGTTCACAATATTCCACCGGCATTTCCACCCAAAATACGACAAACGTAAAGCCAGGCAACAAATCAACAATCACAAACCAGGGGTTAAGCCAAATTGTATTAGACTTCCCCCCCCCCCAAGGACATTATTGCGTACCACACCAAAACCTTAGACACAGTGCATTGTAACCACAACGGACAACCCCACAACTAACTATTGAGCCCTAACTATTACTGGCAAAAATTATGGCCGCCGTTGGCGGAATTCCGGCCACCGCCGATGATAATAGATCTAACCCTAGCAAATGAAAACATTTTCAATCAACAATAAAAATCGATCAACCCACAACTATCACTACGATTTAGACTTATTAGATCTAAAATATCAAGAAAATACCCAAGATCTTTACAAATTTGAAGAGATTCGACGAATCGTAGCATGTACAGGCATCACCATCCACGATCGTAGCTGGATAGGATGGCGCCAGCCACCGCCCGTCATTGTCCACCGTGGTTCATCCGCGCCGGCCACTAAGGATGCCTCTTCTCAGAGCATGTACACATGAAAACAAAGATGGTTTAGAATTTAGATAACAGAGAATTGAGATTAGAAAGCAACAACCCGTGTACACGTGTCTCATCTTTATTGGTGTCCCCACGTTGGTTGAATGCCTGCGTACACGTGTCTCATCATTATTGGTAGCCCCCTTTTACTCTCCACACCAAACGGATTCATCATTTCCCAGTATGTAATGTACCGAACCCAACCCCCTTTTACTTTTCATTTCTTGCCCCGGCCCGACATACGTCTGGTGGTAATTCGTCACCTTCTTCTTCTTCTTCGTCTTCGGTCTTCTCCCGTTTCAGTCATGCAAAAGAAACTTCCGGGGTCGAAACGGTAGCCATCTCCAGCCGATCTTCCTGCATTTATACCGCTCCGTATTCGGATCGATTGCAAACATCTTGTGTGGAGAATGCTTTTTTTTTTGTTCGATAAGTTAGAGCTTATGAGTCTTGTAGACTGCGATTGTTATAGTGGTAGGCTAGGGTTTTTGTTGTGTACAGATATACGTATATAGAGAGAGAGGGGTGAGAATGGCAAGAAGCAGATCCTTGCCGAGCAGATTTAGGTACATAAATCCAGCTTATTACTTGAAGCGACCAAAGCGCCTCGCATTGCTGTTTATAGCGTTCGTTTGTCTCTCCTTTTTCGTCTGGGATCGGCAAACTCTCGTCCGAGAGCACGAGGTACGACCGTTCGCACTTTTTATGTCATTTAATTGTTGGATCTGTATTAACTTATTTAGCTTCTAATTGTTTGATTCATAAACTTTGACTCCTTTATTCTTGATTTAGAGTGATAAACGCGTGACTTGTTTGCTTGATCTTTTGAGGCATCGCATGTTTTATGAAGTAACGAGATCACAACAACTACTGAATTGGCTAAGCCTAATTGTACCATCGTGAACCTAGAATTAGTATCCTCGCTGCATACTTAGTTCGTGTGGTTAGCTGTCTCTTTGAAATGTATGATGCCTATCATGTTTTACTGGCTTACTCTGTAACACAAACTATTTTGACAGTTGCTCTAGACTTGGCTTTCTGGTGACAGTCACTTATGCTCTCTCTTAATAAAAAGGCTAGATGGACAAGCAAGTCCTCCAAAATTTTGACCCATTATCTGATTTCCTAGAAAGAACATATTGAAATATAAATTTCATTAAAGGCGATAGAAGAAATAAATTGAACTAGCAACTTATTAACAACTCCAATAAAGAGCAAATGTGACTCCCCACCTAGAATTAGTTGATGGTCTTTGTGAATTCTTCTTTATATCATGTCTTGGCTGTGCGTCATCAGGGGTTGAAGTTTTACAATTCCCAATGTATGTATATTTGAGAGTTTACTTTGCATGATTTTGAGGTTGATTCAATTTTATTCTATCGTAAGGAATTAGATTGATTGCAACATATCAGTCTACTCGCTGGTACTACTGAATTTGTCTGGATGATGAGATTAATGGTTGCAGTGATTTGCAAATTAACGACAATACCAATAATTCATTGTAATTTCACGGTTCTTCCTGACTTCATTGGCTTTACTTTTGTGTTCTTCAATTGCGTCTAGAACAGCACCTCTATATCCTTGAACCAAACGGTAAGGTGCCACGCAGGATTAGATGGTTACTGGTTAAATATGGTATATGTTTTGGCCACACCTGTTCCCTTGACCATTGACGAAGGAAAGCACCAACAGAAGCCACTTAATAGCTGCATCCAACTGAACCTACTTTAGATTCCAAGGAATCTATCCTATGACCAAAACCCTCTTAGTTCCAGTGTATTCTATAGAATGGTAGTAAAAGACGAAAGGGGGCTGAACAAAAATCGGTACCAAATTGTTTTACAATTTTCAAAAACTTAGGTCGGTACCACCTATTCTTTGATTTTGTAAAGCTTTATGTTATAAGCTAAAGGAGAGGTTATTGGGGTTTTATGTGAGAAGACAACGAGGTTGGCTTATGTTTAAGCATGAATCCTGGGTATTACATGCGAAAATGTGAGGTTTGGCATAGCTTCTTGTAGTATCTTCCCCTCCTCCACCCGCCTTCCCGCCTGCTCATACTCAAGAAAAATATTAGTAGGGAAAATGACAAATGACCCCCCTTGTGTATCTCGGGTTTGCAAGTCGGCCCTTTGGGTATTAATTTTTACAATTGACCCCCTTCATCTATCAATAATTACACCCGGCTAAAATTTGACATGAAACTCCAATAATGCACCTAACATTCACTAAAATGCCAAAGTATATATCTTAAATTAAAAAAAAGAACCCTTTAAAAATCAAACTGAACCAACCCCCCTCCCCGGCACCCCTCCCTTTGCCTGCCCCCGCCGATGCCGTCCATAGACGGACGGCCACCTCCCTCCACCTCACCTCTCAACCCCAACCCCCCCTGCCGCCGCTGAAATCAACAGCCAACGCCCCAACCCTTCGTCCCCGCCCCCGCACAACACGGCCCCGATGCCCCCTCCCTTCTGCTCGCTGCCGTCATCATCGACCGACGTCGATCTGGGCTTGGTGGCTATGGTTTGAGATGCACTTTTGTCCTGATTTGATGCGGTGGCCGTGTGCGATTGTGGGGTTTGGTGGTTGTGGGCTGCTTTTGTGGTGTGGTGGCGGCATACAGTAGTGGATTTGGTGGTTAAGGCTGTTTTAAGGTGATTGGTTGTGGTTGTGGTGATGGCGTGCGGTGGTGGATTGGGTGGTTGGTGGTGATACTATTGGGGTTTGTGGCGGCAATATGAGCACGGTGGTGGTTTGGGTTGGTAGTGGGTTCGGTGGTTAGGGGTGGTACTTAAGTTGGCGATGGTGGTACTTGAGTTGGTTGTGGTTGTGGGTGTGGCGACTGCGGCGGCGGCGATGGTGCTTGAGGAAGAGAGATGAAAAATTGAGGAAGAGAGAAGGAAAGAAAATTATTGGATGAAAGGGCAGTTGTGTCCTCTTTCATGTCAATTCAACAATTAATTGGTCAAAATTGATCAATTGCACCAAATTGATAGATAAAGGTGCCAATTGTGAAAATTAATACCCGAGGGGGTCGACCCGCAAACCCGAAATACCTGAGGGGGGCCATTTGTCATTTCCCCATATTAGTATGAGCTGGGAAGGAAAGTAATCGTATTTTAGCAAACTTGCAAAATACCCTTGTGTTTCAACTTTGGCTTTTTTCAGTGCTGGGTTTTCAGGGTTGAATCTTTGTTCAAGGGAAGGGCAGCTTAGTGTAATTGTCCTATTTTAAAAGTACTTTTTTAATTCCAGGATGAGGCTTCACTAAATAATGATTACATGTAGTTTGTTAAATGGTGGAAAACAATTAACAGAAGATGTAGCTGTAGCACAAAATGGTGAAAGAGAGCAGAGATCTGAAGAGGGAGCCATTAAATAGTTGCTTCTAGGGTTTCAATAGACCCAAGAGAGCTTCTAGTCTGAATTTTGAGAAAAAGAAATCCAAAAGAATCCCCCTGGCAGCACGTAAGGGCAGGATTTATAGTGCTACAACCACCACTTTGTTGCCCTGATTGACAAACAATGACAACAATACCGTTCCTTAAGTAACTGGCTGTCTCACACGTATTATAAAGACAAAAGGAAAGCTACTAAACAAACTGCAACCAATAATTAAAGGTACCAAAAATAAATCACGAGACTAAGTACTCAGAGGGCCTGAGGGGCCTTGCTAGGTTTCTTGGATGCTCATGCATCATTAAATGTGTGATAGAAGGACCCCCCCCCCCCCCCCCCTCCCACAGTTACACTCATCATTGAAGTATTGAAGTACAGTGATGCTTTTTTGGGGTACTGTGTGTATCTGAGTTGCGTCCCCTGCCAAGCACCGATAACGGATTTTGTTCACCTACAAGATGGTGGAGACTGGAAAGGATAGATATTAGTTTATCGCGATTTAATAGTGCAAGGAGGTGGCTGTGTCGTACTCTTTTCTATGTAACAGATCGTGGAGTGCTCATATACGAAGTTCTCGTCTCTTCAGTTTTTACTCGGAGGCTTTTTTTTTTTCCGTGTTTCTTTTCTCATGCTTCTCGTGAGTGGATTGATCTATCTGTGCCGATGCCCCTTTATAACGAAGTTTGAGCTGATTTGCAGGTAGAGGTCTCAAAATTGAACGAGGAAGTGATTCAGCTGCAAGATGAGGTACTAATTTGAGTTTTTAATCACTATTCTGCTTGGCTTGATTTCAAGTTGTATCCATGTTATTTTGTATCTATGCCTTGTATAGATATTTTTATGCATATCTAGAGGAATGGCTAAATTTACCGAATCATGTGCTTATACACCTGCATAAAACTAGATTGCGTAGCACAATACATAATACAATATACGAAATGACAAGAAATGATGTTAACTTTTGGCATAGTTAAAGGCATCTTTGTGGTTAACGTCTTAACACATATTGGAAGGGTTGTTCTCTGTGTGTGTGTGTTTTAGAGCGTTTGCTCAGATTTGTTTCCAAATGGCTGAATTAGTGGATTAAATGCATCTGATTTGCACTTGCAGCTGGATGGGTTTAAGTATGTTCATGGAGTTTCTGGAGGAAGCGTTAAACCTAGAGTGAAAAGTAATGATGCCAATAAAAAGGATGCCATAATTGATCCCATTGACGATCAACGAAGAGAGAAAGTAAAAGATGCTATGGTTCATGCATGGACCTCATATGAAAAATTTGCATGGGGCAACGATGAGCTTCAGGTATGGTTTACGGGTTTGGTTGGGCATATTGCCTTCTATGTCATTAATAAGTTTTCATTTAGCGAGCTAGTGATCATATGCCCATAACTTTATTTTGGTGCTCGTAGTGGCACCTTTCGATCAGTCCTATGCTCTGGTTGTGTGTTAATTTCCTTGTGCTAAAAATGGAAGTTTAAGCTCGGTAGTGCGTTGTGAGTTGAGTCACTTGATGGATTTGACCTCGAGATGGATATACCTGCATACGAGTTTGCTTATGAAAATCAATTGATTATTGAAGTTTCCTTCCTTCTCGGCAATATGTGTGTATGGGTCTTTGTATCACTTGTCGTTTGCAGGGTAAGTTAATATATAGTGTTAGAAGGAGTGCGCATGTCTAGAGATGTTTGGTGATATTCGAGAATTGAATGGGGAATAAGTTACTGAAAAAGAAATGTGGCAACTTCGCCCTTTATGAATTGTATGACCCCCCTCCCCCTCCCCCTCCAATGAGTGGACTCCGCAATCGATTTTTTATAATGGTGTAATATTGATAAGATTCTCAATTTTAAGCTGTTTATTTGCCTGCCGCAAATGTGCTTTTTTGTTAGTTTTTCATTTGAAGTCAATATAGTTTGTTTCTGTTTCTGATGCTTGTAACACCAATTTTTGTTAGTTTTTTTGTGTTTTTTTTTTAATATCTTTCTCATGTATATTGTTAAAGAAGAAATAAAACATGAATAAAGATAGTAGTTTCTTGTTTGCATAAATTAGCCTACTGACATGCTGACTGTTTTCCCAGCCACAGTCAAAGATTGGTGTTAATAGCTTTGGCGGTCTTGGAGCAACTTTAATAGACTCTCTTGATACCTTATATATAATGGGCCTAGACGACCAGTTCCAAAGAGCTAGAGAGTAAGTTCGAATTTTCCCCCTTTTGACTCTTACAGGAAGTTTCTTTTACTATGTTAAGCCTTAGTTTATTGGAACCATATTTCTTTATTTTGACATGGAGCTGAATTTGTGGGTTATTGCTCTTGTACTTCAAAGATAATGCATTAATGCTTTTCTATAATGAGGCATTTAGTTGACTAGCTCTTCCTGTTGGACAGTTAAAATTTTCTTCGACATGCTCTTGATGCACAAGCTAATGATAGAAAGCTCTTGGAGAAGTTCATTGGTTACTTGCACTTGGAATCGTTCAGTTCCCCATACTTAAAACTGTTTCATTTTATATCGTATTGTGTTCCCTCATACGATGCATCAAGCATTACCATCTAACTGTTTTGACCCGCAATCCTTCTTTTTGGTGGTATCCTTCTTCCCCACGGGTACCAGGATCTATTCCTCTGCTGGTCTCTCAGTTTTCTCTTTGTTCAGTTTCCGTGTTTCTACTTGTGCTCCAATGTCATGAAGGGTGATACTGCTTCAAGGTTAGAAAATGACGATTTAATAAGTTGTTTCTTGCCATTTCATTCTCTTTAACTTCTTCTGCCCTTCCATATCCATTTTGCCCTTGCTCATTGACTTCCTCCCATAGTTCTTTGTGTACACAAGGTTTGCCCGTCTTTTCGTGATTTGGCTTTCATATATTCTCTTTACTGAAAAGAGAAACCAAGAAGATGAACACGAACATATCCTTATATTCTTTTGAAAGCTCTCTCGCATATTGGTTTGGTTTCTTGTTTGATAGTAACTAGCTATCTGTGGCAGGTGGGTTGCAAGCTCATTGGACTTCAACAAGAACTACGAGGCTAGTGTTTTTGAAACAACCATAAGGTTGCTTTATACGGGTTTAATATGTCTTTTCTTTTCATCTTGTTGTGTTTCTTCTCCTGTGTATCGTGAATAGTGCGTGCTCATTTGTGGGGTCTTTTATCATCCTAGAGGTAAATAACTTCTAAAAGTCTCTGCTGATTGGTTCTGTTTTCAATGATCCAGAGTTGTTGGTGGACTTCTTAGTGCATATGATCTCTCCGGGGACAATGTTTTCCTTGAGAAGGCTAAAGACATTGCTGATAGACTGTTGCCTGCTTGGGACACGCCTTCTGGCATTCCTTATAACATAATTAACTTGGCACATGGTAATGCACATAACCCTGGTTGGACTGGGGTAAGTTCTGGACTTCGTGGTTTATGCATTTTAATATCGTTAGTATTTTGGATGAGTTGGGTTTGGAGATTATTTTGTACCTGTCTAATATTAGACTTCTGGTATAGAACATTTCAGTAGGCATTGTATGTATAAGTTGGTAATTGGTATAAAACAAAATCTGAACAGAGAAATTCTTTCCTTTCACTTATTGACCAAAAGTACACAGCAATCTTTACTTCAAATTCTAGTTTGACATCGTTTTGGAAAGTTAGCTTCGTGAATATTGTTAGTCATTTTGACCTTTCTCAGAGAGGAGATCTTTCTTTAGACTCAAATGATGAGTATCAAAATCTGCCCATTACTGCCTACACATATGCGACAATTGCCATAAGCGGGTCCTTCACCAGTAGCTTTTGGATGGACCGTAGACATATTCTGAATTGGCATGTTGTTTTACTTTTAGTACCGTGTCTATAAATCAGCCCTTTCTTTTCTTACCTGTAGCTGCTGGTATTTGTAACTCACAAATGAATGTTTTGCTTGTCAATTCACCGAGTCTACTTTTTTGTGGTAACCTTGATCTATGCTTTTCGATCAACAATTGCAGGCCACCTTGGACTCTGACTTGTTTAGTGTAGCCTTACGGTTTTAAGAAGTACATGGGCAGCGTTGACTGATCAACTACAATTTGTTTCCTCCAGTCTTCTGATGTTTTTACTTTTTAGCAAATCAAATGCATGTTTAGCACTGTCTTGTCATAGCATTAATAAAACTGAACTTCTGTGGATGTTCCCCAGTATCCTATAGCAAACAGAACTTGGTACAAATTTTCTTTTGAAGTTCTCTTTTGTTGTTTGTCATACATATCAAAGATGAAGTATTTATTGTTGTATGTTCTTTATTCTTAGGGTGAAAGCATCCTGGCAGATTCTGGCACTGAGCAGCTAGAATTTATTGCTCTTTCTCAGCGAACAGGAGACCCAAAGTATCAGCAAAAGGTATTTTCCCTCATTGGAGTTAGCATATTTGGTCAAACGAACTGAAGAAACATAAGACATTGCATTCAGTTTAATTATCTTTTACCATAGTGAAATATGACATCATAATGGACTGTTATATAGTCACTGAACCTCAGTCACTCCTGAATTTCAGGTGGAGAATGTTATTGCAGAGCTTAATAAAACGTTTCCTGCTGATGGTTTGCTTCCCATCTACATCAACCCACGTAGTGGGAAAACCTCATACTCAACCATAACCTTTGGTGCAATGGGGGATAGGTACTGATCGTTGTTACTTCAATATGATACATCTCAACTTTGGTGATCTTATATCTCTTTCTTTCTAGGTCCCCTGATAGAATACTTACATAATGATAGGACCTTGACAGAGGCATACTTAACTCACAATTTTGGTTGCAGCTTTTATGAGTATTTACTCAAAGTGTGGATACAAGGGAATAAAACAGCTCCTGTACAGCATTATAGGTGAGATGCTTTTGGAAGCACTTTTCTAGACTGCTCCTTGGATAATAGAACAATTGTGCATCCAGAATTATACTAATACCTGACTTGATTTTTTTCGGTCAACTGCTTTTCTTCTATAAGCCTTTTCTTAATCTAGATTATGCTACACTAGGCATTTTATGAACATGTCACTTTCTCCCAGTATTTTTCAATTTATTACGTTCTATATTCAAAATTTCTAGGAAGCTGATCCTTATGATAACATGCATAGGAGTAGTTCAAATATTTTCATTTGGTTCCCCCTCCTCCGTGGTTTTAGTAGTCACCAACTCACTATTTCTGGATATTGTGTGTAACTCTTTTAAGTTTAAGCACCCTCGAGCCCAAGAGACAGTTCAAGGGATCCTGGCCCTCCCATCCTTGCTAGTTGCAGATTTAAGAATATGGATTCCACCCTTTTGTGCTACTTAAACAAACTTGACGCATGAAACATAAATTGAATTGTGCCAAATATTGTCTCTTTTCCCTAGAACCTGATAGAGCACGAGAGACAGTTCATGGGAATCTGCACTCCCATCCTTGGTAGTTGCAGATTTAAGAATATGGCTTCCACCCTTTTGCCCCTTCTTAAACAAGCATGATGCACGGAACAGAAACTGGAGTGTACTGAATATCTGTCTCTTTTCCCTAGAACCTGATTGAGCACAAGAGAGTTCAAGGGAACCTGGCTCTCTCATCCTTGCTAGTTGCAGATCTAAGAATGTGGATTTAACCCTTTTGCCCCTACTTAAACAAGCATGACGCATGACGCATGGAACATAAATTGAAATGTGCTGAATATCATCTCTTTTCCCTAGAACCTGCTTGAAAAATTCTTAATTCGTATTTTGGCAACAGAGATATGTGGGAGACATCAATGAAAGGTTTGCTAAGCTTGGTTCGAAGAACGACACCATCATCATTTGCATACATCTCTGAAAAGATTGGTAGTTCTCTAATTGACAAGGTAATATACAAGTACCGAATAGGTATTTGAGAGTGCTGTTAAGGTTGAAGAGAGTGCTTTGTTAAGGTTTACTTTGTGATATATTGGCGCTCATCTCTTTATTGTAATTCTGTTGCAGATGGATGAATTAGCATGCTTTGCTCCAGGAATGTTAGCCCTAGGATCATCTGGTTATGGTCCTGATGACTCACAGAAATTCCTATCTCTAGCAGAAGAGGTATATATAAATCATTAGGGGATACATAATTATTGCTTGTTGTGTTGAAGAAGTAACCTTCCTCTTTTACTATGCAACCTTAGTGGAACAGTAAGAGACATGCGAAGAAGTTTAGCATCAAGTGATCTGCTGCCTGCAGTTTCTGTTTAGCTAACTTTGCAACCCCCCTCCACGCACATGTTTGTGCAAGATAAATGAATAATGCTGAAGTTTTATACTTATGTAGGATTATAGTAACAAGATTCACAGGGTAATGCACTAATAGACCGTTGCATTTTATTAGACTACCACCATTAGAATTTTTTAGCTTGTTTGATACATATTCCCTCCATTTTACTGGTGATATTCCCCTTTTTTCATGTACTTTTAAGATAGATTATAGTACATACAAACATTGAATTGTACTCAAATAGCAATTACAGATTAGAAAAGTAGTATTTGGCAAGTCAAGCTAGGGTAAAAAGAATTGAGTTAATTCAACGTTTACATTTATTGCATCTATCCTAGGGTTTTGTAAGAAGTCAGGAGAAAAATCCAATGAACCGAGGTAGCGTAATAATGCATGCCAATCAACCTGCATCCCGTATTTGTATGCCCAAATACCTTGTAGTGCTCATAAGTTGCTTCCATTGACGAGAGGTCCATGCAAAAATTCTACTTTGTCAAGGAAGTAGAACAGTGCAAGGTTTATCTTTCCACTGCATGCACTTCTTGCTCCCACTTGATGATCTGTACCATATCTAGATGTTGATTGCCTTTTTTGGCCTTCTTTATGCAGCTTGCTTGGACATGCTATAACTTCTATCAGTCAACACCAACAAAATTGGCTGGAGAGAATTACTTCTTTCACGAAGGGCGGGTTAGTTGTCTGAGTTCTCGTGGATTTATTGACATTTTCTCTTATTTGACTCGTCTTCCATTGAAAATTTCCAGGACATGAGTGTGGGCACATCGTGGAATATACTGAGGCCAGAGACGGTTGAGTCACTGTTTTATCTTTGGCGTTTGACTGGCAACAAGACTTACCAAGAGTGGGGTTGGAACATATTTCAAGCATTTGAAAAGAACTCTCGCATCGAGTCAGGATATGTTGGTTTGAAGGATGTAAGCCCTCTAACCTTCGATCAATATATGTATATTCATTAGTCAGACAGATCTATATTGGTTTGTGAGTTTGTCCAAATGTTATTTGTTTAACGCTATATTTCCTACTGACAAATGTTCCCAGGTTAACACTGGCGTCAAAGACAATATGATGCAAAGCTTCTTCCTTGCTGAGACACTCAAATATCTCTATCTTCTTTTTTCACCCCCTTCAGTTATCCCGTTGGATGAGTGGGTCTTCAATACGGAAGCCCACCCACTAAGAATTGTCACCCGGCATGGTCCAGGCAAAGATTCTGGAGGATCAGGTGAACAGCATAAACCGTTTGTTAGGTATCGTGCTAGGAAAGAAGGGCGATTTGGCCATTAGAGTTTTCAACTGAATCATTTCTGGAACTTTCATCTGACCATATGAAGAGATGAAGCGTCCTTTGTTGTGATGCTTGAGAATAGGTTGGGCAACATTGAGCCGAGAAACATATACTGCTCAACTGATTCCCCGTATGATAAGTCAGCTGGGGGCACTTTACAGTCTTTCAATATATGCCCTGCATGTAGGGAGCATTGGTGCTACAGAATACAGTTAGTCTTTAGAGTTACTTATTTCTTTTTTGGCAAGGTTGTATTTTTATGGGTTTGAGCCAACTTCTTCCCAACGGATGAGGTCCACAATTTTGTGCTTCAGCATCAGTTTGTAATCTAAAGGAAGTCACTATACATATATATTTATTTATAATTCTCAACTCAAAGAAGCGAAATGACCTCTCTGTCAATTGTTGTACTCTTTATCAAGTCCTGAGAGGTGATTGATGCGTATCTTGCTGATCCGTGGTTGAGGAATGGAAAGTTTCCTTCGGTTGAACATGAAGCAGATCAATAGTTCATGCACTTACTCTCATACGACTTTTACACCTTTGGGCAGATCACTTAATTTTCAGGTAATTCTGAA
Organism: Escallonia rubra; assembly: GCA_033065855.1. Lineage (NCBI taxonomy): Eukaryota > Viridiplantae > Streptophyta > Magnoliopsida > Escalloniales > Escalloniaceae > Escallonia > Escallonia rubra. Next base: position 31,671 of record JAVXUO010002762.1, read on the forward strand.
CTCAGATTAGGCCGAGGGCAAGTAGAGTATTCAGTTTAAAGTGGACTGATCCAAAGCTGAAAAGAAGAAGGTTTGTTTGAAGACACAAATGTTGCTATTTCTAGTTTTTTGGTGAACAATTGCATTCTGGATTCAATTTCAAGATCCATCGATAGTTGGATATACATACATTACAAGCAGCAAATCATCGCCTAAAGAGGTCAGTAGCTGCAACCTTAGAGCAAGTGCCCGAAGATCCTTGCGTTGACCCTAAAATCGAAAATGAGGTGTCACTTCATTAGTACACAGTGACAACTGAAATTACCTTCGCTACATGAAACTCCAATCCGCAAGCTGGGTTTTGCGGTTTCGGGTTCGCCTCCTTAGTATCTCGATCACCCTCTTATTTGCACGTCGATCTAAAGTCCGCGTTTGTACCAAAATACGTATCTTTAGAGACAAAAAAGAGCAAAACAACTTGTTAGATGATTGAAATAACTTTCAATGAAGTTCGAACACGATATTTTGCGAACAACTTTCGTTCAAGTGTCGGACAGCTTCGTCGTAATTAAACGCATAAATTGGTCGAACTCCAAAATGCCAAATTATATCAAAACTATGATTAAATAATTTTAGTTTGTTATTATAGAATATATGTAGTATTATAGAATATGTATATAACAACATTTTAATGTTACTGATCCTGGTCTTCGTATTGGATGCCAGTGCCCAGTGGCATAAGCAGCTCTCTGCACTTTTGGTTGTTGCCATTAACAACCTCGGGTAGATGATAACCTAAATCAAATTATTGCCCTTCTTTTTTAGTTTTCCGAACATGAAAGATGATATACAGTAAGCTACAGAAAGAGGGCATATGACACGCTTCTACCGATTCTGTCTTCCCCCATCTCCAGAATCGATAAACCCTAGCCCAACCTCAGAATTCCATGGAAATGCTGCTATCATCGTAGCATAGCAACTCATAGCATGCTTACAGATAAATTAATCTTCGTCAGCCCTTGGCTCCAATTAATGCGAACTTCTCGCCTCCTCACTGTCCTCCACCACCACTCCTCCTCCAACCACCAATCGCCGCCCATTGCAACCCTACTCTCAAGCACCTTCTATTCCACAAATACCCCGGAAAGGACGGATTATTTCACTGCTAGTAATCATCATCATCATCCTCATCAATTTTTTCAGTTCAGCTCCTGTAATGTGCTCGCCCGAGGCCGAGCCTTGTTCACTAGTCCGGTTGCATTTCGAGGTTCATGTCCGCGACTTGTTCCGTTAGCTTCGATTTCTTTGGGTTCTAATTACCACTACTCCGCCCACCGCAGTGAGTGTGTTTGATTTAACGATAGCTGATTTGTGCTTTATCAATGATGCTGCAGAATTGAGTTTGTTGTGTTTGTTTTTTTGCAGGTTTTCTTACTAGAGCTAAAAAGATCAAGATAGAAGTCGATGACCATGGGTAAGTTCCTAATCCCCTTAGTATTGTGTTTTGCAATGAGATTCCTCTTTGTTTTTCACTTTGTTTCGAGTTTCCAATTTTTCTACCGAGTTAACTTAATTGTGAAAAATAAGCTTTGGCATCCCTCGAGTCATGCTAGTTTCTGCCTCTTCACATAGAAAGCAGCTTGGAACTTGATTCAATGTCACCTTCTTAGCAGCATTTACTTCTTGTTTCACAATATTTTACAAGACTACACTTGAAAAAATGCTATATGCCTGCCTAAAATGTTTGTTTTAGCCAGCGAGCGGTCACGACAGCGTTATGGTGCAACTTTCTTGTCTTTTCTCTGAAGTTTGGGGTCTGGTTAGTTAGCTCAAGCCATGTGATGCTTGCTGAAGTTGTGCATTCAGTTGCGGATTTTGCAAATCAGGTACAAGGCTCCACTAATCGTCCACTCCTGTGTATTTATGCCACTAACTTTATGGTTCAACACCTAATGAGATGTTGATTTTGTAGGCACTTCTTGCATACGGTTTGAGCAGTTCAAAGCGTGCCCCAGATGCTCTGCATCCGTGAGTTTTTCATACAAAACTTCGTGTTTACTTGGAATTTGTCATGTGGTCAAGCATATATTTGGATGCACATGGATTCATATACATACTTAATATCACTCTTTCTTGCTTTTAGATATGGTTATTCCAAGGAAAGGTTTGTTTGGTCATTGATATCTGCTGTTGGTATATTTTGTCTTGGTTCTGGTGCTATAATTGTTCATGGGGTTCAGAACTTGTGGACTTCACAGGTATGCAATGAATGTTGTTTTCTTTTGGACAAATATCTACTTCGCTAATCTCAACCATAGCTGCTTCCTCTTTACATGAATGGGAGGTTCACTAATTTATGCAATTTCTCTTCAGCCTCCTGAAAATATAACTTATGCAGCTCTGGTGATTGGTGGTTCTTTCGTTATTGAAGGTTCAGTAGACATGCATAATTATTCTAGGCTTATGATTTATCTAAATTTTTCACGGCTTTTATTTTCATGACCCCTTATGCATCATTCTGACATTTGTCTAGGTATTTCTCTTGTTGTGGCCATACATGCTGTCAGAAAAGGTGCAGCTGCAGAAGGCATGAAAGTGAAAGACTATGTTTGGCGTGGTCACGATCCGACAGCTGTTGCAGTCATGACAGAGGTAATAGCTTGTTCACCTCTTTGCGTTTTCAAAGTTAGTTGAAGTTAGTTGATGGTGGGAGTAGACGTTGTTTCAAATAACGTGTAGCATGTGCCTGCATAAGAGGAGCTGAGAATTTATTTTTCGATGTACAATCACTTTTTCATCCGGGAAAAGCATATAGCAGTGTCCTATTTCTGAAGTAGGGATATCTTAGCACCAAAACAATTTGCACCAGCCATCAATCAGAGCATGTCACATGCCACCAATAATGCTAAGTAATATACTTAAAGCATGCGCAATGAGAGTTCTGCACTAGGTCTCTTACGTGACTTAGTAATGATAGATCTGCAAAGTGAAGATGTCCTGTGGAAGGAAACTATTGTAAGGAAACACATGGATGTCGTAGCTTCTCAAGGTAGCGGTTTGACTTTAACCATGTAGGCACAGTACCACTCCTTTTTGTCATTTTGGATGCCCCTTAAGCTATCTTAAACGTGCAGGACGGTGCCGCGGTTACTGGCCTTCTGATTGCTGCTGCATCATTAGTTGCTGTGAAAACCACAGGGAACGCAATTTATGATCCCATTGGTTCAATTGTAGTGGGCAACCTTCTTGGGATGGTATGTATTTGCAAAAGCTCTTGCTCTTAACTATTGTTTTGTAGGCCTAAAATTTAGTTAGTTAGCTGGTGCTAATCTACTACACATTAGTTACTAATGCATTTTGTGGCAATGATGCCAAGCTTCTGTATTGTGATGTAACTCGGGGGCATATCCTGAGTGTCGGTTTCATGGTTGTACTAAAATTGCATCCTTTAGCTATTCACTGGTGATTAGTTTGATTACTCAAGAAGAAAACTTAAACTACCCCACCTCTAAAGTACTTCTGTTTTACCGATGCCACTCACCACCTTCACAAGTTCCTACAGAGTCTGCCCCTAAAGACTGGAGTTAGTTTTTGTAGTCAGGGTACATTAGACAAGAGAAAGTGACGGACGAGATTGTGCACCATGCTACATTAGATACCTTCAGAATTGTTTTTAAATAAGTATTTGTATTAGAAAAAGGAATGCCCCACGAGACCGGGGGTGTGGGGTCGGGGGTGGGTGAAAGAATATGTACACGGGTATATTAAATGAAAAACTGGACAGAGATCAAGGGCTCCAACAAAGCACCTTAATGCACAAAAAGCTATGCTGGAAACAGAAAAACACCCTCCAAAAAAAATCGTTGCACTACGGCTCCAAGGCAAAACTCATCAACAAAATCTACAAAATCCACACCTAATGCTGGGTGGGAAATCTTCCGTAAGCCAAAATGATTTCAGCAGAAGTAAAGACATGGAAACTAAAATCTTTTAGCAGAAGTTACTCAACCCGAATAAATATTTTGAAACTCCCAGCAAGAATAGCTCAGCCAAACTGTTTCAAATTCATTGACAGATTGAAACATGAAGATACATATTATACTTCTGACTGTGTTATCTTTTTGGAAGTAATATCTCAATTTCCATATGATGCTGATGAGAAGTTCATTAGAACTAATATGTAGGTTAGAGACTTTTTACATATTGAGAATTCCTGTTCTTGCATTATGGTATCGGATTCCTATGTAATTATATGAGTTAATTGAGAGAAATAACTTAATGAGATGAAAATAGATACCAATACTGATTTCATCCCAGCTACGTTGTTTTGGAGCCCGTCCTAGGAAACTAATCTAAGGTAAGGGACAGCAACAGATTCGTTTTTCCTATGTGTTCACCTGTTCTTTCTTCCCCTGAGCACAAGGGACTGGAGAAGCCAGGGACGAACAATATATTCATGGATAAATATGTGGACAGATCTTGAGGCCAATGAACATAAATTTTGTTGCAGGTGGCTATATTTCTTATACAGAGGAATCGCCATGCTTTGATTGGTAGAGCAATTGATGATCATGATATGGAAAAGGTTCTTCATTTGTTAAAGAATGACCCGGTACAATCTCCTCTAAGGAATTGATCTTCAGTTATTAGATGATAAATACGTTTAACAAATATGAAGTTGTTGCAGGTTGTAGATTCTGTATATGATTGCAAAAGCGAGGTGATTGGACCTGGGTTTTTTAGATTTAAGGCAGAAATAGGTGATCCTTCTCTTTTTATCCTATTTTCTCCTGTTTTCAGGGAATTAGGTTTAACATGTCAATCAACAGAGATTCGTATTGTGAATATTACTGCAAATTGGGAATAAGTAGGAAAATGAAAATGTGCAATGATCTGGAGATTAGGAAACCTGTCCTAGTGGTTACTAGAAAAGTAGTTTGTAGACGAGGAAAATGGATGAAGCCACTAATCTTCAGGAATTAAAACTTCCTGCGCATTCAATAGTGACCCACATTTTTTGGTTCTCCTAGTTATTAAGCTTCTTTTATTGGATCTGAGTGTAATATGTGAAGCTTTATGCTGCAGATTTTAATGGAGTAGTCCTGGTTCAGAATTATTTAATCAGAACTGGACGTGAAGAGTGGGCTAAACAGGTTAGAATCTGATATTTTTTTTTTGGTTTCCCCACTTTTCTTTTGCCTTTGTGGCTAAACTAATGTGAATGCTTTGTGAACTTTCATGTTCTACAGAGTGGGTATGAACTATTTTAGTTTATCCCTTCAGTGTAACGCCTCTGTTCAGCGGGCATGCCTCTACAATATGCCAGTTAAACCTTCCAAACCATCAATCCATTTCCTTGAATACAACACACATTCAGAGTCCAACGTCTTGCATATGCATGGCTTCTATTCCATTTGCCACTGCATGCCTGTATGACATGCCAATTAAACGTCCCAAACCATCAATCCATTTCCTTGAATACAAACACACAATCAGAGTCCAACGTTAGGAATATGAATCGCTTCTATTTCATTTCTCTATCAAAAACCCGTTTAACGAACATGCTAATTATCCAACAAGCTCTCAAATCTATGCTTGTAATCTTACCTTTTGCGTTCTCTCTATATGGGAGTACTCAATGTGGCCAGGAAGCCCTTATAGTGCTTCATTTTGTGTACTGCATCAATCTGTTCGCAAGGGCCAACTTGATCCTCTTCCCCAGGGATCCCAGATGAGGGAACCCTAGGAGAGCCGCCGACTCCAACTACCGTCCATGTACGATCCATACTAGATCTGACCAACTGCCCATCCTACCTCCTCTCTATCTATCTCTGAGATGTTTGGATTTTTCAAAACTCCATTGACATGCAGAAGAGAAATGCTATCCCCACTCGGACCTGGAATTCCATTAATAACTAGCCGTTTTGATCCTCATTTTCCAAGTCGATCCGATCCATTCGTCCGTAGAGCTATTTACTCGATCGCAGACATTTCTGGAACACCTCTAACAGAGGGACAAATAGTCATCATAATTGGGGTTTTGAATAAGACGGCCTGCTAGTCATGTTTATCACCTCAACGTCCTAGTATCTAGGAAATCTTTTGGTATGGGCATGATTTTTATAACAAAAAATGGACTTAAAACCAGGTAATGGGGTTATTGGGGTGAGAGGGCACATAAATTGTGTTTGTGCACATCATTCTCTTATATCCATTCATTACCATTGTCTACACAGTTTCGGGAAGCTGCGAAGAAGGACGACGATGCTGCATTGCTGAAGATCATGTCATGCTATGGTATTACTTGTTGTTCTGCACGAATCCAAACATTTGTTGCCTTTACTTGCAGCGTGGTAAGAACCGGATTTTTAAATTGGCAGGTGAAGAGGTGGTTACAGCGCTAGGGAGCGAAGTTGATAGGTTGGAACAGGAAATCCAGGATATTGTTCCTGGCATTCGGCACGTTGATATAGAGGCCCACAACCCAATTGTCCCTTTGCCATGACCACAGTCCAATGTAAGCAGTAACTATGTATTCTTTGTCATATACGAACGAATTTTGATGATTCAAGAAGAGGAATTGCTGGCCTTCTATGAGGAGCCCAGTTTAAATGTTTCATGTAAATGTGAACAAAAATTCATTATTTTCACATTTGGCTGGAGAGTTTCCCGATGCAGTTGCTTTTCTTCTGTTTTGCTTGAAGAAAGAACATCGCTGTTGCTAGCTATCTGAACAGCACTTGATTAGTATACATGAATACGCCCGTATCAGTTCTCGATGGGTAGATGGATTTCCATCACTCATTCCGGTGGTTGCCATTCGTAAGTGTTAAGACGATGGCCGGCTCTCCATGATTCATTACCAAACTGCCACTTTAGTGAACTTGTAGTTCCTCCTGTGAGAGAGAGCCAATGAACGCGGGAAAATGACGACGTTTCATCATGCAGAGCCCATGATGTCAATTTGCAATTTGGTGTGCCTAAATAAGTCCCATCACATTTCTAGCCAAAAAATTTTACTAGCACAAATTGTATTTGGCCAACTCGAAATTTAAATAAAGGACAGAGCATAACAAACTTGACACTGTATTTAGCATTGCATTTGACATGTTTAAGGGTTAAATAATATTGCAAGACGGTACCTTAAGCAACAAGAGTTACACTCAAATGACTAAAGTTGAAATTCAAGTACCAAGAATAACAATGATCCGTTTAAAAAGAACACTACCCTGGAGACGAAAAACACAAAATATACAAGCCATGAGGTATCACCGTAAATCGTCATTACCAGCACATGAATGAGATATGATGCACATCGCACTGTTAACACACTGTAAACTATCCCATGAACGCCTTGATCAAAAGGCTACCCCTCAAAATTATGCAAGAGACGAGGGCAGGGGGAAGAGAAGATAGAGGCATGAATGCTAAAAGGCTGGAAGGAAACGGTTGGCTTCTAATTCCAGAACGACAAATATTCTCAACATATCATGTCTTAGAATACAAAAGTCAATAAGCTTCAAAACTTGATAAACAGCAAAAAAACCCCAAAACATGATTCTACCCATAGCCTAATTCATTCTCCTGATGAGCTCATTGATGTAATCTTCGCGGTTTCCAGCATCTCCTCCTTCAACATAGTGGTTCCTCTTCTTCTTCAGACCCCCAAGTGGGGCCTTGAGCTTAAATGGCCACATGAAGTTGTTCGCCTCCTTAAAATGAGGCCCAACTGTCATGATTTCATGAACAAGATCTTCAATGCAGATAATGCCATGTTTGCCAAGAGCCTGCATGATGATTGTGTTAGCACAGTTCTAACACAATGAGATTACTAGCAAAAAGGTGTGCAAATACAGAAAAACACCTAAAATGGCAAAAAAAACCCACAAACCTGTTCGATGATTGAATTGTCAGTCAAAGCAGTCCTCTGCTTATTCAGCTTGCCATAACCTCTCTTGTAAATCAATTCCTTCACGCTCTTCAAATTAGGATACCTGAAGAGAAGAATTGCTGAAAAAATGACTTGCATGTAGACGGTTTAAAAGCTTGGATATCCTGCTAATAGAAGTCCATACCCATAGGTCACATAAGGCTCAACCCTGTGAAGCATATTTGTTGTTGCTTTGTTGACTTTCAGAAAGACACCATTAAATATCTGAAAGAAAAAACAAGTATGTTGGGGTTAACGGTATAATAACAAGGAGAAAACAGCACAAATCCATTCTGTACCACCAGAAGTAGCAGTCTTATCAGCAAACGGATATTTTTAAGACCACGTAAAGCATAGTCGCAGAAGTAAAAAAGAAAAGTCAAATTACCTGTCTCAAACGCAAGAGCTGCAGTATCTTCTTTGTCTTTGGGTCAATCGCATTAATACTGATCAACAACATCCATTGGAAATTAGATAGGGAAAGAATGACAGTTAAAATAGGGTTCCAAATGTCAGTCAAGTAACAACGATACATACCCACGGATACGGACAATGAACAAAAGCTTAGCCTCGGGGCTGACATAGAATCCACCTTTCAGCCTTGCCTCACGCTTTAATTGAACCAACTGTTTTTGCTGCAGTGGTAATTAAATTGTCAGGTCTCGGTCATTAGTCATCATCCAAGCAACATGTACATTTCACCAATAGCGCGAAATATAATGCTTAAAGAAGGATACCTGTTCTTCGTACTCCTTAGAGTACAACTTAGCTCTGTTGTAGATCAACTTCCGGTTTGCAGCATTCTTTTTCTTCAGAGATTCGGTGTCCTGCTTCTTTGCCAAAGCCCATTCCTCACTCCTTTTCTGTTTCTTCAACACGGACTCTGGAACCACAGGCCCTCCCTTGGCTTGATCTACTTCCATCTCTACACAAAACAACAGCCCATGCTCAAGTTAGCTTCTATGCAACAACCAAAAATTTCACCAGAATGATCACTAATGCAAACATGGGTCATTTGCGGCACAATATAGTACATATGCATTTGCCAAATCTACTCTAACAACCCCTGATTTCTCAATAAAATAATCTCAAGCCAGGTGACTGGGCAGTAGGCCCACTCCTACCAGTAATATCGTCGAACAACTAGAAGACATAACCTGGTCCCGGCACAAGTATTGCCGCCTAACGTGATGTAATATGGTGTGTGGCGAATGGCGATAACAAGTTTCACTCAATAATTTAGGTCTTAGCATAACACAAAAACTAACAACGAAAAAATAAGTGCACAAAAAGTCCAGGTTTGCTGGCACCAAAACCCCTCAATAATTTAGGTCTTAGCATAACACAAAAACTAACAACGAAAAAATAAGTGCACAAAAAGTCCAGGTTTGCTGGCACCAAAACCCCGTGCTCAGGCTGCTGCACGCAAGTTGCCATCTCTGGGCATGCCAATAACAATAGTAACACCGAAGTTGAGCTAAAAGACCACCCTGAGACCCAACGCGCCAAGTCCAATTGCCCATCCACCCAAAAAAAGATAACGACCACCACCACCAAAAACCTCAGATATCAAGTAAACGCCTAACTTAAGTAGAGCCGGCAGTTGATTAGAACATCCAAGAGCGAGCATAGCAAATTATCTAATAACGCATTAACAATCACGACTCATTCCAGGCATTTTCTAGCAACAATGGAGAGCAAAATGTAATCCCCAGATTCAACCGAACTTATTTTACGATCGAACGTACTCTAAGGCACGTTGATCTAATCGCGCGCGCGCACACACACACGCGCGTACAGCACACAAACACGGACAAAAGCATAACAAAAACCCCACACTAAATGTGGCAACAAGCAAATACATACATGGGCACTCACACACATACACGGATCAACTGAGATAACAGAGAAATCCACCGGAAATGAAATCGGAGGGTGCTTACCGGCGTCTGTAGATTGATCGAGCTGGGCAGAAACGGGATGGGGAGCGTTTCTCTCTCTCAGCAGTCGAGCTCCACGGCGGATACTGAAGTTAGGGTTTTGTAGGGTTTGTTTTGTTGTGTGACTACCACCAATCCAACGGCTCTTATCTGCTTCGCGTTTCTGAGTGAATGAGGACCGTCGGTTGAACTATAGAGCGATCCGAGCCCATGGGCTTTTATTCTTGATGGGGCCGGGCTAGGATTCATGGGCTTAGAGTCTTAGACATGTTTGAGTGTCTTTTCATTGTTTTACCTTTCTCAGGTTTACTAATACTAAAACTAAATTACATAAACTTGTTTGAAGTACTATTTTTCGAGATATGAAAGAGTAAAATTCAATTCGATGCGGTTTTATCCATGTTTTTGTGAATATAATTTTTCACCATTTTTCTAGTAGATGTGCATCGTAACAAGAGAAAACAGTTCCTTCTTTTGATATTTAGACAATAGACAGTTAAATTTTTAGTGAACAAATGACCAAGAAACAATTTAAATTCATTATTTTCTTCTCCCATCGTCATTTTCCTAACCACCAACGGGCAACGCCATCACTAGCAACAAATTAACACCACAATGGTCAAATAAATCACCGCCTTGAACTATTTATCTACACTCAAGTCTAATTATTTGGTAGCAATTACAAGATTCTCCATCACGATGAAATAGATCGTCGTCGACAATTGACAAAGTAAAAAAAGGAATAGAGAAATTGAGGGGCGCACCTGTAATATTGAGTACAAGAGTTGTTCCTCCTATAACAACAAGCATCAACGCTCTCTCACTCTCGTGAATGTCAAAGGAATTACTCGGGCTCACAATTCTTATTAGGGTTAAAACTCTCACGGTCTTAGGGTGCCGTCGATAGAGGTGGATGGATCATGTGCATCCATCGGATACTAGTACGATTTCAATAAATGCATTACCGATGATACATGCAATAGTGGAGATAAAAATGACTTTCTATGCAATAAGGTACTCGTGAAAGAACCATGTGATAAATGTTACACGCCTTGCAAGAGCGACTAAAAACTAATCAATTGAACGTCATTTTACAAAATCATCCGAAGTGATAAGTATTCTAAACAAGAAGTAGATTCGTCATGTTTCTTAATTATCTTTTTTACCCTAAATATTCAACTCTCGTAGGATTCGAAACTCTGTATCATAATTTTCCCATCAAGAGAAAATTCAGAATTCACAAAAGCCTCTACATAACACGTGACAATTTTTGCAAATTCGCGTGCTTGGTCCCGTGTGCCCCAGTGGGGACGTCTCTGCAAACCTCTACGAAATCAGAAGGTACTATCAACAAATCATAAACATCTACGGGGCCAAACTGTAATTATTCATTCTCGACCCTTCATTTCTTTCATAATAACTAACCTCGTGGGCGGTTATACGCGGGAACTTCACGGAAAATGTGATGAGATCAAGATTAACTGGACTCACGAGGTACCTATTTTTAGCGACACATTTTTGGACCAAAAAGCCAGGCAAGCTGGACTCCGACATTCCCGGCGAACCTCCCGTGCGAAACTGCACGCCATTTTCTTGCGATTTTTCTAATAAGAGCAACAACCCCTGGCCTTCTTTATAATTGGGGCCTCGCACCACATTTCTTGGCGTGTTTCAGATTCTCTGTTCCTCACGCGGGGTGGCTCCGTTTTCAATAGGCGGTGCCATCTCTGTTCTCACGACAACTTTTCCAGCAACAACCGCCGTGACGTGTTATATGTCACGATGACGACAGGAAGCAGCCCCAAGCACGACGACCTAGAGGCCGGGATTATTGGTGACGTCGCCGCTGCCGACGGTGGCGGTGGAGACGGAGAAGGAGGAGGCTGGGAGTGTGAGGATGACTTCTCCGATCCGTTTGACATTGCCAACACCAAGAATGCGTCGCTCGACACGCTTAGGCGGTGGAGGGTATGATACTCGTACAATGCGGTTGTTTTTGTTGCAAATTTCTTTTGTTCTTGTGATGTTTGAATCAATGTAATTCTCGTACAACGCGGTTGTTTTTGCTGCAAATTTCATTTATTCTCATGTGTTTCAATCAATGCGATGAGCGACGAGATTATGATTTGTGATTGCTTGTTGTACAGAGAGGAATGTTGATAGAGTGGCTTATTAATGTGCGTCTGCGTTTATGAAGTAGCAGTTGGAATTCATTGGCCGACAAAACAAGGAGACACCGATTTTGACCTAATGCTTGATAGACAACATATATACATGAAGTATAATTATCTAGGAAGGACCTGGTTTGACTCTGATAGTATAACAGATCCCAGGCATATGGACTACGAATTGGATGAGTTTCTTAAGCCAAATGTCAATGTCATAACACGGTAGACAGGGAACAATGCCTGCATAATCTTCCTTGCATTTCCGTTTCTTGGAAGGGGATTGCACATAACGACTTTTGATGAATTTGTGGACTTATTTGACTAAAGTAAGTCTATACTGCTTCGATGCATTAGATGAAGAAAGTAAATGAAGCTAGAGAAAGGGAGAGAGTGATGTAGTAGGTAATGTCAGAAAGGTTGAACAAAACGGAGTTTCTTGGCTAATTGCTATTGGAACAAACTTTTACTAACTTGAAATAAAAAGTTTTTTTCTTCCATTTAAAAAGTACCGAAACTTACTCTACATTTTATAGAGTCTAAGGAAGAGTTAAACATGATGAAGATGAGATGTTAGTAATGGAGAGAAGTCCCTGGATAAGTCATGATCGCTTAAGTCAGCTTTAGGAGTACTACTTCTCGGATCACCTTTATCTATAACCATTTCATAAAGCTTATGAGAGACCTTAGTTGCAGGTTTTTCCAATTCTACAGCCCCAAAACCCCACTCCCACCACAAAAGCCACTATACTATTACCGCTCCCCCTCCAGAACCTCGCATCCGCTCCCACTCCACCCGCGCTCTGTGCAACAAAGTAACAGACGCGAGCCTTGTCTTAGGATCATGTGTTTTACAAGTTATTGGGAATGATACTAACATTATGCGATATTGCAAGTTTTTAGCTTCTCTTTAAGGTAGTCTTAGAAAGGATATGCTTCCATTTTACTTCTTTGTAACTTTATAGTTTACCATATAAGAAGCTTTTACAGGGTATCTGAGACCTTCTGCTTTCAATACATAATGTCTCGCTTGTAACACTCTGGTAAACCACTCCTATATTCAGTATAGAACGTGTTTCTAACGTGCCTATCCTTACCCTTGCGTACCAGGTTTAAATCACGGAATCTTTCGCTAATATAAATTCCTAATCTGTGTGATCTAATTGATTGCATTTTCAGTGACCTTGCGGTAGAATTTGAACAGCAAGTCTTCATTCATGGCCCTGATGAGTCGACCAATATGTTTGCTTTTACTTCCTCTTTCTACATGGTTTAGAAACAAGAATACGACTTGACAAACAGGTGGAATGGACGAGTGCATAAGGTGCTTCATGGGTGTAATGCAAGTGACACATAAGTAGCAAATTAAGAGGACAGTCTCATAGGATGGCAAGACCTGTCGTGCTTATGATTAGAAAAGTTGAGAATGTGAGAAATTTTCCCTGTTAACCAGCTAAGCATGTTGAGGTAGAAGGAATAAAAGTCGGTGCATCTCTGAATATTGTAAACGCGATTGTGGCTTTTATGCAGCGGTTGCCCAAGAAACACAATGTATGAAGTTATCCTAGCTTTTTAAACTAACTCACAGAAGCTCCTACGTGTATACGTGCAGTTCCTTGCTTCTTCCATTATTTAATCCAGTATATTTTGCATGGATATGTAAATTCATTGTGCACATAACTGGAGGTACTTTTAGGCTAAAGCCTAAACATGTGCTTAAATTGGCGTTTCATCTACCATTTCGTTACTCAGAGAGCATTTGAATGCTTTGTGATACATAGGGGTTCCACCTGATTTGGTTGAAAATACAAGTACACTTTTGTTCGTCTTTTTGGACAAAATAAGGACATTAAGGAGGTTATATATGAGTTCATATTTGTTTTTTTAAATTCTCCTGATGTTGATGCTTAGTATAGATCTCCAATTGACGTGTACTTAATGCTTATGAAGAATTTGTAATCTTGCAGCAAGCGACCCTTGCGCTTAATGCTTCACGCCGATTTAGGTACACTTTGGACTTGAAAAAGGAAGAAGAGAAAGACCAAAGAAGTAGCATGATCAGAGCACATGCGCAAGTCATAAGAGTACGCTTTAGGATAATTATGCGTTTTAGAATGATATTCTTATGTCATTTCATCTAATTTTCAGTTGTTTGCTGTTTTAGGCTGCATTGCTTTTCAAGTTGGCTGGACAACGAGCAATTGGTAATACTCTCTAGGAGTTCTTTTTACTACAAAGCTCCTTGCGATTCATCGGAGTACTTTTCTCGTGCCATAACTACTGTGAATGATTGGGTTAACATATGAACCAATAAAAAATTGTTTGCAACTTAGCAACCTATCTAGTATCGTCATTTGAAACAATAGCATCAGTTACAAAATCCCAAATGCTTAGCCCTTTGTCAATTTTTTGGCACCATCACTGCAACCCCTTTTTGGTTACCTTGGAACGTTCTAATGGTAGCTAACCTTGGTGTGAGCCTTAAGTTCATATATTTTTTAAGGATATCTGTTTCCAAATGATGATGATTTATGTTCTGGTTTGTTTAGTGTTAGGCACCACGGTAACTCCTCCAAATCCAAGTGCGGATTACTCAATTGCACTTGATCAACTTGCTTCAATGACCAGGGATCATAACATTTCTGCGCTGAAACAATATGGAGGGGCAAGTCTACTCTTAGTTTATTTATTGTCATAGTATTTCAGTGGTTGTATACGCATCTGATTACTAACATCTGCTGTCGTTTCTTCAGGTCAAAGGGGTATCAGAGATGTTGAAGACAAATGTGGATAGGGGAATTGTAGGGGATGACAATGAATTGTCAAGCCGAAGGAATACTTTTGGATCAAATACATATCCGATAAAAGAAGGACAGAGTTTCTTGGTATAAAGCTATATTCTCAATTCTCGTTTCTTAGCTTTTACTCAAGTTGGGATCTTTTTCTATGATCTTCACTCATTTCTGGTCTTTTCTTACAGCGGTTTCTTTGGGAAGCTTGGCAAGATCTAACCCTAATAATCCTAATCATAGCTGCGATAGCATCATTGGCACTAGGAATAAAATCTGAGGTCAGTTGGACTTATAAAATTTGACTGTTTACGGAGGAGAGTTCAATTAGTCAGTTGGGTGTTCAAAATCATTTATCTGCTTTGAATGACACTCCTATTGAAGTCTTTTCTCTCTCTCTGGCACACACATGCGCATGCACCCACACACGTACACGTGCGCTTGACCTGGGAATGTTATTGGACCAAGGTTCTAACATCTGGTTGATTTCTCCATACTCTACAGAAGAACATAGTATGACTGAACAGTCGGAAACAGGACTGTCCTCTCGAACTTTTGAAATTGATTACTTTACAAGATTTAGATTGGTTTTTGTGCTTGCATATGCGTAGTACCAACTTCAACACCTGCGTGCTACATTAGTTGCCCTTGGCAACTGCGCACGGGGCAATGAGTTTGATTCATTTGTCATGAGATAGTAGAAATATGGAGGGATACCCACTATTATTCTCGTGCCCCAAGAGATAAGGCCTTTGGGAGTTTGGGTCCTTGCAAGTGAGAAGGAAGTTTATGTTGTTAGTTCTTTGGCGTGTGGTATGGCTAATAGATTAGTGACCTTGTTTGTTTTTATTTTAGTGCCTCCCTTACTGTTTCTTTTTTCTCTAGTTATTCTTACAGAACAAAGTTTCTTTGTATTTGTAGTTGCCTTTTTTTTTCCAGTTTCTCCATTGTTTAAGTTTTTGTGCCTTTTTTCATTCTTGTAGGGTCTTCAAGAAGGATGGTACGATGGGGGAAGCATTTGCTTTGCTGTTCTTCTTGTAATATTTGTTACAGGTAACATACGTCGTGTTAATTCTATGTTTTCTACCATTTGCCTTTTTCAGTAATTTGTTTGGGAAGAAAAACATAGAAAGCACAAATATTCGACCTGTTGGGGAAGAACTAACTACGTGTTTTTTAGGGTTTCGGAAGGGTTTGTCTGTGTGTGTGTGTAATTAACCCTTGATTAAATTTTGACTTTGCCTTTCCTTAAGTATCCGTAAGCATTTTATGGACACACTGACACTCTATATTTTGTCCATATTAAGAAACCTGAAGAATCAGAAGCATAGATCCACATCTGCGCGTGATACTTTTGTCCAAGTCAACGACATATAGTGTTTGATTTGCCTGTTGTATTGCAGCCTTTCATGAGAAGTTTAACTGAATGCTTCACTATACGATATGTTTTTTGGTTTTCCTTTTATAGCTACCAGTGATTATCGACAATCCCTTCAGTTTCAAAAGTTGAACGAGGAAAAGCGAAATATACATTTGGAGGTATGTTGCAGTCCATCATGGAAAATTCGTGCTATTATTCTTCTGTATCTTATTATATCATTCCACGCCTTTACACCCCTTGCAGGTTATTCGAGGCGGTAGAAGAGATAAGGTCTCAATATATGACCTAGTTGTTGGTGATGTCGTGCCTCTCAAGATTGGCGATCAGGCGAGTATAATTAGAATAAGTTGGTTTAGTTTGTTGGAATCAAAATTCTGAGGTATCATGTCGGTTCTTCCTTGACCCAGGTCCCTGCTGATGGAATATTAATAAACGGTCATTCTTTAGCAATTGATGAATCTAGCATGACTGGTGAAAGTAAAATTGTAAGCCAGTTAGACCTTCATGTAGGATATATATAAAATTTTTAACCATTTATCTCACAGATAATCTCAATTGTAGGTGCGCAAGGATCAAAAAGCACCATTCTTGATGTCTGGTTGCATGGTAGCAGATGGTGCTGGAACTATGCTGGTAAATACAATTATTATTCATTCACAAGAACCTTATTTGAAACGGTAATATGTGGAAATTACAAGGCCTGGTGGAAGGATCAGATAGTATTCAAGTGCCTTTAACTTTGGAAACCAGCTGTGGTGAAGATAGTTGATTCCTGCCCAGTAGTAAATTAGCTCCACCAGATGTCTGCATTGTTTAAATCCTTTCGGCATATGATCTCATAGAAGTTGAACCCTGTTGCTCACAAACTAATCTCTCTGTTGTTGAAGCCTTTCTGCTAATAATGTTATCCAAGTTATGTACTTCTGTTGCAAAGTATCATCCAAAAGGATTTCTATTAATATTTCACAGCCAATCCTTGTTGACATGCTGAATGAAATGTCCTTTCTATGCGGCCCACAGAAGATAATAAATGGGTGGCCTAAGCTTTTAATTTGCATTTGAAGAGAATGTTCAACCGTCCACATTTGGTTCTGCCTTGCTTACATCTTCCTAATTTGTTTGATATAATCACTTTCTACGATTTCCTGAAAAAATGTTGTTAAATTTTCTCCTTCAGGTAACTGGTGTGGGCATTAATACTGAATGGGGACTGTTAATGGCGAGTATATCAGAAGATACTGGTGAAGAAACCCCCTTGCAGGTTCTTTTGTGTGCTTACTTAGATAATGCTGCTCGTATAACTAGTATCAACATTCTGTGGAGCACATCTAAGTTTCACTTTTGGGTGAACTGTGATAGGTACGCTTGAATGGGGTCGCAACTTTTATAGGCATTGTTGGCCTAGCAGTAGCTTTATGTGTCCTTGCTGTCCTTTTGGCTAGGTAAATTCAATGCCGTGACGATACTTGTAGCTTAGTTCACAATTTTCATACCACCTAAACAATTGCAATATGTTTAACTCTTTTTTCATCAGATTTTTCACCGGGACATCCAGAAATTCTGATGGAACTATCCAGTTTGTCCGTGGGAGGACTAGTGTTGGTGCAACAGTTGATGGAGTCATAAAGATTTTTACTGCAGCAGTATGCTTTATCTTTCTGTATGCTTAATGTATGTTCTTTTCTTTTTTCTTAACTGACTCTTGCAACTTTCTAGGTTACCATCGTGGTTGTCGCAGTCCCTGAAGGGCTTCCTTTGGCAGTTACCCTGACGTATGGTTTAACTATAATATGTGTTACTATTGAGCAGCTGGTTTTTATCTTCTTTGTTTTTTATCTATTTGTTCAATCTTATTCTCTCTTGAACTATGTGACAGCCTAGCCTATTCGATGAAGAAAATGATGGCAGACAACGCTTTGGTACATATTTTACGTTTGTTTTATGTGAGGTTGTAACAAAATCATCTGTGATATTGTTAACAGCAAATACTGTGCAGGTGCGTAGGCTTTCAGCTTGCGAAACCATGGGTTCCGCAACAACTATATGCAGCGATAAAACTGGAACTTTGACTTTGAATCAGGTTCGTTCCTTACATTCTTGGGGGTCATTGTCTCCCTTGACTAAGAATTTTGCTACGTATTTTTCTCATATGGCAGTATTTTATTGCAGTTTTGGCCCCCCCTTTTTCCAGTTCCCAATTTCTTGCTAAATATGCTGATTGGTTGGATTTAATATACTTACTTTGTACCACAGATGACTGTAGTAGAAGCTTATGTTGCGAGACAGAAGATTGATCCGCCCGAAGACATCTCACAGCTGAACGCAGTGGTTTTATCAATGCTAAATGAGAGTATTGCACAAAATACTGCTGGAAGTGTTTTTTCCTCTAAGGTACCGACACATCCCTCCCTGCATTCTCTCTTCCCCAAGACCCCCACACGCACAAAAAAAAAAAAAAACCTTCTTTCTGCTGTAAGAACTGTGTGAGGAGCATGATAGATTTGTACTATCCCATGATTCTCTTCTTAGTTATTCCACTGCCACCGCAATGATTTTAATTCTATTCGTTGACATTTTTTCCACTCTCATTCAATAACAGGTTTTTGTTTGGTTTCATAGACTCAACAAAGAGTGCTTTCGTTCTTCCATCATCTCACTGCAGTTCATTTTATTTTTATTGATAGGATGGTGGAGGTATAGAGGTTTCCGGATCTCCCACGGAAAAGGCTCTCCTTCACTGGGGAGTCAAGGTACCTTTCTTAAGCTTGTTTCTAGTCTCTGCCTTCTTTTTTTCAATGTTCAAGTTGTCTCTTATTTTTATGACTTCTTGCAGTTTGGAATGAAATTTGACATTGTCAGATCAGAATCTACAGTCTTCCATGTGTCTCCTTTTAATTCTACAAAGAAACGAGGTGGTGTTGCTGTGCGAAGAGTAAGCTATCTACTCTATGTGCTTGATGCTTTTACAAAATCATCCATGATTTTCCTCATTTTAACTGTATTGCTTGAATTGTAAATTATTTCTACTTGACAGTAGGAAAAGTGATTCATCTATTACATTTTGATGGCAAACTTGTGCTTTCGTAATGTTCCATTGCAATAATAACTATGCAATGGGTGTTTCATGCGAAGGATATCAGGTATTGCACATGATGTTTGGTATTTAAGGTGGTTTACTTTCTTGAAATGTGCATCAATAATATTACCTGAGCACGAGATAGGTGACCCTAATTTCTGCTTGAATCTGTCGTAAAGAACCCATTAAATTCTACTTCTCAGGACAAGCCTCTGTGGGCAGTACTTCAGAGATGAAATGCTTAGATGTTATCTACGGGGTTTAAATTTCACCTTTGTGTGCATGATGCGAAAAACTTGGATTCTTTATGGCTTTCAGCTTCCATGCTATTTCCGTTCTTTTGGAGAAAAAGTATTGTCAAGAACAAGAATGATTTCACAAATTCAAAAAATAAGAATGCTGCCCAAATTCTTCACTGCAAAGCTAATCAAAGTTTCCATAAACAAACAAAAACTTACTCTTAAAGGAATTCGGGGATTTACTCTTATTAACCAGACATTGGCTAGTGTTTGTCCTGTCAATTATGGGAGCAATAAAAGCCTCCACTTTTAAGCCTCAGTTCACTCCATTTAAGCCTCAATAAAAGCCTCAGTCACTCCTCCATGCGTTGGTTGTATAGATCCTTTCCTGTAACATCAAATTTTTTTTTTTTGTTTGGTTTGTATGGTT
Organism: Escallonia rubra; assembly: GCA_033065855.1. NCBI lineage: Eukaryota > Viridiplantae > Streptophyta > Magnoliopsida > Escalloniales > Escalloniaceae > Escallonia > Escallonia rubra. The sequence goes on from JAVXUO010002762.1 coordinate 51,600, forward strand.
TTACGTGATTGTACAACATATGAAGTGCTTCTTATGTCAAATGATCGCCTGAGTTGTCTACAATTATCATCTCAGTGGAATTTTTATATTGATCTAGAATCATTTTGTGCTAACATGATCTTTGTGTATGGCAGAGTGACTCTCAAGTTCACGCACATTCGAAGGGAGCAGCCGAAATAATTCTAGCCTCATCTACAAGATATCTTGACACTAATGGTTGCTTGCAGTCCATAGACAAGGATATGGTTAGTATCCGCACTGGTCATTAATTGAATAAATAATCATCTTGACTATTAATATAAGAACCAAGTCAAGGAAGTAAAATGTTAATCGATTTTGCATAATACAAATGCCATCGGATGCTGGTTAATCAATTTTGCATCTTTTTATCAGGGCTTTTTCAACGAAGCTATTGAAGATATGGCTGCAAGAAGCTTGAGGTGTGTTGCCATTGCATACAGAACATGTGAAAATGACCAAATTCCTGCTGATGAAGAGCAGCTAGCACAATGGCAATTACCTGAAGATGACCTTGTTTTGCTTGCTATCGTTGGTATAAAGGTGTACATCTTAAAGCAGACACTCTCATCAGTTTGCTCATAACATTTCTAGTTTTGACGCATAATTTGGTCATGTTGGGTGATTGTGTGGCCTATACCAGTGAGCAATGTTTCGTGGATTATATCCTTTTACGCTTAAAATCTTCTTTTCTTTTGTCGTCCCCCCAACAAAACAAAAAAAAAAAAAAAAAAGAGAAAAGAAAAAGAAACAAAAGAAAACAAATTCAATATCCAACCTTTAACATCAGACATCACACTCAGTTGATTGTTTTTTCCTTTTGCACTACTAAGTGCAGTTCCTTTTGAAATTCTACACAAGTTCCTACTTTAGCTAAGACATACCTCCATATGCAGGATCCTTGTCGCGAGGGTGTCAAAGATGCGGTGAAGCTATGCACAGATGCTGGTGTTAAGGTAACAATATGAATCTTTCTAACCAGATTTCCATAAGCGCGCATTGTGTTTGGCCACCCCTGCATGATTAACCATATCATGGTAAACTAGATTGGTGTGCCTAGACTGTGGGCGGTTTCTTGGCGGACCTCTTAGATTCAAGGAGAAGGGTTTTGAACCTTCAACAAGAAAAACTTTTACGTCCTTGAGTTTATCAGCTTTACTTTTTTGTGGAACCATTAGAACCATCATCTCCTTACTCAATAACTTGTCAACCTGCTGAGCTTTTGTTAGTTGACAAATAATATGTTGCGCAGCCTTTATTTCTCCTCCTTTGATGTTCAGCCTAATATTGTATACACAGATGTCAGCATGCAAGCTTCTGATCTTCAGATTTCTTTTCCACTCTTTCTGGTCATTTAGAATAGTAGCCAAAACTCCACTTCTTCTGGGGCATGCACACTGGTTTTTTAGAGATGACTTATAACTTCACAAGTATGATCCACAGGGATTTCTTCAGTATTACGAGTCATTTCCTGAAGTTTATTTATCTTTGTTTCTGCAAATTATTAGGTACGCATGGTCACCGGGGATAATCTTCAAACAGCGAAAGCGATTGCTGTGGAGTGTGGAATACTTGCTTCAGATGCAGACGCTACTGAGCCTAACGTTATTGAGGGAAGAACATTCCGCGAATTATCTGAAAAAGAAAGAGAACATGTTGCAAAAAGAATATCGGTATGGTCGAGTAATGTTTATTCTGAATTCTGATGATCATATGGATGAGCTACTGTCTCATCTGTTTAAGTTTTATGGCCCTATAATTATGTGTTGGAGGGCGATACTAACAAGTTATCATCTGTAGGTGATGGGAAGGTCTTCACCTAATGACAAGCTTTTACTCGTGCAAGCACTACGTAAACAAGGAGAAGTTGTTGCTGTTACTGGAGATGGAACCAATGATGCTCCTGCACTTCACGAGGTTTGATTTCAATATGCCCCATGTTTTTTAGTTTGACCTACGAATTCCCTTCTTGATTTCATCTGCCCGAGTATACATCTCCATTGCATATGGAGATTCTTTATAAAGTTGAGAACTGAACCATTTGTTTATAGGCTGACATAGGTCTTGCCATGGGCATCCAAGGAACTGAAGTTGCAAAAGAAAGCTCGGACATTATTATCTTGGACGACAACTTCGCTTCAGTTGTAAAGGTTAGTGCAAGCATATCAGTTATCAATCCAAAGAATTGTGAAAGGCTCCTCTTTGAGGAAAGAACTTCCTGCACTCAAAGTGAACATGCATTTCAACATGTCATTTCCTGCAGCTATAGGAATGGACTTGGTAGAGCCAATTTGATGCCTAAGAAAATCATGTCCACCTGATATTGGAACAAGAGTCAGACAATTGGTTAATCGTAGTAGTGGAAGAAGTGCCACGTGCGCACTCCAGTGAAAAAAAATAATCTATCGGCAGTTTAACTGTAATCTTAGACAGGTTTCATGCTGCATCATCACCCACCCATGTGACAAATATATAGGACATTCTAGGCAAGTAATGTCGCTTTTAAGACTTCAATTGTATTTCTTACAAAGAATTCTTAAATATGGGATGTGCTGCATGCGTTTCTTAACAAAGTAAAGATGAAAAGGAGTGCGGGAAGCATTTGAAAACCGGAAGCTATAAAAGAAATAAGCCAAATAATAATCTCTTCTAGTCCAAATCTGTATTGTATCTTAACTCTCGGTAGTATATGGAGAGGCTAACTTCTGGCTTCCTTGGTGTCATTATGAACTTGTTTGCCTTCATGTAGGTTGTCCGCTGGGGCCGGTCTGTATATGCAAATATTCAGAAGTTCATACAGTTCCAGCTTACCGTTAATGTTGCAGCCCTCGTAATTAATGTTGTGGCTGCAATATCTTCTGGTGATGTACCATTGAATACTGTGCAGGTTTGTTTCTCTCTCACTTTACTGCTGGCTTGTTGTCACTTTGTTGCATTTATCAGAATGTGTTCAATATAGTGGTACCATAACTGGGGAAGGCCGTCGGATATTTGGCCGAGATTTCTTATAGTTAAAAACCATTAGTATCGTTTACCCTCCATAATTCCTCCCCAAGAATAAACAAGAAACCAAAAGAAAAATTACCAAGTTTGAGGCTATGATGCAAGTTCTGAAGTCAACATACGTAAATCGAACCTGTCATAGAAATAAGGGATAGTATTGTGTGAATCTTAAGATATATCTTCTTGGTGCAGCTTCTCTGGGTTAATCTCATCATGGATACTCTTGGAGCATTGGCGTTGGCTACTGAACCACCAACAGACCATCTTATGCACAGAACTCCTGTTGGTCGGAGGTTAGTTTTCTCTAGCGAACTATGTATTTAACTAGATCCCAAACCCTGAACTTGACATTATTGTGGGTTTGTTTATGTCTTATTCGATTAGTAGTTAAATGATGCCTTTGATCTAATGCTTGTAAGAAACAACTTATAGGATATTTAATAAACCTGTGTAAACCAAGTTTAAGGGTCTGCTTGTGGCTACTGTGATAGAGGTGAGGCTTGGCGCAGTAGTTCGTGACCTGGAGGTCACGTTTCGAAACAGGGAAAAATAGCCTCTCCACAGTAGTGGAGGTAAGATCGCATATATCAATTCTCTCCAGACCTGGTAATGCTTGGAGCCTTGTGCACAGGAGCCCCCCCTTTGTGGCTGCTGCGATGATATATATGGTACATATACAGCTGATGGCTTAATTGTTTCTTTACATATTGCTAACGAGCATACTGTCTCAGAATGATTAGCTGTGTAACTAACATTTCGTATGGTTTCAAGACATGCCGCAAATGATGCTAATGTAAATCTTGCTTATGCAGACATTGACCGGTTTTAGATATTTGATAGTGAACAATGGATCAGAATCTGACCTCTGACCCTTAAATCGTGGCAAACTTCAAAATATGGAGTGTGAAGTTTGAGGCTATATTAGACTCTACGCCTAGTTTTTAGCTTCATCTGCTTAAGTGTGTCCTTTCAATTGGAAATGCTATATCAATGGCTGCTTGACAATTTTTTTCTTGAAGACGAACACTTCAATCTAGCATGCCATGCACGTAAATGGACTTGTTATGCTGAGTAATGTCCGATTTTTACTTTTGTTCTATAATGTTCAGGGAACCTCTTGTGACGAATATCATGTGGAGGAACTTGATTATGCAGGTCTTGCAATTATACCTCATTTTCTCCATGAGTTCTCCTCTTTGATTATGTTAGCTTGCTATACACATGTTATATTCTTATTGATGTAACAGGCTCTGTATCAAGTTGGTATCCTCCTTGTTTTCAACTTTGCCGGTACCAGTATTCTCAATTTAGCTCATGATGGGACGGGACACGCAAACATGGTGAAGAATACATTGATATTCAATGCATTTGTCCTATGTCAGGTCAGAGTTTATCCCAGATGAAAAAACAAATACAATAGTTCAGAAAATTATTAGACCCATTAATCTAGGCGCATTCATTATACCCGTTTCTGTATTTTTAGTTCTTTTATTCTATGCTGTCTTCAAATGCAATACTGAAAGAACTAACTAGTTGAATTATCAGATATTCAACGAGTTCAATGCTCGGAAACCTGATGAACTTAATGTGTTTAGCGGAGTGACTAAAAACCACCTTTTTATTGCGATAGTTGGAACGACTTTTGTACTTCAGGTGAGATGTTATCTCTGTTCGTATTTCTTCTTTTGTTTTCCTTGTGAAGTGGTGCTCATCTAACTTTACTTGAACTCAACGATGTTCTTTTCTGCTGTCTTGAAGATAATTATTATCGAGTTCCTTGGAAAGTTTTTCTCAACAGTTAGACTTGACTGGAAGCTCTGGCTTCTTTCCCTCGTCATTGGCATTTTCAGGTTGGTACATCTGGTACTCCTTCAACTTGGGAAGCTATAATTAGAATTATCTTGGCTCTGCTTTCACTCAAAGTAACTTCACATGCAGTCCCATCCTCGGCCTTCAATTGGTCTCTATCACAAAGAATTAGTTGATGATATATCTTGAACACTTTAAAATTTTCACATGACTCTTTTCCAATTGAGATGCTACAAAAGATAATAACTGAAAGCCGGCTTGGTACAAGTCATAAACTAGTTAAAGTTGAACTGTTCCGAGAGCAAAATGCTTCATGAGTTGCAGGCTTTATTGATGATTAACCTTATGTCACGCAGTTGGCCCCTTGCTGTTGCTGGAAAGTTTATCCCAGTACCGAAGACCCCCTTGGCCAAGGTCTTCATTAAGCCATATCACCGTTGCGTAGCCGCTCGTAATGCGTAACTTCCGTCGCTCAGCAGTTACATGCAGTGGCTTCTAAAGATCTAACCGTTCATTCGTATATAGACACTTGAAGACTACGCAATTGGCACATGTATGCAGTTGGGCCCCGAGTATATAGATTGTATGTCTACTCGGAGTGTAAATGAAAAATGTTGCATAATATAGTGGTCTACTGTTACCGAGTTATACAATGTACTGATATCACTGACTTCCCCACCCTGTGGATTGCACCAATTTGTGTTGGAACAACAGCAAGTGACCTGTTCTTCGCTCTCGTCGTTAATCCCGACGAGGCTACGAGCACGACGCCCATGGGTAAAAAAAAATGTTGGGGCCCGTCGGCCGGGCTTGCGTTCAAGAAAATGTGAGTTTGAGCAGGATATCATTCGAAACTAGACGCAGCAATTGCATCGGTTAAAAGGTAGGAAGGTGTAAGAAGTTGAGTCTTCTATATGTGGACACATTATGCTCGTAGAAGTGCTTTATATACAGAAATAACCAAGTCTTTTGATGTCTGGAATTTTGTGTCTATCCAAGGCAAGATCATCAGCTTAGCGCAACCGGAACAGTTTTCTGCCGCCTAGTTGCAAAATGGGACGCCTTGTGGGTTGGCAAAGAGACGTTCCTTGTGCTTTGTGGTGTGGTGTCCAAACAAGATATATAGAAAGCTGTCTAAAAGGATTAAGAAGCTAGCTTCCGTGCAATAAACATAGGCTGGCAAAAATGCTCGTACTCGTGTGTCGATCTAACGCACGGCCAAAATAACGCGCATGGGCATACTTGTACTTGTGTGTCGATCTCACTTTCTCTATTTTTTTTCTTTTATAATATTAAGAGTTGATAAAATGACAACGATGACAACTTAGCTAAATTCTCAGTAGTTCTTTTAAGCAAATTTCGTCGTCCGTCCTGTTATGAGACGGAAGTTTGTCCCATTATGGGGCGGGCGGACGGTGATTTACTGATTGTGCAATGCCTGTCCATAATAGAATGGATGACGAGAAAAGTTTAGGGGAAAATGACCTTAACATTAAGGCAACTCTTGATATTACTTTTTTTATGTCAGTAGTATAAATAAACCAGCCAAAGGTTATTTTTTTTGGTGGTAAGGAACTCTGCATCCGCAGCTATAAAATACGCCAATAGAATATCAATCCAAACACAAAGGCACGAGGCTTGCCACAGGGCGCAGGCACCTCAACTAGTCCCATAGAGCAATTACCAAGACTAGAGTTTCTTTTCCTTTTGATGACCCGTTTACAATTTCCTGAATAAATAGTTCTCACAACAAATTAAGACACACAGTTTTACAACACAAATAACAAATTTGACCGCTATATATTTAAGAAGCGAGTGCTGCTCTTTTTGAAGAGCCTTTCAAGAGCAAAAAAATTGAACCTAAAAAATCTGTTCGATCGTACCTCACAATCAATGAAAGTATGAAATCTACAGCCAAACTCCTCTGTCTTCTTACAAAGAATACGCATTGATCAAGGTGAATCATACAGCACGACCATTCTGGAAGAAACCGCACGATCTCCGTGATGCTCTTTTAGCAGAAGCATGAATAGGCCAAATGGTTCTTCTTCGAGACGTAATGTGAAATGGATGATGACGCTAAAGAAGTAGGGGAACCGGCAACGTTTGCCGGAACAAGTATCTGAGTCCTGCCCGAAGCGATTCTCTTACCGGCCACATTGGCATAAAACAGGCCTGAGATGGCTGGGATGAAAACATCGCTCTGAGAACTTACGTAGAAGTCAATAACCTTCTCAAACTCGGAAGCATCAGAATCGAGGAACTTTCCCTTCTTATCAACTGGCATAATGCCCTCCTGCAAATAGATTCAAGGAAGAAGAATTAAGAACAAATAATCATCCAAAACATCCTTCACATGAGTGCCAACAAAGAGAGCAGATTCCAGAAAATATTACTGGATGGCCCCACCATTTATGTGCTGCATTCAATATGAATTCAAAAATGGAAATCATAAACAGAAGAGCAACTGATCCATCAGTCATCTCTCTGTCAATGGACTCATTACTGATTCATTCGAGGGAGACTCCCCATTCTCTTTTAAGATCTAACAGAGTAGAAAAGCAAGAAGGAAAGAAGTCAAATCTGTCTGGATATAAATTTACCAATTATTCAACTTTTTGCAGGTCAAGACAAGGCTATACACAGGAAAGTCATTAAATGTGCATTGTGCATTATTGTTTTCTTTGCATTGCTCTCAATCATTTGTTTTTTCTATTTGCAGGTGTCCTCTTTGGGGACACCTGGAAGCACCTCAACAGTCTCCAGTTCTAAGTGGCTTCTAGATTCTAAGAAGCGCAAACCTTTTAAGCAACTAGAAAGGGATCAATCTAGTGGCCAGAAGAAAATTCTTTCTTGAAATAGCACTGATAAGCACACCTACATACGTGCTTTATGTTTAAGGGGAAAATCTAATGTAGAAATCGAGTAATCATCTTGAATAGCATTCCAGAGACAGATGTCAAAGGAACTTTACCAACTTAAGAATATGACTAGCATGTTATTGAGGAAAGGACAGGAAGAGATCTGACCTTTGTGTAAGTTTTTGGAAAAAAGTCCTTCAGAGCGTCAAGGCTACTATCCCACCTAGATTGGGTCAAATATATTGCTGTGTCCTTGTCAAAACCAGTGTTCTGCAGAAAGATTGCAATCTCCTCTGGAGTGTAACAGCTTTTTGGCCCAGAAGCACCATTTCCTTGGCAACTCTTTTTTTCCAATATATCAACCCTCAAGTCCACTGCGATGAACTGGCCATCTGATTTCCTACTTAAAGTTCTAAGCCGCTCAACCATCGAGTCAACAACTTCACGAACTTCAGGCTGTAGCTCCAGAGTTCCAAACATTGCCAAACATGCAACTGCATTTGTGCTACTCGTTTCTTCACTCTTTCTCATATTTACTGAAGGGAAGTAAGTCACAAGCCTTATGTTACCCTTTGATCTAAAGATTGGTTCAATGAGCTCAGCAATCTGGTCCTCAGTAATCCGATTAGGGATCTTAACAACAGCAAGATTTCGTGCCGATATATCAGGCTGGTAGCTTACGACACTGACCACCCCCTCTAGGCTTTTTACAAACTTGTCAACATCATAGATATCTTCAAAGTTCCTGAAAGGTAATAAAGTGTGTTACATTGATGATGTGTCTTGTGGCTCGAGTTATCAAAACAAACAACTCTATGATGCAAACACATGCAAGTTGAAACAACTCATGCCAAATACATATATGTAGACACATGAAGGAGCCAGTCGCAGAATGTTTGTATAAAGAAAGTTGATTTCCCAGCTGGTATCATCAAAGCAAAGACCACCGGTTTTTCGAACATGCAGCAAAATGTGCAACTCGTCTAAGATGGATTTGGTTTTCCTTTATCTTCATTATTTTTTTAACAGCATGTAGTAAATTTGTAACCAGCTTTGCCGAACCCTCATCTCGAGTTTTAAAAGTTTTTTCAGATGCCCACCTCAATTTTACTCGGAGAAGTATTTGGACCCCGGCTGAAAGATGAACTTCACTGTTTGAGAGTAACATCTATGAAAGAGCAGAGAATGAGGAGATAGTGGAGCTTACTAGGTGCAGTCCAGCGTTTGCTATTATTCCAAAAGGAGATACTAATAACAGTAGCAAAATCCTTGTCAAAATAAGAAAATATTTACCCCACAGGAAATCTTGTGTAGAATGTGACATGATGCAGGATCAAACATAAGGGATGGTAATTTATGCGATATATCATGCTTCCATAATTCAAATAAAAGTAAATGCCTTGAAAAACTTTCAGAAGATATTTCGAAATCTAGAGTGAGGAGGAGCATGTGTCGCGTTCTACAACTAATTACTTTTGTGAAGGGTGGACGCTAGAAACAGAGACACCAAAACAAGAACTGTAATGCAAAAGATCTGGGCAATGATATCCACACTCCACTTTTCTTTGATAAAATGAAATTACTGTCCTACCCCTCCTAAAATCAATAGTAATTTGTGCTAGAAAATATTACCTAGAGATAGAATAAACAGTAAAACCACAGTATCACTTCTAAGGGTAATATTGTCAACTGCAAAGAACTCTTAAGTTGAGCAGGGATAAAACAGTATTTTCCTTCGTTGAATAGAAAAGTGGAGTGTAGGTGTAGAAAGTTGAGTGTGGGTGTCGCCCCCCAAACATCAACTACCAGAAATCACAAACCAAGCAATTAACGAAATGATTTCCTCTTTTCTTGCATCCTATAGTTGACTCTTTTGTGCTTTATAAAAGACACAAGTTCCCTTTCCATCTGATCCCATTCACCAAAAGTTACGCGAATGAGACAAATAAACAGCGAGAAACGAATATGATAGAGTTTAACAAATAGAAAAAAGAGTCATTCAGTTAAAGATATAAGCACACAATTGTAAACCAATGCCTCATGAGACACAACTCCACGACAAACTGCACCATTCCACTATTACAGGAAGAAACTTGCATCACGATCCTCTACAACAAGCTCTTGTACCAAGTATAAAACCCCATTTCCACACACTACCATATGCGTGTGGGGTAGTAGTAAGAGACCAGTCCGAAAAGGCCACTGCTAGACGTATCTCCACAAAATTGATAATGATGTTCATAGCACATAAACTAAGGAAATACTAGTAGGCTAACTGTAGAAATGAACGTAACATGAATGCTATTTTGAGCACCAACCTCTTATCACCAGGTTTTCTTCCCCTAATGTCTGGGAGTACGAGGGTGGCTCTTAGATATCTTGCCACAACCACGGCATCAGCAATCTGAACACGACAGTTGCCAAGGCAAAGCAGTGAAAATATAAGGAAAGTGAGATAAATGATAGTGATAAAGGCCTCCCACAAAAGCAGAATTTTCAAGTCTCTCTCTCTTGAAAATTTAGATAAATGTAGAATTTTTAAAGGGAGTCTCTCTTTAGTGAGATAGAGAAGCAAAGTGATTGTAGTGGATAGCACAGTGGTTAAGAAAATGCTGACTTAACTCATTGGAATAAATCAAGAAAAGTTTCACAATAGTATTAGCGAGCATCCTCTTTCCGAGGAGATGAAACCAGATTGCAACTTAGAAATTTGAGCACTCTCCAAAGGAAATGGATTCTGTACATACTATGAGGTATTGTAGGAATATCTTCACGTCAGAACACCTAATGACAGAAATAACTACAGTGAAGTATTGACGTGGAAGTATGGGGAAAAGCTAGATGCCTGAAAAACACACATAAAAATGGCAAATTCTACAAAATAACAATTTGGACAGCCATGGTTTGCAAGGGAGGTAATGACCATCAGAACCTTAGTAAAACTATAAGATTAAGAGGTTGATTAAAAAAAGAAAGAAGGGTTAAACATCTAAAACTTCCACCAAACAGGTATGTAGGAAAAAAAAAGGACTAACAAGAGATCCCCCTATGTTCGATGAAACCTAAAGACAGCATGTATTAGATTTGCTATAATTTGGCCGTTTGCACTTAGTTTCATGAAGATTGGGCGGGAGCCGGGTGAGTGTTAGATTCTGGGAAGAGAGGGCCACTATAAGAGAATTCTGCAACTGAGGTTCTTCCGGCAGTAGCTTCACAAAGAACAACAGGGATTTTCTTAACACCTATGAAGTGACTTTAATTTGCCTTCTCCATAAAGTATTAAAGAATATGGAAAGTGTTCAATATGTACTATTAGGTTCATCAATGCAGGTTCACTTCCTCACAAATCTATCTATACCATGTACAAAGGCAAGCTCCTCTTTTGGTGTAACATCACTTTCGGTGAATCAAATACTTGTATTTCATGCTTGATTTTTTAACAAATTTCAGATTATTTTAGAAAGCAAAGGCCTAGGTTCCATGGTTAATAGCACAAATAGAGAGGGGATCGTGTAACTATACCTGTGAGACATGGTATTCGGGGCCATTCGTCAATGAGAAAGTCACGAATCCTGGCGATTTCTCTGCCTCCTCTGTATCCAAACAACATACATAAGGGAGCTACATAGAAACGGATACGATATGGATTTTCGGCATCTCCAGAATACTAACCCAAAGTTGGCTTATCCCAACAAGGTTTTAATGCAGGGCCATCCGTCTTCCAAGGTCCATCACTCGCTTTAGGAAGTGTAGCAAGACTCTGCTCTGAAGCCTTGCTGGCATCAACATGAACAGTTGGCGATGCCGAATGCTTTGACTTCAAGAAACAGATTAAAAAAAAGCAAAAAATTGAGCAACGGCGGAAGAAGCAGAACTATAGGAGTTGGAAATTGATATTCGGTAGTTAATACTCCAATCACTTCATAATTTTTGTCTCCTTTGACTTTTTGGAAGTCTCTACGACAGAATTCAAACATCTAAAAAATGAGTTGAACTCAAACGACCAAACACAGAATCATTGATTGACAAGTCCAACTAGGGCAACACATGAGTAAGTCTACTTTTATACGATCAACTTCCTTTGTACAAACTTGCAAAAAGTTGAAGCTGACAAAAGATAAGAAACAGATGGGGTATATCTTGCATCTGCAGCCAAAAAAAGTAAACCTCACTAAAGACCATAAGTTCTACTGTAACAGATACAATAACAGCTCTGTGTGTGTGTGTGTTGTGTGTCGTGATTAATTTGATGAACACGCATCGTCATTTCTTAAAGCTCACACCAGCAAGTTAAAAAACCCTTACTCTCTCTCTCTCTCTCTCTCTCACACACACACACACACACACAGACATATATTCAATCTACACTGCATTGAAGTCCAAAATCAGGAGAACAACGCTAAATTTCCGCAATTGGCGCACAGCACACAGGACATACAGTAAAAACAACAGAGATTAACAAGAACCGTTCAACTAAAAACTGAGGAACAAAGAAAGCGGCAAAACGAATTACCTGAGGCGAATCAAAGTGCTCTCGCTTGATCATGTTGCCAAGCATTACGAACATTGTCACCGTCAACACTCCGGCCAGCACCTGCCTTGGATCCACTGCCATTTCCCCTTCTTCAGATCCACTCTCTCTCTCTCTCACACTCAAACACTCCACCGCCTCTCTCTAATAATGAACCTCTCCCTCTCTCTCTCTCTCTAGAAACGAAGATGAAAAGAAAGGGAGAAGGTGATGGATGATGAGATGAGTGAGAGCCACAGGAGACAGAGAATGGTAGGAGACTGGCTAGTGTGTTGTAGATTAAGCATTTCCCTCCTTTGATTAGGTCTCTAAGATCTGTATTTGAATTTATATAATAATCACAGGGATTAGTAGCTCAATTGCAACCTTCAACTCTCTCCCCTTTCCTTTCCTTTTCTTTTCTTTTTTTAAACGAGAAAAATGTGTCCCGACGACGTTTTTGTACCACCGACACTCCCCTCAGAAAACGACTGAGCGCCTAAATTTCAGTCATTATTATTATTACTTTAAAAAATAAAAGGTTTCCAAATTTCTTATTCGTGTTATTTAGTACTCCTACTGATAATGACTTTGGGTCTACATGTCAGCCTTGATTAATTAGTTAAAGCTGTTTTGCAAAGACTTAATTTGCACGATATGCAGCCATGATTAATTAGGAAGGCAACTTAATGATTGCGTATGATTATTGCGCGACTAATTACGGTAACTTAACGATTGCGTAGCTTTATAACGATGAAGATGAAGATACATAAATATGCGGTTATTGAATGATTAATTACGACAACTTAATGATTGCGTACGAGAGCTTGGCTTTGTAACGGTGAAGATGAAAATAGAAAAAAAAAATGGGTTGCTATTGCACGACTAGTTTCCTTTTTGGATTGAAAATGAGAATTGATATTTGAACTTCATTTTTCATTATTTGAGTTTCACTTTTATTATTAAAGGTCTCTTAATTGTTACTAGACTAAATCTTTGAAGACACGTGTGAAGTTCAAATAACACTTCTCATATAAAAAAAAAATTAACAAGATCGAAATCATTGTAATTACGAGGTACTCTTAATAGCCAGTTGAGTCAGGTTGTACAAAAATGACTTTAAGTTAATTGCATCTTAAAAGAAAGAAAAAAAATGAAAAAAATGACAAATCATTGAAGCCTATCGGGTCTAACAACACAATGAGAGTCCGAAAGGCGGCCCTTGCCAAAATATTTGGTGCAGGCACAAATCGATTGCAAGTCTCTCGGTAAAATACTAAGAAACTTTATCACTTGAATTATTTGAAATTCGATTTATCAAAAATTTACTAAAAGAGAAAATACACATTCACTTAAGTAACACATGCAAATGCGTACGAATGCTTTGAAGATATTGTTTTCTCGTAATTGCATTACGTTTACAACAACCGGTGGACAACGAGAGATACATGTGCACGTGGTACTCACGTGTATTAATTCATTTTTGGTACTTTTTGTTTGATATATGCTTAGCAAAATATCAAATATCCCTAAAAAAGGCTACCTATTTATAAACTGAATTTGTTGTGTTTCTCATATGATAGCCCCACTTTGTGTTTTGTCATGGAACTGTGTTATTGACTATAATATTACAAGTGTCCTCCTTCGTAATATAATACATAAATAAATTGCAAACTCATCATAAACCCAGGCGTAACTCATGGAAAGGTAGGCGCTGTCCCGGGACCCGGAGGTTGCCGTTTCACCCCAGACAACGTGGATTAAGTCACGGACCAGTCACCAATTAAAGTTGACAGGTCTTATTACCAAATCTTCATCAAAATGCTTACAAAAAAAAAATAAAAAAATTCATCAATCTGTTCTTCAACTTTACTCCCGCCATTTTTTTTAAAACATATAAATGTCATAAAAATGGCACTTAAACAACGCAGAGGGATGTGGGTTTTCGTTAGCTATTCTTTTTAATAAATTATTCATATCCTTTGGAAAAAAATAACGCAGATGGATGTGGGTTTTCGTTAGCTATTTTTTTTTAATAAAATACTCATATTGTTTGGGAAAAAAAAACAACGCAGAGGGATTTTCATGATTTTAATGTGATTAATTATTAACTTATACGGAGTATTAATTTTCTCACGCGTACATTCAAGGATAGAGTTTTGCTTACCTTCGAGCAGTATTTCAAAATATCGTCTTGATGAAAGAGATTAATCGTTTGTAATTTTGGTGATCACGTCCCAGCTAGTGGGTCGTAGAAGTCAATTATAAGCAATATTCTAATTCCATAAAGTTATGAACCAATTTTAAGAACAATATATACTTTTCGGTTTATACAATTGATTCTAGAAAAAGGACAGCAATAATTCTGAGAATAATTTTTCACATGTTGATCAAGGCTGTAAAATTAAACTAACAACGGTAAGTTGTCATGATATCAAATAAACTAATGTTGGTGGTCAGAAAATTCTTTGTTAATGGAATCTACTTCCAATTGAAAATGACTTCGTTTTAATTATTCGGTATGATGGACGAGGTTTTTCTTTTTTCTTTCTTTTTAGATTAAATTAGAGGAGGTTGGGCACGGGATATTCTTAATATCATGAAGTTAGGTGTGACTATCCATTAGTTGAATTGAAATGACGTCTAATAAGGAGACAATTAAGTATTGCAAGTACTATTTTGCCTTTTTTTTTTCCCTTTCCATTTTCTTGGGGTACTTTGTTTCTCCATCAAGAGGAAGACTTCACACCTACTCCGGGATGCCGTTCAAATGGTGATAAATGAGGTACTCCTGTCTTACGTTTGCGTCTAAAATTTAAAAGTCGTCCAAACTGTAGCGATATTTATAAAATGAGCTTAAAAATATCTCAAAATGAGTGGTACTGTGTACGTTACAAGCTAGAGCCATTAATTTTTTTTTTAAAGTTTCTATTTTATAGATACTGACGATCTTTGTTTGCACTAATCATCTCCCGCTTTGTTATCGAGTTTTAAGCAAACGCGTCAAGTTAATTACTCCGTCGTATAAACTACGTACAGTGTTGTTGTCGAGCCCAAGTTAAAGCTTTTAAAACTGCTAATGTTTGTGCTGCTACACGTTTAGTGTGACATACGAAAATGCTATATATAAAGGCCAACCGGACTCCTTCCACCCCACAAACAGAGTTCTTGAGGAAGCAATCCCAATCAAACCTCAAGAAGATGATCGAGTTTAACTTGCAACTTGCTTGTGCGTATGGTTAACCGACCCTACCATGTTGATTTAGACATCGTCGAGATAGAATAAAACCAACTCTGGAGTCTTTCTCCATTTGGTATTTGTCTTGTTTATCATTAGAGTCTACCAATTGGGTCACCGATATTTCTTAAAGTATTAGCCTTTACTTTTGAAGTTTTGTGTACTCAAGTCTTCTATTGGAAATATATAAGACCATGTTGACGATCCAGTGCTAAAAGTCTCTCTCTCTTTTCGTGCAAGACTACGAGTTTAAGTCTCATCAGAGTGGACTATACGCTAAATGCAAGGAATCTAAACATTTGGATCTGTGTCTTGTAAGCAAACATCTTTCCTTTGTTGGTTTTATACTGAAATACGATATCAGCCACTAAATTCTAGGAAATCATTGGCTGCAAAAATATGTGAAAGGTAGTAACGTGCAAAGATGAAGTTTTTTTACACCTAACGAAGGACTTTGACAACTAACAAGGAAATAGTTGCTTAAGCCCAACATTTACTGCCTGGATTTGAGTATAAAAAACCTCTTGTATATCTGGAAACAAAGAAGAAGAGAGGAAAGTTTCAAGCTCACTGCTACAACTTGGCTAAGCCAGAAATAGTAGACGCTGATCTTCGGATACAATCGTCTTCCCTAGTCTGATGAGCTGTAGCAGTCTCATGCAGCTCACAATGGCCATGTACGCTATGAAGCTTGCATTGACAATTAAGAAAACGGTAGCAATGTTGTGCCACACCAATCGGTAAATTGGCTTTTCTCCGACTAACTCTTGTGTGTGCGCCATATTGTCTGTCACAATTGCCCGTACGAGAGCACCCGCCATGCATGCATATACAACATCCATCACTGCTGCTTCAATCACTTGGTCGTCTTCTACGTTTTCCTCTTCCATATCAATTCGCGGGGCGGGGGTGTGGGGAGGGAGAGAGAGAGAGAGGGACAAGGAACCTTTGTGAAGAAGAGACCTCGGAGACACAAGCGAGTAGAAGAGATGAGACCTCTGGCAAGTGGAAACATATATACTTGTACTAGGACTGAAGCTGCTAGTCCTTTTTTTTGGTCATGACAACGTCCCAATTATCATACAAACTAATTAAACTTTGCCAAACGATAAAAGAAAGAAAAGAAATTGAATAAGGATGGCATCCGTGAAGCACTAACATTAAAAAAGAACCATCGATCAATACTAAGGCTGCAACTTGGGCGGGTTAGATGGGCAAAGGGTCAGACCATGCCCAGCCCACCTTAAAAAACTCGTACTCATGCCCAGTCCAGCCAATCTACGGGCTGGAGAATATCAGTCCACGCCCAACTCATAAAAGTCTTGGTGTGCACGCGTTGGACACGAATTACTCACGGGTTGTCCATGATTACGAATTAATTTTTCTTCACTTAATTTCTAAGCACATCAATACCCATCGAAAGTCTACTCTAGTCATGATCATAAAAAAAAAAAAAAAAAAAGTAGAGTGAAGTCTCAAAATGGATTTAAAGATAAGCATGAAAACAAAGTTTTAGGACAAAATAAAAGAAAAATACAAGAGTTTCGAAACAATATTAAGAAGTCTAATCATATGGTAAGAAATAAAGCTGGAAAAAAAGTCTTCAAATATCTCCAAACATTCGCGAAAAGCGGAGATCATCTCCCAACCTGCTTAAGAAAAATAAGAGAGGTTCTCAAACGTTTCCAAAAGAAAAAAGACGCATATCTTGTACACATAAAGTTTACATATACAAAAATTATAGAACAAACTTTGGCTCCTCCACGGGTTGTAGGAATGTTCCTCCAACCCCGTGTATAGTGACAATTTATAGTCGTTAAATGTTTATAGTGACTTTTCTTCTAACACTTTCAGCGACAATTATAAACAACACTTTTTAAGCGTCACTAAATAAAAGTCATCAGTGATTGTCGCTATATAGGAGGAAGATTTTTCCGACTGAGTAGCAGTCAAATTTTTTTCAAAATTATATTATGTAAAAATTAGACGGACCGGACGAACCTTTTTTATGGGCTCAAGATTTTAAGCCCAAGACCACCGCAGTGTTTATAAAATCAATCTCACGCCCATATTTTTAGGGCCAACGCAGGTTGGCCATCGCCAATATACGCTTTAAATATCAAAGTATCACCATCAGGCATGTGTAGGACTTTCTTTGGGCCCAAGAAAAGAAAGAAAACGGTTTAAACAATCCCAATTTTGAATTGGTTCGTCATCATCGCGGGGTTTGAAATTGCAGCGCTCTTTCCATGTGAGTGTGCTCTACAGTACATTTCTGCAAACTCGAACCGTAAACTCGTTTACAGTTTACCGGCGACTCGCGCTCCGCCCTCACAACTCAGTCCACGCCACAAATACCACAAGGTTCGTCAACCTCTCTTCTCTTTACACTTGCCAGTTAAACTCGTCTTGTTAGGGTTCCAAAATGTCGGCACAGTTCTTATTAGACTGCAAATCTCCAATGGAGAAACCGTGCACTTTACTCCTCAAGTACGACAACAAAACGCCGGCCTTCGCGATAAAGTCGGTGCTGGAAGGCCACGACGTTCCCGACAAAATCGACGCCATGAAGCAGGCAATAGCGCTCTTGCTCTCCGGCGTGGCCATGCCCCAACTCTTCATCACGGTCTTCCGTTACGTTCCCTCCTCCGAGGACCACAAGCTCCAGAAGCTGATGCTTCTGTATCTCGAAATCGTGGAAAAGACCGATTCGAGAGGGGAAATGCTCGGCGAAATGATTTTGATATGCCAAACCCTAATGAACAACTTGAACCACCCGAACGAGTACATTCGGGGCGTTACGCTCCGGTTTCTGTGCCGGTTGCGCGAGGCTGACGTTATGGAGCCGTTGATACCTTCTGTGGTGCTGAATTTAGATCATAAATGCGCATTTGTTAGGAGGAATGCGATACTCGCTTTGATGTCGATTTACAAGCTTTCCGTAGGGAATCAGTTAGTGGATAATTATCCTGACTTGATTGAGAAGGTGTTTGAGAAGGAGTATGATCACTCCGCTAGGCGGAACGCGTTCCATTTTTTGGTTAACTTTGCAGAGGAACGGGCTGTTAATTACGTTCTAGGCCGTGTTCACGCAGTTGATTACTGGAGGAAAGAGCTACAACTGGAGGTGTTGCATTTGATTCGTAATGTTTGGCGAGAGAACAGAGGGGTGAAGGAGAAGTATGTGGAGATTATTCTGTCGTTGTTGGGTGCCCGTTCTGTGGCGGTTACTTATGAATGTGCTGGAACTATTGTTTCTCTGTCGTTGGCCCCCGATGTTATGAGAGAGGCCGCTAAGACTTACTGTCAGATTTTGATATCACAAAGTGATAACAACGTTAAGCTTATTGTCCTTGATCGGATAAGTGAGCTCAAAGAGTCGCACAGAGAAGTCATGGTTGATATGGTAATGGATATTATTAGGGCAACTTCGAGTCAGAGTCTTGATGTTCGTAGGAAGACGGTAGAGATTGTGCTTGACTTGGTAACTCGACGAAACATTCATGAAGTTGTTCTTGTGCTGAAGAAGGAGGTTATGAGGACTCAGAGTGCTGACATTGAGAAGAATGACGACTATCAACAGATGCTTGTCGAAGCGATCCATTCCTGTGCGGTTAAATATCCGGAGGTGGCAGGCAGCGTCGTGCATCTTTTGATGGATTTCCTGGGGGACAGCAACGTTGATTTAGCTACTGATGTGGTTGTCTTCGTGCGAGAGATTGCTGAAACAAATCCTACCTTAAGGGCCTACGTTGTTCAAAGGCTTTTGGACAAGTTAGATCAGATTTGTACTGTACGTGTCTGCTCTTGCGCACTTTGGATCATCGGCGTGTACTGCATGTCACTTGTTGAAGTTGAAAGTGGAATAGCGACGATCATGCAGTGTCTTGGAGATACCCCATTCTGCACGGTTCCTGAGGAAGAGGAGAGTGGAGATGCTTTGAAAAACTCTCAGGTGGTGAACTCCCCCACTCTATCTTGCAGAAGACCGGCTATTCTTGCTGATGGAACCTATGCCACCCAGAGTGCTGTTTCACCTCCTACTGCTGTTCAAGAATCGCTGGAATCTAATGGAGACCTGAGGACGCAGATTACTACTGGTAATTTCTCCCTTGCTGCTATCGTGGCTTCCACACTGACAAAACTTGTATTGAGACTGGAAGAAGTTCAGCCACTGAAAGTTGAAGTTAACAAAGCAACTGCACAGGCCTTATTGAGCATGGTCTACATCCTGCAACTTGGAAAGTCTTCGTTCGTTTCATGCCCAATTGATGATGATTCCTATGTTATGATTGTCCTGTGTACTAGACTGCTGTGCAATACTGGTGGTCAGGTAAGGAAGACATGGTTGCAGTCCTGTCGACTCAGCTTTGCTAGTATGCTCGCCGACAAGCAGTTCCATGAAGCCGCAGAAATTAGAAAGGCTCAGCTATCTCATGCCCAGCCAGATGAGCGCATCGAGTTCTACAACCTAAAGGGCAGGAAGGTATTATACAATTTTCTTTATCTGTCTTTTTATTCAGTACATTTTGATTGTTTAGTTATTTTTTGGGTAGACCGATGATTCTTTTATTAAGCAGGACTATCTGGCTCTGGACATATTTGTCGGTTTTTAATTTCATAGCTTGCACTTGGGAACTGGCAATATCTGAACTTTGATAATTATGTACTTATGTCAGTTTCAAGACCCTAAGTTACAACTTCTTTTCCGTTGCAGTGGCACAGAATTAAAACGTCCGAACTCTTCTTTTTTCAACTTTTCAGTGTTGCCGAATTTGCATGTATTTCGTTTCGTGATTACCATGTATACATACGTTGAACTTGAATAATTCTTTGCTTATTCATATGCAACTTTCTGGAAGCTATCTTCGAGAAATATAGAACCTACGTACGCTCAACATAATTGAGGAGAAATATTACACAAGATGAGAAGTAGAATAATAGAGAAACAAGAGGGCACGATAAAGTCACGGATGATGCCCGTGGTAACGCAATGCTTGACATGTACATTAGAACGGTAAGATTCTCCGATTTGTTGTGCTTTGTTATGATCTGATGTATTTCATTTACTCGAACAGTCAGCGAGTACTTTTATTGTATACTCGGCTTATATTTGTTCTAAAGAAGCTCATCGTCATGTTCCAGTTAAAGCTTCTTTAGGTTCAGATTTATCTTGGTACACGTTTTTCATTCTTCGAGGTGCCCTAAATTTGTTTTGTGCATAGCAGAACGCTTGAGAGTGCTTCCAAATTAGCAAACTCGACTATTGGGCTTAAATGAGAACTAGGAATAAACCATTTCTGTCGATCCTCCTAATTCCAATTCTTTGCGTGCTTTATGCATTAGTTAGATAGAAAGAGGAAGAGAAGAGAAGAGAAGAAAAAGCATTCATATCTTTTTTGGTGGTACTAAACGAAATAACAGGAGGCTCATAATAAGTGGCGACTGCAGTGAATTCTTTTGATGTGTCACTTTTTGGATCTCTTTTGCGACGATAACTCTTAGCTGATCAGCTTTAGAGGACTTGGCTTTTTCTCCCCTTTCACTTTTGGTTGTCTGTATCTATGTGACTTATATTTTGCTTGTCCTCATGAACAAACTTTTAGGGTACGAACCAGGTTGAGCTGGAAGCTGATTTAAAATCTGATACCGGAGAATTCCTGCGGGATTATGATGGTGCAAGTAATCCAAATTGCATCTTTCAGCTAACTGGAGTTGATGATCCTGTGTATGCCGAAGCATATGTGAGAATTCATGACCATGACATTGTCCTTGATGTTACCCTCTATAATCGTACTAAGGAGACCCTCCAGAATGTGTGCCTGGAGTTGGAAACGACGGGTGACCTCAAACTTGTCGAAGGTCCACAAGACTATACGCTGGGACCAAAGTCGAGCAAGCAGATAAGGGCCAAAATTAACGTTTCTTCAACCGGACCCGGAAAAATATTCGGAAATATTCATTGTGAATTTTCAAATGTGCTTGAGCGAAAAATCATCGTCCTAAATTACATCCACATTGACGTCATGAAGTTTATTTTCCCCTCAACATGTGCTGATGTGGCATTTAGAACTATGTGGGCTGAATTTGGCTGGGAGAGCAAGGTACATATGTCTTTCTATTGTGATGCCATTTTTCTTGACCTTCTTCTGTAAGTTTTAGATTTTTAGTACAACAGTCATGATCTTCACCAATGATCATGCACTTATTCTCCAGCTTATTTGAGTACAAAGGGGCTGAATAACTATGTATTGTTGTTTCTGTGTCTTTACCACCGACTTAGATCGTGGATATACTCAGATACAACTTATCAAAACTATGAGGGATTTGTCTGTGTTTTTGGTCTTCAAAATTAGGCTGTAGACGAGTTAAGCTTTTATAACGGATATTTGTTCGTGCATGAATATAGTTAGAAGAGTTCTGCTGCTTAATGATGATTGGTATGTTGGACTTTCATGAACAAGTTTATCATGTATACCTTGACCAACCTGATTGAACCTGATAGTGTTAACTTCATGCATGTCCGCATTTTTTATCGTCTAATTTACCAAAGGGTTGTCGGGGAGGGGGCACACTATATGTTTTTCTTTCCTCTTTCTCTTTTTTTAGCTTAGTTTAAGGTAGTCATCCTGCAGGGATTTACTCGTCACAGCATACTGAAACTACAAAGATGCACATTGAATAGAACTATTAAAGCTTTTCCAAATTTTGCTGCTCTAGTATTTTGTTAGAAATGAAGTGACCTGAGCACTCAAAGGCACCAAAGTCTGGATGTAGGGAATACACCATGCATGTTACAGTAATTTTTACATGGTAAGGTGTGCTGACAGCTTTGCCGATAGAGGCAATGATTTTAGCAAGCTAGCTATTAACATGATCTATGGCAGCAATAGTAGCATACTGCTCGCATGCATGACTTGAGCAACTACTCTCCTAACTCAGTCCATGCACTTTGATAAACTCGCGCTACACCTTTATAGTGCTCGGGGATTCGATCTCACTCCCTTGTTACCGCTTTGTGTGTGGATGTGTTGTGTGTTTGAATTGCGTTCTCTGAAGGAGCTTGGATGATTAAGGTTTTATAGTAATTGGAAAGTCTGTCCTTTGCTCAGGTTACTATGTGCACCTCTATTCAGGATGAGAAGGAACTTTTGGATTGCATAATGAAGGCGACAAATGCCAAGTGCATATCCTCGCCGTAAGCTCTTAAATTCTCTCCTTAATTATGACCTGATTTTAGAGAGTGATAATGCGACCCCTCCGTATACGTTGTTTTTACTCCTATACATGTTTATATTCGTTTTGATCATTACTATTTTACTTGCAGTTATAGTGTTGGGATCTCTAATATCTATACTGGTTATTGGACGTAGGTCAACACTGGAAGGAGAATGCGGGTTCCTAGCTGCTAACCTGTATGCTAAAAGTGTCTTTGGGGAGGATGCTTTAATAAATTTGAGCATTGAGAAAAACTCGGGCGTTTTGCCGAGTGGGCGCATCAGAATCAGGAGCAAGACTAAAGGCATTGTTCAAAGTCTTGGGGACCGAATGGTGGAGGAGTTTGGTAGAGCTTGATGGGCGTCTTTATCTTTTTCCTTCTAAGTAGTTTCCGTTTCTCTCTAAAGGGTTGCGATGTTATGCCTTCATTTTTTGGCCATGCTAATTAGAGGTTCAAGTATGGTCTCGCTTCCCTCAGACGATGCGCTAATCTTGTCCTTTACTGCGCCGATGTTCTTGAACTAATGAAAAATAATGTGAATATTGTTCTTCTTTGACCTGTTTGACTTGTTTGCTTCAACAGTTCTGTGTCATTTCCGTTTTTGCTCTTTGGGGAAGTGGTATTCTTTGACAACAGATGGTGGATGTGTGAATTTGAGCCACCGCATGTAACAATATGGTGATATTAAGCATGATAATATTGTTGGGCCAATATAAAAAAAAGCTAAGCTGTTGAGATATGCCCACAGTGGTAAGCGCTTGATCCTAACAATTGGTATTAGAACTCTGGTTTCGGTCTTGTTCAATTCCGTTGTGTGGTCCCGTTTGTCGATCTCTCTTCACGTGCTTGCACGTGAGGAGTAGGCAGATATAAATAGTTCTTAACAGCTGCTGGAACTTAACAGGTGGTTGCGGGGTGGTTGCGGCGGTGGCGGGTTGGGGGGGTTTGCGGGGTGGGTAGTGGATGTTGGAAACTTTTCACTAATCGGGCCTTTTACTTTCAAACCTTACACAACTAGGTTTAATGTTAAAAAAGAATCACTCCATTTCATTGATTGGTTATAAAGAGATATAATATCTCAAAGTCGGGTATTTAATAAGATTTAAGAAGGGTCATAAAGATCAAGGGCGTTCATAGTCTCTCAGATTGTGGTTTGTTAATTAAAACCTGCAAAGTCATTTAACTACCGCAGCAGTTTGCACCCCTACATTTCCAACACTAGAAGGGAATCCCAGCTTGGGATCAAGATATAGGAACAAAATTGGTAGGGTGTTGGTTTATGTCTTGGAACCGTACGTACTAATCGTAGTTAGGTTGGAGTTTGATAATTTGAGAATTAACCATTTGTAATTGGTGTGTTGAAGAGTAGAGCAGTGTTTGGGAGGGTATATTGAGATGGAAGTACCCATTTATTTATACAAAGAAATCTTACTGGACCTTACTTTAAGCTGGGTGTTGAACCACTAAAAGGGTATGGGTGCCATATACGAAGTGCAAGTCACTCATGATTGGGAAAATATTGTTGTAGACTTTAACAAAAAAAGAATTCCGGTAGTTAAAGAAAACCAGGAGGAGACAATTGCGCATCCCTTTGATTATTGGGCGAAGACATATATACCGAAGGGTGAAGAAGAATTAAGGCGGCATATGTTCGTAAGCAGGCTTTATATATATATATTGCTGACATGATTTGCGTGACCCTTGGGGTTTCTGCTTTTTCGGTGCAGCTAAGATAGAAGACGATTGTAAGTAATTGTGTGAGGCAACAGGTCAACTGTTTTTTTAGATGTGAACACATTCTCAAACCAGAAAGGTAATTGGCTTTCTGATGTTCTTGCTTTGGGCAGTCAAGTTTGGTTTGAATGTGGTAGACTCACTTCTACTTGATTTGGTGAGTTTGGTGAACATGTATGGCTTTGAACAAGAAAATTAACGAGTAGTAAAGTTTGTGTTTCCCAAAGTATTAGAAATCTTATGGGCTTCTATGTTCCTGAGGTCTAGTGCTCCTTTTGGCAACAGATTCAACCGGCATGGAGGATCTGCTAGCTGCTAGGGAAATTCTAAAGAGTAGCTTAGAGAAGTCTAGAGATGTAGCTTCTGCAATAAACAAAATTGGCCCCACGTTGGAGGAGATGAACCGAAGACTGCCATCTTTGGAAGCTGCTATCAAACTTATGGCGGGTAAATGTGCTATCTATGGAATCAGAGAGCACGTTGATTGTGTTCTCGGCCCTGCAGCTGCTGTTCTGAAGGTCTTCGATGCAGTCAATGAGCTCGAGGACTCTCTCTCGGCTAATGACCCATGTTCTGACTTACCTGGTTATCTCTCAACCGTTAAACAGCTCGAAGAGGCGTTGAAGTTTCTTACTGATAATTGCAAGTTACTAATTCTTTGGCTGGAAGACGCGGTACAATTCCTGGAAGACAACAATGCAGTCTCCGATGATTGGTACCTCATCAACGTGAAGAAGTCCTTGAAAATTCTCGAGGAGTTACAGGCTATGGAGGAACGTTCTCGTCTCAATGGAGGGCTCCTGCATTCCGCGTTCCACAAGCTGGAAGAAGAATTCAGGCGTCTCCTGACGGATAGCAGATTTGCTGTTTCGGCGGATTCCTCTTTATCTTCCCTTCAGGAGCAAGCCTGCATTGTTCCGCTGCCTGTTATTCAGAAGCTGCAATGCATCGTGGAGATATTAAGTGCTAACAATATGCTTGGCAAGTGCATATATATCTATGTTGACGTTCGGAGTTCAAATGCTCGAACAGTGTTACGGGATCACGATTTAGATTACCTAGAGACAACCTCATTATCGGAATTTGATAGCGTGCAAAGTGTAGAGAATCACATAGATCAGTGGGGCATCGATTTGGAGTTTGCTGTGAAGCATCTACTTGAACTGGAGTGTGCACTATGCAATGATGTGTTCCAAAAGGTCGAATTGGACGTCAGGACGGATTGCTTTTCCAAAATTGCTGCCCGTGCTGGAATCAGTGATTTCATCAAATTTGGCAATGCGATTACCGAAGGTAAGAAGGACGCAGTGAAGCTATTAAAGCTGTTGGATATCTTTTCAGCTCTGAACAATTTGAGATTGGATTTCAACCGGCTTTTTGGCGGGAAAGCCTGTGCTGAAATCCAATCTCAGACGAGGGATCTGATCAAGAAGGTCGTGAATGGGGTTTGCGAGATTTTCTGGGATCTCTCCGTTCAAGTTGAGCTGCAAAGGCAGTCTGGTCCTCCAAACGATGGCAGCGTGCCAAGGCTGGTAAGTTTCGTCACCAACTACTGTAATCAGCTACTTGATGACAGCTATAAACCTATATTGACCCAAGTTTTGGAGATCGACTGGAATTGGAGGCGTGAGAAGTTTGAGGAGGGACTTCTTCCGAACGAAATTTCTAACATAATGAAGGCACTTGAGCTCAATTTAGAGACATGGGCAAAGACATACAAGGACACCGCGCTGTCCTATTTGTTCTTGATGAACAATCACTGGTACTTGTGCAGTAATCTACAAGGAACAAAGGTTGGTGACCTAATGGGAGATTCCTGGCTAAGACAGCACGAGGTTTACACTCAACATTATGCCACCGCCTACTTCAGAGAGAGTTGGGGGAAGCTCCCGGCTCTGTTAAGTGATCAGGAGGACCTTACTGCAACCGATCTGGTCAGGAAGAGAATCAAGACATTTAGTGAGGCATTTGAAGGAACGTATAGGAAGCAATTGAATTGGGTGGTTTTCGACAAAGGGTTAAGATGGAAGATGTGCCAGCAATTAGTGCAGGTTCTTGTTCCTATATATAGGAATTACGTCAACAGCTATTACATGCCTTCGGTTGAAGAAGTGGCCAGTCCCAGCAAGTCTGTGAAGTATACTGCAGAGAGGTTGGAGAATATGCTCAGCTCCCTGTTTGAGAAGCCAAAGTTGGGGAAGTATGACAATGCTAAATGTACAAACACACACTTGATTTGTAAGATCAAGAATGGTGTCATGGGTCACTTTTCCTCGACTCCTGCCGCAGCATGATTGTGTCAAGGATTCTGCGAGATTGGCAGGATGCTGCAACGCTAACAGACTGTAAAATGCTACGTAGGGTTCGTCCATTCGATGTAAAGATGTATCTACTGTTCAAAAAAGGTAGGAAGGTCGCAGTTGCTCTTGCCAATAAATTTATGATGGTGTTCAATGTGTAAGCTGCTAGCATTTTATGATTATCACTAGAGCTGATAATTTGCAGCGTCATGTCATCATATTAGGTGAAACTTTCCACTTCTTTTACTTATACCTTTCCTTCAACTTTCCGGTAGTTGAACTGCAAACTGGATCTGGACATTTTGGTTTTGTTATATAATACTAATACTGATGATCGTCATTGACATCATTATCTATCTGAAGCATCATTGAAACCCTTGATTTGGCAAGGAATTACACAAGAAGAGGCATTTGTTCAAGAAAGAAAATATGATATATGAAAGTTATATTAACAACTAACTGGAAGCAACTATGGGCGTACAAATGAATAATCTGGCATGTGTAACAATCGCATTCTAAGGTACTTGGTGAAAGGACATCCAGCCATCTCTCTCCCCTCTTAAACTAGGAAGAAACACACCCTTTACAATCCAGTAAACCTAGACTCTCCTTAATAGTTACAATATCCGAGTAGAAAGCAGTTCCTGCTAAATGTGTATATGTCGAGTTTTCAGGGTCATATGCGACGTATTCTTCAGTTATTTTACTTGTTGCGTCCCTCCTTTCTGCTGTATGGAGAACTTTACCATTCACACTCAATCCATATGGCTCACCACCTCCCTGTAGGCAAATATTGTACAGCTTAGTCCAGGATGCCTCAACCCCATATTCCTTCATCATCCATACGGTGCAGTGTCGTCGATCATTAAGCGAAGCAAACAACAAAGTGAGACACTCCTCTACAACCGCTATACTTTCAATAGAATACCGAGCATCAGCTTCATCATAATTAATAGGCAGTGCCATCTCTCCGAATAACTCTTCGTCAACGTCGAATGTCGTAATTACCATCTCCCGGCCACCCTTAAGAGGTGTGTTCAACCAGTGAATAATGCCATCAAGAGAAGCTGACTCAGAGCGTCCCACCCGTGGCACTGTGGCTCCACTGATCCTTTTCCATGAATCCGTGCTCAACGAGTAAATCTCCACTTCAGGTGTACCGCCTCGGTGGTAGTACGTGATCTTCACAACTTTATAGTCACTAGTCGAGGCATGAAAAGCAATTCCTAGAGTGGCAATGGTATCAAGATCGGAGTCGCAAAAAAAACTTGGTGGAAGCGGCTTGAGAATTCCAATGATGGGATTCCACATGTAAAGGGTGGGGCATTCTTCCGTACGAGCATAAATCTTGAAACAAATCAAACCATTGCACGATCCGAGGTTAACGAAATTCCTAGACTCCCACAGAAACGGGGGAGGTTCCACTTTTGCCTGCTTCGTGCACGTCTTTTCGCACAACAACGTGCAGAACTTCCGATCGGCTCTATAATCAGTGTCCGCAATAAGAGCCATGTATCCGCCCCCGGTACCGCTAGAGCGTTTCAGATGAGTGGTGACAAAGGAGGAGTCACAAACTAGAGCGTGCCATTCTTTGCAAACACAACTGAACCTCATTACTGTCTTGGCGGGCAACCTCGAGAGTATATCGAAAGCGATCTCGGGAGGCAGATGTCTGCTCAGTGCAACGTTTGCACAAGCCATTGTGACCGCTCTCGAGAAAGATCACAGTTGGAACTGTTCTATCAAGGCCAGAGTTTTTCAGTAGAATTTGGTTTCAGGCTCTGCATGACTCAAATTTATGGTATAAGTAGGCATAGCCTGATAGCCCTCCAAGTTCCACAAGGAGTTGGAATAGCAGTTAAGGGAGGAAACATAGGGTGACTTGCTAATCAGCTTCTGAGTTGGAACGTCAATCTGCTAAGGAAAAGGAGTTACCATAAAAGGTGGATTTCGTTGTAGTAAGGGTGTGTGTGTGTGTGTGTGTGTGTCTATATATATATATATATATATATATATATATACTTATATACTATTTATAAAAGTGTGAAAGAGCGTAAATCAGTTTTTGGACTAAAATACCCTTCATATATTTTTGAATAATCTAGATTCTTTTAACAAGTCTATCTTTTTCACTTTAATAAAAGTTACAATTAATAGATAGATGTCTTTTCTACTTCTCATGATACTTTCATTTAATATATAGATTTATTTTAATGTCCTTTACAACTTGATGTTTGGTATAGATTTATTTTAATGACATTTACAACTTGATACTTAGTGTACAATAGGATGTGAAACACATGATTATAGCATCTTATATACTAATTTCAACAATTTTTTTTTAAATGACCATTAGTTGATAATGGTTTCTGCTTACTGTAGATGAATTTCACTCTCATTTTCTTTTAACAAATAATTAGTTCTGTTTTTTATGTTGGTAATGAAAATCTGATAATACACTTCAATGGAAAAGAAAAGTTAAAAAATTGGACATGTGCTTAAACTTTTCTGCTCTCTTGCGTTTTGATGTAAGACATAATGTTGTGTGTGTGTGTGCGCGCGCGCGGTGTGCACGCGTGTGTATAGTGGATATGTGTAATTTATTTTTAGACACAAATGTCCTTATACATTTTTACATATTACATTAACGCCTTTCAAATGTTACCACCTCGATAATTACTGGCTTATCTCAAACCGTTGTCACGTTTCCTTTTCATGAAAATGACTTTCCACCGTCGTACATCTCCCATAATTTAATTATTGTAACTTCTCTCACTACAAGAAAAACATTCTTTTGCGACGGACTTTTAGTGACGGATTTAATTCCGTCGCTAAAAGTGGCCTTTACCACGGACTTTTAGTGACGGATTATTACCAACGGAAAATCCGTCGTTAAAGATAGAAACCCTACTTTTTATCTTATTCTCCCCGCCGCTCTCTTTTTCCCATCTCCTCTCTCTCTGTAGATCTGTCTTTCTCTCACCCACACTCACCTCCATCACCTACCTTCGCCGCCCACCTCCGATGCCATCCCTACCCCGCTGCCCCACTCCGACGCCACTGCCACCCAACTCCCACACGGCCCAAACAGCGCATCCATTGTGCCACTGCCGCCCCTACCGCTACTTCCCCCTGCCATGTCCACAGCCGTCGCTGTCTCCCCCTACCGTGTCCACTGCCGCCGCTGTGACTACGAACCCGCCATGCCCCTTTTCGATTGTTACTGCTGCCCCTACCGCTACTTCCCCCTGCCATGTCCACAGCCGTCGCTGTCTCCCCCTACCGTGTCCACTGCCGCCGCTGTGACTACCAACTCGCCATGCCCCTTTCCGATTGCTACTGCTGCTTCCACTACCTATTTGCATGTGATTTTGATGATTAAATTGCTTGTATTTTTCTGTCATATATTTCTATGTTGAATAATGTGATTCCACGTTCATTGATTTGCAAATAATGTGATTCCATGAGATCTTCTCTTTAATTGTGACACTGAAAAGAAAACCCTAATTGTCTGTTAAGTGTTCTGTTACATGTAGATTCATCATGTAGTAACTATGAAAGGGAAGTTGATTGCTAATTAACTATACGTAGATTTCCTAATTGTTACTTTTGGTGACTAAAACCTGCTCTTAAGTGTCAATTATAAATTATATTTTTGCTATTGCAGCTTCTTTACCATGATATCTATCTATAAATTATCTTTTTATTTCTTGAATAGTCTAAAATTGTTTCCTATTCTTATCAGTAGCAGCAAGAGCAAAGGAATTTTACCAGCGTTGATCTTCCAAAGACTGAACGGTTTTTCAAAGCATATGCATTTACTGGAAGCGGAATGGATCAGAATTGAGAATCTCTAAAGCGGAATGGATCAGTAGCAGCATATGCATTTACTGGAAGCGGAATGCAATTATCTTGTTTCTGCTTTCTTGTTTTTACATTTGACCAAAGTTTGCTTGATGTGCCTAACTTTATTAGATTTTAAAAATAACAAAAAAGAAAAAACATTTTTTTACTTTTATCAATGAACTTTAGCGACAGAATCGCTGCTAAAAGTCATGCAAACAGATTGAAGAACATTTTTAGCGACGGATAATCGGTCGCTAAAAATCTTCCTAACATATAAGTGATGGAATTTTAGCGACGAAAATTCATTGCTAGTAGTCTTTTGCGACGGATTTTTAGCGACGGATTCCGTCTCTAAAACTTTTTTTTTTTTTTTTTGAAAATTCAAAATTTATGAAAAATATCTTTAGCGACGGAATTTTCCTTTGCTAAAAGTAATTAAATCCGTCAGTAAAAGTACATTTTTTTCCCGACGGATCATAAAATTCCGTCGCTAATCTTTTAGGAACGGCTTTTTCTGCAACGGATTTTTAGCGACGGACAGTTTGTCGCTAAAAGTCTTTTTCGACAGAAAAGACACTTTTAGCGACGGAAAAGACCGTCGCTAAAAGTCTTATTTCTTGTAGTGTCTGTCTCCACTATGTCAAGTGGCAAGATGATTATATATCCAATGGAGCAACACACCAACCCTCCAAAACAAATTTATAAAGATATTATTATAAAATTATGAATATGTAAATGTTATTTGACTATCTGTACGATTTGAGTCTTTTATTTCTGTATACGATGAAGTCACTTTCTCACTTCTATAAATTATGCCTTAGAGGCTTAATCAAAGAGAAAAGTGAAGGAAAATGATTGCTAAGAGCTAAATATAGATTAGATAAGAGAAAATCCTCTGTGAATCACAAAAATCAAAGAAGCCTATTTACGCAAAAATAGCATGGCCAAAAATAACCTACAAAGTTATGATTTCAATCATTTGCTGTTGAAAAATTACCACATAATAACTTTTTATTTAAAAACGTTGAAGTTACATATCAATGACTCATTTATAATGAAATAAGAACTGCAGCGTACTTGAGGTCCTAGCCAGATACTTCTTTTTGTTTATAAAACTAAACATGTTTTCTGAAATTTGTATGGCATCGTTATGATTTCTAGCGGTTTTCTCAAAGTAAAGCACATTACTGTTTCACAAATATGATACATTAACCATCATTCGTACTACCGATTCTATTCTTACTCCAAAGTCCCATCACGCATCCACTTGATTTTTTTTATACCATCTTCTTCTAATTTAATGAGGATAACGATCAATATTCAAATCAGAGGCTACTTGAAAATTATCGAGATAAAACACACTCAAATGTGGAGAATCATACTTGCATAAATGATACGGGTTGCAGTTAGTCCATATTAGTAAAGTACTTATTTAAGTACACTCACAAGACACACGGAAAAATAAACCAAAGTTCTTGAAGTAAATTTAGTGAATAAAATTTTGGCAGGTTACAACCTAAGTAGAAAAGTTAATGCGGCTAAATAGTATATAAACATTCACATTAACTAAAAATGGACATCACGAGGGCCAAAAGTATATACCATTTAGTCTAAGTTAGTGTTCGAGAAATACAATCATCACAATCTTTAATAGATGAAACACTTTTGGTATTAACTAGACGTCCAACACTCTAGCTATATTGATAGAACATGCATGTATATCTCTATCTCTAATATAAGTGCAATATTTTCCGATTGACCAGTAGAACATGGGAGGGGTTATTAAAATAGTTTGGCCACTAGGTTTATCTAGAGGGAGTGTAACCCTTGATCTCAGCAGGTTGTTGTTTCGTGGCTTGATAAATTTTGACATTAAGTTATTTTCTGGTCTTACATGTAATGTATGTGGTTGAAAAGGTGATTGACATGCTTGTTCCATGTTTATGAATGCTTCTATGAGCAAAATATTTTGACTTGCGCCTATATTCTCATATGTCAGTTGCTTAGCAATTAATATGTTGAATTGCGTATATATTTTATCTTAACTGTTTACTTGATTTTTGTTGTGATGCATACTAATTTTTTTAACTATGAACCCTTTAAATATTGATGTTTGCGTGCATAGCACGTGTACTCAACTAGTATATATAAAAGGCGAAGTTGAGAGAAAGTACTCAGGGCTGGTCTACGTGGACTCTCTCTTAGCTTACCATGTAGACGTTCCTATTTTGACTTTTTGAATGCATTTTAAATTTATTCACCTACGTAGTAATGATTTGAATTCATTTTTTCAATTCTCTCTACCTCACTCTTATTCACCTTTTTAATAATGATTTAACAAATTTTATATTTCTCTCTCTTATATGTCAACATGTCCCATTTAAAATTTTATTTATACCTTTACAATTTCATTAATTCCTAAGGTTTTGCCAAAACCAATTCTCTATGTATTCCTTTTAATCTTAAATCTTTTCAATTATTTAGAGAAGCTCAATATTTTTATCAGTTTCTCTCTCTAACTAAGATAATCTCTCTCATTTTATTTCATTACAAGTTTATATACATCATTTACTCTCCTATTTCATTTTCAATCGTTGTTACATATCTTTACTCTTTTCTAAGTGACTTTTGGGTAATACAAACTTCAACACACGATTTAATACAATTATAATTATCACTGTTATTGCTACAAGTAGGGACAAACTGTTTCCATCATTTCATATATTATTTTTCATCTTCATTTGTTGCTAAAAACTAGCAACCATTACTCAAGTTCATTTTTCACGATAGAATTGGTAGAAAAATTCATATAAAAAGGTATAAATAATTTTTAATTATTTTTTGTCATTGCCAATTTTGTTATTATTTTGTTATTTTTGGTTAATAAGAGAATATCATTGATAATTAAACGGTTACAGAGTTGCCCAATAGCGAGTAAATGTCATGACATTTCTGTGACTCTGTGTATACAAGACCACAAAGGTCAGAAACTAACAATGAACTTGTAGACCCGAAACCAATTACAATTAAACTAAAGTAGAGCATATCCTACACTTTAGATTAACTTTAAGCAATAAGCGGAGGCCTAAAGGTTATTAAAACACGAAGTAAACAAAAAGAAATATTATAAATCTAAACAACACACAAATTACAATGAGGAAGTCAACTGGAGTCGGACGAAAGACAAAGATGTACTCGGCAATTAAAGGGATCACAATGCAAATACAAGAGGCAGGTAACCTTGCATGGTTCAAAATATTTCGCCGGTGATTTCCCTCCAAAACACGGCCACCATTAGGCCGGGCATCAAACCAACAGTCACAAATAAGGCCTAAGCTAGACTGTATTTGACTTCTCCCCCCCCCTCCCCCAAATTCCCACACACAAAACCCCTAGAGCAAATTACCCTGGAAACCCCTTCCCCCCACCCCCCCTTCCTGAGGGCCCCAACCCCCCCTCCTCCCCACCCTCACCCAATCGTACAAACACGCCTAAAACCCCTAAAACCCACCCAAGGCCCTATCCTCCCCCCCCCCCCCCCGCAGGAGATCACGACGTAACCCAGCAAAATTCTAGGCACCAAAACCTAGAAACATAGCCTAGTAACCAAAATGGACACCATACAACCAACTAAATAGCCCTAATTACTGCCAGCAAAAAATTCGACTGCCGCCGGTAGGATCCCGGTCACCGCCAGCACTTACAGATCGAACCCGAGCAAAGGCAAACCACTTTAATCAACAATACAAACCAAACAAACCCATGACCATCACTATGATCTAGATCTAAAAAAGTATAAACTCACTAAAAGAAGACAGATTGTGTACCTAGTCCTAGGCCGGATTCCGGCCACCGCCCCACGCGCGCCATCGCACGGTGGGGCGACTGCGGTGGCTGTCTGTGAGAGTTTGCTTAGAGAGATGTGAGAGATATTTTTAGAGAGAGAGTTTTCCTCTTCTTTCCTCTGGATGTCTTTGTTATCTTTATTAGACTTACAAGTACGAGATCACTCGATCAATACTTTAACAATTGTTACTCTCGTGTGCAACGCACGGGATCAAAACTAGTTAAGAAAGATTTTGAGGTATTTTTCATGTTTACCTTTTTTTAAGAGTTTTTATTATATTTCTCTCTCCACATTTATCCCTCTACCAACGCCCACTTCCTTTCCTTTCTTCCCTCCCTCCATTTCTCTCTCTCAGAGTAGAATAAAAAATACACAATATATGATTTATGTAGTTAATATGCATGCCAAGTCAGCATGGAATAATTTTTTTTTGGGACGGAGGGAATATATCTTCGTAGACCGGACAAGATAATTTATGAGATTGCCTTTATAATATCTTATATTTGTGCTTTCAAAAGAAGCACTATCCCCTGGTGAAAGTGAACCGGAGCATTGTATAATAGTACAGATAAAAAAAAGGCGGAAAGGCAAGGAAGCTACCGGGAAATAACTCGAAAGACGACATAGATGAAAACAAATATAAAACAGGCGCACTTCACCAAGAATTTATAATGAAACAAATAAGTCACGATAAAGTCCACAAAAGCTGAACGTCCATGTGAGTGAAGGCAGACTTCTTCCCCCAGCAAACACCTCCCCTGCTTCACTGTATCCTCGGGGCGGGTAGCATTTCCAAACAAAAGTAGGACACTACGAACTGTGTTCAAGGCAGACAGCATCCCATTGTTAATTGAACAAACAAAAGTAGCGAGCGGCGTTCAAATATCGATTTCTACTTTTTGAAGTCGTGATTTTAAACGACGATTTTTAAAATATAATATGTGAATAAATAAATTTTAAAATGAAATAAATTTATAATTAAATTTTAAAATAATACAGTATTATTTATCAAGCACCCATGTACGAGATTTCACCACGCCATTGAGGATTCCAGCTGTCTCCTCATAATTAAAGGCCTCCAGGAATTAAAAGATATGGTCAATGAGCGTTCCATCACCAGCTCTGTCGTGATCACTCCTTCTCCATCTCCATCACCAACTACCGCTGCATCTCCGGCTGTGTTCGTCGTCGGGACCGTGAGGAAAGCCATCGAGCTCATGGCCAAGACCGACAAGCTCATCCTCCGAGCCTTCCTCCTCGTGCTTTGTCCCTTCTCTCTCCTTGTTCTCGTTCACTACCTCGTTGCCGGGCCTCTGATGCGAAGGGTCGAGGATGGCTACGAGAGTTCCTCGCTGGATCGTAGCGCAGTAATCGCACTTGTGGGTCTCGAGATCCCTTTCGCCATCTCCTTCTGGGCAATTTCCCTCTTTGGAACGACGATCACCATCGCTGCGTCGGCCAAAACTTATACGGGAAAGTCTTCGAGTCTGAAGGAGTTGATGGTTTGCTTGCTATCGACATGGAAGAAGCCTGCCATCACATGGTTATATGTTTCGCTGCTGGCGATCTCTTATGTTGTTGTGTCCTTGGTTTCGACCCAATTGCCGACCCTAATTGGCAGAACGGATGTTGCATCTACTTGCGGTTGGCTAATCGGGATCTTGGCTGCGTTGATTTACCCTTATTTTGCTACTCAGTGGACCGTCGGTCTGGTGATTTCCGTTCTGGAGAATGATTGTCATGCAGCCGAGGCCATCGCCAGAGCTCATAAGCTCATCGGAGGAAGACAGCTTAACGGGTTCTTCCTCATGTTGGTTCTGCTGCTATTGAACGCTCCAATCTATGTCCTGTTCTATGTTACGACCGCAGATGATGACGATGAGCTTGGCTGTCTAACTCGATTTGCTTTCATTTTCGTCGCAACTGCTCTTTTCTGCCTCATAAACTTGTTCAACTTCGTTGTGTTTACGGTGTTCTACTTCGAATGTAAGCAGAATCTAGGGGAGAAGATAGAAATAGAGTCTGGATCTGACTATAGCTTAGTTCCTACCATGGTTTCTGCCTAGGAATTTACTGTTTTATGCTCGCTTAAGGGTTCTGCATGTCTTGTATCAGATCTACTGCTTGTTTATAAGCAATATATTCATCTGAAATCTCACTGATTTCAGTTTTGAACTGTTCAATTAGTTCCTTCCATAGGGAACCTTGTTCTCTAATTGAGTCACCACACCACTTTGTGAAAGCAAAGTTGGCAGAAAATAACTTCAACAAAATCGATTTCGCGCTGCAAATCAGCAAGATTCAGCAGACCAATTTACAGACAGCTGTCTTCTTTATCAAAAGAGCAAAGGTGGATAGGATCAAGAAGAAGTTTAGCATGAAGCAGACAAACATTGGCGGGTCAGTGAGACTACGTCAACTAGACAATACATTGATTGGCATTCAGACCCCATCAAGTTCTGCAAGTCTGGAAAACTTCTTGGCATCATGAAGCTTCTATACCATTAGTAGTTTTGCCAAGAGAAAAGCAAGATCCATCCAGTGCATCATGTAAGGAAGAGAATCCAGATAGCATTCAATGTCCTCTTCGTGTGATCTTCTTCAATTTGTTCACTTTTGTGAAATCTGGGACTTGGTAGCTCCTTTCCACTTCCCAAGCAAGTTGTGACATACAATTGAAAGATGATTTTGCACCCTTTTCGTCTGTCACTTCTCTAGGGAAAGGAACTCGGACCTCAAAGACATCATCTTGGGGAGAGCTGAGGCGCATGTCAAAGCCTAACCGGTCAACCCAAACGATCCTGGCTTTGGACACCTGCATATCCAAAGGATCATCAGTAAAAACTAACAGACACATTATTGAAACATATCATTTAATTTGGTCACTGCGGTCATGGAAGGACATGCTTTTTTGTTCTACTTCACATTCAGGCATGTCTTGGTCATAATGGAAAGTGTTGCTGAAAACTGCTTTCATCTATATCCCATATAACCAACTAGAAACTTCTAAGACACTGTTAACGAGCGAAAAAAGACCAAGAGAAGCATAAGACATAATTGTAGCAGGATACAACATGCAAAGACAAACTGCAAACATAGTTCTGGGCATGAGAGAAGGCATGACATCATTGCCAACACCTGAATCAGTTTATTTACTCCCTGATAAGTAAACACATGATTCACTCTAACATCTATATGGACATAGAAAAGTACATAAACACATATGCATGTATCCTTTATTTTACCCTTTTTTTGGGGACGTTGCTATGGAGGTAGGACAAAATCATGGTACCAGTTGGGCTGTTGGCATTCACTAATAACTGGATGGATGACACATTTGGGTGAGAGATTAGTATTCAGGGTTTTGAAATATAAAAGAACCACCTAGAGCTCATCGACTTGGCCTCTTGCAAGCATGGGTTTGGCTACAAATTTCCTGTATTCCAAGCATGGTCTATATTCTGTGTTACAATAACAATCATCGGCATTCAATCTCCCAACTGCACTCTCCACTTCTCTGACTCACTTTACCACCTTCAGTGCGCATTGAAGACAGAACTTCTATTAGCCACTTTCATGACTCCCTCTTACTGGCTAAGAAAATAGAAATCAGAAAGAAAAGGAAAGGTGCAAAATTTCTGCCCCAAGGTACAGAGAAAAAGAAACATAAATGGAATTGCAATCCCAATAACCAATGTTCAGCCTCTTTAAATGCTCTGGTCCAAAATTAACCCCTTTTACCAATTGCTAACAATGTATACTAACCCCCGGCTCTTCTCCTCCCTTAATGTGCATCTTGTTACTTAACCACTGTGCTATAAATTCCTTGGCTTCAATCTTTATTACCCACTTGTGGCAAGTCATTTGATATTTCAGCCTCTCATTCATCAATTCAAATTCCATTCAGTACATGGCATATCATGGTGAGATGTTCCATAGTATTGGAAGTATGAAGATAAAGAACAGGAAGTTCAGCTTCACACGCATGAATGGATGTAATATAACCTCACGTGTGGTATACAGCATGAGAACTCTCTCTTAGATCAACCCTTCTAGCACAGAACCCCTTCCATGTAGATCCAACAGATGGGTCCCTTCTAGCACAGAATCCCTCCATTTGGAACCAACAGATGGGCCATTTCAACGAAATCCACTTTTCAACTTGTGTATATAAGTTTCCAGGATTGAGACTTCTTTCTAATCTGATTATTTGTATTGGGGTCACATTAGCAACTATGCAAAGAAGGAATTTAAAGCACAATGTCCTCCCTTCTCTTCTTCTAATTCCGTCTAAATTTAAACTAGAGGCTTGTGCTTTCAAACTCATAAAAGAAGAGCTCAATTGAAAGCAGAAAATATATACAAAATGAAAATTTTTAAAAGAGTTTCGTTGGAACAAACCTGGAAATCCAGATCAACATAAATGTTGCAAAAGCGGCAAATATCTTCCGTGTTGTGCTCGTTTATCTCTGCAACAAACTTCTCTGCAAAGTCACGGAGCGGATCAGGGTTTGCCAGTTTATAATCGGATGCAGTGACCCATAAACCATCCTGAAAAAGTTCAAACGTATTTTCAAGGCGATTCAGCATATATTAAGCAAATAAATAACCAAATACCCTTTCAGCAGGGCCCCATTTAAATGTTGAAGACAATAAGTTGGAAACACAAGTCATGATGGGTTAGATGTTTCAAATCAGTTCTCTCTTAGAAATTAGGGATAATTACAGCAGTGTCTCTGACGTTAGGGTGATATTACAGGCCTGTCCATTAGTTTGGACAAATTACACTCGTATCCGTTGACCAAACGGAATCTTTAAAAACCTAACGGTTTTAAGAAAATGACATTGTTACCCTTAAATTAGAAGGTTATTTTTTTTCAAATGCCATTACTTCATCTTT
The DNA here is from genome assembly GCA_033065855.1 of Escallonia rubra. Lineage (NCBI taxonomy): Eukaryota > Viridiplantae > Streptophyta > Magnoliopsida > Escalloniales > Escalloniaceae > Escallonia > Escallonia rubra. The sequence continues at coordinate 90,885 of JAVXUO010002762.1, forward strand.
AAAAAAAAAGAAAAAGAAAAATTGACTTTACTGTTTACTCTTCCCCACCCCCCAACCCCATTTTTGTCTCTCAAACTCCCCCCCAACCGCTGCACCCCTTTGCCGCCCCCCACCCTCCCCCCTCCCCGTCACCCGCCCATTCCCTCCCCCTCCCCCTTCCCCTTCCCCGTCCCCACACCCACCCTCCCCCTTCCCCGTCGCCGCAACCACGCTCTCCGAAGACCCTTCCAGCAGGGCCCCATTTAAATGTTGAAGACAATAAGTTGGAAATACAAGTCATGATGGATGTTAGATGTTTCAAATCAGTTCTCTATTAGAAATTAAGTGCATGCCAGCAGACTGTTATCTTTTGGCAACACATCACACGCTCAATCATAATTACACGCGTCAGAATGAACAAACAACAACTGACCCAACACACCTCTGTAAAATCTTCTATCTGAAGTACCCTTTCAACAGAAACAACGTATATTAGGTCTTCGTCCACTTCTTCTTCAAACCTCTTAGTCCATATTGTTTGAAGCTTCTGCAAAAATGAAGAAGATTGATTATCAAAATAAGATGTCAATCAAAAATGATTTATTTGAAACCAACACCTCTAGCTTTGAAGTAGAATAAGAAGATGATAGTCGATAGTCCATAAGTTCAAGTCAACGCCTTTACAGCTGCACATTACTTCACAAAAACTGAATGAGCTTGCTTGCGACAGTTGGCAGCCAACAGAGGTGTTTGCCAATACCTAACACTTAGGAGTTTTCATGGTTAGTAATAATATGCTTTTGTGTCCTAAGAAATGGAGGGACTTTGGCAGTGCGTCTTACAAAAGAGATTCTGTTCCTCCGGAAGTGAACCAACCCTTTCTTATTCTCTTTTAATCCCTCTCAATCAATCCAATCATATGTATTTTCCAGGTACGCAACAGAGCATTGAGCATACATGAAAACACGTTCGAACAAGGGGTTAAGTACAATGCGTGATTATGGCAATGAGTCAATGACAAGTGAAGTCGGATTCAGATTTGAGAAATACTATGAGTCTTATGAAGTATGCGAACATCTCTTTATTATATGCTCACACACTCACAGTTATCTACTCTGGTTCAGGCCAACAACAGAAAAACTGGATAGTGCAATCGTGAACAAACTGAACTAAGTCTTAGTTCCAAACTAATTTGTGTTAGCTACATCAATCATTTCCGCCACTCACCTACCTGACACGGTGTCAAAATATGTGAAGAATGCTAAAAATTGAGAAGTCCTCTCATGTAAAGTCCAACCTTCTAAGTATTCTTATTAGGCTCTCAATGAAGACTGCCACAACTTCAATTAACTAGAAGCAGTCAGAATTACATAATCAGGCGCTACTAAATTGCTGGACAACAAATAATCTTCAGATGAACCAACTATGTGAGAGAATCAAACTCGCTGAACAATTACCTTTAAGAAACCTCTATCTTCTGGTTTGTCAAGACTTCCTTCAATGGTGCACTGGGGAGTACGCAACCCACACTGCTCCAACTGGTTCAAAACAATTCATAACCATACGCACATCAGTGCATAACTGCACACACATCACATTAATTGGCATAAACCAAGAAACCATCCAAACATTAAGCATTAACCATAAAGAACTCTTTCTTTTCCCTTTTATTGAAGAATAAAAATTGGGTTATTCTATTTAGTAAGTAAAGGATTCCGAGTGAAGGAAGCATACTGCTCCAACTGATTCAAAACAACTCATGACATTAACACATCAAATACGTAACTGTACGTATAGACGTTAGTTGGCACATAACAATTGACCAACCACGCAGTAAAGCATCAACGTAAAAAATTGGGTCTTTCTAATTCTTTTTCTTGACAAGGGTAATTGGGTCTTTCTAATTGACACAAAGAATCGTACAGTTAATGGAGCACCTGTACATGGAGGCTAGACCTCCTGTCTAGAGAGAATTTCCTACTGGAAGCATTCAAACACAAGATTGGAGTGCCTTCAGGGTCAACGGCGAAGCGAACACCAATACCCAGTGGCCAGCCATCTTGGGTCAAAGTAGAAAGAGTGCCCACAGAAGACAATTCCACTATTGTTCTTGAAACCTCAGCTGGGTATGGCTTGGTAATGTTTGTGGAACCCAAATGGGCTGGTTCTGAAACCACAGAAACAGAACATTTTGGAGATTGAAGAAGGTGTCTGTGAAATGGATTTGATTTGGAGGTGATGAAATGGGTTTCGTGGAGGGGTTTAAGTTGAGGCAAGGGAAGTGAGGATTTGTGGAAGTGGGTAGTGGGGAGAATTGAAGGCAGAAGGTGGGTGGTCAGACATTGGGTTTGTGGAATCATTTGAAAATGTTTGAAGCCAATTAAGGTTTTCAGTTTCAAGATTTCTAGACTTAGAACTGAAAACCTGAAGGAATTGAAGAGAGGGAGAGAGACTGAATAGGGTAGCGAGGCCACTAAGGATTGCTCGCTGGAAGGTGATGATGATAACAAGTTGGAAAAAGGAAAGAGCCTCTGATTCAGTATTTTAAATAGCAAGTAGTACTACCAGTAGAGCCCTCGTAATTGTACCAAACTTATCAAGTTCGACCTTGACAAAGTCTAATCGCTTTTGATTAAATCTTAAAACTTTCGGTAGATATTATTTTTTAATATTTTTGGTCTTGCTTATTGACAATTATTTGATGAAAAGAAATGATACGATAAGATGAGATAAAAGAGACAGTGAATTGTTACGGTATACGATTTTAAATGGCCGAGACCATCATTAAAGGGCTATTCAATTTTTTTTAACTAAACTTTGCTTTGTAAAGTTGAAGATGGTGATAAATGAAAAAATGAGTAATTCTAAGATGGCATGCGACAATATAAAATCAGAAACATTTCCTTCATAAAGTGGGTAAAAAAAAGTTGCCTATAAACGATCGAGATATGCGAGTCATTTGATAAACTTTTCTATTTGGTTAGAAGAGGCATCATCTTTTGTAATGCCTATCATTTTTTGCAAATACTCAAATTTAGATCAAAAAATGATTTCATAATCAAAAAAAGAAAAAAAGAATGGCGTGACAGTCTGATACACTGCGAGTCCAAGTACTTCAAGATACTGAGCTCCAGTGCTTTAAATACATGAACTAAGAATCACCTTCCATTTTGACTCCAAATTGAATCTCAACATTCAATTCTTGACTCTCATATGAAGTTCTACATTCTGATTCGTGCATTTTTGACAAATTGTTTCAGGCTTGAATCTGTCATAATCGAAGGGCTCTCAAGTCAAATTTTGTCACATGCTGAACCTTCGGACATCCTCCTTCAACCCTCGTCTCACTTATGGGCAAAGGGACGGCCACCACCATCCACACACACACACACACGCCCACACACAGAAAAATTAAATTTATTTCCTAGATAGCCATTCCGAACAGATAGAAGTTGTGACAGAGAAATTAAACTCCCTATATAGCTATGAGTGCAGTTGGTACAACAAGGCCACTACAGTGTTGAAATAGAGTCTCCCTTCTACTTATTTCTGCCTAAAAGAGCATGATCTCTCACCATCAGGATTTCACCACATAACTTCTTAGGTATTTGTTCTAAAGTTTCTCCTTCTTGCCATGCTTGTCCCACCAATACCCCTGGTCCAACGTGACGAATGTATATGACAACTTGATCACTAAAAGGCCATGGGTGTTTTGCTGCATGTGAAAAGGACTAATACCAATTAGGCAATTCAAACAAGTAGTTAACTCAATAGGCGGATTTATAAGCCAAGAACCACGCAATCTTTTGAAATAATGTATTTGCATTAGTTCACCCAAATAATTGCTCAAATGACAAAGTCGAGTCAAAAGACGCATAGTAACTACAGGGGGTCAATGGCAGGATATATTATAAGTTTACAAGATAGGGGTACTTGATTCAAAAGTAATCACAACTTTGATATGAAAGTCTAGCATTCACCATAATGCATGAGATACTAAAAAAATTTCCCCACCTGGTTTCGGGAAGCCTTTTGGATAGTCATGGAGATTTAGCAATCCATCTCCAAACTCGTATGCCAAATCACAAGGCTGCTCCGTTGACATTACTTCAGTCAATTGTCTCACCACAAAATATAAAGGAAAAGAACTTGAAAATCCAGCCAAAAGTGATCCACCTGAAGATTCAAGCATACATTAAAAAAAAACTTGAATCAAAAAAAGAAATACAAATAAAGAAGCGGTAGGTAACTTTTATGCATAAGCTGCATGAACTACATTACCATATAATCGTCCATATTGCTTTCCATCCTTGCAACAAAACAAAGCCTGGCAAGAAGCCGCAGCCAATAAGGGAATATGACTTTAAGTTGCAAAGTAATAATGTGCAATAAGATGAACAAAATGGGAGTCGGAGTCGAACTATAGTGAACACTTCCCTAAAAAGGCGGAGTACTGTAGTAAGGACTTCCCTAAGACAAGTAGAGAACTTACCTTATTGAAGAAATTGATCCAGGCAATAGGAGCTGGCCCTATTTTAAAATGTTCAAAAGTTGCAAAATTTCAGGAAATCATAATCAAGTAATACTGACACATAAACAAGTTATATAGGGTCAGGAGCTGCCAATATATGAGCAACCAAACACTAAGAGTTAGAAAGAACAACATGCATGTAAATTGAAGTGTGGATGATCAGTGGAAGTAGTAATGTGTACAGCTATCCAATGGTTACCAGCCTACTAGTTATTAGTTACTGAAACACTCTTCCGATGAGTGAATCAGCTACTCAAACATCCAACTTAGTTTTCTACAGAGACGTCCAGCAACAATATAAAACTAAAGCTAGTCAGCTTATAATTCAGGTCTCACGCAACAAAGGGTAACGTGAAAGTTTTTCCTTACAATTGCCTAACCACGATTATGTTGAGATTATTTCTCATGAATAAAGTTACCACAATGAAGCAGTTGTAATTCTTTCCATTCATCATATGGGCAATCTGATAAATTTATTTTCTTTTTCAGAACACAATAACATTATTTTTATGGCATCACAAGAAAAAAGCAGTACGTACATCCATTTTATTATAATTCCAGCAAAGAGCTGAGATGTTTCACTCCTTTTTATTTAGCATGCAAGAAAAATTCACAAAATAATTGATCTGTATTGCGAGAATTGGGTGTCAGCATAAGGTATGCCTCTTTTTTAGTGTAGAGCTTGTTCATTTATGCACTCTCATATGATGAAGAATATCAAATCATGAAAATTGGTGAAGAATTATGCGTTTTAGTTTTATTAACAGGTAGGTTATGCACAAAAATGCTTCGATACCACAAAGAAGCAATAAGATAACCTGAAAAACCAATGACTCCCCCAAATATTTTTCTGGCCAACTTATCCATAAGTCAACTAAACCTATAAAGCTATGTTGAATCTGGAGCAAACACATTTTTTTCTTGGACTATGACTAAAGTGCCAAAATCAGTTTAGATCAGTTACCTCCACTTGTTCGGCAATTCCAAAATTCAAGCAAATTCACACCATCACCATTAGACAACAAGGTAGACGCGCTTTTCTTTGCTAACTTAGGATCCTCATATTTTGTTCCGGCTATTTCCCAAGCTCTTGATATAAGCCTACATCAGATGATAAAGAATTGTATTAAAAATACATCTTGAACATGGATACTCCTATGTCACACTTAAAGGATATAGTAAGTTCAACACCCAGGCAGAAACGAGTACTCATATGGAACACAAAAACAAAACAAAAAAACGGTCATATAACTCATACCAACAGCATTTGTGTGACGAAAATAATGAAGGAAAGCATACGTCTCAAGAACGTTTTGTTGACAGGTTATGTTGACCAGTAGTCAAGGTGAGGGGTGAATAAAATCGAAAAGAGGAGAAGAAAAGGCTTCAAAATTTTCTTTCAGCTTGGCTAAGGCAAGAAGTTAAGATAGAGGAAAGGAAGAAATGATGAGCCCTTATATAAAGACGTGGCAACTCATTGAGCCCACAAAGTGGGCCGCTTTAAAAGGGGCCAACTCAGATCACTGTGGACTCCCAGCATGACAGCCAAGCCTCTGAGGCGGTACCACCTGGGTGTCCATCGGAGATGGCCTGCCAGCCTGGATGCTCCAGTAGACACCTCACGCCCAACTCATCTGGAAGCCCAAACCACACATGACGCCTGAGCATGCAGATTGTAGGAAGGTCCTATTATGGTTGTGTACAATGTATAGGCGTGACGCTGACGATGTATAATTGCGAGAGCTTGACACCAACATCACATATGGTCACGGTATCTTAAATGGTGGTGAGCCCACGAGTAACCCCAAGGATCCTGAGAGGACATTCAGCCTAGCCCGCCTGTTGGCATGATGGAAACAATGCCCCACGCCAGGTTCATCGACACCATTGCATGTCTTACACAGAAAATTGCGAGGGAATCTGGACTAGAGATTGAGATAACGCTTATCATTAATGTTTTCTTTAATTCTGGGAACAAATTCCCCCTTTAGGATTAAAAGACTGAAAACGTAGGAACCAAATTATTCGTTTTCGTTTTGTTCTCTTTCAGACGTTTAATGAGGTCTCAGCTTCAACATCACAAAAGCAGGCTACACCAGCACACGGCCTCCGTGGCCAAGCATGCACTGGTCTTCCTGGAGGGACAAGGCAAAGTTATAGACAGCTGAGCTGTAACTCTTAGGACCATCCACTATGACCGCATTTATCCCGCCCTGGATTTTTTTATTCCCAATAAACACAGGCCTTCGGACCTCATTTATTCAAGACAGTTGGGAGTCCTAAAGAAAAAGAAACAAAATCCAAATAGGACGTTCTAGTCCGCACAAAAATAGACATGGACGTACACCAGACGAATTCACATGCTCAATGCAATGACCGAGCCCTGGATATATATACAGGCAACAATCATGTCAAATTAAGCACAAAGATATCACGCAACTGTTTAGCATATAGTACTAGCATGATTCAACTAATCAAATAGGAAAAGAGCGTGATGAAACCTTGGCTTGAGCAAGGACAATAATCGATGCCGCCTTTCTTCCGGAATTTCACCTATCTTTTTCCTGACCAAGATCACAAAATTACTTGAAATTGAGACCAGGTCCAAAATGTATATAACAACAAATTTAAACATGTTTAAAGAGACACAAGGAGAAGAAAGAGTACCAGAGATACGCGGCCGGATTGTAGGAAGTGGGGTCCAATGGAATGAGCTCTTTTGGAGGATCGAGGAATGTGACCACATCCTCCTCGTCCAAGTACGCCCTCTTCCCGCTCGGCAGCACCTCGTACGGTCCATCATCCCAAACCGACGGCGAAGGGGCTGAGCACGACGTCAAAATTGCTGCTGTGCCTCCATCAATCGCTCCGTAATTCAAGCGAAGGGACCTTTGCTCGTATAATCGCTGACCTTTGCCGAATTGCCTCGAATTTGAAAACCCTAGTAGACGAGGAAGAGGATGCTGTGTCCGGTGTATTGGGAAGTTGAGATGGCGGGAAGGGTGTGGAGCGGGAAGAGATGAAATCGGCGATGGGCAGAAGTTCACCGGGTAGTTGCTAGTGGTTGCCCTCATTTTTTCCCTCGTACATTTTTCATAACCCCTCCTAAAACCCCCCCTATAATTTCGGAAACGTCCTGCAATGAGCTATTAACCGTCGCAAAATCGATGCCTTCCTCGCCCCCTTTTTAGCTATGAATACCACACATGCAACGAATGAGAGGCCAGCGACTAAAACTCAGTGTAACCATCAAACGCTAAATAAGCAGCTAGGATTTATCCGTTTCTATGTGTCTACTGTCGCATTATATTAAATGATAACCGAGTGATTCTGGTTAAAAATCTTGAATGCCATCGTCATTGCAAAGCGGATGTTGTGCTAACGGCTAAGCCTTTTGGAGCTCGAGCCCTCACTTTGGCTATTCAAATTCATCTAACGGTTCCTATGTTCACTTTCAGTAACCAAATTGGGAGTTTGGTGAGCAAATTTCTTGACACGCTTATTGAGAGAGCTATTCGTGAGTTTTGTTCTTGTCGTATCGCTTTTCCCGTTTGGATTCTACGCTTTTACTGTTTGGATTCTAATTTTGGTTTTATATAATCTGCTTTCAATAGTAATATGCATTGTAGGATTAAATTTTGGACCAATTGGGTAGGAAATGTCGTAGCAATTGGAGGGTCGGCCATAAATTAGTGGAAAGGTGCCAAAGGCCATTTGACTAAAGGCTGTAAAGTTTTTCTTCCTTGTGCCAGTTGCAGCTCTACGCTCCTACCCTCTGCAGCCCTGCGCTCATAGAGAATACACGAAAACAAGCCAATTGGAAAAAATAAATAAATATTATAGCTTCTTTCTTGTTGTTGGAAAAAGGATTCTCTCTTCTTCTTCTTCTTCTTTTAATTTTTATGGGGAGATTTTTATTTCTATGGAATTAAAGATTTGAATGATCTTGTCTGAGATAAAACATCAAGATCATTATGATGATATAATTAAAGTGGTTTTTCTCCAAAAGTTGTAACCAAAAGAAAATAGACATTCTAATAACAATTAGAAAGAAAAATGAAATGGGCCTAATTGAAAAGAAAGGTCAGATTTCTGGGGTTCGGATTGATCGTTTAAGTTGCGGCCCGTGATGGGCGGGTGGAGCCATGGTACCATAACGGGCCGGGGCCGGCGCCAGGCCCAATTTTAACCGACCCAATTTCCTAATCGGTTTATCTCGTCTGTTCTGTTCTTTCTTTGCTCACATAACGAAACCCTAACTAGGGTTTTTCCCGTCTCTTCTCCCCCAGACCTCAAAGTATTCAGCCATGGTAATTCTCTCGGAACAAGAACTAGTTTTTTTATCATACATCATACATTGTCACTACCAGCTTTACTTCTTTCCGTTTTTTGTTCCTTTGGATTGAATTTTGTTTGTTAACAGCCGCAAGGAGATTACATAGAGCTGCACAGGAAGAGATATGGCTATCGCCATGATCACTTCGAGCGCAAACGCAAGAAGGAGGCGCGTGAAGTTCACAAGCGCTCCGAAATTGCCCAAAAGGTCCAATTTCTTCCACCCGCTGTATTCTGATTTATGGATTTGTGGTAATTGTGATAAAAATATTAAATTTGTCAATTTTTTATATGGAACAGGCTTTGGGTATCAAGGGCAAGATGTTCGCTAAGAAACGCTACGCCGAAAAGGCCCAAATGAAGAAAACGTTAGTATTTTTATAAGCTCTCTTTTTTTTATTAAATGCTTGATTATCAGTTTTCTGTTATTTTTTCAAGTTTTTTGGTTACATACTATACGATACTGATTTGTTGTTTGGCTCTAGTTTATGGTTATTGGTGTGGTTTAATGTTTGGATAGTGCACGAATTTAGTGTTTTTCATTAGAGCAACAACTACGTGGATTCTTTAAATTGCATACAATTAGTGTCCGTTTGATCAAATGAAGGGATGTCTTATGGGACTATGATTGTGAAGTAGCATGTTGCATAGTTATTATTCACCAACTGTTTGTACTATTCCTATGTCATTTCATCATCGTCATCACCCAAGCCTTTGTGACAAACTAGTTGGGTGCATTTCTCTATGTTTGTAAGCCTTTTAATTGTTTCATCACAAGGTGAGACTTTTAAACGTGACACGCATTTGCTATCCCCCAGGGAACGAAAAGTGAAGTTAACCTTTGCAATATTAAGGAATCTGTTGTTGGCAGTTTCTCCTCCTCTACAATCGGAAAAAAGAATATTTTTCATTTGTTTAGATGCAAGGATGAAAACAATCACCATTCAAAAACTCAATTACTTGTATGATGTAAATTGGAAAAAAGAATATTTTTCATTTGTTTAGATGCAAGGATGATAAAAATCACCATTCAAAAACTCAATTACTTGTATGATGCAAGTAATTTGTGCTACTTTTGCCTACTTCTGTACACAGCTTCTCCTTTTGATTACCTGTTTATATCAGGTAGTTGTTTGAAAAGTTGAGCGTGGAGACCTTCCTCAAGAAATTACAATTGATATTTGGAACACTGAACAATATCTTCCAAAAGCATTGATACTTTGCATTTTGATCATAACTCATAAGTAAATCAGTATGCGCAGAAACTCAACTATGCATAGCATTTTTCGCTTTAGAATTAATAAAGTTCTCTTGATAATACTTTACCTATAAAAAAATTCAGACAACAAAAGTATAGGAAGGAAAGCTAGTTTCAAGCACAGAGACAAAGTTAGTAGTGATTGTTTTTTCTAAGTTAATATGCTTGTACCAGAGAAAAAAGTTACTACGAAACTTATAGTTGGTTGTACACTTTTTCATGAATTGTTGTGTTAATTTTGCAACTTTTCTGCTATAATGTCCTTCAAACATAGTATCACTGAGGTTCACCCATAAATCATTTTTGTATCTTGTCAACAGATTGGCTATGCATGAAGAATCTTCAAGCAGGCGCAAGGTGGATGATGATGTTCATGAAGGAGCAGTTCCTGCCTATCTTCTTGATCGTGAGAACACAACACGTGCAAAGGTATTGTTTTTTGGTTTGATTGATATTTTTGCTAATTTACATGTACTGTTAATTGATACAAGATTGCTGTGTATGTAGGTTCTTAGCAACACTATAAAGCAAAAGAGGAAAGAGAAGGCTGGAAAGTGGGAGGTGCCTCTACCAAAGGTAGGACTTGACCATTTGCATGTGTAGCTTTTTACATGTTATTCTTCATCTACTGTTTCACTTCTTGGACCTTGACACTTTTCTGACTCTCCATGTTATTTTCTTTCTGATCTGTTATGGTTCATTGCTTTCTCTCTCTGACCATATCCAAACCCTTAAATTTTTGTGGGCTCGGGACTGTCACTTAATACAGAAGTAAGCTTGATACAAGCAAAAGATGAAATCGACTCGGGAGTAATTATGTTACCGGTTACTTGTGTGTGATCTATAAATCAGTTTTGGGTGATTTTGTAAGTACATGTATATCCCTCCCAGTGCAATGCCCATCTTTTCAAGATAATTTTCCCTCTCCATTCTACCATCTGACAAGTATGGTTGGTTTTTTTTTTTTTTTTGGGTATAGAACTAAGTCTTATCCCAACAATCAGACCTGCAGGTCATGCTTTTACCTTGCAGATGTGTCGGGGTTTAGATCAAGTGTTTGGTTACTCATACGTGCTTAGATTTTTATAGCTACACCTACAGTTGCAGGGTAACTGTGTAACCATGAAGGAAACCTTAAATGACTTTTTGATTTTACTGCATTCCAAAAGAGTAATACACAAGTTGACGAGCATCTGCGGATAGAAGAATAACAAGTCATGCGGGTGCTTATGGAGGAGACCTGGAGTCTCTGAAGTAGTCCTTTTCACACCAAAGATGGCGTCCTTGCTTGCACCAAAAAAAAAAATCAATTTTCTACATCATACACAGCCTCTGAAGCAATCTAATCAGTTTGCCTGAGCAGAGAGGTGAGTTGTGTGCTAATCTTGTGGGATAAGGCGTTCTGATTATTAACAGATAAATGACATGGCTTTATGTATTGAAAATCAAGTTTGGTCAGGGTTCCACCTAAAAGTAGGTGGGAAGCTTTCCGTTTCATAAGTTAATAGATGGTGTCTCGTCTTTTGAGAACGCAACACCTTGAGGGTGCATTATTTTTTAAATGAGTTGTAACTATTCTACTGAGTAGCCGTTTAAATATTGGTTGAACTGAGTTTTGAATGTTACTTTTTTGTTTAATGGAAAGTTATGCATTTTATTGTTGGATGCTCACGCCCTTACCCAGGCTACTTAATGACAAAGCATCATGTCAACTTTTCAGGTCAGACCTGTAGCTGAAGAAGAGATGTTCAAAGTGATCAGAACTGGTAAAAGGAAAAGTAAGTACATGTAGTGATAAGGAATTACTAATATTTCATCCATACTAGACGGTTTTTGACCTGTTTTACTTTTTGCAGCCAAGCAGTGGAAGAGGATGATTACTAAGGTCACATTTGTGGGAACGAGTTTTACTAGAAAACATCCTAAATATGAGCGTTTTATCCGCCCTACTGGATTGCGATTCACTAAAGCACATGTGACCCACCCCGAACTTAAATGCACTTTTAACCTTGAGATGATTGGAGTGAAGAAAAATCCCAATGGACCAATGTATACCTCCCTTGGTGTTGTGACCAAAGGAACCATTATTGAGGTAATCTGCGGTTTTTCACTATGTACTTTAACTAGAGCACCATTTGAACTTAAACACGGTTAGCTAATATTTGCGAACCATGAATTTCAGGTCAATGTCAGTGAATTAGGTCTAGTCACACCTGCAGGAAAAGTCGTATGGGGTAAGATTGGGCTTCTTAAATTTTCAGCTTCCTCCATTGTCCTCGCTTCGTTCATTTATATGCATTCTTATCCTTTGTGTGTATGTGGTATGTGCAGGCAAGTACGCGCAAGTTACCAATAATCCTGAAAATGACGGTTGCATAAATGCAGTTCTTCTTGTCTAGGAGGATTGCTGCTGCAGAAAGGGTCATATCCACTCGGCTGTTCGTTCCAGTTGTAGTTCGTCTCTCCCCTTTTTTACATGTAGCTATTCACTTTGTAATCCTGGATCAAGTTAAAAATATTGAAAGTAACATGAGATCGAATGTTGTGTGGACAGTCCCATCTCGTAATGAAAACATTAATTTACAGTTAAAACAGGCTATAATTAGAATCGAGTCTAGTCTTAGGTTTTCTAACGTCACGTCTTAATAGATTGACTATCCTCGAACAATTAGACTGAAGTATTTTTAAGTAGTACTAATAAAGTGTTCATAATTAAGTTAATTTATGCACTTTCACTAATTGCAATAATAGTCTACTTACAGACATAAACCATTTTATAAATCTGTCGGGACTTTCCTAGTAACACTTTGAGATTGCTCCTTTTGGATTTTATTTCTTACGATTTTTATGTACTTGATAATCACATAATGTTTTTTTTTTTTTTTAGAAAATTTCCCAAAAGGGAGACTTCGTGCCACAAAAGGAAATATTTGAAAGAAACTAATGAGATGATAAATTAGGATTTCAGTTTCAAACAATTGAAAAAATGAATATGAGATGTAGGATGAAACGGGATTATAAATTTTGTTATCATCAATCATATGTAAAGGAAGTTGAAAGTTATTTTTTGGATAGACGGCATCAATAGTTGAGGAGCCTCTTCCATTCAAGTCTCAAATTCATAAATCTGCTGTTTTAGCTAGTTTGTGCGCTACTCTATTTTCAAGTGCGTTTTACCTGAAATCTCATGACACTATCTAAGACCTTTTAAGCATCACAAATAGTGTTACTATTTGAGACAAGTTTGCAATCTTCCAGGTTCAGTGCTTCGACGATATTAGAAGAATCACCATCAATCTGAACTGTATCAAAATTCCCGACTCAATCGCAAAACAAAAAGGCCTCAAAAGCTGCACGCGTTTGACAACTTCAGCAGGACCGGAGATGTTGTCAATGCGCTTGGAGAGCCCTGCACAGAACCTGGGTACCCTCACCACCCCCTCCCTTGTCATCCCTCACCGCCACACCCACACCCCATGTACCTCCCCCTCCCTTGAAGGTAGCCGCATCAAATCTGGGAAAGTCTTGTTATTAATACACGAGAGCGGACAAAAATATAATGCAATCTAAAACTTGGGTACCACAGAATCGTATGAGCAAACAGGCTTTGCTTCAGTTGTCCATTTACCAAATCAGCTTTAAAGGTGAAGTTGACACCCATCGGTCCAAATAAGACCTCGCATTTAGCTACAAAATTCAGTTTCTGAAATGCAATGCATGTGTTCAAATACTCGCCTTGTTCTTATTTATTCCTTACAGGAATACATTGCCATGCAATGCATGTACTTGATTACTTCCCAACCATCAGAATCCTAAGCATAAGTTGATAACAAAGACTTCAAACATCCTTGCAATGAGAGGAGCAAGAACAACAATTGAATTTCTATAAACCAGCTTTTTTTGATATCTTTAGCCGGACTTGGGGATTGACCACAAAAGCACTACTCCTCCTCCTGCTCCTGCTCCTCCTCTTCCTCCTCTTCTTCCTCCTCGTCTTCCTCTTCCTCTTCCTCTTCCTCTTCTCCTTCTTCTTCTTCTTCACAAGTGAAAAAACTCACTGTCACCTGCAAAGAAACCCTCTGTTAGCCTTTCTCATTCATCATCATAAACAATAATCTACAATGGCAGTGTTTACACACTCGCAGGCAATCCAGGGCCTAAGGGTTGAAAGTGTGCATCAAGAAATTACAGCAGATAATGGAACTGTATAAGCACATAAGCAGTGGCCAAAAGCATGTATAAACACACAGCCTACAACAAGGTGCTTCTAAGTCATTTTAAGCATTATCAGGGTCTGTTCCACTACAAGCAAGGGTTAGGAAATAATAAAATAAAGATACTAAATGCCCTTTGCTTGTTAGTGGCTGAAATTTCAATATATATGTGGCTAGCTTGTAGGAGCTGTATGAAGTTTGTGAGAACTTTCTGAAGTAGGTAATTGGCTACATATCTTGTGCCGTGAGGAGTTTAAATCAATTAGATACATGGTGCAGTGCGGTTCTACAATAAAATAGAAACGCAAGAAAAAGAATTCAAAACACGTAACACAGAACTACTCGAAAGCTAAGCTAAGTTGCGCAAAAAGTGAGAAGAACCATAAATCAGAGAACTCTCTAATCAAGACATTATGGGGCATGAAAAGTAAAACAGAACAGTACTCTTTCAATATCCACAAAAGATTGAATAGAGAAGACTAGAACCTGCATGGGGGTCGCTGCAGTCAATGAGCCAGTCACTGGACCGCCAAAAATATGACCATCTGCATTAGGAAAAGTAATTTGCAATTTCCCACGCTGGTGTGCCTGGCCATCTTTATCCACAGAGAAGAGGCCTGACATAGAAAGTACTGGACGAGATCCCTGCAAGGTCAGTACACCAAGAGCTAGAGTTAGGTCATACTTACAGAAGAGGGACTTGAGATTAATAAAAATCTTCAACTATAATGATTAGCAACAAGAAAGGTTATTGCACACAGAACTAAGAATCCATCACCTAAAAATGACTACATCCAACTTATACAAAAAGTCAATAAACTTGGTTTTAGCAAAAGAAGAGTTTCTTAAAGCACTGTTAGGCAGCATACCTCAAGATGATATATTTAAACATTTTGTTCCTTTTAAAAAGGGAGCACCAGACATTACTTATCACTGTATGACATATCAACTGGGAAAACAATATCTTCAAATGGGTAGCATGACATGGAAAGAAGTTATACACAATTCGTATAACATAGTAGCAATGTGCTCCAAGGCACAGTCCCACCTTTATGCACTTATCTGCGATTATTAGCTCACAAACATGTTACTTATCAAAGATTATTGATGAAAGTAGGAAGTATGATGACCAAAACTGCCCATTAGAGCCATAGCGAACCATCAATCATGAAGCATAATCTTAGAATATACCTTATTGACTGCTGACTGTGAAACAGATTATTGGGTGCCATTTCGCTATGATTTAAACTCCACTGTATTCCTTTGCTTCAAGACAATAATTTACTCCCTCCAGAAAAAGGGTGAATTGCGAAAATGTTCCCTTATTTTGAGGCCTATTTAAAAAGTCCTTATACTTCGACTTGTTTCATTTTGGTCCTTTATTTATGCTATTGTTTCCTAATTGGACCCCAAGTCCCCAAACTATAAGATGCCGTCAATTTCAGAGGGGCAAAACTGGAAACAAAAAATTGATTACCACAAAATAATATTTTTTATTCTTCTTCGAGTTCTTTTTATTTTTTTTCTGTTAATATTTGCACCCCTCTCTCACCATGAAGCTAAGACCACCGCCCCGCCAAATCTATCAATACACCACCACCAAATTAACCCCAAGAAGTTCAGTTTTGCCCACCAACATTTGATTTTCCAGTTTGCCCCTTAAAATATTGACGAAATTGTAAACATTAGGGACATAAAGACCAAATAGGAAATGGAAGCTTAGATGAATGGCCAAAGGAAACGAGCCATACTGTAAGGACCCTTCAAAAAGTAGGCCCAACAAAAAAGACCATTTTTGTAATTTACCCCCAGAAAAGATAAAATATTTGCACCTACGATTAGGTTCCTCTCATTTCCTTTTCAGAAGTGTCTGGGTTAGAGAAATAAAAATAAGAGGATCGAACCATCCATTCATGCTTTCCTCCAAAGTGTAATAATACAGTTTAATCCTAACAATTTGTGCAGTAATTCACAAACATGATGTGTAGGCAGTTCACCTGCCCCACCCCCCACCCCAGAAAAAGAAATAACTATGTAAAAGAAGGTAAAGATTAAGATCCTAGCTACAACCCTGCTTTTACCTGTTATATTCATAGACATGTAATTGGTTGGTGGACAATGGTCACTTTTCCATAACAAGCAAGAGAGCAGGGCCAACCGCATTTTATAAGTAGATAACTTACTGGTCTATAAAACTGGAGCTTCTATTTGCGTCATCAATCATATCAATGATGTTGTCGATGAGAGCAAAATTTTGCACTGCACCAAACAACTGCTAGGCATTGGAAAGCTAAAATCAACGGGAAACCACAAACCTCAAAACAGATTGCTGATCCTCCGAGCTCAAGCATTGGGTTAGACACACAACCTGTTACGGATAAAATTGTCGCCATGCATGGATGGCCTTGAAAACATGCTGGGAACTTTTCTCTATCTTGGAAGTACGTCACGGTCTTCTCATAAATGTCCTGTAAAGTCAGAAAAAACGACTTAGTCATACAATACGTCATCAATCAAGCAACTTCTTTCTAAGGAAAAGATAAACCTGGAGAGTTGAATGGTGGGAACATTGTAAATCAAGTACATGTACCGATTTAACCAAACAATATAAATGCCTGCTCTTCATCTACATAGCAAACTTTTCCAACAAGATTCTGGGGAATGGGGCTAATGAGCCAAATAATAGTTATGACATGTGGAAGAACACTTTGTCTTGTGTATCACCGTTGCACTGGAGATATATCTACTAGATATGATATAATTCCGAAGAAGGAGAAACAGATATAGTACATTCTTAGAATGTTAAAAAGAAGGACAAGTGAATGGCTATTCTTGCTTCCGTCCAAAAAAGCTCATTTGATTCCAGCGTTAAAGTTGCTTTGAGTTTAGATAAATTATATTCAAAGTTTTGCTCCTGGCTCCCAAGTTTCAACAGTTTAACATCACATTCAGTAACATTTTCGAACCTGGGTCCCCAACATATCTCTACTCAGTCTCCTGGCGAACACCACAACAAACACAAGAAATGCAAATATCCAGCTCTCTATATGAACCAGTCTACGGAAAGAGATATTAAAAATTTTCCAAAATCACTGGTTATAGATGGGACAACAGGTTCATCAGTCTCTTCTAGATCACTTGCAACCATAATTGCAAAAAACAAATTGTTGCTGTAAACTTAATTACATAATGCAGGAGCCAATCCGGATTCTGGCCTCTTTTGAAGCAGGAGTGGGTGCATCTTTCTGGGGCAGGAGCCACAATAATTATCAAATATTCTAGCAACTAAGTTTATAGTTGTAGGTATTGTCAATCCTACAAATTTACTGAGCTTCATAGACTTCCATCTTCGCCAACTCTTACAAGTAACTTTAGATGCCAGCATTAATTTTGATCTCTTATCGCAAGCCTTCAATAATGTTTACCATCCTCGGACTCCTAGATTTTTTATCATAACCAGTATCTTCATCATCTTTCTTCACAAACAATTCCTTGATTTCTTTCTCTAATTTGTCTCTTGTATAAAGGCTAGCATAAGATGCTTCTCTTCCTCAACTGTGAATCCTTGTTGGCTTGGGAAACAGATAAAAACCATGGATTTAAGAAATGACCAACCTTTCCCTGTCTTTCTTCAAAGAATACCTCGTCACCTCATCCTAAAGGACTATTAATCTAAAAGGATAGCATCACTTTCTCTTATAACCACGTTCAACACGTTAGCAGAGTCTCTTTCATCTGGGAAGATATATAAAAGAGTCTGGAACTTCCAAACCTCTACTCCAGTCATAATCAGACAGAACCAACACTCCCTTCGCAACCTTGGTTAACCCTCCTCAGAGAAAGAATGAGAACTTGAAGGTCTGATGTATATGGTTGGGCCTAAGAGCAAATGGCTAAAGCGTTTTTGGTCAAGTATGGATCCAACATGAGTCAACTAAAAAGGTGTATGTTTTTGAGCTGCCTTAGCCCCACAAGTAGGCTGGCAACTTTTCAAGCAGTGATGAGTGTTGTATGCAGCACTTTATTTAGCACTGTTTTGGGGATTTAACTGAAGAATGTTGACTCTCGGAGTCTTTGGGAACTGCTAAGTAACATGGACACTCAGCCGTAAGCAAGGCGGGGACATGGCATTTTTCAAGATATCAAATCTTTGGTTTCATTGCATCTTTATTCATTCAACATATCCAAATTTCAAGGTTCCAAATCAACCATCTTATTAAACATAAGGCAAGAAATTCTGAATCTTAAGCCCAAATTACAGGGAACATCATTATCAGAAGGATGGAAGTCATTAGGAAGCATACTTATGTATGTTATGAACTAACCCTTGCTAAAGCCTTGCTAATTGAATACCAACCAATGTCGTAAGATACGTGATAAGGATACAAGCTAAAACAGTAGTTCAAATTGACCACGTATCACGCTTTTCTTGCAATGCAAGTTCCCCTACGCGATAGGTATGTTAGGATATCCAATACGATACAGCAAATTCTCAATCCACAATTCTTCTTTTTTGTATTTTTGAGATGTTCACTTCTTAAATTTGTATCACCTGCTCCTACAGGGGGAGATGACAACAAACTAGTATTTATGACATTAGATTAGGTTTACTGCATAAGATGACTTATTTTCACACCATATGGATTGACAGATGATCATCTTATCTTGAGATACACGATACTTACGATGCGCGATACGCAAAATTGGATTACGATACAACTTACAAGAAATGTATCCAAATTCGACAAGTATGACTAAATCACATTAAACAACCAAAAGCAAAAAGCAACTCTCATCTTATCCATCTAATAAAGTTTCTTCAATTGATGTCAGATTATTTAAGTTCATAAAGCTACAAATTTCCGATATCCAACAGCCTTGTCCAATATTTGTGGTGGCCGTCTCGGAACGTCGAGAAGTGTCGTAATACATTGCAGTTGTGCAACTCAATGTGTCAGTGATTCATAGAGAACTGTTTAGCAAAAGCTCAATGGAGCAAGGTACTAGCCTCAGACAGAGCTCTCAATGAGGTGACTCGAGGGTGATGAAGTTATTAGTTCTTGTATGAGAGGTAGGGTCTAGGACTTGTTGAGAGTAGCCATACACACTCGACAGGAGTTGTTGCTGTGTAGTGGACTCACATGTAAAGAAGGAAACTAATTTAGATCGATAAGGACATTTTATCCTATAATGAAGAGATAATGTGAACATGAAAGCTTGACATACATGGATGGGCACAATGCCTAAAATCTAACTTCAGGGTCTAGGTTCAACATGTATTAAGGCCTTTGCTTGGGTCCTATTTACGCACCACAGTGTGACTACTTACAAGAGAGCCGTTTAACTTCAAATTTTTTTGTCTCCTTCGTAAGTTGCATCTTGGTTGGATCCTTTAGATTATTCCTTCTTTGAAATGCAATTGAATCAAGACCCAACAGAAGAGTACATTAATCATAGAATGCTACTTAAGAAGGTGATCTGATATAGATCAACTTCTATCCGACTAATGTATTATTCCGACCTCATGACATCACCAGAGTATATTAAGGACACGCAAATACAGCAATGAATGAAATACTTCGGCAGTAGAAGGTAGACTTTTGAACATCATAAAGCACAAACATGTTGCACTCAAACATCCTCAACTTCAAAATATCTTCATTGGCAGTTACAGTGGAAAGTTTCTTTTAGAACATTCCTCTGCCTTTCTTCCTCAACCCAAGGCAAACCATTGAGGAGCAAAATTTCCAGGACACCCAAATTTCTTGAAGTTTGCCTCATTTCACAGACGGGATAGGAACCACTACATTATATACCACATGCTTTGGAACATTATATGTGTTGGGTGATGACTATGCTGACAGTTTCCTTGTAATAACCCCAAATTATTAAAACTTTTTGCAAGATCTGTATCTACTTTTAAATTTATCAGAAACTGACAAGTAAACACCCTGATGAAGTCGATTTAGACAAGTTGTCTTGGTCAATTTTTTTTTTCCTCCCTTTCCGCTGAAACAGCCTACATCTCAGATTTCATCAATTTCACTTCAGCTTCTTCAAGTGGAACAAAAGCTTAACAACAGTAACAAAGGCTATTGCCTCTCAAGTGCTCAAGTCCGTGTTCCGGAACAAAAATATCACAACTTGGTTGATTGAGACCGAGATCTTACTTTTCATTGATTATACTCAGGCTTCTTCAGAAAGAAAATAAGGAAAGCCACTAGCTGCTCGAAGTGGTTAAAAAATGTCCACTTATTCATTTATAGCCTATACTATTCTGTTTGAGACTATAAAGAGTTGGGTAACAACATAATTGGTACAACCTATACTCAACTACTTGCACCGACATAATTGGTAAGCACAGCCTATATTCAACTTCTTTTTTTCCTTATTGGTTTAAACAATTCAACTGTGATTTTTGTCTTCCTGTCTCTCCACCAGGAACCTGAAACCCCAATTCCTTTAAAAGCTCAAGTGGAGCTTAAAACTTTCGGGTACAACTAACATTGTTTTTACTAACAAAGCTTAGCAGGTGTCTTTTACCAATTATCCCATACTGGGGGTGAGAATAGAGCGAGACCAGTGTACTGCTACCATCACGAGATTTCTTGAAACTGAAGCTGCTTAATATAACTTTAATTTTGAGCCACAAGACAGAACAAACTCCTAAACTTGAAGCTACAAAACCATACTGCCGTAAAAGACTGGAAAGTTTTCGATTCAAACATACAAACACCACCTTTCAATAGGAAAGTAGGAACATAATTACCAATGTGGATACAAAGTAAAGCAATACCAGAGAGAAAACAGAACCATGGAAAAACAAAGTGCACACACGGAGTAGATAATTGCATCACAAGCATACCTTTAAGGAAGCAACATCAGTTGAAATGAGAAATTTACCACTCATTTACACACTAGATGCGAATAATGTACTTTATGGAGCTACTGTTTAGTATTTGATGAAAAATAATTATGAGAGGGAAAGAAAAATTGGTAGAAGCACAAAGAGGACACCTCTCCAGCCTTTATTGGGACAACATAAGCGAGATAGAACCCCCCTTTCCAGACTGCAAGCAAAATCATTAGTGAGGGCATGATGTAATATATCCAGAACCAGGAAAGCAAAATTAGCTTAGAGATATGATAAATACTGACAATGATAAGCATTTGATGCAATTCACCTTTTTACAACTTATAGTAATAGAATCAGATAAAAATCATGTCATCACTATGTAGGACCTCGTGATACAGACACAAGGGATCACAGTTTCTTTTGGTTACCATAAGAGATTTACAGTTGGACAGAAAGAAGAAAACAATGGTCACCTTCAACAGTATCTACCACATAGTCAACTTCAAGAAGCCACAGGTGGGTCAAGAAGGAGAGACAGAGTGGTTAACTATGAGAATTTCAAGTAAAACCTAGCCTATTCCATACAAGAGAAATTATTATTAACAGATACTACAGAATGACATATCCAGAAAGTAGAGAGATTGCCAGTTCACAACACTGAGAACATATTGAGTACATACTTTTTTCTCAAGTCAAGAGTGGGTAAACAGGAAGAGCCGGATGGTCTCTTTCTTTCCTTCCTTCCCATTTTGTTTTTTTTTTTTTTTTTTCCTTTGGGGGAGGTGGGGTGGGAGATGGGACCATTAATATCTTATAGGCACATGCAAAATGTCTCGAAAAAGCAAAAGAAGCTAGGGCCACAAACAAAGGCAACAAAACTTGCGGGCTTCTGAAGAATGTACGTCATGTACGTGAAAAAATGTGAGATAACACCAGCACAAGCAAAAAACTGTAATCAAGCTAATTCAGTGTATACAGCTGTATTTACCCCTGATCTGATCTCTTCCTTGAGCACCTGAGGTAAGACCCTCAGCATGATCACTGACCTCTGAAGCCTGCATGTGTTTGGCTTCCCCATCATGCATGCTCCCATCCATTATAGCTAAAACCTAACAAAAATGCTGCAGGGATTCTGTTTTGGTGCTGGGGGTGCAGACGAAGTGAGATGGTAAAAGAGAGAAATGATATGGACAAAGGCAGGGAGAGAGCAGACTGTGGAGTTCTACATGAAAATCTTTTTTTTTTTGGTAGATGGTACTAAAAGAATAGAAACTTGGCTCCTTCGAGTCTGATTCAAAAAAGGCAGTGGTAATAAATGAGTTGTTCATTTCTTATTACGGAATTTGAAACCCAAATTAACAGATAAGCTTTTTGTTCTTCTTACTTTTAACTATTTACAAACATGGTGAGTATCATAAGATAACTACAGCGCCGAAATCTCATGAAGATCACATGATGCAAATCAGCGTAAAACATAAGTTTAAGCAGACTAACTGCTATATAGCATTAAACCAGCTATGATAATATTGGCTGCCCACATTAAGCCTTCAGGTATGAAACACGACACAGTTAGTGAACCAACAGGTCGTACCATGCTTTTAGATATTTGAAATAAGGATATATCGTTTAAGATCTGCATTTAAAATTTTTAAGGTGGTGAATTAGTGACTTGATGAGAAGGCATGGTTACATCCACACCAAGTGTGAAACCTGTTTTAGACGGTGTGAAAACATTTATAGTGTGAAAGTTTCTATTAAAGCACGCCTTAAGTGCACATAATGTCTTAAAGACTCGATGCAAGGGCAGAACTGTACTCTAAAGATAGAGTTCGGAAACGTAATATTGTCAACTATTTCACCCTGTCCTCGAGTATTCAAGCTCCTGCCTACGACATCAATTGCTCTCGTGATACAACCTTGTGGACTGAAACATACTAATACAGTTCATGGCCAAATCCACTTTATTGGTAAGACTTTCATCATGAACTTGGATGCAGTATCAGAAATCGAATAAGAGATTCTGTAGACGCAGTTTAGTAGTAATGTCAGTCTAGGGAATAATTGTAAAGCAAAACAATATTCTTGTTAATGTGCGCGGCAGGAATGTAGGTACTACTAATGCTACCAAAGATGGACCAGCTTACCTGAAAGGGAAACCGGCTATAACATATCAAAATAATTAGATAGCAGATAATCCATATTAGGTAAAACACTTACCAAAAGATTTCATGTATTCACTGCTAATAATTGAGCTAAAACTCAAATTTGGCATCTACAATAATTATAAGCAAGGGAGATAAATCACAAAATGCTAATGTCCTACACATTTAGATACGACGAATAAATGACTCAGAATCAGAAAGACTTTATTGTCTTTGCCGTGATTAGTAGGATCCACGAACAAGATTATCATAATGACGGGAAGCAAATTCAGTAATCAAAGTTTGCTTCTTTATCTAACTTTAGCAACAAATCTCGACGTCTTCGTGCATATTTAACGATATCAAATTAAATTGGTCAAGGAACTTGCACTGTTCAACTTCATGCATAGTAATCATAATTGAAAATTGCTCAAGAGATCGTATTGCTGACAAGAAAAAACTGAATTAGTGAAAGCTATCACATGATACTAACCTTGCCTCCATTTCCCAACCCCCATACAGTTGCAGTGTCCAAAGAATCTTCTCTGCAACTTTTCCGGCATCATCCGCATAATCCATGGTGGACTGAACTGTACTTCTCGGAGTTTGGGAAGACACGGTTAATTTGCATGAATGCCCTCCGTTAAAAAATTAAGGAAATTTTTAAAGGGATAATTGTATAAAATATCCTGAAGTTTGGACGAGTTGCAAAAAGGCCCTCAAGTTACAAAAATTACAAATAAACACCTGAGGTGTCAATTTTGTTGCAATCATTAAAAATATCATCCAAGTTGACGGAGCATGATCTTCACTCTCTTAAGAAGTGTGTTTAGTAGATTTTAATACATTAAAAAGACTAAAATACTATATCTTTCTTTTTTCTCTCCCCTTCAAGTCCAAATTTCTTCTCCAATCCAATCAATCCCTAACCCTAGCCGCTACGTCACCAAGCAAAACCCTAGCCACCATCGCTCAACCAAAACCAAAGTCGCCAACCTCATAATCCAAACCCTAGCGCCTCACAGAGTCCTACCCACCACCACCATCCCAATTTCTGCCACCACCCAGCCGTGACCCACCATGACCCACCATGACCATGTGACGCCGCCGCTAGCCTTTTATCAACCCAAGCTAACTGCACCGCCGCCACCCACTGCGAATAACTACATCATCGCCACCCACTGTGAACCGTGCATCGCTAGATCCGTCATCACCCGAACCACTTGCACCGCAGGCAACCCCCATCATCCCCAACCACTTGCCCTGTCGCCAGCACTTCCATCATCCCCAACCATTTACGCCGCCACCTCAGCCTGGTCCACCCACCCCCGATCTAAGCCCTCATGTCATCACCCGAACAACTTGCACCTCCGCCAGCACCGCCATCAGTCCCAGCCACCTGCGTCACCACCAGCCCTTCCATCAGCCCCAGCCAATTGCGCCGCCGCCATGCACAACCGAGTCCACCCACCCCTATCTAAGCCCTCTCGTCATCACCATAACCAATTGCACCGCCGCCAACTCTGCCATCAGCCCCAGCCAGCCGCACCGCCGCTAGACCTTCCACCAGCCCTCATGTCAAACACCAAGACCATTAAAAAAAACTAGATCTACAATAGGGTTTCTATAGAGGAGCCATTATATGCATGGGAAATTTAGACATTTGATTTATTGTTACAGGAATCGTCTAATGCAACACTTTAGCGACTTCAGGTGTCTCTTTGTAATTTTTATAATTACAGGGGCCTTTTTGCACATCATCCAAACCACATGGGGTATTTTATGCAATTATCCCATTTTTAAATTAGCATTTGGACGAAACCATTTTAAAAGTTTAGCCGATGCGGACAAAAAGGTTGAATTTACTTTTTTTTTTTAGGATAAACTCATGCTAGTTCGTAGCCAAAACTTGATCAACTGACCACTAAATTTGGTAATAAAAGAGGTGTGAATTTAGTGAAAATTTCAAACGAAATGTGCTTAGTTTCGGTTACTAAACTTTTTGGTTTCAATCCACATCATCTCTCGCATCTTTTCCTGAAAATCACCTAAAATTAACTAATGTTTACATGTTTATGCATTTAAGGGGATTAATTTGTTGAACGTAGAAACTATATAAACTGCTTCAAAACAGGATGTAATCAAATTCGCACGGAATTTTCAATAGGTGTGGCCCTTACTGAATGTTTCTCCAAGTAACCAAGCAGTTGATTCCCAAGAATTAGGACCGAAAATAGCCCGTGAGGGTTAAGATATCTGATGAACCGTCGATTACTGATTCTACTAACGTCTTTGCCGAATTCCATATGGACAACTTAAAGGGTTCTGGTTTGTGGCTAGGTTTACATGAAAAGATACCAGGTTTTCCAGATCTAAGGTGTTACCCATACAAGAAGAAAAATATTTCTTCTTGTCTCTAGATTTGTGCAGTTCAATGTGCAATATTAGTTATCGTTGTTGTCTGGCTATCTTGGAGAAAAACTCTATTTCTTTATATAGAGCTCATAGATGTGGTACTTACTGAGGTAATCGAGGTGTTGGGTTAGGCCTAGTCAATCACGCGATAGAATATTTCTTTTGGCCGTGGATTCTAGATTATCCTGCTGATGTGGTTATTAGGCTATTAATCAAACATGTCCATCTGGTTATCAGTTTATGACATGTGTCCATAACAAGTCATAACGAGTCATTGCCCTCTATCCACCAATCCATGCACCCTTAGAAGCACATAATCCTGCCTTACTATATATTGTTGCGCACTACTTTCCTATGAGGAAGTAAACATTGGGTGGGGGGGGGGGGGGGGGGGGGGGGGGCAAGAAGTCTCTTTGAGGGTTTGTCGATAATGTGTTATAGAGAGCATGATAAAAAGTCTTTAGAAAGGCTATGCCTTTGAAGCTGTATTTTTAGATTTAATATACTATAAATTTAACACTCGGTATTCCTAAGTTTATATTATGTCTTAATACACTCGGTATCCCTCACCTTTTGAGATGTTACCTTCATACTTTGTTTACTGCATCACATCGCCCATCGTGTTATATTTTTATCCATTTTAGGGTTATAATCTTTTGAAAATCCAAAAACATCCCTACCACCATCACCTTACCACTTCAAAGAAGTACCAAAATTGACACCACCACTGAGGCTTCCATCCTCGTTACCAATCACCACCAACACTAACACTAACACATTTTTTATGCCCTATCATGAGTTGCCCACACACGGAGAGATAAAGTGATTTTGTGGTGAATCTAGCTTGGTGATTGTGATTTTTGTTGGTGAATCTGGTGTGGTTGTGTGTTATGTGTTGGTGAAATTGGTTGGTGGCGAAGGTTTGTGTTGATGGGAGATATCGGTTGGTAGTTAGATCGCTTGATGGTCATAGGTTTGCGGTTATAGGAGTGGCAGTGTGGTGGTAGGATTGATTACGGGGTGGTGATATTGGTTGATGGTCGTGAATCTGCAATCATGGGTTTGTTTTGGTGGTAGTGGGTCTCAGTTGTGAGTTTTATCAATGGTGATCAATTTATCGTTTGAGGAATCCGTAAGGGGTGGTGGGACTATTAGTGGCGATATGTTTATGGCGATGAGATTCGTTGTGGGTGGCGGGTCTCTTATGGTGGGATTAGTTTGTGGTGGCGTGGGTAGTCTGTAATGGTGGGTTTATGGTGGGTCTAAGGCGGTGGCATGTATTGGTCATGCCCGGTCTGTGGTAGTGGGTGTTATGTATATGGAACATGGTTTGGATTTGGTTTTTGCAGAGCTTTCAACATTTATGATAATTCGTTACTCACAGACAATTAAGTCACTGTAACAAAAAAAATAAAACAATGTTCACGAAAATCTTGAATAAAGATCCTCAGTTATATAGCATTTCTGATGTAATGGTTGTAATGACAAAAGATTGTCATTAAAAGAGTTTTGTCACTGTTGCTAAAATTTATATTGACAATCTTCCGTGACTAAAATGCATTTGGCGACATTTTTTTATTAAAAGTAGAGGCGTTGTATAGTAGATGGTCATAGTCTCAAATTCTTACAGTAAGGAGTGTTAGTGCAATTTCCAAAAAAAAGGATGGGGTAGCGAGTGTAGTAAGACATAAACTTGGATCAGCCTAGTGTAATTTATCCTTTAATATATTCCAATTCCACGCAGATTTCTCATTCATACTTAATACATGACTGGCATCTAAGGTAATACATTTTTCGCGTTTTAGAAACAAGTTGTGGGTGATTCTTGTAAGGTCTTCACATACCCAACTTACAGATTATTAACAATTCTATTTTTTTTTTATCTTTTTGGTGTAATAATAGAAGTTTATACATATGAAAAGACTACATGCATTCTAATTACAACAGCCCGTAAAGGGCGGAACACATTCTCATATGTTGGGCACCAGAATAAAAAAGCATAGAGAACTACAAAGACACCGTAAAAAGCCAACAAATTGGCCTCGTCAAGTATTGACCAACAAGCACCAAAACATGCCAAAAACAAGATATCCCACAAAAAGTATTTTTTATATACACATTGTCATCACCCATCAACACCACTTATCAACCCAACAACGTTAGCACCTGCTGTAGCGCCACGCATTCTAAGACCACCCTTGCAGAGCGTGCAACAGAACGCGTCCCCACCATAGACTGTAGAGTCGTAGGCCGCTGCCACTGTTGGCCAACCACACCGCCGTCGACCATCACATGACACCAATAACAACCAGATGAACCTCTCATTTGTGGGTCCATCTGAACAAACCATGGCCGCTACAGCGAGCAATCACCACTACTCAAACCGCAGTTCCCACCAACACCACCCCAATAAAACTACGAAGCCATCCAACACACCACCACACTAGTTGCACTCGAGACCCTAATCATTACAACCATTTAACCATGCAAATTCCCGTTATGGGGTGGGGGATGTGACCTAACTAGGAAGGAAATGGGGGAGAAGAGAGAGGGAAACCTACCAAGACAAATCCTTGATTGGATCAGCTGACCACCTTATGCCATCCACGCCCAACCACCATGATCTACCACCGCACAACCCACACGCCCTATTTTAGAAATATGGGAGATTACAATCTAAACCTGAACACAAACCCACCAATAGAGATAGACGAGTAACTCAATTGAACGAACCACAGCCACCGCGGACAACCTTCACCCTTGTATCCTGTTCAAATCACAGCAAGAGGGAGTCGATTGCACACCTCATGGCTGCAAGCATCAAAATTGCAAAGGCACCAAATCTAGCCGAGCCCTAGATCTAACACACTACACACAAAACCCATACAAAGACAAAACGGAAACACGCCCCGAGAAAGCCGGCGGTGCTAGTAGTGACGATTCAAATTAGATTTGGACGGGAAGCTACGGGTTTTAGAGAGAGAGAGATGTGTTTTTATCGTAGTCCCCTAAAAAATTTACGGGGCTACGGTTACATTATTAAATAGAACCTACATATTCTAAGTTTTTAATATGTGTGTGTGTGTGTGTGTTTTTTTTTGTGTGGTTACAAAGGGTAAGAAGCACATGGTTAAAGTGGTCATAAGTGGTATTTAATCCAACTGTTGTGGGCAATTTTGTCCATATAAACCAAACCAAGCCGGTTCAAGACAGTACGAAACCCCGACCGGAACGGCAGGTCTAAAGTCTAAACCCATTGACACAGTGAATCATTGAACGAGCCGACGACGAGAGGAGAGTTGGAGGAGAGAGAGAAGCAAGGTAGCGAGAAAGAGAAGATGTCGTCGACAGCTGCGGTGCCGTTTTGGAGGGCTGCGGGGATGACCTACATATCGTACTCCAACATATGCGCTAACCTGGTCAGGAACTGCCTCAAGGAGCCCCACAAGTCTGAAGCAATCAGTCGCGAGAAGGTCCATTTCTCCCTCTCCAAATGGGTCGACGGCAAACCCGAGAAACCCAGTAATTATCCCCTCTCTCTTGATATCTCGATTAGTTGTTTGTCTCTTCTGATCTTAATAGCCGCTCTAGATCTAGGGTTTCACTATGTGTTGATTCATGACGTAGCTCATATTGATTCCTTTGCCGTGTTGTCAAATCTAGCTTTTAAATGTTATTGAGGTTGGTTTTGGATACAGCGTTTTAGGGTGTTGTGTCCACTTTGGTGTCCAAATGGGTCGTTTTTGACCCAAGACCACTGGGTCAGAGCTTCTACCTCACCTCCTTGCCGTTCGGCTTGTTTTATTGCCAACTCCGTTACTGCATTGCTATCATACCTCATATCCGTTTAGGTGTTCCAGTTTTTTAAAAAGTTCAGTAATTTTTTCCTCCGAGGGAAGGGGGGGAATCGCGGGTTGGGGGGAAGCTATTTTTGTTGATTCAAGGATCATTAAACAGAGGATATCTAGACATGCCCCTGCAATTTGCATTAGTTTAAAATTTGGATGGACTCCAGCTAGACCCTAGATTCTGTTACCCGTCTCTTGTGTGGTGGGTGTTCATGAAGTAGACTAATCGGTTCGTTTCTGCAGCTTCCAAAACTTGGTGTACTAGACAATATAAGAAAGAAAGTCAACATGTTGACACAAGTTCTTTGGGCATTTGCCTATGGGGTATTGAACTAATCATGATCGACAGAAGATGTAAAACGGGGGCACTGTAGAGGTGGACAGCAACTGAATTGTATGAGTTTTTATCCCAGGCAAAAGGTTGCCTACACAGTGTCCTTTGCATAGCTTCTGTTTTTTAGCCAATTGGGTGGAATTAGTCCTACAACGCATGGTCGGACTTTTCATCTATTGTGTTCTGAATGAGGGTGAGGAACTGGACCGTTGAGGAGGAAATCGGATAGGAGAATAGTGAACGTACTTGCTCAACAAGGCCACTGCTCTTGTGATGAACCCTGTAAGAGGAAACTTCTTCCATCTCATATCGTAACTAGATATCCTGTATGACTCAAAAAGTCAGTAAAACCCATGAAATTATCAAAGAACAGAGGGTAACTGAACAGTAGAATTTGATCTTACGTGGGAGAAATTCAATAGCTCATTTTGCCATAGCCAAATAGTTTAGGCCCAGCTTACCACAGAAAACTGAATGTAAGTTTTTACTATGGCCTGTGGCAATTGGTAGGTTATACTTGATGCTATTCCATAGCTGTCAAGGTGTTTCTGGCATTTGTAATAGATGATGGGTCGTCTCATTCCATTTTGAATGGCTATGGCTTGACTTGGATCAGTTATTTAGGTGCATGTTGATTAACCACTGACCTAGAGTTGCTTTTCAACCGTACTACCTTGAAGACCACATTGTCTTTTACCCTTTCACAGTGGAACAATCATTCAAATCCTTACTTTGAATATTGACCTGACATCTAGCTTTGATGCGTCATTCGGTACATTAGTGGCTAGTAATCGAGCTCGAGCTCACATTTTCAACCACTGCTATCTAACGTATCGTTGTCATGAATCGTCGTTGCTTTTTTCTTTAACGTTCTTGGTTTGTACAGACCCTCTCTCTGTTCTTATGAATTTTGGTGGGTTTTTCACCAGCTATTCGCACGGATTCTCCGGAAGCTTGAGGGAAGTTGGTCACCAAGTGTTTTGCATTTCGTTTCTGCTGAAGTTTTTCAATGTTTCCCTTGAGTTGGAATTGCCTTCGCACCTTAGACAATACTTGTGTACGGGGTTTGCTTGAGATTAAACCTGTAATAATGTAGCTTTTCTTGCTCGAATGTTTCTCCATTTACATTGCTGGATCCAAAATCCAAATAGAATGCTGCCTCCTTGTAGATGGCATCTGCGGGAATTTTCGCTGCCATATATTTGGTGCACGTGGTATCCTTTTCTAATTTACGTATGCTACTCGTGTATGCATGTGTAGGTATGCGATGCGTGCGTGCATTTTTCCGGAGTGTGTGTGGGGGAGGGAGGATTTCCCTCTTCTTTTTGTTGCTGGTTTAGGTAAATTAGCATTTCTTTGACATTTAACGTTATTCTTCTACATTCAACAAAATCATGTGCAGGGTAGATGCTTGCAGCCCCACATTCTTGTTATTTGCAAGTCTGATCGGTGTTTCAATCATAGTTATCAATACTGTACCGGCCGGTACAATGGGATTGGTGTTTCAATCATAGTGTTTTTGTCTTCTACTGGTACGATACCCTTTACATTTTGTACCGGTTAAAATACTATTTTGTATCCGTTGTACCGGCCGGTACAGGTGATACCGACCGAAAATTACGTATTGGCCGAGATATTCAGTTTTGTACCAATTCCTTAAAAAATGTAAAAGTAGCAAATTTTTTTAAAAATTTTGTAAATTGACTATATAAAGACTAAATAGAAAAAACACTCGAAGTTCTTTTATACCAATCAAAGTCTCTGTAGCTTCTTGCTCGTAATATTCGCTTAGCTTTGATTTTTTTTATACTTGAAATCTTTGATCATATTCTTTAACCTATATGATATACTACTTTACACACATATGCGCGAGTGCACGCACACGCGTACAAACAAAAACAATTTATTCTTGAACTTGAAGACGTTATTAATGAATGAACAACTTATTCTTGCATAAGAATTTCAGAATGAGATTGTTGAAAAAGAGGATAATCTTATAGGAGATAATTCAATTGAATAAGCTATTTAGTTTATTTGAAAATTAATATAATTCAAGCTATTTAGGACAATCGATTTATTCTAGAGGAGCTGTTAGCAAAAAAAAAAATACGTGTATATTTTGTTACTTAGTCAGTGAATGAATATTACAAATGTATATTATTGATGACAATTTTGAGACGGTATCGAGACGGTGCCGGTACGGTAAAAAAAAGGGGGGGGGGGGACTGTAGAGTTCTAAAATCTAAATACAAGAAATAGATCAGAGAAAATGCTACAGATTCTTGTTATTTGCAACTGCAAGTCTGGTCGGTGTTTATCATCTTCTTTGTTGGTAAAAAGTCAACTCATAGAGACAAAAAAGGATAGCTTTTCTCTATAGTTTCCAAGTGAGTATGTCCCACTACACCTTTCTCGAGCTTAATTGGTAGCCTCGGACATAATGTTGAAACGTTCTATGGTTAAATGATTGCTTGATCACATTAGCGAAATGTTATTATCAAACGTTGAGGGTTGACTAAAGACACCAACTCATGGAATAGACCAGATAGAAAGGATATGCATCAGACATTGGTCGTTGAGGCTCTTTTTTATTTTTATTTTTCTTTGGAGATTGCCATGTCTACAAGCTTAGTTGTTTTTAATTACTATTATTTAACAATTAAAACATCGTACTGATAGTCGGTTGCAACAGTAGAACATCGCTAGTGAAAAACATATATTGTATTTCAGAACTTAAATAACTTTTCAGAACTTCGTCGAAAACAATTTAGTAGTGCTTTTTAGATAAGTTATTTATCAAAGAATCTTAATTAGAGCTGACATTACTATCGATAAAAGTTGCATTCGCCGAAAACGTCACTATGCACGTTGACTCACTGAGCAATGAAATTAAACCAGCAAGTAAGAAGGCAAATATGCTTACGGGGCGAAAAGAGTAGCACAAAAATAAGGTGCAAATGTGTTGCATCTAACTATAAATGATAAAATGGTAGAAAATTTTAAGTAATATTGGGTAATCTGTTATTGTTTTGATCTTTGCGGTCATTTATAACATGTAATAGCGGTAATGTCGTGATTTACTGTCTGCTAGTTTCGCCCTTGGGTAACTGAAAAAGTTATATAACATTTATTTATTAATGCAATTCTCCTATTTGCCAAAAAAAGAAGAAGTCATACTTTATTTTTCTTTCTGGGCAAGTTATAGAAAAGTTTAGGTAATTATTTGCTTGTAAAGCGCTCTGACATGTGCCCTTGGGAGGCTTATAGATATTTTAATGCACGATCGTGTCAGGTTCTGATGGATCTTATGTAAACCCAATTCCAAAATAATTTAAACAGTGGGTGCACCTGTTCTTTAAAACGATATATGAGTGCTTTAGAATTTTTTTCAACGTTCTTTAGGCATAAAACTTTAGGACATTTTAGTATTGTTTACGTTATAGCTACTATTGCTCCTAATCAAATCAAGTATAATATATTCCTTCCTTCGCAAAAAAGAATTGATCATTTTTCTTTTTGGGCTGTTCCAAAAAGATTGATTACTTTCAAATTATGAAAGATCATATATGTTTTTTTTTCATATATATCTTACACTTTTTAATTTTATTTCTCACTTCACATTTTGATCATCTCTATTAAATGATTCTTTCACATTAGAAATTTCTTCTCATCTTGGGGTCTAGAAAATTCATGAATAGACTCATATAGAAAATATGATTGACATTGGTTTGGGATGGAGTACATTGGATACATGTCGTTTATCTTCATAGTGTTTCGAGTGATCAATTCTTGTAAAATGATAACAATTTAAAGAGTATGAAGCTCTAATTCAAAGATTGGAGTTGGTTTGATTTACCTAAGATAAATTTGTTTACCTCAAGTGCAAGAGCGTGCTAACCTAATCTAGGAACTAATTTGTTCCTTTTGCTAAAGAGGATTAATTAAGACAAATATTTGTGGCTTTTTATAGTAGAGGTCACGATCATTTAGCCTCAAGTTGATTCAATCTGGACTTGCCAGGTGTCCAAGTGCTTGTTTTTACCTTTTTGCTCACTTTAAGTTTTTTTTATTTGATCTGTTTTTACCACGTGTTTGAGGCTGGAGAGGGCTTATTTTTACATTTTGGTCGAAATTTTTATTTAGTCTCTGCCACGTTTTCAATAATTATTCTCGTAATGACACGTTGCACAGTTAAAACTTGAGGCTTGTGTGAGTGAGCCATGTGTCCTTTCTTGACTTAAAGCTGGCTACATATTGTTTAGCCGTTATTACCAATGATTTGACAGTTTGATAGATAATCACTAATTTGAATTAGGATTAATCAGCCTTGAGTGAAGACTTGTTTTCAAGCTGATCCCTAACTCGTTTGTGATGTGGCATGTTAGTGCCTCACGATGAATCAGTCTTGCTTAGGCTGATACATTGCACTTGTACTTGGTGCAATCAGTAACTCAGAGGACAATAATAGAGAAATTTGCCAAACAAAGAAAGTATAAGGTATACCCTTTTTCATGCCGATGGCTAAAACAAGAAACAAAGGATTCTATATGAAAGTAAAATTAGTATGGAGGAAACAAATATATATTTTTGATAAAATTCTCTACAATATATTTTTAGCTGTTTTTGGAAGCATGAAGATTCTTCGCGATATAGAAAAACGAAACGTTTATTTTATAATGGGAAAGAAAAAGTTTAAAGTCACGGTAACTATAAATTACCAAGATAATCCCAGTAACCTTGATTATTTTATAAGTAGAATATTACAGATTAAAGTTTATTTACTTAGGCACAACAGATTAACCAACTGGACCTACACCATTAGGAGAGAGAAAAACTGAAACTCGTCGTGCTGGGCTGGCGAGCCAACAAACTCTGAATAATTTTCTCCAACATTTTTCTACCGCCAACGCGATTCCGTCGCCGTCGGGATCGCAAAGGTTACATCTCTTCTTCACAATCATCATCCATGGCACCTCAATCTTTACCGACGAATAA
The DNA here is from genome assembly GCA_033065855.1 of Escallonia rubra. Taxonomy (NCBI): domain Eukaryota; kingdom Viridiplantae; phylum Streptophyta; class Magnoliopsida; order Escalloniales; family Escalloniaceae; genus Escallonia; species Escallonia rubra. Next base: position 125,791 of record JAVXUO010002762.1, read on the forward strand.
ACCCACGCTCCATTTACCTCCCTTAGATCTAGGCCTTTGATGCAACACCTATCATCTGCCGTCAGTTTCAAACCCTAAGTTTTAGCGGCCAATTTTCATCGGATCTCAACTGAAGAAGAGGCAATTGCGGTTATGGCTTCGACCAAGTCGTCTCGGTCAAGGTCACACACGGGGGGCCCTGCCAAGGCCAGCTCCAACGGAAAGGAAAGCGGCACCAAGCTCGAAGAAAATCTCAACGTCTTCAGGTCCGACAAATTCGACGCCGATGGCTTTGTTCAGTCCCAGTGTCACTCCTTGAACGAGAAGGTCCGTAATTTCCCTACTTTTCCGGTCATTTTAGAAAACACTGTTGCTTGTTGATTATGGTGACATTTTGCTTGCCTATTTAAAATGATTGAAGCTTTATGAATCGGAAAAAAGGATTGTTTTCGTACTACTAGTGAATGCATTTGTTGTGTTACAGTTTGAAATTAAGGTATTGATGATGCTAAAAGGCTGAGTTTTGTGTTTTTAAAACTGATCTTTTTTCCATCTCATATATCGTTAGAAATGTTAGCGAAAAAGTTGGAAATGAATAAGAAGAAAGGGACGGCATTGACATACTACTTTTTAAATCAGCTGGATTGAACACACAGATCACGTTATTTGGAAAAGAAAAATTAAAAATCTCATTTTTGTCACCGCTGGACAAATACGTAGTGTACGTCTCGATATGTATACATATCGTTAGTCACGAGATATCTAAATTCGAAGTCTCTTATAAGCACATTCCACCATGTTATAAAACACAAGGCAAAAGCAAATTCAATTCCAAGAACATTGAATTTAGGAGTTCTCAGAACTTTATATCACGAGAGCACTTCTTTACCTTTTTATGAATGGTTGACCAACTGATTATGGTACGGAAGAAAGATCAAAATCACATCTATCTGCGAAACTCTAGGACCAGGGACAGAGATCCCTTTGGTCGAGTTCAGCTCACCAGCCGCGACCCTATTATCTGATCTCTATGAAGGCTTTAGCCAAATGAAGTCTTATATATTCTGTATGGCTGACTCGAAAGAGCAGTCTAATGCGTGCTATATCATTCATCAGCTAGGGCATTTGCCGATGTCCCTCTCTCCTTTCGAGCTAATGCTGATAATGCCAGCTGTGCTCTTTGCTTCTCCCCTCTCACTTCTCGGACCACTTGTACAGACGCCGGAACATAGGCTTCCGGGGGAGGAAGAGGTCATGCGATTGGTGGCATTGCTTGCAGAGATACTTTGACTGCCCCACTAGTGAAAGAGAAAACGGATTGGCAGCTCTGCAAGGCAGACTGATTTCGCTGCCGCGTGGTATTGTTTGACTTGGAAGATTCTTTACTCATACCATTCATTGAAGTCTTTATTTTCCTGAGAACGTTTTTTGGGGTGGGTTTTACAGCAAAACCCAATTTTACTGCGCAAGAGTATATACTTACAGAATGCGAAATACTGCGCAAATAGCAGTGTTGATGGTGTATCCGTATTTTATCTACTACATGTTCAGCAATAGACAAGCCATCAAGTCCTTGCGCCTGTTTTTCTCTTTCAATGGGTAAATAATATATACCAAAAGCACCAAACCTGGGTGCACAACTTATTAAGATGTTGTATTTCACCCAATTGACTATACAATTTACAAGATCATCCAAAACCCTACTAACATCAGAACCTTTAAAGGTATCTTAATTGACAACAATAGAGAAGCGAGGACTATAGACTTCAGCTTGATGATTGGAAGCACCATTGCATGGAAAACTTGTTTCTCCTGCAATGACCATAATATTTATAAAGGAGTCGCATTTCTTCGTTGCTCTTCTCTTTTATATTAACCAACCCTTCAGTAAGTCCCCCTCTGGGAAGCCCCGAAATCTCATATGGGTCGAAGTATCGTGTCCGACACTCCGCAGACACCTTCGGACATATCTAGGACACCTCTCAGAGGTGTTCGATTGTTTTTTTTTTTTAATTTTTGGACACTGTTGTACACTTCTCGAAGAAGTGTTGACATGTATGGGGCTAAAATTTAACATATAACCTATTTCGGGGTTTAGAGTGTAACTTTTGGAAAGTCTGGGGCTATTCTAAAAATTAAATAGTAAGCGAAATCCTAAAGTTAGATCGACAAACCTTTCTCTTTTTCTACGTGGCTGCTGCTGGGTATACCTAATCAAGAGGGGTCGAAGACAAAGTAGACGGAGGACTGAGCGTCTCGCTGGATTCAAGCCAGAGGTACCCTTCTTCTTTCTTTCTCAGCTCTTTCTTTTTCCTTGTTTTTTGTTAACGTTGCCTCTGTCATGCTTCAACCATCGAGACATGATGACGTCTTTCTTTCTCATCCCTTTTGTAAGAAAGTCAGCTGCTTCAATTTGATATTTATATTTGCTTTTTAACTAAGAAGCACGGATTCCGGTGCCGGTGCGGATACGGCATTTTTGAAAATTTTAGGATACGGGTGCGGCTGGGATACGACAAATATTTTATATCTTTTTTTTTATTATGTACAATTAGTATTGAATTTCTAAGCAATTTGGATCTTAAGAAAGTGCATAAAAAGACGGAGTGCAATTTAATTCAACCATCCAACAGTAGTACAATACCATCAAATACATAAAAGCCACCACCAAATAGATTATATTCATAATAAAAGTGGCAATATAGCATCAAAGTTCCAACTATCTAACAAGCAAAATTGGTTTCAACATCCCACAATTTTTAACTATTGAACCATATTGAACATTGCTTAACCCTTTAACACATATTAAACAATAAACACTGTTTATAAATTGGTTATTTGGACTTTCTAAATTGGTTCCAACTTTCAATTGACAATCCACATCCAAGTCACAAAAGGTAGCAAAGAGAGATTTGAAGACAGAAGAGAGGACGACAGAGACTTATCTTTGGAGAAATGCTGCCGGAGGTGACTAGACGTCTTCTCGGGTGGTCGCCAGAGGTTGCCTGAGGTCGTGGGTGGTCGAGCGTAGTCGCCGATAGTCGCGGGTGGTTGCCGAAGTCGCCGGTGGTCACGGGTGGTTGCGAAGAGGCGCCGCTGATTCTCCCAATTTGATCTGCCCGATTAGGTTAGTATAATTTTTTTTTACCCATGAGTTAGATCCGCACCGGAAATTCAGAAAATAAAAGAAATAAAAGGAAAAAAATGGATCCGTACCCGACACTCATCCAACCCACACCCATCCCGCACCCGACGCGTAACTGACCCCGGTACTTCCCCCCTTTTGAAGCACCCGTGATTCATAGCTTTTTAATCAATTTCCGAAATGGATGCAAATGAAGCTAGTCGTGCACTAAGTGCAGCTAGTATGGATGACCCATTGAAACCTGTTTCTGTTTTTCCTATTTGCATCACTTTGTAAGACTTTGTTGGACTGAAGTACTTTGTTCTGTACTATGCGCTTTACTCTGTTGGATTTAAGCATGGCTTTTGTTTGAGTTACTTGTTTTGTTGGTTATTAGTGTTTACTATTTTAGATGTGGATTTTACTTGAAATTTACAATAAACATGCTCGCAGACACACACACACACATATGTATGTATATATATAACCAAATTATATTAAATAATTCATCGACTGCGATGTCCAAAATCTGGTTTCTTGGAAATTGCGGTGTCCTGTGTCTCGGTCGGTGTCGGACATGGACACCATGTCCGTGCTGCCTAGTCCCCCAGTCTTTTGGCATTACCCACATGAAATATATTTAGCGATAACCATGTCCCAAATCCCGGGACTTTCGGACAATGAAGCAGTAATGGATCAACACTCTCTCCGCAGCTTAGCACATGAAGCACTGGTTCACATGGACTATTTTGCACTTCCTCAAAGTGCCGCCTGTTAAACTTGCATACGCATTTGAGCAGTATTCATAAGTTAGCTGACTTAAAATATCTTTCTTGTTTGCAACTACTTTCATGAAGTTTGACCAGTAGGATGAATTATTGGCGTCACCGTTTTGACCCTTACGCTGTATCACAACATACATATCAGTAAAACATTGGCAAAATAGTGGATGTATAGGTTATATTTTGGCGACACGGCTCATGTCGGCAAGATTTCATCCGATATGGGACAAGATTGGGAGGAAACTGTGGCTGCCAAAGAAGAATAAGAAGGAGGAGAAGGTTGTGAGGTCAATAGCGAACGGATTTTGTCTAACACTCTAACTCTAGCCTCCTCATTGCATAATTTATACTGCATATAATAGTTTACAGGTCTCGAGTTTTACTTTGGTTTTTTGGTGCTCTTATGCCATTTACTTGAATGCTTGGAGATGATGAATAGTCAGTGTATGCTACTGTCGACAGGAAATAAGGCAGTTATGTTCATATCTTTTGGATTTAAAGAAAGCTTCTGCTGAAGAAATGCGTAGGAGTGTCTATGCCAATTATCCAGCCTTCATACGGTGAGTCCTTCGTAAAAGTTACTAGATAATTCTTTGCATAGAAATATCTCGTGTTCATTGTTTTTTTAATACTGCCTTTGCTTTTTCTACCGTCGATGTTCTGACTTTTAATCGTATTGATTACCACTCGCTCTTTTCTTTTTCTCATTGTCGTTGTTAACTCTTCCTTTGGCTACATACAATTATACATCATCATGAAGTCATGACTGGTGTTAAAAGTGGAAGTTCGGGAAGTTTTATTTATAGCTTTCTGACTAATGGAGTTGGTATGCTCTCATAAGTAGGGTGAGCTGATTGACTGATTCTATGGTTTTCTTTGGTGATTGGAAATTAGCGTCTATTTGCGTGCCATATGTTCATTTTTGAATGTCATCATGGTGGAGTGAGCCTTAATGGCTTGGCTCTTAGTCTCGTTCTCTCTCTCTCTCAACTCATCATGGTCACCTTACCTGGAATGGCCAATTGCAGCCAGATCTAAGGCAGTTTAACTGGCAGCCATTTCTACCCTCCAGTATTGTGGAAAGGATATTCCATCTCTCTGTTACCCTGCCTTAGTATCGTTTCTTGGTTCACTATCTCCTTCGCTGCAGGCGCTGATCCTACCCTACCACCAGAACCAGTCCTCTGTGTCTACTGCCCGTCAGCTACCAGCCGAGCTCCACCATGGCACCATCTACGTCATTCGCATCTACATTCTTGTATCCTATTGGTTAATGGAGCTCTTGAAGAAATGATTGTTTGGACATTTATTTCGGGAGCTCGGCGTAAGAGATATAAAGAGACCATTGTAAAGAAACTTCAAAGTAGAATTGATTCCCAAAGTTGTATGCAAGTAGGGGTGTGCTTTGTGTGGTGGAAGTGGGAGTCGAAGTATCTCTCCCCCTCTCTCTCATCTAATCCAACTTTTCTCGTGAGCTAAGACTAAACTATACCAATGGTCACTGAATTATTGGCCCATTCACTTGGTCACTGGACTATAATTTCCAAACTAACCATTGCATTCATTGATTTAGCCAATCGGCTTATCCTGTTAGCTGAGTTTAGAAAGAGCCCCGTTAAATAGTCATATGCAGACGACCCTTTAACTCAGGGGAAACATCGTCGCACCCTCTTAATTCTTGTTTTTTTAAGATAAAAAGGAAACCCCTTAACTTATGTTGTGACACTTTTAATTGAGGCTAAATACACACATTCTTTTGCTAAATTTGCGTTCTTCGGCACTTAAAAGAAGCTTAGAGTCACTTTCAAACCTTCAAGCAACAAAAATGGTGTGAATTTAGCCCTACCCCTTTTTTGAGGTTTTAACTTTCTTTTTCTTCTTTCCTTATTACCACGACCACCCGTCAGTCAATCACCACACTACACCGCCACCCGTCACTTAATTACCACCACCAGCACCACCCACATCATACAATCACCACCAGCCCAACCTTGTTGGCGCTGCACCAAAATCCCACGACACCTCCATTGCCATTGAAACCCAAGACCCAACCACCCAGCCCAACCCCGCCGCCTCCACCCAAACCCCATCAACATCTCTACTGCCACCGGAATCACAGACCCAACCACCTAACCCAACCCCGCCGTTGCTGCCGCCCAGGTTCAATTGAGACCTCCACCTGCACTGAAAGCCCATATGCAACCACCCAGCGCAACCCTGCCGCCTTTGCCACCCAAACCCCATTGACACCCCCACTGGCACCAAAATTCCAATCCAACCACGCAACGCCTGTCCAATCTCCACTTATCCCGCCTCTATTGCAAATTCAAGCCCAACATCAACCCTGTGTATGCATGTGTGTGTGTGAAAGCGAGGGAGATGAATATTAGATGGTAGAGGTGGTTGTGGTGGTGAATATTGGGTTGTGGTTGTGGTGGTCAATTAGTTGGCAAGGTGTGGGTTGCGGTGGTCAGGGTGGTGGAGGTGGGACGATATTGGCAAGGCTGTGACGATTTTGCCCTGAGTTAAGGATCATGTGCCTCGCATATGACCACTTAATTGGCTCTTATTAACCCCCGCTAACAGAATGACCTGATTTGCCAATCAATGAGTACAGTGACCAGTTTGGAACAAATCATTGTCCAATGACCAAAGTGAAGTTGAGTCAATAGTTTAATGACCATTTGGTAGGGAACTGACCCTCAAGCTAGAGCATATTCTTGGAAATGAAAGGAAAAGAGAAAAACCTTAAGGTTTTTAGAGAAAGGGCATAAGCTTTTAGTAGTTACCATATTATCTAAGTTCACTTGTTATTAGGTTTAGTCTTTAGTTTAAGTAGTTAGAATTATATTTAATAAGTCCTTTGTTACTATTTGTCTATGTAAGCTTAGAATTTTCAGAAGTAGCTTTACTTTCGCTTTTCAACGGTGAGATTCTATTGATTCTCTTCTAGGTGAGACTCCTAGAAGGCCTTAGTGAGACTCTAAGGTTTTCCTATTTATTAGTTGCTTTTCTTATTTTGTTTGCTATTACAAAGTCTAAAAATACTGTTCACTGGTAGTGTGGTACTGTTCACAGCCCTAAAACAGCCTCAAAAGTATATATCCCCCTAAATCCTAGACCCCAACTCTAGCTTCTTAATTACAAACTCTACAAATCTAAGCCCTTGCCCACCATACCTAAGACAGCCTTGTATACCCTTATCAAGGTCTGTCCTATATCACGACTGGTATAGTTTACTCTTGAATTAATCAAGGTCTATGGTCATAAAGTTGAACATATCACACAGTTACAGATAGGTATCTGGTTAATTGTTAATTAAGTTGTACAATCTCTCACCTGATCACAACCAAGATCGTAAAACTTGCTCTGCGTACTGGTTCTTTTTATAAGAAATTTTGGATTCTTTTTTTAGTTATTACCTGCTTTCTTGCTTCATCATTGTCTTTTGAAGAATCCTTGATATTAATCTGTGGATTTAGATTTTAATAATGTGATTCATTATGTGTTTACAGAACATCGAAAGAGATATCAGATTTAGAGGGTGAGCTTTCATCAATCAGAAACCTGCTCTCTACTCAGGCAACTCTAATTCATGGTTTAGCTGAGGGAGTCCACATTGATTCCTTGTCTACCACTGCTCCTGATAAATCTGCTGCCAATGGCTTATCTAGTGATGAAGACAGAGAACCTTCAGACCTGGAGAATTGGTTAGTAGAGTTCCCTGATCTTCTTGATGTTTTGTTGGCTGAAAGGAGAGTGGATGAAGCGTTGGCTAGCCTCGACGAGGGAGAACGTGTGGCTTCTGAAGCAAAAGAAAAGAAAACGCTGAGTCCTGCTGTGCTCATGTCACTACAGACTGCTATTATTGAACATCGGCAAAATTTAGCGGACCAGCTTGCTGAAGCTGCTTGTCAACCCTCTACCCGTGGTGGTGAGCTTCGTGCGGCTATTTCTGCTCTTAAAAGGCTAGGGGATGGCCCCCGTGGTCATAGTTTACTACTCAATGCACATTATCAAAGATATCAATACAACATGCAAAGCCTTCGTCCATCAAGCACCTCATATGGAGGTGCATATACTGCAGCTCTTTCACAGCTAGTATTCTCTGCCATTGCTCAAGCAGCCAGTGATTCTATGTCTATTTTTGGTAAGGAGCCGGCTTATAGTTCTGAGCTTGTGATGTGGGCTACAAAGCAAACAGAGGCTTTTGCTCTTCTTGTCAAAAGACATGCATTAGCTTCATCTGCAGCCGCTGGAGGTCTGAGAGCTGCTGCAGAATGTGTTCAAATAGCTTTAGGTCACTGTTCATTGTTAGAGGCTCGTGGGTTGGCTCTTTGTCCTGTGCTCCTGAAACACTTTAGACCCAGTGTTGAACAAGCGTTAGATGCTAATCTGAAGCGAATTGAAGAGAGTACTGCTGCTCTGGCAGCAGCTGATGGCTGGGAACTTACACATTCTCCAACTGTTACACGCCAATCTGGCAGGCCTTCTAATACATCACTTAATACCACAATGGCATCTCACCATAAACTTTCAAGTAGTGCTCATCGGTTTAATATGATGGTCCAGGTGATTATTACAGTCTCTCTCTCTCTCTCTCTCTCTCTCTCCCCCCTCTCTCTCCTCACTCTCTCTCACACAACAGACGCGCACGCGCACACACACACACACACGCAAGCAAGCATACGCCCCGCTGTGTTTGCATACTTGGAAAATAATTCAAACTTATATGATCATTCTTTTGCTTCTGTCCCCGGTGTTATTATGGAATTGCAAATTTGCTTTTCTTCATAATCCTAACATCGGAAAGCTACTGTGTTTAACTCCCATGTCAGGCATTATCAAGCTTCCCATCCTTGAAGAACACGCATTAAGAACATGCTTTGGACACAACCAAGCATTCCCTAATATTTCCAGTTGATTTTTGTTTGAAAGCATTGCTTTGATACATGAAGAAATGTTATGGTCCTTTTCTTTTGGTAAAAGATGATGTTTTTTTTTATAAAGTTATAGCATGGTCCTCTCCCTCGTATTCTTCAACCTAGAAGAACGATTTGAGAACACCTGAGTAATTCTATCTGTTTGTCTGGAGTTTGTACTTATCTGTTAACAATTAATTTTTTTTTAATAACTGAGACCAAGTTGATAGACTAGTGGTAAAGGCTTCTCCCTTTCCTATGCAAGGTCACAGGTCCGAGTCTCATGGGGTTGGGACACTTGGGATAAGGAAAACTGTACTGTTGTTGAGAGTAGAGGTAGGGATTATCTATAACTGACTGTATCGATGCGATTCTAATTTCTCTTGCAGGATTTCTTTGAGGATGTTGGACCGTTACTAAGTATGCAGTTAGGAGGTAAAACATTGGAAGGTTTGTTCCAGGTGTTTAGTTCATATGTTAACGTGCTTATAAAAGCATTACCGGGTTCCATGGAAGAAGAAGCCAATTTTGAAGGTTCTGCAAATAAAATTGTTCGAGTGGCCGAGACTGAAGCTCAACAAATTGCCTTGCTTGCAAATGCATCCTTATTGGCAGATGAACTATTACCACGTGCAGCAATGAAGCTTGCCCCGCTAAATCAGACTAATTACAAGGATGATCCTCGTAGAAGAAATTCAGATCGGCAAAATCGACACCCCGAGCAAAGGGAATGGAAGAGGCGTCTTGTGAGCTCAGTCGATAGACTAAAGGATAGTTTTTGTAGACAACACGCTCTAGATCTTATTTTTACTGAGGATGGTGATAGCCATCTGAGTGCAGACATGTACATAAACCTAGATGGAAATGCGGATGAAATAGAATGGTTCCCTTCTCCAATATTTCAGGTAATTTCAGGTACTTCTTATTGACGGATGCATTTTAGTCTTATCGCCTTTTCCGAACGTTATAAATTAACCAGAACAAGTTTCCAGCTTTGTATTTGTAGTAGGATGTGTTGTGTTTGCAACATGTTATGTGAGCATGTGTTACATATGTAGGTTCAATGTACTAGTCATCAGTTTCTGTTCTAAATTGAAAATCTTTGCCTATAAGTTATTTCTCTTGGGAAAATGTTGGTCTTTGGTTTGATTCCATTAATCACTGCAGGACACAAAAAGTACTTCCTGTAACACATTCATGATTATAATGCAATAAGAATTGTGCACTCACTATATTGTCTTGTCTTGCTTTGCCCACTAAGTTTCCCTATCTTTTTACGTCTGCATGCTATGTAACGAGGCCACAAGGGCAAGCCTTAAGGCAATGGTTAGGTTGCTCAGTTGGTCATGGATGCAAAATGTGGAAAGTGGAAACAGCGTTTCAGCAATGGTAGGAACTTCGTGCACTGAGATAGACCACTTTCTATGAACTCCAAACCATATCTAAGGAAACTCAGACTATGGTGGATGAGATAATTAAAATTTTTTATTACCAATATATTAGAATTTGAATCAATATGGAATGGGTAAACAATGACTTGCCTTCCAAATCCAAGTAACTAAAAAGCAGGCCGTGGATTTGCTAGTGCTAAAATATTAATATAGTGCCAAGAAAATAAAATAAAATAAAATTAACCAATGCTCATTTTGTTTCCTTCTTGCTCATCTTTGTAGTTTTGTTTTAATTGTTTCCATTACCATGCAGGTGCTCTACGAAAAACTTAACAGGATGGCTATCATAGCAGCGGATATGTTCGTTGGCAGGGAAAGATTTGCTACATTATTATTGATGAGGCTTACAGAGACTGTCATCTTATGGTTATCAGAAGACCAAAGTTTTTGGGATGATATTGAAGAAGGACCAAGGCCTTTAGGTCCTCTTGGTCTTCAACAGGTTTTAAATATCCGCATCGATTTATAGTTTCTCTGTTTGCCCTTGTTGAGAAATTAAAGTAATTCAAGCTTGTTAACTGCATGCAGTTATATTTGGATATGAAGTTTGTCATCTGCTTCGCTTCCCAAGGGCGTTACTTATCTCGAAACTTGCACCGTGTCGTCAATGAGATCATCTCTAAAGCAATGACAGCATTTTCTGCAACAGGGATGGATCCATATAGGTATGCTTTCATAGTTGAGTAGCCAAACTTTCGATAATGGATGTTAAAATAGACTGCCATACCAGATTTTCTTAGATATGACATTATTTGTTGGTGGGTCACTGAATGAGACAACTATTCAATAATGTGTTCTGATTTGGGCTTTGAAGTCGATCATAAGCAAGGAAAGAAAACATCAAATGAGGCATGTTGCTTTGCTGGTTCAGCCCTGCCCCATCGGTCCTTGCACAGCTGAGTTTAGTGTTAGTGTTGCGTTAATTGGCTAATTTTGTTATATAAGATATTTCTCCATGAAGCACTGACACCTTAGATTGGCAAAGTCATGTTGGAACTTCCTCCCCTGTCTCACTGATGCTGTGCGTTGATTTTTGTTTTTTTCGTACTTAATTGTTGTCAAACAATCCGTTTCACCCGCGACCAATGAACTTGGTCAACTCGCCCTAGTATACATACATCCACCTCCATCACCTCACTATGAAGATTTCTCTTATGCTACCCACCAGATTCTTTTATCTCATAAATTTTATCGCGTCTTTTACCCCCACGCTTCATTAGCCGCACTGCTACTGAGAGAATATCAATGGTTAAAATGATAAACCCTAGACCTAATCACATAATATCCAATTGTTACCGACAAAAGGATTTTCAGTCCTTTGCTTAACCAGCTGAGCTACCTGAACAACTTCCCTTAAGTCTGTTTTATTCCTCGAATTGAGCCTTACCTTGTCACTTGACTGGGAAGGGAAAAGCTCTTTACTAAAAAGAATAGGTAGGTAATTACACCCATAGGAAGAAGCTTTTTCCGTCTGCGAGAAGCCCAAGTTGAGCATTCTTACTACAAAATAGGACTTAGATGGGGACAGACTTCTCCAACTCTCACATTTTATATTTCCACCCTGTCTAATGGTCCTCTAGTACTGGGGATCATAAGTCCCCTACTCGTTTACGAGTCCGATGCTGAAGTCCCTTCTATCTATCTTTACTTCCTTATCAAAGCAGTTTCTGGTGTGAGGCGTACGTAACTCGGGCAAGCGGTCATGAAAAGGAGATAAAGTGGAACAGAATTTACTGGATGGGGGAGTTGTAGAAATTCTCGTTTCTTCAATATTTTGTACTTACTCCATGGAACAAGATGCTACGGCTGAAACAAGAAATCTGGTGGTCCCCTTGGTTTTCTCATGCTCCTTTCACTGGATGGTTTAAATTTTTGGATTGAACCTGAAGAACCTGAGGTCAACACTTTTTTCCCGAGTACAATTTTGTTGTTACCTTATGATGAGCAGCAAAAGAGAGACAGGTGAAGATGATGTCAAACTGAAGTTGATATTGTACTTTAAAGAGGGTTTTCTAATAGGATAGGCTTTTTTTCCAAAAAGGATTGCACAGAAATTCTGGGGAGCACTTTATTGTCATTTTAGATGTTAATTTGGAAAACTAACGCTGAGGACAGCGGTGTTGATTGGATGATGCTTACCTCGAAAGAAGGATAGGTTTGTTTTTCTGAAAAGGATTGCCAGAAATTCTAGGAAGCACTTTATTGTTGTTAGATGTTACTTTGGAAGACTAAAGCTAAGGATAGGATATGTGTTACCTAGAAAGAAGAGCTCAAGTGCTCTTCCTTTTTTATAAACACACGATAACAGTATTCCTCTTTTGTGGGATATCGGTATCTTATGGGTGATTTTTGCAGAAAAATAATATTGGGGCTTGCCTGAGTGAGATATCTGGTTTGGAAGGATATGTACTTTTTACATAAGCTAGTACGGAGTAAAAGAACAGAGCCTCCTTAGAGAATGAAAAGTACGCGGAAGAAAAGAAATTGTAACATGTTGCCTATCTGGCTGTGTATGAATAAGTATGTGTATATATCTATGTATACTAGTTTACTTTATAGTTGAGTTATATATCATCTGGAGGGATATTAATATTTATGCATCTTTATATGTGTGCTGAAGTAGCATTGACATGTAAAGCTTCACATAATTGGCAGCGTGCTTCCTGAAGATGACTGGTTTACTGAGATTTGCCAAGAAGCAATAGAGAGGTTAAGCGGAAAATCGAGAGCTGCCAATGGGGAACGGGATCCGCATAGCCCAACTGCTTCTGTCTCTGCACACTCAATATCATCTATCAGATCTCATGGGAGTTCCTAGCCGGCATATGTTTCAGCTCTTGTAAAGTAGTCAGCTGTATGCACCCGGCCAATATGGATATGAAGCAGTCCTTGTACTCATAGTAAGCTATTTCTTTTTCTTTTTTCTCCCAATTATAGTTTTCAGTGTCTTCATTATTGTATTACATGACCTTACCGTCGTGTAGTTTAAAGTTTGCATGGTCATGATCAGGTTAGAGTTTTATGTTTTGTTTTGCTGTTGATGGAACAGTTGAGTTTGTAAATGTTGATTTCATTTTGAATCCAAATTTGTTCTATTCTTTGACAATGATTGGCAACGAATCACTTGTTAGTTGACACCATCTGTAAGTAAATGCATGTAAATGTTATTGGACATGAGGAACAAAACATGGTCGCATATATATTAGCATAATTTTGCAAGACCCCATGATGACCATTGTGATCTGTGCACTTGACATGAATTTAATGCGTCAGATGAAGATACTTTTTTGATGTCAATTTTAATACGGAGTATATGATTTGAAGGTTCTTTTCACCTCGTAGCATTATTCCCCATCCCCGCCCCAAATTGAACTGAAGCCTCCTTGTGCTCTAATTGTTATTATTACAGGGAAAAAAAATCTAGTCTTCTGCTTTTTTTCTTTGGAAGCATTTGCCTGACAACAGAAACCTATATAGAGCACCCCTCTCGTCTGTCTCTCCTTTTCTTGGTTTAGTTGTTCGTTCGTTTGTTTAACCACCCACCGTTGCTTGACTAAGATACTGAAAAGTCTATGGAAATGGCAGTTTATGCGAGAGGGGGATTTTATACGGGAGAAAGGCTGCCATGTGAGGAGAAAATATCATTTATGTCGGACATTATGAAATGGATGTCCGTGATGATTTTTTTTAAAACAGAAAAAAGTTGATCGATATTGAGCAGTTTTGAAATGCCAACTACATATTAGGTGACTCGCTAGAGGCGTTTCCGGCGGAGAATTTCCGATGCTTATTGGCTACTGTTCACGAGTCAATTTCGACCGGTCCGGATTTCATCCACAACACTAGGGATCCGCCAAACGTTTTCTTCGAGAAACACGGACAAAAGCAAGTGGCAGTGGTCGCAATGCACCTGTAAGTGTATAAGCACAGCGGAAAAGTTGCATCTAGTACTAACTTTAAGTTTAGAGTCTCAGAGATGTTGGAGTGGTGTCAGCCCCAAATCCTCCCGTAAAATTGATGGGTTTGGCATCCTCCACGTGTCATTCCTTATGAGTTTCGTTTTAGCAATGATACTCCGCTAGGTGAAGGAGCTATATCCACGTTGAGGGCGAAGAGCAAAATGGATGATTGGCAGACCTACGCCAAAGAACGTTAGAGACAAGTATAGATACGTAAAGACATTTCTCTCTCTACACTATTTCTCCCTGCCTTCTCTCTAAAGATAACTTTCCTCATAGTCACCATGGCCGCCCCACCGTGCTTCAGCGTGCATGGGGCGACAGCCATTCGGGCGAGCAGTCTGTAGTTTCTATGTTTTCATCTTGTGTGGTCGTAGTCTTAAGGCGTGATCAATGGGTGGCCGACGGAGCAAGTGATGGGCGGTCGGCGGCGGTGCGTGTCTCACCAGATATGATCCAAGAATTTGACCTCCCGGTAAGTCTCTGATCTCGGTTGTTATAGGCAGATCTAAGTAGATCTGCTATTTTCGTCCCCTTTTCCACCTTCGTCGGGAGTGGACGGAACTTCACCGGCGTTTCTTGATCGTCATTTTTGAAAGCTCCTTCATTTATGCATTTATTTCTTATATGTTCCATGACATGCTGAGGTGGAGATTGGGTTGGTGTTTGGGTGTAGTGTCTTTGGTAGTAACGGGATGGTTTAGTGTTGTGGAGTCTTAGCCACGGTTTTGGGTTTGTCCTGGGGAATCCATGGGTCTTGGGTGGGTGGGGCTGATTTATGCTTGAGAGCAAAAAGGGGGATTTCGGGGCCCGGGGAAGGGGGTGGGGGGGGGGGTGGGAGGGGATAGAGCTTCCCTTTTTTTTGGGTGTGTGTGTGTCTACTGTGATATGCTGCTGGAAAGTAGTAGTTGCTCTGCCCTGTGTTGTGAAATTTGGTACGGATTTGATAATGGAGAGTAAAAGGATGAAATTTGCGGTGTTGATGATCTTGGTGGTGTGCTGCGCCTCCTTAATCGGTGTGCTCACATTTGGGTTGTGCGGTTCCCGTTATCTACACTATTGTTATCACCTTTTGGTTATTTGCTTGTGATTATTTACGTTTGTTCTTTTGACTTCCTAAACCTGTAGATTGTGCATGTTACTTTAAGTTAAGTTAAAGTATAGGATATGTTCTACTTTAGTTCAATTGTAATGTGTATAAGTTTATTAGGTTTGTCGTTAATTTTTGACCTTTGCCGTCATGCATACTGAGTCACGGGAATATCGTGACTTATAATATCTGCAGTTCTAGAACATAGCGATTGTGTACCTTTACTTTATCATTGCTATTCTCGTATTTTATTCACAAATCAAAGAAAAAAAAAAAAAGAACGTTAGAGACCAAAGGTCTCCCCCCGCCTAGATTTCTATGAAATTTTGTTGGTTCCTAGCTCGGTTAAAGGAATCTTCCTCCTACTTCCTATATAGCGATAATTAGAAGTCACTAAATATCTCTAGTAACTTTTATTTAGTGACACTAAAAGAATTTCTTTAAGTATTGTCGCTTAAAGTGTTACTAGAAATATTTAGTAACTATTAATTGTCACAATATACGGGGTAAGAGGAAGATTCTTATAATCCGGATAGTAGCCAAAGTTTGTTCGATTTTCTATCATCTGGTCTTATTCAATGATAGACAAGTCTCTTAAGTTGGATCAACCTTTTACTTCTGGTTACCTTGAGAATGACAGTGAACCCATTTATTAACACTTCTGAAACTGGTCAATTTCGCTAAGGTGGAAGTGGCTGGAGCTCGAGCAATGCTGTTGTTTCCTCCTCATTCTCTCAATTCGAATGTGCTGATGGAGGGTGATTTGCAAGGCAAGTTATGTCTTGCCAATTCTCTCCCTCCCTCTCCCTCGATACACATAAACACCCACAGAGACACACATACCAAGTACTTCTGTTTCCCACTGGGAATCTTGATATTTGGAAGCAATAAAGCCTTACATGATGCATAAATAAGGGTTGGATATCTTACTCTACATTGAAGAAGTGGAATGTGATGGTTCGATCTCAAAACAATCTACCTTTGGTTCAGTTGTTTCTCGAATGGTTACGGCATCATGGTAAGGACTTCCCAGTTCTGTGATAGGGAAGACTTCGTCTGGAGAAATAATTACGTCTCCGGCCGTTGGACTTCGTGAACAGTTGGGGACCATAGGTTGCGAAACTAGAGGGGCAACGGTTGTTTCGGCCGCAACTTTTGCAGTACTTCTCTCTTTGGAAGCATTGGACGACTCCTCTTCCAGCTCATCAAACTTTTGTGCTATTTTTACAAGCTTTTCCCAGACTGAACCTTCAGAGGCTAAGATTTCTCTGTTCTTGTATAGGAACCTCAACAAGAATAGGATAAGAGCAGAACCTAATGATAAGCCAGCAATGAGGAAAAGACCCCTAAAACTATCAGGCGTAAGGCTATCCGAGGTGACCACAGCTCCATTTTGCTCTGGGCAACTAACATCATCCCCAAGCCATTGCCGTGAGATTTTTCTCATTTTCTCTCCCTCAGTCATGTCTAAGACCGCCCTTGAAACATCGGGTACTAGGGGTGAACCCTTTGGAAACGCCTGTAGAACGAAGTTATTGGGTTTGTGGCAATACAAAGTGAAGCGTAAAAACCGAAGAGATAGAGGGACTTACAAATCCAAAACCTGCAGTCTTGTAGGTCGGACCAACTATAGTGTACTTGGTACAGTATTTTGCAAGGAATAGCCTGATATAAGGTAGTTCATCGACAATTGCAGCAACTCCGCCATTTCTACTACCATTGGAAAGGGCTTCGTGGTACTCTTCAAAAGTGCTATATGTTTTAAACTTGGAGCCATCGAATTTCATACCTTCCAAAAGCCCTGCAATGAAGGAACCCTTCTGGTAGCCAACATACTCTCCATTCTTCATCAGATCAGTTATATCGGTAAAGGCAGGTTGAAGCTGCTGTACTGTTAACATTGACGTTAAGCTGGCCGTGTAACTCGATGTCAGCACCAGCACGACAAACACCCATACAATCACTACAAATCTAGATAAATTGCTTACTAACTTCTCCTCTGCATTGAAGTAAAACGAATATTACGTTAGCTCTGAATTGAGCCTATTATAATCTACTAGTTTGACGAGGGACTTACTGTGGGCAAATACAAGGGTAGAGAAAGCGAACCAGAAGACAATTCCAAATTGTGTGTCACGTGGGCCGCGAAACTCATTGTTTACACGGTGTTCGAGTACCCAAACCACAATGCCCGTGACGATAAAAAATGCCCCGGTCATTAACCAAAGACCCATTGTCAGAGGTTTCATGAAAATCCATGCATTCTTCCGCTGGTCGTCCTTGATTGGAACAATCATTCTAACCCCAGACTCTGTGAAAGGTAACGTGAAATCTACGAAGCTGGATCGGTTTGCCACTATGGTTACGTCTCCTACTACTGCATCAAATTTCTAGTACATAGAGAGATTTTAGACACGGGAAAATAATAGTTTATCAGTAAGGCCAAATGGAAGATACATTACCTGCAAAAAGATCTGGTAAACAAGATCGTTGTAGTTTCCGGCACTCTGACCATCAGGAGTTTCAAAAGGAATAAACTCATATGGTACAGCATATGGGAGTGACTCCATGACTGCTTTGAACACATCTACGCAAAAACCAGTCGCAAGAATTGTGTTCCCTTTAGGATCCTTTTCTACTTTTATAAATTCTTCGAAGCCATTTTTGACAGGAACTCCAACCCTTAACTTCTTCTCACCTGTTGGTATTTCCCAACCTTTAGGAACCACACTAGATTCACCTGGCCATATGATGGCTCCGAGATCGTCCTTGTAAGTTGTGTATGAATCCTTATTTTGTGGCTTTACTATACTAGAAATGCCGTATTTATCTGTCCAGAATCCAATCACCCTCTCCCCTTTTCCAATGACATTTACTATTTCAAAAGCTGATGATGGTAACTGTCCATCAACAATTTGGAAATCGCCGCTCAGTCCTTTGAATCTAACTCCCTGGATTGCCTTTAGAAGTTTTGATCCCATTATTGAGGTTCCGATGGCAGCTAAGTCTGTCAAGTTCTCCCTATTGGCTGGTTCCTTGAATTGTTGGGGCCCCACATCAGCTCTTTCTAGCGCCATTGCCAATGCAAAAACACTGTCATATGCCCACAAGCCAAACACATTTAGTTCTACTCTATCCATATCTGAGTTTTCTTGGCGAAATCTCATTTTCCATCTCGTAGCAAAGTTGTCTAGTTCATCGGATTTTGGTACGTGAGGCTTTACGCCTAGTACTCCTTGCATAGAATCAAAAACTGTCGAATTCATAGAATCCACAAGGCTACTGAGGGCATCTGTGATGATCCAAGCATATCCCTTGCTCATCATTCCGGCTTCTTTTGCCTTCAAGAAAAGGCGTGAAGCCAGAGATGGTAACATATGCACCACAAAGACCCTACTCTGCATCGTCATCAATTTGTAGAGTTCTTGTAGTATTTGATCATCTGCCGCTGAAGGCGGTATAACACTGCGATAGGGGACATTGGTACTGACCTTTAGCAAGGCGTCGGTCAAATAGGGAACTACCCCACTCCCATAATTGCTGTCTTCATAGATAATTACTACTTGTCTCCAACCAAAGGCATCAACGATTCCTGCAATGGCTTTGGTATGATAGGATGAACACTGTGCTGATCGGACAAAGAATGGATTTTCCTTGGGTGTGAGAGAAGGGCTAGTTGCTGTAGAGATTATTGGAACTTTAGCTTTGTTGCCAATGTCAATTACGAAATCTGCTTGTGTTGACCTTTCTGGCCCTAGAATGGCCTGTACTTGGACATTCTTCAACAGGTCTATAGCTGCATATATCAAAGTTAAAAGGTGTGGAACTTTGGATTACATAACTTCATTTTTTTGGTAGTCTGATAGGTAATAGAATAATGGAATTCCAATATTGTCATGTGAGAATTTTGATTTACCAAATCACTCCTAAGATCTTTGGTAAAATAGCGGAAGGGAGGTCCTGGGTTCAATTTTTGCCATCTTGGGTTTGTCCACTATGCCTTTGGTTGACTTTAGAACGGTTTTACACCATCAAACCTCTCTCCCGCCCGGTGGAGGTAACAAATGATGGTTGTTGTGGCCATGGTAACGGTTGCTTTTCGGCTATAATTTGTAGCCTGTGCCCTCCTCTTCCCCCGCCCAAATAGAGAAGATAGTGGGTTGACTTTGATTAAGTAGCCAACTTTGTGTCCCTAATGGATGTACTTCAAAGTTTGGCCGGGAAGAACAGGCCGGAAAAAGCTATGTGCTGCCGATTGTGGGAGCAAGAGCTATTGGAACTGAATTTGTAATGCACATTGTCTCGGCATTTAAAGTATCAAGCATGCTTCAAACTAATTTTCAGATTTTAAACCATTTTCTTTTGAACAATACTTACAGAGATTAAACTTGAAATCGGAAAGAGCAATGTTAAGCGTATACCTGCAGATGCGGCTTCAACAATGTCGGTCTTGGAATCCCTGATATGAGGGACCATCTTTGTGGTGTAGTTATGGCTGGCATAGAAATCTTCAAGTGCCATTGACATGCAAGTCTGGCTCACCTTCCCCACGGTCGTGTCCAGATTGAGAATCACCCCGACATCAACGTCCACCGCTACTGCTATGCAAAAGCTCGTGCACAGAAGCATCAAGACAGACGTGATATTGCATCTCCGGTCGTACATTTCGAAGCTCTAGGCAAAGCTTTCAGTGTATGCGAATACTTGCGAGTTGTGAGAGTTGACATTAAGGTTGAGGAAATATTTATACTGCGGCATCACGTCTGACCCTTTTTCCCCATAGATGATGCTTGAGATTCCTTTGGGGAGAGAGTTCAATAGATTATAGGTAACACCACAACCTTTCCACTTCATGAACGTCACAACTCCAGTAGACAACCCAGACTGTGGAAGATACATTATTATGTGAAGACTTTGCTCTCAGCACAGAATATATACTTCATGTTTATGGTTACTGACCTGCATGTTATACGTTTGATCAATACGCGGTGTTCTGATAATTTAAGAAAGTCTTCGCGACTGGACAATGCCTGCATACGGAGGAAAACCGTAGTACTGCCTTGTACGCTTGATCAAGACGCTCTTCATGGAGAAAGATGTACTTTATTTTCTCCCAGCTGTGATATAAAATACGGCATTTATGGTAGCTCCACTCCACGGCCTCCACCACGTCATGTCTTCCACATATCATGGTTTATGATCTTAACCAAGTCTTTGAATATGGGGTTGGTTGACATTTTACGCTCTCTAATTATCTCTGAATGCCAGCCCAGCGCAGAGAATGGAAATAGCAGGGTGAATTACGCTGATATCTCCTTCCTTAGTTTAGGCCTAGTCAGACATAACGGTGTTGAACCCTTGTCAGAGTGTAATCAACAGACTCTCCTAAGGGGAGCAATGCGTAGTATCAGAAACATGAGAAGAGTTTTGTCTCCCACCATTAAGCAACCGTGTACCCACAAGCCCCTACCAAGTAAATTGAATAAGAATGGGGGTGGCGAGTGGTTGGGGGAAGGGGGTGGTGGTGGTGTGGGGTACTAGATTCATTAGAAATTCCCTTTCATCACCGAATATTCTAATAGAATTATGTTCTGATCAGAATTATAACGCTAACCAACTTCTTCGATATGGTAGGCTTAGAGACTATTCTTCTAATTTTTATCACACATTAAGGTAGCGTTTGATAACATTTTCAGTTTTGATTTTCTGTTCCAAAAAAATAAAAACAAAAAACCAGTTAAAATTTTTTTTTTACAAAATAAATGGGTGTTTGATTACCCAGTTTTTATTTTGAGTTTTTTCTTTAGTGGTAATTTGCGGTGGCGGTGGCTGGTGGTTGCCGGTCGCGGGCGGAGAAAAAATTGAGTTTTCACAAACAGAAATATTTTAAAAACTGAAGGGGAAAAAAAACGAAAATTGTGTGCCCAACGCGTTTATTTTCTCTAGTTTACAAAACTGGAGAAAAAACTGAAAAAGTAAGTGTTACCAAACAGAGTCTAAGTACTTCGACAACTTATGACTGCTCTAAATTATACTCTACAAAAAGATGAAAAAGACAAGAGTAGGAGTTTACACATCTTGATTTAGTTGGCTTGGAAGACTTGACGATTGACTCTGGATTCTCCATGATTTAGTTGGCTTGGAAAACTTGACGCTTGACTTCGAATTCTCCATAAATTAGTTGACCGGGAAGACTTGGCGATTGATTCCAAATTCTCCATGATTCAGTGATTACGCTACAAAGTCAAACTCGACTAAGAAATCTGAAATTTTCGGTTTTCTTCTTTCAAACTCCCCTGCTAGTCTAAGCCCTCGCACAATTTCTAATGCCTTTCTAGGGGGGATTTTCTCTCCTCCTGACAATGAGGTTTGGGAGTAAAAGAAATACAAAATGAGACCACTTGGTCGTCCTTGCCACTTCTAAGACATAAAGTTGAAAAGTCCAAAATGACTTTAACGACCTCACCGACCAGTTCACAAAGGGGAGCCACAAAGGGAACTGGCCAGAACTCACAAGACAACCGACCGGATTCCCTCACCTAGTTTACTTTGAATCCAACTATCGCATTTCTTAATAAATCACATGTGACTAATCTGAATTCGGGACGTACATTTAAATCAAAGCCAAACCAACTACTAAACAATCGATCCTATCTAGACTCTGACTAGAATTAAGTCCAAACTGACTGAACTAACTAACTGGATTGAACAGACTAAACTGGGTTTACTAAATCTGACCTGAATTAAGTCTAAACTGACTGGACTGGACCAACTAAACAGAGCTTACTAAATTTGACTCAAGCAAATAAAAGTAGGCTTGAAATAATAAAGCTACAATAATTACAAAAAATTAAACTTACAAAAATGGGTGCCTACACGATTGTTGCACGAAGTTTTACGTTTGTAATATCTGTGCATTATGAATGAAGTTATCGAAGTATATATAGAGCAAAGGTTGTTTTAAAACCAATACGACGCCATTTTGGAAGTCACCACAGACAGCTGAATTTAACTTGCCGATTGCATTAGATTAGATTGGACATTAGATTTGCAGGGAGAAAGATGACTGGAGTGAGTGATCATTATAAAGAAAACAACAGAGAGAGAACACTCGAGAAATACCATCAAGTCCCACACAACTATTAATCTGTTTTTTGAAGTTATCCTTGCTTTTCTTCATTAGCTACTCCCTACAGGAAGGCACTGATATAATATTCTTCTGCACTAACATATTTTCTTCTACAAATGCTATACAAAATATTACAATGTGATGTGTCAATGAGCAAATCATTATTATCTCTCTTGATCAGAATATACAATGGCTATGCTGTCATGGAGTGGAGTTCCAGGTTCTGTGGTAGAAAACCCTTCATCATGAGAGGAAGTCCCTTCTGCATTATGGAAAATGCTAATCGCTGGACTCTGTGAACAGTCAGGAAGGTTATCTTGTGGACCTATACTTGCTCCTTCATGTGCTGCAGCAGTTGCCTTTTTGCCTGCACTAGATGAATTTACCATCTCTTTTTCCGCATCAAAGGTTCTTGCCATAGCAGCAAACTTTTGCCAGATTGAATCACTAGAGACTAAGATGTCTCTGTTATCATAGATGAAGATTGATACGAAGATGATGAGAGCAGAAGACGATGATACGCCAGCAATGAGGAAAAGGCCCTTAAAGCTATCTAGAGTAAGGCTATCGGAGGTGACAACAGCTCCGTCTTGCTCGGGACAATCGGCTTCTTCCCCGAGCCACTCTCGTGATAATCTTGATATCATTTCGCCCTCCGTCACATTTAAGACAGCTCTTGAAACATCAGGTACTAGGGGTGATCCCTTTGGAAATGCCTGTATAGGAAATGGAACGTATTCATCAATTCAAAAATAAAGTTGGCAGGCCTATGAGGCCTATTGGTTGGGTGTTCCTCTTTGATGTATATATTTGGGAAGTAAAGTTAGAAGACCAAGAGAAAGCGGCAAAAATTCGGTAGGTCGGAGTGAGACATGATGATGCGCCATCTCACTTACGAACTGGACCATAAACCAGGGGATGGCGCCCATACATACAACGGTTCTAGACTACTTTCTAAGCGATAAGGATTAAAGGAAGAAATTAAAGAGGGACGGACTTACGAATCCAAAGCCAGCAGTCTTGTAGGATAGACTGACCACAGTGTACTTGGTACAATATTTAGCAAGGAAGCGCCTGATATAAGGGAGCTCCTCAAGGATTGCAGCAACTCCACCATTTCTACTTCCTTTGGAAAGGGCTTCATCGTACTCTTCAGGAGTGTCATATATTCTGAACTTGGAGACATCATACTTCATATCCTTTAGAAGCCCTTCAATAAAGGAACCTGTCTGGTAGCCAATATACTCTCCATTCTTTACGAGATCAGATATATCTGTGATGGCGGGTTGAAGCTGTTGTACAGTTAACATTGACGTTAAGCTGGCTGTGTAACTTGATGTGAGCACAAGCACCACAAATACCCATACAATCACCACGAATCTTGATAAGTTGCTTATTACCTTCTCCTCTGCATGATAAGCAAAACAGTACTACGGGGTTAGGCTTCTGAACAGGTGTGATATATGCATCATCAAGATAGGATACTTACTGTGTGCAAAAACTAACGTGGAGAATGAGAACCAAAAGATGATTCCAACTTGCTTGTGAGGGGGGCCTCGGAATTCTTTGTTTACCCGGTGCTCAAGGACCCAGACCACAAAACCAGTGAAGATAAAGAATGCGCCCGTTGTTAACCAAAGGTCCATTGTTAAAGGTTTCATAAAAATCCATGCATTTTTCCTCTCATCATCCTTGAAGGGAACAATCAGTGAAACTCCAGACTCCGTGAAAGGTAATGTAAAATCTACGAATCTGGATCTGTTTGCAACTATAGTTACGTCTCCAACTACTGCATCATATTTCTGATATTGTTAACAGATATATTAGTAGTTTGAAACTTCCTCAATAAAAGTAAAAAACTTCTGCATAGATCAGTGAATTAACTTTCAGATACATTACCTCAAGAAAGATCTGGTAAACAAGATCGTCATAGCTCCCAGCAACTTCGCCGTCAGGAGTTTCAAAAGGAATAAACTCATACGGGACTGCATAGGGCAATGATCCCATGACTGCTTCGAACACTTCTATACAAAAGCCAGTTGCTCTAGTTGCGTTACTTTGGGGATCTCTTACTACAGTGATAAAATCACCAAATCCACTTTTAACAGGGACTCCTACCTTCAGTTTTTTCCCACTTGTTGGTATCTCCCAACCTTTGGGGACGACACTAGATTCACCCGGCCATATAATTGCTCCAAGATCATCCTTGTTAGCTGTGTATGCATTCTTATCACTTGGTAACACTTCATTTGAAATGCCGTATTTTTCAGTCCAGAATCCGATCCCCCTTTCTCCTTTTCCAATGACATTCACTATTCGATAGGCCGATGGCTGTAATTGTCCGTCAACAATATGGAAGTCGCCACTTAATCCCTTTAATCTAATGTTTCGGGTGAATTGAAGCAGCTTTGATCCCACTTCTGATATCCCAATTGCAGATAAGTCTGTCAAGTTCTCTCTACTCACCGGCTTCTTGAATTGTTGGGGAGCCACACCGGCTCGCTCTACTGCCATTGCCAAAGCAAATATGCTATCATAAGCCCATAACCCAAACACGTTTAGCTCCGTTCTGTCCGCGTATGGGTTCTCTTGCCAAAATCTCCATTTCCACCTCTTAGTGAAGTTTTCTAGCTCATTGGACTTAGGAACATAAGACTTAACGCCCAGTACTCCTTGCATATTTTCAATGTCCGCAGGATCCATGGAGTCTAAGAGACTTGTCGGTGTATCCGTGATGACCCAGGCATATTCCTTGCTCATCATTCCAGCTTCTTTGGCCTTCAGAAAAAGACGTGAAGCAAGATCTGGTAACATGTGTACCACAAAGACCCTTGTCTGCATCGTCTTCAGTCTGTAGAGTTCTTCTAGAATTTTACTATCTGCAGCCGAAGGAGATATGGCGCTACGATATCTGACTTGGGCATTGACCTCCAACAAGGCGTCGGTCAGATGCGGAACTACAGCATTACCATAATCATTGTCTTCGAAGAGAACCGCTACTTGCCTCCAATCAAAGGCCTTCACAATTGCTGCAATAACCTTAGTCTGAGAGGAGGAACACTGTGAAGATCGGGTAAAGAATGGGTTTTCCTTGGGTGATAGAGAAGGGCTAGTGGCCAAAGAAATTATCGGAACCCGAGCTTTGTCACCAATATCAATTACAAAATCTGCCTGTGTTGATCTTTGTGGCCCTAGTATGGCCTGTACTTGGACATTCTTCAACAAGTCTATAGCTGCATATATGAGTTAAACGACCTCGATCAACTTTCAAATTTGTGTGTGAAAATCAAAGAGAAGAAATCTCATTCTAAGCCATGGCAAGAGTAGTATATATGAACTCTCTGATTTGGAGACTACATCATGTCTCTGTCGATAGAATCACCACTGGTGAGATGACCCATAACACGATCGAGGACAATTTGATGATTGCTTCCATCAAAGGAAGCAAACAGTGCGAACTTTTTCAAGATCAGATGGCTGAGCCCTTGAGTAATCATTGTGTATTTTTCAAGGGAAATGCTTTACTCTTGCTGAATTTACACCTAAGTCATCCTCAATTCAGTACTACAATGTAATAAGGGCTATAGCTTCAGTGTGTGCGCGAGTGAGATTTCTCGATGACTTACTATATTTTGGGATATAGCAGCTTTTGGTTCTGAAATAACAGAATTATGCAAAGCATCCATTCAACATGCTTACAACTAATTACTACTGATGGCATAGCTTAACTGGGTAATATAGAAGCCGATAAATGTAGCTGAAACAGCATACCTGCAGATGCTGCCTCAACATTATCACTCTTGGAATCTCTAACATGGGGTACTATCCTTGTGGTATAGTTTTCATGCCCAGCATAGAAATCTTCAAGTGCCATTGACATGCATAGACGGCTCATTTTCCCGACCGTCGAGTCAAAATCAAGAATCACCCCGACACCAACTCCCACCGGCGGCGACGTCGCATTTTGACCATTGACTGGTGCCATGTAAAAGCTCATCAAGCAAACTAACAAAATCACATAACTATCAGAGCACTTACCGTATCTCTGCCTTCGCATTTTTGAAGCTGGTGATAACATCTCCAAGGCAGTAGTCTAAGTATATTTTCCGGTCTATAGAGCATAGACCATAGTAACATTTATTGTACCATTGGCAATTAGGTTGAGTAAGGTCTAAGCTTTCCTCCCTGGCAAGGTAGGTTGACTAATTCTAAGAGAGGCTAGTCAACACACGTAGATATTTTTTCTTTTTGTCTAGGTCAAATTATATACGTGGTAAATCAAAATCAGACGATGGGAAGTAGGACGTTGAGGCATCTGATCATCGATTCATTTAGAAAAACTATTGTGATCGTCGTAAGTTAGAACATCCTTTTATTTTGTTTTCGTCATAATTTAAAAAATAAGATTCGTTAGAAATGTATTTTTTTTAGGTTCAACATTTCACTATAGGAGTCAACTTTCGTCAGAAAACTGATTAACGCGGTTCATGAACCAATAACAACCATTGATTTGCCGTGAACTTCCGGGAGCTAATGCGAGAGGTGTCTCCTCGTCTCAGTTTTCTAAATCCTTGACTAAGATCAGAGATTCCGTTTAGGGGTAAGCATAGCTGGCATACTGTCCTTTTGTATCTCTGATTTTTTCTGGAATTTGTGTGGTGTAGTTTATATTTGACATATTGACCAAGACAATTAAATGTCTGCACATGAAGACAACCCAAACTTGGACGACTCTTTAAGAATCTTCATTGATGGCTTGATCGTTGAATTAAGAGTTGGGTACTGTATAGATGATACATCTTGGGTTGGCTTTGAACGGAATTTGTAGCAAGAGAATGTTATTCCACATGTGTTGTATTAGGAGAAAACTTCTTGTGGTTCCACATTAGGAACCGGTTTTTGCGAAATTGTTGGACTAGGAGAACTTGAGGAGGAGACATAGGCCAAAGGAGGAGGGCTGGATATCCGTACGAAGGAGACTTATAAATTACAATCCTATTTATACCAAAAAAGAGAAAAAAAGAAAAAATCAAAAGGGGTAGAGCGGCGGGCATGAGGTATTATTATCATATCGACATTATTTGATATTAACAAGGGACAGTCACTATAAAAGGAGAAAATATTTGGTGGTTATCTAACACCATGTCATTAGCAGTGTTAGATTACGACTAATATTGAGACAAATAAACAAGAAAGTCGGATGATGGAGCAATTTTCAAGGTGGAAGAAAACCTTAACTATGGTTAAAATTCAAACTTAATTATTGGGAAATTTTTGAAGAGCCCGCCCATGGTTATGTGAATCTATTAATTAATTTTCGTTTTATTTCATCCCTCTTTCTCCTTCTCTTTCTTAACTTCTCCTTCATCTCCACTCTTTTCTTTTGGATTTTTTCGGAAGACCAACATGGACACAATCTTCAACTAGAAGCGTTGCTACAACCAGTCATGTCCGGCAAAAACACCACTCTTTGTCGAGAGCCGAATGTCGGAATTTACTGCAATCGGCCCAAACTCTACAGTATTGCAATTATTCATTGTATGGAGGACTAATCGAGTACGGGCTTTGTTGAGTATGCTGTAAAAAAGCTTGTACATTGCTTTATACATGAAATGTGCCCTGTAACCTAAATGCCCCGCAGATGTTTAATGAAATGCCTAACGTTTGTGCTTGCATAGGGCTGACAATTGAAGTCTCATCTCTCATTTTTGGCAAACATTTTTTTATGTAATTTACAAGCATGAGCCTTTGCTTTTACTAAACGATCAGCATCCCAAAGTTTTTGATTTGATTCAGAGAGCAATTCAAGGGGGAAATGAGGAGTTTAACTGGGCAAGAATTGAGTATTTTGACAATATTTGTATCTCAGTTCAAGTGGGTGGTCACGGTCATTCAAAGTATCAATTTAATCCTGAAGAAGATGAAATGGGGGGAAATGGTGGAAAATTGTGTTAATCTTTAAAGGCTCAAATCTGTAGAAGATGAAATGTAATCAAGTGGGTGGTCACCGTCATTGTTCTACTGTTCAATCAGTTTCAATGTCAGCAGTGTTTGCTTATGGATCTGGTTTTTCGATCTATGAACTCTTTTTCTCATTTGAAAGGATGTTGGTATGTTTTTTTACAGGATTTGTTGGCTTACAAAGAACTTGTCTTCTGAAGAACTTCAAGGAGGAGTATAACATGGCTGTCGAAGTGTGCAATTGTCATTTTACAAAAGCTGATTCATGTTATGGATATTTAATTAGACCAGTAAGGATCACGTGTTTTGCACGTTATATAGTCTATTTGAAAGAAAAATATTATAATTAATATGACTATTATAATTAAATCGTGATAAGTAAATCAATTGTATTATAGAGACAATTAATGCCGAGTGTGTATATTGGAGTTGTCCAATTTCTTATAATACATTCAAAAGGAAGTTATGATAAATAAATACATATAAATTTTGTAAAACAAAGGAATTAGGAGCTTAAATGTTGCATATTTAAAATTAAGAATTAAATGAACTCCAAAAATCTAGCAAGACATATAAAAACTCAATTGCTTAGGCAACGAATATAGTAATTGTAACTTTCAAGGATCTTTTTAAAGTTTTGTACTGTAGCTTTCAGTATCATTCATGTGATTACCATTTCTTGTAGCGATGATTGTTGGGGGGGTCAAAGTAGCGTCTGTATTTTATTTTCTTTTGGTAATTATCTATTCTATTATAGTTTTTATGTATCATTTATTTGAAGATTAACATACAAAGAAGTCATTTTCCAATTTTTTTCTAGCTTATGTTCAAATTTTGAGTATAATTTGTCTAAAACTACGGTTAATCTTAATGTTATTTTATTTTTTCTACTTTTTCAAATAAAAAGTCTACAGTGTACTTTGAAACTCTCTTTTATTTTTATCTAACATGATCTTGTTCATCTTTGTAGTACAATAAGGCCATTAAGTTAGTTGTGCGGGTAATTTAACATATATTTGTCATATTATTTTTAACAATGATTTATATGATAATACCACACCTTCTCATATATAAAATCAATATGTGTGTGTTTGTGTGTGTGTATGTCGTTTGAAATGTATACTACCAAATAAATGTATGAAGCTAATATGAGATAATGGTAATGAACGAAAGAATTATAATAATGTTTAAAAACTGAAAGTTTTCACCTTCAAGTTCATCCAGAATAATTTCTAACCCAGATCATTTATCAGATAATAAGGCTTATATCATCAAAATAAAAAGGAAAAAAAATTTACCTCTTGCATAAGGGTTTTAGAGTTAAGAAAACCATAACAACCCAATATTTTACCAAACACAAAATAACACATATATTCATCATAAAAGTTGAAAGAAGAAGGCATAGTCAAAATTGTAGATATTCTCACTTGTATTTATACAGGTAAGTTTAAATTTGCAGTCATATGCAAAAGTTAGTAGATGCAATGGCGGATCCATCTTTAAAAAATACTGTATATATATAAAGAGCATAATAATACCTAAACTTAGGAGCGGTTCTCTAATAAGCAGTGAAAATTAATGTGTTCATTTTATTGATTTTGATGTGGGTGTCAAGGTAAGGTAGGTTTTCTTCAAAACTTGAACGGAGACTTAGAATCATATATATACGATTGGGTTAAGTCTAGTCCTGTTTTGGTTGAATTCAATTCTTTTGTCACTATAAATGCTAAAATTTACCCAGAATGTGTAATTTCGTCTCACTTTTTAAAATAAAAATAAAAATTTAAAAAGGGTGTTTTTAAGAAAAAAAGATCGTAGTTCGACTGACCTCAAGGGAGGTGACGTAAATCTTGAATTGTATTTCTTTTTAAGTTTAATTCAATCTAAACTTTTCTAGTTGAATGCTTTTAGAACTCTTTTTTACTGACTCTTCAAGTTGCTTCAGCAGAATTCTAGTTGAGACAAAAGTCTAATTCTAACAGAATTATGTTCCGATCAGATTTATAACACTAACCAACTTCTTCATATGATAGGCTTAGAGACTATTCTTCCAATTTTTATCACAAACTAAAACTTGGTCAGGGAGGTGTTTAATTAAGTACTTCGTATAACTTATGATTGCTCTAAACTACTCTACAAAAAGATGAAAAAGACCAGAGTAGGAGTTTATACATCTTGAATTAGTTGGCTTGGAAGACTTGACGATTGACTTCGAATTCTCCATGAATTAGTTGGCTTGGAAGACTTGACGGTTGATTCCAAATTCTCCACGATTCAGCAATTACACTATGAAGTCGAACTCGACTAAGAAATTTTCAATTTTCTTCTTTCAAACTCCCCTGCTAGTCTAAGCCATTAATCAATTTCTAACACCTTTCTAGGGGGGATTTTCTCTCCTCCTGACAATGAGGTTTGGGAGTAAGAAATACAAAATGAGACCACTTGGTCGTCCTTACCACCTCTAAAACATAAAGTTGAAAAGTCCAAAATGACCTTAACGACCTCACCGACCAGTTCACAAGGGGAGCCACATGGGAATAGGCCGACTCAAAGGGGAACTGGCCAGAACTCACAAGACAACTGACCGGATTCCCTCGCCTAGCTTACTTTGAATCCAATTATCGCAATTTTAATAAATCACACGTGATTAATCTGAATTTGGGACATACATTCAAACCAAAGCCAAACCAGCTACTAAACATCCAATCATATCTAGATTCTGACCTAAATTAAGCCTAAACTGACTGGATTAACTAACTGGGCTGAACCAATTAAACTGGACTTACTGAATCTAACCTGAATTAAGCCCAAACTGACTGGACCAACTAAACTGGGCTCACTAAATTTGACTCAAGCAATTACAATTAGACTTTAAATAGTAATAAAGCTACAATTACTACAAAAAATTAAACTTACAAAAATGGATGTCTACACTATTGTGCACGAAGTTTTACGTTTGTAATATTTGTGCATTATGAATGAAGTTGTCGTAGTATATTTAGAGCAACGGTTGTTTTAAAACGAATACGACTCCATTTTGGAAGTCACCAGAGACAGCTGAGATTTAACTTGCGGATTACATTAGATTAAATTGGACATTAGATTTGCAGGGAGAAAGATGACTGGAGTGAGTGATCATTGAAAAGAAAACAACAGAGAAAGATGACTGGAGTGAGTGATCATTGACTGGAGTGAGTGATCATTAATCTGTTTTAAAAAGTTATCCTTGCTTTTCTTCATTAGCTACTCCCTACAGGAAGGCACTAATATAATATTCTTCTGCACTAACATATTTTCTTCTACAAATGCTAAATATCCAGAAGCTTAACATGGATGGTTAACCGTCTTGCTATACAAAATATTACAATGGGATGTGTCAATGAGCAAATCATTATCATCTCTCTTGATCAGAATCTACAATGGCTATGCTGTCATGGAGTGGAGTTCCAGGTTCTGTGGTAGAAAACCCTTCATCTTGAGAGAAAGTCCCTTCTGCATTATGGAAAATGCTAATCGCTGGACTCTGTGAACAGTCAGGAAGGTTATCTTGTGGACCTATACTTGCTCCTTCATGTGCTGCAGCACTTGCCTTTTTGCCTGCACTAGATGAATTTACCATCTCTTTTTCCGCATCAAAGGTTCTTGCCATAGCAGCAAACTTTTGCCAGATTGAATCACTAGAGACTAAGATGTTTCTGTTATCATAGATGAAGATTACTACGAAGATGATGAGAGCAGAAGACGATGATACGCCAGCAATGAGGAAAAGGCCCTTAAAGCTATCTAGAGTAAGGCTCTGGGAGGTGACAACAGCTCCGTCTTGCTCGGAACAATTGGCTTCTTCCCCGAGCCACTCTCGTGATATTTTTGATATCATTTCGCCCTCCGTCAAGACAGCTCTTGAAACATCAGGTACTAGGGGTGAGCCCTTTGGAAATGCCTGTATAGGAAATGGAACATATTCATCAATTCAAAAATAAAGTTGGCAGGCCTATAAGGCCTATTGGTTGGGTGTTCCTCTTTGATGTATTTGGAAAGTAAAGTTAGAAGACCAAGAGAAAGGGGCAAAAATTCGGTAGGTCGGAGTGAGACATGATGATGCGCCATCTCACTTACGAACTGGACCATAAACCAGGGGATGGCGCCCATACATACAACGGTTCTAGACTACTTTCTAAGCGATAAGGATGGTTAAGCAAAGAAATTAAAGAGGGACGGACTTACGAATCCAAAGCCAGCAGTCTTGTAGGATAGACTGACCGCAGTGTACTTGGTACAATATTTAGCAAGGAAGCGCCTGATATAAGGGAGCTCCTCAAGGATTGCAGCAACTCCACCATTTCTACTTCCTTTGGAAAGGGCTTCATCGTACTCTTCAGGAGTGTTATATGTTCTGAACTTGGAGTCATCATACTTCATATCCTTTAGAAGCCCTTCAATAAAGGAACCTGTCTGGTAGCCAATATATTCTCCATTCTTTAAGAGATCAGATATATCTGTGACGGCGGGTTGAAGCTGTTGTACAGTTAACATTGACGTTAAGCTGGCTGTGTAACTTGATGTGAGAACAAGCACCACAAACACCCATACAATCACCACGAATCTTGATAAGTTGCTTATTACCTTCTCCTCTGCAAGATAAGCAAAACAGTACTATGGGGTTAGGCTTCCGAACAGGTGTGATATATGCATCATCAAGATAGGATACTTACTGTGTGCAAAAACTAACGTGGAGAATGAGAACCAAAAGATGATTCCAACTTGCTTGTGAGGGGGACCTCGGAATTCTTTGTTTACCCGGTGCTCGAGGACCCAGATCACAAAACCAGTGAAGATAAAGAATGCGCCCGTTGTTAACCAGAGGTCCATTGTTAAAGGTTTCATAAAAATCCATGCATTTTTCCTCTCATCATCCTTGAAGGGAACAATCAGTGAAACTCCAGACTCCATGAAAGGTAATGTAAAATCTACGAATCTGGATCTGTTTGCAAGTATAGTTACGTCTCCAACTACTGCATCAAATCTCTGATATTGTTAACAGATATATTAGTAGTTTGAAACTTCCTCAATAAAAGTAAGAAACTTATGCATAGATCAGTGAATTAACTTTCAGATACATTACCTCAAGAAAGATCTGGTAAACAAGATCGTCATAGCTCCCAGCAGCTTCGCCATCAGTAGTTACAAAAGGAATTAACTCACATGGGACTGCATAGGGCAATGATCCCATGACTGCTTCGAACACTTCTTTACAAAAGCCAGTTACTGTAGTTGCGTTACTTTGGGAATCTCTTACTACAGTGATAAAAGCACCAAATCCACTTTTAAGAGGAACTCCTACCTTTAGTTTTTTCTCGCTTGTTGGTATCTCCCAACCTTTGGGGATGACACTAGTTTCACCCGGCCATATAATGGCTCCAAGATCATCCTTGTTAGCTGTGTATGTATTATCACTTGGTAACACTTCATTTGAAATGCCGTATTTTTTAGTCCAGAATCCGATCCCCCTTTCTCCTCTTCCAATGACATTCACTATTCGATAGGCCGATGGCTGTAATTGTCCGTCAACAATATGGAAGTCGCCACTTAATCCCTTTAATCTAATGTTTCGGGTGAATTGAAGCAGCTTTGATCCCACTTCTGATATCCCAATTGCAGATAAGTCTGTCAAGTTCTCTCTACTCACCGGCTTCTTGAATTGTTGGGGAGCCACACCGGCTCGCTCTACTGCCATTGCCAAAGCAAATATGCTATCATAAGCCCATAACCCAAACACGTTTAGCTCCGTTCTGTCCACGTATGGGTTCTCTTGCCGAAATCTCCATTTCCACCTCTTAGTGAAGTTTTCTAGCTCATTGGACTTTGGAACATAAGGCTTAACGCCCAGTACTCCTTGCATATTGTTTTCAATGTCCACAGGATCCATGGAGTCTAAGAGACTTGTCAGTGTATCCGTGATGATCCAGGCATATTCCTTGCTCATCATTCCAGCTTCTTTGGCCTTCAGAAAAAGACGTGAAGCAAGAGCTGGTAACATGTGTACCACAAAGACCCTTGTCGGCATCCTCTTCAGTCTGTAGAGTTCTTCTAGAATTTTACTATCTGCAGCCGAAGGAGATATGGCGCTACGATTTCTGACTTGGGCATTGACCTCCAACAAGGCGTCGGTCAGATGCGGAACTACAGCATTACCATAATCATTGTCTTCGAAGAGAACCGCTACTTGCCTCCAACCAAAGGCCTTCACAATTGCTGCAATGACCTTGGTCTGAGAGGAGGAACACTGTGAAGATCGGGTAAAGAATGGGTTTTCCTTGGGTGATAGAGAAGGGCTAGTGGCCAAAGAAATTATCGGAACCTGAGCTTTGTTACCAATATCAATTACAAAATCTGCCTGTGTTGATCTTTGTGGCCCTAGTATGGCCTGTACTTGGACATTCTTCAACAAGTCTATAGCTGCATATATGAGTTAAACGACTTCGATCAACTTTCAAATTTGTGTGTGGAAATCAAAGAGAAGAAATCTCATTCTAAGTCATGGCAGTAGTAGTATAAACTCCCTAATTTAGAGACTACATCATGTCTCTGTCGATAGAATAACCACTAGTGAGATGACCCATAACAGGATCGTGAACAATTTGATGATTGCTTCCATTAAAGGAAGCAAACGGTGCCAATCTTTTCAAGAACAGATGGCTGAGCCCTTGAGTAATCATTGTGTATTTTTCAAGGGAAATGCTTTACTCTTGCTGAATTCGCACCTAAGTCATCCTCAATTCAGTACTACAATGTAACAAGGGCTATAGCTTCAGTGTGTGCGCGAGTGAGATTTCTCGATGACTTCCTATATTTTGGGATATAGCAGCTTTTGGTTCTGAAACAACAGAATTATGCAACGCATCCATTCAACATGCTTACTACTAATTACTACTGATGGCATAGCTTAACTGGGTAATATAAAAGCCGATAAATGCAGCAGAAACAGCATACCTGCAGATGCCGCCTCAACATTATCACTCTTGGAATCTCTAACATGGGGTACTATCCTTGTGGTATAGTTTTCATGCCCAGCATAGAAATCTTCAAGTGCCATTGACATGCATAGAAGGTTCATTTTCCCGACCGCCGAGTCAAAATCAAGAATCACCCCGACATCAACTCCCACCGGTGGCGACGTCGCATTTTGACCATTGACTGGTGCCATGTAAAAGCTCATCAAGCAAACTAATAAAATCACATAACTATCAGAGCACTTACCGTATCTCTGCCTTTGCATTTTTGAAGCTGGTGATAACATCTACAAGGCAGTAGTCTAACTACATTTTCCGGTATATAGACATAGACCATAGTAACATTTATTGTACCATTGGCAATTAGGTTGAGTAAGGTCTAAGCTTTCCTCCCTGGCAAGAAGGTTGACTAATCCTAGGAGAGGAACTAGTCAACACACGTAGATATTTTTTCTTTTTGTCTAGGTCAAATTATATACGTAGTAAATCAAAATCAGATGATGGGACGTAGGACGTTGAGGAATCTGATCATCAATTCATTTAGAAAGACTATCGTGATTGTGGTAAGTTAGAACATCCTTTTATTTTGTTTTCGACATAATTTAGAAAATGAGATTCGCTAGAAATGCACTTTTTATGGTTCGACATTTAATTATAGAAGTCAATTTTCGTTGTACCGACAAAATCCACCTCTAACGATTAAGGCGGTTCATGAACCAATAACAACCATTGATTTGCGGTGAACTTCCGGGAGCTAATGCGAGAGGTGTCTCCTCATCTCAGTTTTCTAAATCCTTGACTAAGATCAGAGATTCCGTTTAGGGGTAAGCATAGCTAGCATACTGTCCTTTGGTATCTCTGGTTTTTTCTGGAATTTGTGTGGTGTAGTTTGTATTTGACATATTGACCAAGACAATACAACGTCTGCACATGAAGACAACCCATACTTGGACGACTCTTAAGAATCTTCATTGATGGCTTGAACGTTGAATTAAGAGTTGGGTACTGTATAGATACATCTTGGGTTGGCACATTAGATACGTCTTGGGTTGAATTAAGAATCTTCATTTGTAGCAAGAAAATGTTATCCCACATGTGTTGTATTAGGAGAAAACTTCTTGTGGTTCCACATTAAGAACCGGTTTTTGCGAAATTGTTGGACTAGGAGAACTTGAGGAGACTTAGGCCGAAGGAGAAGGGCTGGATATCCGTACGAAGGAGACTTATTATAAATTACAATCCTATTTATACCAAAAAAAGAGAAAAAAAAAATGAAAAAAACAAAAGGGGGAGAAGGGGCGGGCATGAGGTATTATTATCATATCGACATTATTTGATATCGACAAGGGATAGTCACTATAAGAACTAGCCAGTAGTCGATATTTTTTTATAAACTTGTATGTATAAGTACAATCATAAATTTTGCCCCTAATTGCCCGTTGACTACATAGATTACTCTTAAGGCAACTCTTAAGATTACATAAGGAAATCTTAACAAGGAAGCTACTTTTTGTTGCGAAAGGAATATATCTGCAACGAGCGTAGAGGTCATAAACTTTATGAAGCCTTGTCGAAGCTTTTTGCGAACGAAAGAACAGTCAATTTCAATATACTTGATCAGCACGGAATGGGATTCAGGACAATATGAAGGGTGCAACGTGTCAATACTGAAAATAAGTGTAAGAAATTGAGGCCATTGAAATTCTAATTGAATGTAGCCTATACATTGTCCAATGGGCCAATGGGGTAGCGAACCCACTATTTTGTGCAAGAATAATTTGTATGGGCGGGCTGGCATACGACAATATCAGCCCAGAAGAAGCCCACCTGTAATTGAATGGAACAAACTCAACAAAGCGGCTTAGGACTTGGAATCCGGCGCGTAGTGGGCCGAGCTCGGGCTCTTGACTTAAGTTATAAGCTCAGCCCGTCCGCTGGACAGCCTGGAAAGTTCGATTTATAAAATTTTTAGTCATGCTTCCTATCCAACATTTGTTTGCTTTTAAACAAAAAAAAAAAAAAAAAAGATTTTGTTTGCTATTAAACTAAAAACAAAAAGAAAACATTTGTTTGCTATTGGAAATTTGTGTGTACCATATTATTACATGGTTTTTTCCCCTTGACTTCCGTGTTTTTGTAAAATAAATTTAGTGCATGTAAACATTAACTTTACACATTGATTTTATCCTAACTTAATTTAGCAACTGGCATATTTCTGAACTATAGTCATATTTGAGTTCGATTCAACGTTTACATGGTAGTAGATTTATAATAGAAGCTGCCAAAAGAGTTATTGAAAAATCATAAAATGAAGCGGAGGGAGTACTTATTTACATTTTTTTTAAAAATTAACGTAATTCACAGCTCGGAATGAGTAAGGAAAATACTAGTAATAAAGAAAACAACTAGAAAGAGCAGGAAATTTTTTAGGAAGCATGCACTACTCACCATCCGGTATGCGTTTGCCTCACTTGCAATTTGTTTGTTTGTTTTTTTTTTGGGATTTTCACGCATGCGTGTAGGTAGAAGCTGCACATCTACTTAGGCAATTAGCTTATAATTTTGCTTTTTGGTTGAACTTTGAATCTTATCATCAACAATATCAATGCAATCACAAATGTCTAAGGAGGGATTTGATTAATTTGTACTAGCTCCATAGAATTCCGAGTAAACCCAATATGTATCACTTGTCTTTGAACAATTCTTCTTATAGAACGTAGATATTTTATAAATGACCCATCTTCTCAATTTCCACACATCTCGCAAAGTCCTCATTATGGGCGAGAACTGAGAAGAGCCATGCGATCCTCAGCAGTTGTGTGGAAGAATTATATAAACAAAACTGGGTTTGACTAACCCCAAACTGTAGCTCACCTCACATGCCATTTCATGTCATTGAGGAGCCAAACTCAAACATAATCAACTTGCCTCTCTTCCTCTTATCTTCTTTTGGGAAAAGTCTACCTTTAACTATTTCGGGTATTTCGAGAGAAATCATTAACTAGTAGTATCACTCTACATGAAAGTATCCGTATGAAGCTACCTTCTAAAAAAAGTCTAAATACAAGACGATTGAAGTTATCTTCACATTTTTTTGGGTAATAGGTCCTTTTATTACCAATATAAGAAAAAATAGCTAAATTTTTTTTTGTGAAAATTATAAAATACTGAAGAAAGCAAACTATATACAATTATCCATTTTGCAACACCATTAGAAGTAGTTCCCAGTTTTGGCAGAGTTGCAAGCTTGTGGTAGATTTTGCTATCTTCTTTTAACTTATACTCTGTGTAGGATCCATTTCTGAATATTTGCTATAATCTCAGAAAATCCCCGTATGACTCCCAGTGAAAATCCTTTGATTCTTTCTTCAAGAGATAAACTGTCTTCACATTTATTTACTTAACTGGCTTGATTGGTCCCCTAAAATAGAAGGCATACTGTAGGTAGATGGTTCTGATGCTGACCCAAAACCGCGTTTAATTAGAGTAATTTGAAAGTACTAGGCACATTTATTCCAAAAAATATACTCCATTGTTTCCTGTCTTACTCACAAAGGATGATTCATCAACTAATATTTATTGCTTTTAGCTTGTCTTGGGTCCTATCTTCTTTTGCACACCAGCCACAATATAAAAGCACAATTTGGGATGTATCCAGAAAATCAACTATCCTCCACCTTTACAGTTGGATGATGATTTCAATAGCATGCCAGGCAAATGGTGTTGAAATTTCCACTAGGGTGAGGTAGCCACTTTATTTTATCTCATTATATGTTAGTAGATAAGTCTCAAAGTTGGCTATTTAATCTCAATTCTGGTGATCTTCTAGGTAGATTCCACATGCCATGCACCAACATTTCACTCACCTTTAGTTCCAAAGAACTAGCAGCATCATACAATATCCTCATTCCATATTGATTGACAATAGGGCCATTAGGTAGCCAATTATCAAGCCAAAAACAAGTCTTGTTACCATTCCCAATTTGATATGCTATGAGTGACTGTATCTTACCTCTAAGCTGAATAAGCTTTTTCCATTTTATGGATAAATGAACAAAAGAGTTATTTACCAAAATTTTGATATTTCATTATGTAGGTGGACCATTTAATCCGAAGAAGCATTTTCACTTCATTTTTATTCCTTTCTTGTTCCATTCATTGAGCTTCCGTATGCCAATTTTTCTTTTTATTTGGCATGCACACATCATGCCAAGCCACTTTGGCACCATAGCATCTACAAACATCCTAGCATTCCTCATTTTTCTTCTTTTTCTTAATTATCTTTTTTGGAAGCAAGAAGAGTGAACACCAGTAGACTTGCTTGAAGTTATCTTCACATTATTTATCTTCAAATGAGTTTGCTTGGTCAACTGAATTATAGAAGGGAAACTGCAAGGTAGATGGTTTTGCTGTTGACCCAAAACCGTATCTTAGAGTAAGTTGATAGTACTAGACACGTTTACTAAAAAAAAATGTACTGGCACAT
Organism: Escallonia rubra; assembly: GCA_033065855.1. Taxonomy (NCBI): domain Eukaryota; kingdom Viridiplantae; phylum Streptophyta; class Magnoliopsida; order Escalloniales; family Escalloniaceae; genus Escallonia; species Escallonia rubra. Next base: position 165,684 of record JAVXUO010002762.1, read on the forward strand.
TCAATGGACTCGTGAACGACACGATATAATCCATCAACGAATCGATTCAATGGACTTTTTCAAATTTGTAGTGGGTGACCTATATTTGCAAGTGTGAGAACTCCCCAAAAAGGAGAGAGTTGCTCAATTTAAAATCACATGTAGGGTTACTTTTTTGTACCTTTATTGTTGGAATTTTTTTCAATATTTGGACACTTGGAATCCACTTCAAGGTGAAATGTACAAAAATAATTATTTAATCTCATTGATATGCTAGGGATATAATATCCCAAAGTTAGGCATTTAATAAGAATTGAAAAGAGACATAAATCATAAATGTGGATTCTCACTTTGTTTGGGAAATAGAAAGACTAAGGACATATAAATAGCTTTATTTTTCTAGAAACACAAAGTATGCATGACTAAACATACGCACATGTGTGGTGCACCACACACGCGGTCGCTGCGCCAGCATAGAGGCGCTATTACCGCATTATACACAGGCTAATGACGATGGATTTAGAAAGAATTGTCTTGGTGTCTCTCAGCTTTATGGTTGTCAAATAACACATGAAGAGTCATAACAACAGTAGCGCAGGTAGGTGGAAGAAACTTTGAAATATTTTCATTTATATACAGAGTTGGTAGGAATCTACTTTTCAAGCAATAAGGGTCGGTGAGCTCAACACGAACCTGCCCAGTCATGCTACAGTCAACACTCACCTCGAATCTGACTCGTCCAAACGTTCAACAAATTAACATAATCAACTTGCCTCTCTTCATCTATCTTCTTTTGTTAATTTCGTTTTAACTATATCGTTATTCAGAAATTTATTAACTAGTAGTATCAATATGAAAATATCCGTATTTTAGTCCTAATAAAAAAATCTAAATACAAATTATAGAACTGTCTTCACATTATTTATCTTGGTCCCTGATTTAAACATCATTAAATCAGTCCGCTTTTTTATGGTTTGTACCCAAAAATCTTAGATTTTGTTCCCTTTAGATTGATCTCTAATGCATTTTAAAGTACAAATTATGAAAATAAAAAAGCAGGGATAGTTCAGGAGACTAAACTGGTAATCCCATATTTTTTCATTATTTGACTAAAATACCCCCAAGTTTTAAAGCAATAACGGAGGGTAAATTAACGAACAAATACAGTCATTTAAAGTCAACAGTCACCAAAATCAAAACGGTCCAAGTGTTCAATAATTCCTAATTGGGGGGAGCAATCATAGCTGTCACCGTCACCGCGATACTGAACTCGTTTTTGTTCAAACTTTCTCCAACGACCTCTTGAGCAACAAGATGTGTCAATTAGAATTTATGGTAACACATTGAAAAGACATTAGCGACAAGTAATAGTGGGATCATTTGATCCCTAAAGTGTTCCCACGAGTGTCACTGATGAGCGCTAGCAACGGTATTGTGTAACTAAAAGGCGAGTTGGAGGAAGAAAAGGCCATACACCCAAAACATGCTTCCACATGCAGTGGGCTTGATGAAGGCTGAAAATTGTAGGGAGTTCTCTTTACTCCAGGCCGCCTAACCCTTATTGTCTGTAACAAGAATTCATCACTAAAGCTTTTGGTGGAAAAAATTTCAAACCCTTTCGCAACCATTGCAAAATGTGCACTGATCCAGTTTTTGGCTAAAAGTTCAGCTATAAGAGCCACCAATGAACTTTAAGACCCAAATTTTTGTGAACAATAGGAAGTCAAATCTGCTAATCTCAAGTCTGTTAATTCTGGGATACGCAGCTAAATGGACTGCATCAAACTCTGATTGGTACAGGCAATTACAAAATATTATCCACAATGAGACGAGTGAAAACTTACATATATAATAGCAAAACTGGTCAGATATCTAAAATATTTGTATATACTACTAACAGCAAATTTGCGTGGACTTTTACAAATTCAGCATGACCTTCGAATGAATAGGCCTTGCACCTTACTACTACTCAATTAGTTCCTGGAAATCCCCTTTCTAGCTAACAAGCATGAGAACCTTACTAACTCTTTTCTTGATTTCTCTCAGTTTACATGCCATTTTGTGCAACACACAAAGCTCTCAAAATGGCTCCTCCGAATTCCAAGTGGGCGTGGTTCTCGATTTGGATTCACCGGTAGGGAGCACGGGACTGACCTACTTGTCCATGGCTCTCTCAGATTTTTATTCAGCTCACAGAAACTACACAACTAAGTTGGTTCTTCATGTTAGCGACTCCAGAGGAAATGTCATAGATGCTGCTACTTCTGGTAAATACCACCACTTGAATTCTTGCCTTCATAGCTGGATCCTAGATTTTGGTTCAAGTTATGATCTTAATGGTTTGTATGAAGGGATCTTTCTTCTCTAATCCCTCTAGGCTGATCACATCTGACATTTCCTTTGGGCTTGCTGCAACCATGATTGTAGCAATCCGTTATGTTGCAACCCTGGCGTTATGACGTTGCCAGCCACGTCTTTTATGCGTGAAATTATTCAAGAAGCACTTTTGCATTTACTACATATAAAAGTGTCACTAAATATGGCTTGCAGCAAATTCTTTTTCCATCACTGGTTTGCAGCAAAATCTTTCTACAACTACGCACGCAGAAAGTCATTTTCTGCTTAGCTAGGTCCTCAACCCTAAAACTACTGTTCCCCAATATGTGACCTCTCTCTGTATGGCCATGCCTGTTGAGATTTAACACCCCGCAGCCGCCGCCGCCCATCCCAACGCCCTTGCTTCGTTTACGATGAAATAAACTTTGACATATATATCTTGATCACAAACAAAACGATAGGACCACTTTGATCTTGATCACCTGTTTTGCCGTATGAGGTAGAGAATGTATGCAGTTCTAAAGGACGGAGATCTTTTGCTAAATTGTCAATAACTATTGATTGAGAGTTGCTATCCACCTTCAATAAACCTATGAGACAAATACTTGGTCAACTTCAATATTTTTTCAGATAGCTTTCCATTACATATTCACATAGTTAGGGCATATACATGTAATAGCGCGTATATATGATCCGCAAAGTTTCGTGCTCGAATATTTTGGATGCATTGATTCTAATGTAAGTATGATCAAAGATTTGTAGAACAAAGTTGAGGTATCATTTAAACTAACTGATTCTGTGTATGATTACAGCTCTATCCTTGTTGAAAGATGAAAGAGTGGATGCAATAATTGGTCCTCAAAAATCTGTACAAGCCAATTTTGTGATGGATCTTGGAGAAAGAGCCCACGTACCGATCATCTCTTTCTCAGCAACAAGCCCTTCTCTTCTTCCTCAGCCTCCTAATTATTTTTTACAAACAGCACAAAGTGATGACACCCAAGTTGGGGCCATTGCTGCCATAATCAAATCCTTCCAATGGAAAGATATTGTCATGATATTTGAGGACACGGTATATGGGAAGGGTATTGTTCCATATTTGGCTAACGCATTGCAGGACATCGATGCCAGATTTTCTTATAGAAGTGTTTTTCCTCTTTCGGCTAGCGACGATTTTATACTCAAAGAATTGTACAAGATGATGACAATGCAAACACGTGTATTCGTGGTGCAGCTGTCACATTCGCTTGCCGCCCGCCTCTTCTTGAATGCAAAGGAAATAGGAATGATGAACAAGGGCTATGCATGGATATTGACAAGTGGCCTAACGGATATATATACGTCAATGGAGCCGAATGTCAAGGAAGCCATGCAAGGTGTCTTGGGTGTGAAGCATCAAATCCCACAACCAGTAAAACAAGGCAAGACAAGCATTGTAGGTATATGGGCATATGATACCCTTTGGGCATTGGCTATGGCTGCTGAAAAAGTTGGAGTTAAGGAGCCAGTTGCGTTTGACACTACACGCACTATGAATTCTACAAACGTTTTTAGTTTCAAAACCTCGCAAACTGGTCCTAAACTTCTCAAAGCGATGTTGGAGACAAGGTTCAAGGGACTTGGCGGTGATTTTCGTCTAATCAAGGGGCGAGTATTGCCTTCTCCATTCCAAATAATAAATGTCATTGAGAAAGAGGAGGAGATAGGAATTTGGACACTCTCTCAAGGAATTTTGTGGAAAACAAGCAATTCTACTTCAACCAAAAACTTGAGGGGTATTATATGGCCCGGAGAATCAGACGATGATCCTAAGGGATGGGAAGTTCCGACTAGTGGTAAGAAGCTGAGAATTGGGGTGCCGGTGAAATCAGGTTTTACAGAATTCGTAAAAGTGGACTGGGATCCTCGAACAAATTTACCAAACGTCAGTGGCTATGCTATAAAAGTATTCGAATCTGTCATGAAAGCATTGCCATATGATGTACCACGTGAATACGTTCCCTTTGTGAAGACTGATTATACTAGTGGTGGGAGTTATTACAATGATCTCGTTTATCAAGTTTATCTTCAGGTCAGTTTCTACTTAAATATAATATTCCTTCTCGCATTTTGAAACTTAAGCAATCTTATCAGTGCTCTAAATATATTGAATTGAGCTTGCAGCAATAAGACCCGGTATACGGTACATGATTGCATTGTTTCCTTCCTCTGAATCCAATGTCCTTTTTCCATACGACATTAATATAGTGAAGGTTTTGTTTCGTTTTCTGATGCGGAAAGAAACTTGATGCGGCTGCGGGAGACATTACAATCACCGCCAACCGATCACTGTATGTGGACTTCACATTGCCATATGCAGAAGGAGGTGTTTCTATGGTAGTGCCTGTTTCTTACGAGGATGGGAACAACAAGTGGACCTTCTTAAAGCCCTTAAGGAGGGATCTGTGGGTAACAAGCATTGGCTTCTTTATACTCACTGGTTTTGCGGTTTGGGTTCTTGAACACCGGATAAACGTTGCGTTTAGAGGTCCACCTTCGCAACATGTTGGCATGATGCTTTGGTTCCCCTTCTCCACACTAGTTTTTGCTCACAGTTAAGTATTGTTGTTGCTCTTCTAAATAAGGGATTTCCAATTATGCTTTACTTTTCTTTCAGTTAGTCGCATTTTTCATAATTTCCTCTCTTTCTTTCTTTATGAACAAAGGATCCCCGGAATGGTAATTTGACTTAGATCGGTTATATATCTGGTTTTCAAGTTTTGTGTCACTAGATGTTAGGCTGCATGGCACTTCTGTTGGTACTTTTTGAAAACAACTCTAAAAACCCTAGCTACTAAGTAAACCACACGTATCATTGATTACACTGAAACACCACAAAAAGGCAAAGAAACTTTTTAAAACGAGAAGAAACAAAGATTTGTCAAAAGTCCAAATATTAGAAATGCCATGCTAGTTTAACAAAAAAAGATCAAACGAAAACAAATCCTCTTACTCTTTCTGTGGCTACTCGTTGTTGCAATATTATAGTTCTGTAATGTTTGGTGTCTAGCTTGCCCTGGATACTGATCAGAAGTTTAATTGTAGGAGAAAGGATACTAAGCAACTTTGCTCGGCTGGTAGTGGTGGTATGGGTATTCGTGGTGCTCATACTTAGTTCTAGCTACACTGCGAGCTTATCATCAAGATTAACGGTACAAAGGTATCACCCTAACGTCGCAGAAGTACACGATCTTATCAAGAATGGAGACAAAGTTGGACATGCAGAAGGCTCTTTTGTTGCTGACTTCTTAATTCACCTGGGCTTTAATAAGTCCAACCTCAAGTCTTACATGTCTGCAGAGGAGTGTAACGAAGCTTTGTCTAATAGAAGTCAAAATAATGGTATATCTGCCTTCTTTGGGACAGCGCCTCAGATCAACTGCTTCTTGTCAAATTACAGTAAGAAATACATGAAAGTCGGCCCTACTTATCGAACAGATGGGTATGCCTTTGTAAGTGATTTTCCTCTCTTTACCTCATCAATTATCAGGTGATTCATCATTTATCAATGGAAGGAAGCCATACATCCCTAAAGAAGGTATAGGTTTGTATGGTTTCTCGTCATTGTAAAGCTATATAGGAAACAATTGTCCCATCACTAATTTATGAAATGAACTTGATGTCTCATCATTGTAAAGCTTATGCTGTTCGTAATACAACATCGCACAATGATGACTACAGGTTTTTCCAAGAGGTTCTCCTCTGGTATCTGACGTCTCCCGCGCGATAATCAAAATCATTGAAGGCAATATGTCCGGCTATATTCCGACATGTACGGGCCCTAAAAACACTGTTGCATCAAACAACATAAGATTGGAGAGCTTTGCAGGCCTTTTTGGTATCACTGGAGGTGTCACCGTGACATGCCTTTTGCTATTTTTGGTCATCTACCTCCTCAAGAACAAAGATCTTCTTCAAAGATCATCATTATGGTTGAGTTTGTGCGCTATGTGCAAACATTTTGACCAAAGAGACGTTTCATCTTACCCTTTTAGCAGGAACAATGACTCCCAAGATCTCGAACTTCAAGATATCAGTGTGTCTTCACATTTTGGCGGTTCGCCAGCTTTGCCCAGAAGTTCTCACTCCAGCGATTCTCGTACAGAAGTTGAGGGAAGAGATGTGAACGACGAGACCATTCATTGCAGCTCAGAGGACATCGTTATTGTACACAGTAATTAGTACAAGTCTGTCCAAAAATTTCTTAGAGTTACAACCAACATATTTAGTAGCAAATTTTATTTTCGAAAATACTCTTGTTTAGTCTTCTAAGTTCAATTGGAAGGTGATGTATTTTTCTATGCATGCTCAAAGGCGTAAAACAGATATTTGGGAATTGTTTCAAGCAAACATGCATTCTCCCATTCAAATGAAACTACGTTTATGCCGCTAACAGATATGATAATGATTAGAGATTTGATTGAATATGTGTGGCTGTAGCTTTGATTACCTAGCTATAGGCATTATGTTCCAATCTAGAACGGAATGCCAGGATTTTGGAGCTTTATTTGATCTCGATCTCGATCTTTCTCTCTTGTTCTTGTGGCACACAAGCCTTTGTATCAATTATGTGTATCAAGTATATGTAACATCTATTGCTTTTAACTTGGTATGAGTTTTGTTTAAATGTAACGAGGGAACCTCCAAAAATTCTAAATAAAGATTTGAGAGAGAGGGAGCCAGGCGCGACCAAGCAATAGGGAGGTAAGTCCCGAGGAGGAAATCTCCGTGGGACGGGAGAGGAACATAAGAAAGGGAAGGCCATGAGGCTGATGAGTGTGAATTGCTTTAGTTGAGGGTTTTACCACACAAAGCCGTACAACGGGGATTCAAATCTTATGCAGTTTGTAAGTTATTGCTAAATAAAAAATTGACACCAAAAGTATAAAAACAATAAGCTCTTCCTTATTGTAGCTGAGAAAGAAGGAGGGTCAAAAGATGACTGCTCCTATGGAGATGCTGTGCAACAACGGCCTCAAGGGCAACGTTTAATCAATGCTGTGGATGGGCAACTTTACGTCAATACTATCAAACTCAAGGGCACCCTCAACAGCCACCCGATTATCATCCTTACTAACAGCTACTCTACACAATTTCATCGACCTAAAGGTGTGGTTGCAAAGGCTCAATGCTCTTCTTCTACAATACCCCATACCCTAGTGACCTTTGCCAATGGCACTAAAATGAGTAGTTCAGCCCATAGTGACAAATTCGACATTCGGGAATTATTCGGATGGACAATAATACAGAATTCGGGAATCATTCGGAGAATTTGATCATTGAATCGGAAATGATTCGGTAGAAAAACAAAATTCGTATCTTAAATCGGGAATAATTCGGTAATTAATTGTTCAGGTTACAATAGTTTTAAGTGTATAAAATTTGTAAACTATGTAACGGAAATGACAAAAATGTAAGAACTCTTCTGCTCTTTAGATGATGGGTAAAAAAAAAAGGGAGAGAATGTATGGCAGTGTTACATAATTATGTCTTGTTTAATCTAAACCTATTTGCTTTTGCTTAACTTAACCAAGATTCGTAGGGTGGTCCGATGGCATGGACGTGGGTAATCAGACGGTAGCACCCAGGTTCGGAACCAAGGGAATGCTATGCTCCTCTTGCTTTTCAAGATAGGAGAGAATAGCTTTAAATCGCGATAAATTCGCAATCAACTCGCGAATCTTTCAAATATTCACGATAAATTCGCGTTTAGAACTTTTCAGAAATTTATCGCGATAAATTCACGAATATCGCCAATTTATCGCGAATATTGTTACTATGGTTCAGCCCATCATTACAGAGATAGGAAAGTGGAGAGATGGAACTTCCAGAGTAAATGATCAAGTTCCTGTCCATGCCCTCAAAGGCTTAGAGCCTTGGACCATGTAATTTCCTTCCGCTAAGGAAGTCAATCAGAGTGAACTTGAGGCCTTGATGCCCTCACCACCAACAAAAGACTGTCATTGAGAGTCTAGTTAAAAAAAATGTTGACTATAGGGATCGTCAAGACTAGCTCAAGTCCTTTTGATCTATACCATGTACTCTTGTAAAAAAGAAAGATGGTACCTGGAGATTCAGCATGGACTATAGAGCTCTTAACAGCCTTATCATCAAGAACAGGTACCTAATTTCCATAATTGATGAACTTTTAGAGGAGTTACATGGAGCCCATCTATTTTTTAACGTTGATTTAAGGTTAAGATACGATCTAGGCCTGGCAAAATGGGTGAGTGGGTTGGGTTTGGATTTGGGATACATGGGATTGGGTCAAATGGGTGATTGACCCATATAGACCCATTTATTTGTCGGTTAATTGGGTCAATTATTAAATGAGTTGGTTTAAACCATTATACCTATTTACACCCATTACACCGTCCAAGTTAGCCCTTCGTTTTTCCGGCGACGTCGCCTGAGCCAGGTGACCGGCGTCGCCCCCAGCCCTCTCCCCTTGCCCATAGCTGCCCCTCTACCGGTGCCACGTCCGCTTCTAACTTCGGATGCAACCTCGCTGCCTACCCTTCTCTTTCCTCCTTCCCTCCCTCCTTACCCGTTAGATCCCCGCTACCCGACGTCGCTCCGTCCAGTTTCTCACCGATCGGCCATCAGATCGGCTGCTTCGTCCACCACCGATACTCAAGGTCCTAGCGAACAACGACCAGATCACCACCCTCAACGCACAACCCCAAATCCAAACTTCGCCGCCACCATTTCAAATCCAAACGTCATGGGTTGAAGATCGATCATCTATCTCCCAAAGGCTTTCTAGATCTGAGCCAAGATCCATGCCTTCGTCGGAATTATTAGGTGAGGGCGTCGCTGCAGTGATACCAGTGGTGATGAATCACTGCAGTGACACCGGTGGTGATGAAGCCACTGCGTTGGCGGATATTGGGGGAGTGGCCACAGCGACGGTGGTGGTGACGAAGCGGCAACGAGGAGTGGAGGTGAGCGGACGTCGCGGGTGAGTGGAGATGACGATGGCGGCGAGTGACGGTGAGCTTGGTGGCTTGCTCAAGGAAGAAAGAGAAGAAATGGATGGGTGTGGTATTAGGCGGGAGAAAGGAACATATAATTAAGTTATGTGGAAAGTTACTAGTCAAACAAGTAAAAAATTACTGTAAAAAAGTGTTGATGGTTATATGGGCACCCATTTATAAACCATAAAAATCAATGGGTTGGTGGGTTGCAAAATATTTGACCCATTTATACCCAATTATATAAATGGATGGGTTTGAGTAACTTTTAAGTGGGCGAATTTGGGCGGGTAAACAGGTTTGGGTTGTGATTGTCATCCCTACATCCAATCAGACTAAAAGAGGATGATGTTCATAAGACGGGACTAAAAAATGCCCTTGCCGCTTTTAAGCCTTGATGAATGTAAGTGTTCGAGCTCTATTTGAGAAAATTTATGTGTGTTCCTTGATGATATCATCAATCGTGGTTTATAGCTATAACTTGGAAAAACAACCAAGACACATAGGATTGGTTCTGGACCTCTTAACGGCTAATCAAATGTGTGCAAAAAGGAGTAAATGCGCATTTGCTTGAATACTCGTTGACTGGACCATAATATTTCTCTTGAGAAGGTAAATGCTGACCAAGAAAAAGACTTGCGTATGAAGTTTTAGCCTAGATCAACAAATGTTAAAGCTCTTAAGAGGATTTCTTGGACTAACAGGGTAGTATAGAAAGTTTTTGAGGGGTTATGGGATTATAAGCAAATCCCTTAAGGAGCTCACTAAGAATAATACAGTCCATTTAGGGCCGAAAGCCGAGGCTACATTCCACAAACTCAAGACAACCATGACTACCACTTTAGTCCTGGTATTCCTTGACTTCTTTTGTAGTGGAAACTGATGCATGTTACACGTGGATTGGGGCTATCTTAATGCAAGATCATAAGCATGTTGTTGCCTACCTATAGCAAAGCTTTGGCACCAAAATATGTTAAATAATATACTAGATTCTACGCCAAAAAATAAAGAAGAGAATCGAAAAATCAATAACAGAAAACAAAGGCACACAAGACATAAGATTTATATGTGGTTCGACGAAAACATACTCCACGGTGATAGCAGAGATTTCATTATGTCTGACTATGAGATTACAGATCTTTGTCTTTCTCAACAAACTCTGTCAAAAAATGACTCTTCTCTCTTGTCTTTAACACAATACAAGATAACTTATATATACTTAGAGATAAGTAGTGACCTTCTCTAAATAACGAATGTGGGACAATACGACTTATATACTTAGGGCCAAGTCGCGATTTATTCTGAATAATCGATGTGAGACACCCACACATTCTAGATTTTTTTTATCCAAGAAAAATTATCACAAGTCTCCACCTTGGCTTGGATAAAACAAGCCACAAATAACCTGAAAATACCATATACTGCTACCACACCTGCCCTCTACCACACTTAGAGCATAAGCAACCATATCCGCATATCTATACTTTTGAGGATGTCAAAATTTCTCTTCTCGATCTGTTTCTAGCAATGCTATACTGCAGTTCCTGAGGTTCTTCATTCTTTCGGTAAAATAAAAACCATCTTCTTTATCTATAGGAATTTTAGGCAAAGAATCTGGAGCTCGAACCTTTAGCTCCACCTTCTCCTTGGCACTGTTGTCTTTCCCTGCATCAATTAACTCCTCATTTTTAGAAAACATCGAAGACTCATCAAATGTCACGTCTCTGTTAATTAGGAACCTGATAACTCATAATCAGGACACCACAATCGATACCCTTTTACCCCACTTACATAACTTAAGAAAATGCTTATTCGCTCTCAGCTCAAGTTTACCTTCATTAACATGAGCATAAGCAAGACAACCAAATATCCTCAAATTTTCATAATTAGCATGCTTACTAGACCAAACTTCTTTAGGAGTCTTGCAATCAATTGCAGTTGATGGAGACCTATTCGCCCAAAATTCCCTTGATAACCCGACATTTGAAAGCATACATCGAGCCCTCTGAAAGATAGTCATATTCATTCGTTCTGCAATCCCATTCTGTTGTGACGTTTTTCTAACAGGACGATGCCTCACTATACCTTCATTCTTGCAGAACTCAGTAAACTCATCCAAACAGAATTACATGCTATTGTCAGTCCTCAAGCATTTAATCTCTTTGTGCGCATCTTCATCCTCCATAAACTAAAATCGTTCGATCCATCAAACTTCTCCAAATCATACTTCGTCAAAGTATTTGACATAATTGCAAGGTGCTTTCAATCTACTGTGAACCTCAGCTCTAATACCACTTATTAAATAATATGCTAGATTTCGCACCAAGCAATGAAGAAGAGAATCGAAAAAAAATAACAGCAAACAAAGACATACACGACACAAGATTTATGTGGTTCGGCGAAAGCCTACTCCACGGTAGTAGTAGCGATTTCATTATGTCTGGCTATGGAGATTACAGATCTTTATCTCTCTCAACAAACCCTCTCAAATAATGACTCTTCTCTCTTTTCCTTAAACACAATAGAAGACAACTTATATATATTTAGAGATAAGTAGTGACCTTTCGTAAATAAACGATGTGAGACAAGACGACTTATATACTTAGGGCCAAGTCACTATTTATTCTGAATAACCGATGTCGAAGATCCACACAATCTGGGTTTTTTATCCACGACAAATTATCATAAAATATTTGAGTCTATCCACATATGAGGAGGAGTTGCTAGCAATAGTTCTAGCCACTACCAAATTGTATCAGTGTCTATCCCATGGGCATTCCATAATTAAGACAGATCATAAGAGTCTTAAATTCTTTCTAGAATAGATAATGACCACTATCATTCGACAAAGATGGCTCACTAATATGTTAGGATGGACTATTGAATTACCTATAAGAAATGGGCCAAGTATTAGGCAGCTGATGCTTTGTCAACAATCTTTGAATTTGACCAAGAACATTAGGCCCCGTACGCTTATCATATTCGTTTTCTGGTTTAGCAATGATGACGAAAAAGATTCTTTTTTTGCGTATTTTTACCATTTTCTGTTTTCGTTTTGGATAAAATTATTCAAATAGTAACAAAAAACTGAAAACACCTAAAAGGCGTTTTCAGCTTTTTTCACTCAAACTTAACCCAATATAAGAAAAATGGTTAATTACTCACGGCACCCCTGAGGTTTACCCTAAAATACACACGGACCCCCCTATCTTTTGAAAATTACACTCCGCTACCCCCAGGTTTGTACCCGCATTTCACGGAGCCCCACAAAATTGACGGGGACCCTAACTCCGTCTAAAGATTCTCTGATACCTTACTTTTTGGATTTTTCATCCCCAAACTACCCTCCCTTTCTTGAATAAAAAACCATATTGCCCTTTAGTGTTTTTCTTCTTCTTCTTCTTCATTATCTTTCTCCTCTGCAGGCCCATGTCGAGAAATAAGGAAAACCGTCCGGCTACCGCGCCGGCAACTGTCCCTGCCACCGCTCCTTCATCACCACAATCCACCACCGACCAACAACGTTCGGCGACCCCACCGGCAGTGGCCCTGTGACCGCTATCCCCATTACCACGACCCACCGCCGGCCACATCGCAATCGCAGGCCATCCACAACCATAGTGGCACACTTTCGGCCGCCGACCACCGCCAATCATGCCAAACCACCAATGGCCATTACCGGCAACACCATTCCGGCGAACTAAATCATCCAGATCCCAGCAAACCCACGACCACCAACCGCCATAGATCTTTACCGAAAAACCCACAACCACCCAAAACCTTACCAGCAAACCCAAGACCACCCACTACTCAACACCCGCATGCAAAGACCACACACTGCTCGTCGCCGATTCGAATCTGGCCGATCTGCTTTGGCATCCTTTTTCGCGATCTGCTTTGGCCAATCCAACTCCTGTGTACTAAAGACCCACCTGAAACAAACTCACCATCGTCGCCGTTGGGTTCAATTTCGCAACCTTGAAGAAACGGGATCGATTTTGATTCAGTTTTTCCCTCTGTACCAACTCCCCTCTCTCCCCTGTCTTGAAGTCTGTAACTCAAGAGACACTGTAGTTATATATGAGGGCAGAAACGTCTTTTTATGACCAGCCGTTAACCCCGTCAAAGAAATCTAGATTTTTGGGGAGGAGTGTAATTTTCAAAGATAGTGGGGTCCGTGTGTAATTTAGGGTAAACCTCAGGGGTGCCGTGAGTAATTAACCCTAAGAAAAAATAGCTAAATTTTTTTTTGTGAAAATGATAAAAATACAAGAACGGATTTTCAAACTGAATATGAAAATCATGAAAATGAAAACATAAAACAAATATGATAAGCGTACGGGCCTTACTTTGTTGCAATCTCAGCTACCACACCTGTTGGAAGCACGAACTGTAAGCAAGCCTACAAAACGATGAAAAGGCATCTGACATCATAGCCTATCTTTTCTTTGATTCAAACTAGCCTTTAGACTACATTTCTTCTTAAGGTAATATCAATACCATGGCAAATGTTATGTCGGTAGTCAACATAATCCACTCCATCACTATGGGAGGGCACTGTGGGCGTGTTAGTCACACTAAAAAGGATTCATTCTACTGGCTGTTGAAGATTAACGATAGGGTTGTAGCTTGAGGTAAACCATGTCGATTTTCTTCCTCAAATGACCTCTCGGTCTTTCTTTTATCAGTAATTTGTTTCATTCTTGCTTTGACACTACTCAAATTAAACTTTAATATTCTAATCAAATGAGCTCTTTCCCTGCAAAAATTGATCCACTGTGGCCACCTTGGTCATTACTTGGTAATGTAAAGAGAGCTAGGTGAAAAACTGTATAAGTACCATATACTTTGGTACTTAAAAGATACTGTAATGCCTTAGATAGTTGCATATAAATTGGAAATCTCGAAGGATGCCCAGATCTACCATGTATTCCATGTTTCGTTGCTAAAAAGTAAGGTGTGAACCAATGATCCTACCATCACCTCCATTCCAACATATCACTATGATGACAGTGAGCCTAAAGAACCTGAAATTATATTCGATAAAAGGGTTATTAAGAGGATGAATCAGGAACAAGTACTAAATTAATGGAGTTGAGACTCAGCCAAAGATGCTACCTGGTAAAACTCTAAGGAAATCTTCAATTTTTGAAATTAGATCCTTGATAGCAATGATATGTTCAAAGGAGGGTGACTGTTACGAAAATGAAAGTTACGAGAAGTACGTTACCGCTGCAATTGAAAGGCTGGGACAACTCAACACAGGGAAGAAATTGTTAAATGAGGACATAAAATGGATTTCAATGAATTTTTAATCTTGTTGTCAAAGTTGGTAGTTGTTGGAGCTGCGGAAAAATGTAATTACCTTAGGGAACTGGTGATATAAATGTGAGCGTAGGATTGTGTGAGAGGTGTGAAGAACTCTGTTACGTTCATCATCGTCGACTAATTCTTATTTCATTTCCTGCATTGTCTCTCCCTTAGCTATATTTTATTTTCCGTCCAAAACCAGTCCAATATATTTTATTTTCTGGTTGTTCAATATATATGGCATTCAGTTTGCACAATCTCAGCATTTACCTTGCATGTGCCTTTGAATAATTCGATCGTACAAGTCAAGGAAATTAGAGAAGTGATATTGATAATGGACAATATACAAATCATATTCTTATAAACAAGAAAAAGTAACATATGATTAGATAAACTTCCCCATATAAAAATGTTGTGATGTACATATATTTTCTAGCTAATTCTGAGAAAGGTAGGGGTGCAAATAGGTTTCTATAGAATTTTGGGGAGAATTATAGAATTCTAAAGATATTCGATAGATAGGATTCATCACTACCCCATGTAGAAGGTGGAATAGTATAAATGGAGAGTATGACTTCAGTTATAATCATTCACCAGTTATTCATCAGGGTATTAACATATTTTTCTTTCCTTCCTTTTTGCCAACTGTCTCCTTATCTGTTCTTCTTCTTCTTCTTCTGTGAACATTGCCGGTGTGTACTCACCAAATAGGGATGGCAAAAAAATTCAAACCCGCGGATCTCCGCCTCGCTCCGCCCGCCCCGGTAGGAGCGGGTTATTTTGACTTTAACGAGGGTCGTGGGGTGGGTATGGTATTTTTTTAAAAAACCCGTAGCGGGTTGGGGTCGGGTTTGGTATGCACTCAAATCCGCCCCGCCCCGGTATACCTACCATAATTCTTTAGTTAATCTTAGCCGTCCCTATGATACCCCATATATATGTTCTTTTCCTTGCAAATCCTAATCTCAACCTTCTTACTCAGTCACTATCCACCGCAGTACCGCACCGCACGATCTGCCCATTCTCCACAACTCCACCGCTGCATTACCACTGCCCATTCTCCACTGCTGCTGCCTTACCGATGCCTTACCAGTACCGCACAATCTGCCCATTCTCCTCCACCGCTGCCTTATCGACGGTAGCTCGCACCCACCCACCCGAGCTACGCACTGATTTCCTCCATAAACTCTTCGATCCCGTGGGCTTCTACCCAATTCGGGTCGTATTCAAAGGATCGCTACGCAATTCCATCTACAATAGACGGTTGCGAACTTGCGGCGGCATCATCGCCGGAGTAGGTATGATTTCGTTTTCATAAATTTTGTCTGTTGATGAAATTTGTTGATGGAATTTGTTGGCGAATTTTTTGCCGGAGTAGATATGATTTCGTTCTCCAGCGGCATCATCTCTGTTGCAGGAGTAGATGGAATTTTTTGCCGTAGTTGATGGAATTTTTTGGCGAATTTTGAAGTGGATGTTTTTCCAGAGTTGTCGTGAGAAGTTAAGCAACTACAAGACGTTCTCAGGGGGAGTCATGTAGCAACTCACACTGCGAGGGAGGACAACCTTCTAGCCCTACTCATAGCTTGGGGTACTATTAATTGGCCATGGAAATGGACGATGCTGGATTAAGTAAAAAACTGTAGAGCTTGCCAAAGGCGTGTAATTTAGTCCGCACATTTTTGCATACTTTGGGAGCTCCATATCCTTTCCCTGAATGGTGCTTAGACCTGTTTAAAAATCTTACACCAGCTAGTCGAAGCAAAGAGTGGATATTGGTAAACACCAAACAATTTACTAGATGGATATTTGAGCTATGTTGTAATTTATTTGAACTCTATTGTAATTTACTAATTCTTCTTTAAGATTTTTAGACATTAATCTGATGTGTGTAGTTTATTTCTTGTGACACAGGTGTAAGTTTTATTGTAATACATGTTTTAAAAAGTGTGGAATATTTGCTAAAATCAAGCAGAACAATTCGGGTCGGGTCGGGTTAGTTTCGGGTTTTTCGCGCGCTATAGCGAGGAGGGGGGGGGAGAACGGGGAGGGTTCGGGTTTCTTAAATCCACATAGGATCGGTTATGGTATTTTATATACATAACCCGGTGCGGGACGGGGTGGGGCTGGGCAAAGTTCAGTAACTAGCGGGGCGGGTTCGGATTTTAGTAGATCCGCATCCGACCCGCCCCATTGCCATCCCTATCAACAAAGGCTCGAGCGAGGTGAGTGGTTCCAGTGTGTGTGTCCATCTCTACATAGTAGACGTATAGTTAACTGCATCATGATCTAATGTTTATATTTATTCACATAGATGATTTGCACTTGAGTAGTTGTAAGAAACAACTGGATACTTACTTGCAGTCACATCTTCAATCTCAGAAGATGTTTCAGATAAATATCTTTGAGGGCAAATTACTTATCTCACGTAACAACCCCGACTTAGAAAACCTTCTTCCTAGGTTGGAGCTTTTCGCTATGCATGTCATCAAATTAATTATGCAATTCAGTAGAGTTTCACCCGAGCTTTCAATATTGAGTGAAACGTCATGTTAAATCGGTTTGTATATGACTTCATCAAGGTCATAACTTTAGGGCAGACAATAAGTCCCTTAAAGAAACAGTTATGAACTCCCCACTGGTTGGATAAACAATACAAGGACTCACCACCAAGGATGATATTATTATAGACGACAAGTCTTGCTTGTGGTAATAGGGGAAGAGGTGGGTGAAGCTTTTAAGGAGTGAGGTTTAGATTGTTATCGGCCTCTATAACCTCACTAGTTCAAACATTGGGTTCTCCGGCATTCTTAACAAATGTTACTATGTATGACAAGCTGAAAGTGAATAATGTATTCATAAAAACGCAAAAGATAATGGTCCAACATTGAAAGAGCGTCCGATTTGCAATTCTGTGTCATTTAGTAAAAAATTATCACATTGTCCTTGCCAAAATTTATTTTAATTTTGTCTGGAAGTAGCATTAATAAGTCATTACATGGTATAATCTAATTCTTATCCAAAACTACGCCTATGCCATGCATCATCAAAGCTGCAAAATTAAATCAAAAGGAATTACTTAGATTGGATCAAGACATGGATTATATACATGAGAAATTACATCAACAAAAGGACATATCATTCATCTTCATTTTATCGATAAAACAGATGTGACAACAAATTATCATTAAAGATAGTGTATAAGATACTAAGAGCCTGTTTGGGATTGATTAAAAAAAGCAGATTCTGCTTAAATCTTAATCAGTTTTCAAAATCTGATTTAATCAGAATCAGTTTGCTGTTTGGCAAAAGTAGTTGTTAATTAGATTAAATTTATAAAAAGTGTTTGGATAAAAAGTACTTAAATCAGTTTCACTATAACAAAATGACCATAGAGGGCATTCAATAAACAATTTTTATAATATCCATGCAACATTAACATAACTTTTATTCGTAAATAATTATAATGTCCAAATAAATTATGAAAATAACTATTTTCACATCCTACAAAAGTTGTTACCTTTTATTTTAAATTAAAAAACATAAACAATCTCACGTTATTGCTTATAGTACGATAACATTCCAAAATTACAAATAAAGTTTATCTTGCGCTAAAAAAAAAAAAAAATTATCTAGCAGAAATTGCATCACAGATAGCATCACGAACATTAGCATTGAAAAAAAGGTTAGCAGGGAAGAGATAAACTCCAGCAATTATCTAATTAATTAAGGGGTATGAGAGGTCTTTTTGTAAAAAATATAGGGATAGGATGGTAAATTACATGGTCAAACCTGATTATAGAAAAAGTGATTATTTCATAATCCTCACTTTTGAGGATTATGGATTAAATCAGTTTTTAACTTTTGGAGATGAATTAAATCTGTTAATCTCTTTTGCCAAACACCCACAATCCTGATTTAATCTAGATTAAATCAGGTTTGACTAAGATTTAATCAATCCCAAACACCCTCTAAGTATTTGTGCATGTAGTGTACAAGATACTAAGCGTTTGTGATGTAACAGAATCGTATTGTCCCTGTCAAATTTAATGTAATTGCATCTCAATGAATTACAGAATTAATACTTCCCTTCCTTTCCTTTGCTATTTAAAAAATCCTTGAATTAGATCCGGGGCTTTTACCCTTCTTCACTTGAGTTTCGAGTGTCTTCAAGAGAATTGTTGATTTTGTTGTCATGAAGATGCTCGATCCGTGCTTATGTTCTCATTCAAAAAGTGGTTGGATGGGTAGCCAAGAAGATAATTTTAAAAGAAATATTTGTGTTGACGTTCGTCCCTTCTTGCGTGCTTTTGTCCGGCAATCAAAGAATTGTAGTAATAGGTGCGCTAATGTTGATATGATAGTTTGAGAAATGGTAAGCTATCATCTCCTCAAACTCCTTATACAAAAAAGAGAAAAAGGGCCCCGGGGGAGGGGGGGGGGGGAGAGGGCGGACATGAGGTATTATTATCATATCTTGCAATCACGCAGCAAATGAAACTCTTAATAAACTTTATGAAGCCTTGTCGAAGATTTTTACAAACGAAAGAACAGTCGATTCCAATGTACTTGATTAGCACAGAGTCTGATTCAAAGCAATGTGAGGAGCCTAACGTATCAATACCGAAGATAAGTACAAGAAATTGAGGCCGTTGAAATTTTATTTGAATATAGCCTATTTATTGTCCAATGGGCCAATGGGGTAGCGAACCCACTATTTTGTGCAAGAATAATTTGTATGGGCGGGCTGGCATTCGACAACATCAGCTCGCAAGAAGCCCACCCGTAATTAAATGGAACAAACTCAACAAAGCCGTTTAGGACTTGGAATCCGGTGCGAAGTGGGCCGAGCTCAGGCTCTTGACTTAACTTATAAGCTCAGCCCGTCCGCTGGACAGCCTGGAAAGTTCGATCTATAAAATTATTAGTCATGCTTCCTATCCAACATTTGTTGGCTTTTAAACCAAAAAAACAAAAAGAAAAAAGAAAACATTTGTTTGCTATTGGAAAATTTGTGTTTACCATATTATTACATTGGTTTTGCCCCTTGACTTCTGTGTTTTTGTAAAATAAATTTAGTGAATGTAAAGATTTTATCCTAACTTAATTTAGCAACCGACATATTTATGAACTATAGTCATATTTGAGTTCGATTCAACGTTTACATGGTAGTAGATTTATAATAGAAGCTGCCAAAAGAGTTATTGAAAATGATAAAATGAAGCGGAGGGAGTACTTATCTACATTTTTTTAGAAATTAATGTAATTTACAGCTGGGAATGAGTAAGAAAAATACTAGTAATAAAGCATACAGATAAAAAGAGCACAAAAATTTTAGGAAGCATGCAGTAATTTTCACGTTTGTGTGGTTTTTATGGTACATACCATCCAGGATGCGTTTGCCTCACTTGCAATTTGTTTTTTTTTTTTTTTGAATTTTCACGCATGCGTGTAGGTAGAAGTCGCACATCTACTTAGGCAATTAGCTTATAATTTTGCTTTTTGGTTGAACTTTGAATCTTATCATCAACAATATCAATGCAATCACAAATGTCTAACGCGGGATTTGATTAATTTGTACTAGCTCCATAGAATTCCGAGTAAACCCAATATGTGTCACTTGTCTTTGAACAATTCTTCTTATAGAACGTAGATCTTTTATAAACGACTTTGAATGCCGGCAAGTCAAGAGAGAAAACGACCCATCTTCTCAATTTCCACACATCTCGCAAAGTCCTCATTATGGGCGAGAACTGAGAAGAGCCATGCGATCCTTAGCAGTTGTGTGGAATTATTATATAAACAAAACTGGGTTTGACTAACCCCAAACTGTAGCTCACCTCACATGCCATTTCATGTCATTGAGGAGCCAAACTAAAACATAATCCAACTTGCCTCTCTTCCTCTTATCTTCTTTGGGAAAAAGTCTTCGCTTTAAAAAAAGTCTAAATATAAGATGATTGATGTTATCTTCACATTATTTATCTTCAAATGAGTTTACTTAATCAACTGAATTATAGAAGGGAAACTGCAAGGTAGATGGTTTTGCTGTTGACCCAAAACCGCGTCTTAGAGTAACAAAAGATGTATTGGCACATTCAGTGGACTCTCTCGTGAACGACACGATATAATCCGTCAACGAATCGATTCAATGGAAATTTTCAAATTTGTCGTGGGTGACCTATATTTGCATGTGTGAGAACTCCCCCAAAAGGAGAGAGTTGCTCAATTTAAAATCACATGTAGGGTTAATTTTTTGTACCTTTATTGTTGGAAAATTTTCAATATTTGGACACTTGGAATCCAGAGTTTGCACTTCAAGTTGAAATGTACAAAAATAATTATTTAATCTCATTAATATGCAAGGGATATAATATCCCAAAGTTAGGCATTTAATAAGAATTGAAAAGAGACATAAATCATAAATGTGGATTCTCACATTGTTTGGGAAATTGAAAGACCAAGGGTATCTAAGTAGTCACGTGACATGCCTTATTTTTCTAGAAACACAAAGTATGCACGACTAAGCATACGCACATGTGTGGTGCACCACACACGCGCGCGGTTGCTCCTCCGGCGTAGAGGCGCTATTAGCACATTATACACAGGCTGATGGCAATGGATTTAGAAAGAATTGTCTTGGTGTCTCTTAGCTTTATGGCTGTCAAATAACACCTGAAGAGTCATCTAACTGCCAAAACTATTTGCACATGTTCAAGGCACCTGTATGTAGGTGCATTATATAAAAGGGATGATAGCAATGCATTTCTCACTTCATTTCTCTCAAAATTCTGTTTGTTGATTGTTTTTGCTGTGATCAATAAAATTTTGGCAACAATAAGAGCTCAGGCAATAGGGAGGGTAGCGGAGGAACCTGCCCAGTCATGCTACAGTCAACACACCTCGAATCTGACTGTCCAAACGTTCAAGAAATTCCTAATTGGGGGGAGCAATCATAGCCGTCACCGTCACCGCGATGTTAAACTCGTTTTCGTTCAAACTTTCTCCAACGAGCTCTTGAGCAACAAGATGTGTCAATTAGAATTTATGGTAACACATTGAAAGACATTAATTAGCGACAACTAATAGCGGGAACACTTGATCCCTAAAGTGTTCCCACGAGTGTCACTGATGAGAGCTAGCGACGGTATTGTGTAACTAAAAGGCGAGTTGGAGGGAGAAAACGCCATACACCCAAAACATGCTTCCACATGCAGTGCCGCAGTGGGCTTGATGTAGGCTGAAAATTGTAGGGAGTTCTCTTTACTCCAGGCCGCCTAACCCTTATCGTCTGTAACAAGAATTCATTACTAAAGCATTTGGTGGAAAAAATTTCAAACACTTTCGCAGCCATTGCAAAATGTGCAGTGATCCAGTTTTTGGCTAAAAGTTCAGCTATAAAAGCCACCAATGAACTTTAAGACCCAAATTTTTGTGAACAATAGGAAGTCAAATCTGCTAATCTCAAGTCTTTTAATTCTGGGATACGCATCAAACTCTGATTGGTACAGGCAATTACAAAATATTATCCACATTGAGACGAGTGCAAACTTAAATATATAATAGCAAAAATGGTCAGATATCTAAAATATTTGTATATACTACTAACAGCAAATTTGCGTGGACTTTTACAAATTCAGCATGACCTTCGAATGAATAGGCCTTGCACCTTACTACTACTCAATTAGTTCCTGGAAACCCCCTTTCTAGCTAACAAGCATGAGAACCTTACTAACTCTTTTCTTGATTTCTCTCAGTTTACATGCCATTTTGTGCAACACACAAAGCTCTCAAAATGGCTCCTCCGAATTCCAAGTGGGCGTGGTTCTCGATTTGGATTCACCGGTAGGGAGCACGGGACTAACCTACTTGTCCATGGCTCTCTCAGATTTTTATTCAGCTCACAGAAACTA
This sequence comes from Escallonia rubra, assembly GCA_033065855.1. Classification (NCBI taxonomy): domain Eukaryota; kingdom Viridiplantae; phylum Streptophyta; class Magnoliopsida; order Escalloniales; family Escalloniaceae; genus Escallonia; species Escallonia rubra. Next base: position 188,236 of record JAVXUO010002762.1, read on the forward strand.
CACAACTAAGTTGGTTCTTCATGTTAGCGACTCCAGAGGAAATGTCATAGATGCTGCTACTTCTGGTAAATACCACCACTTGAATTCTTGCCTTCATAGCTGGATCCTAGATTTTGGTTCAAGTTATGATCTTAATAGTTTGTATGAAGGGATCTTTCTTCTCTAATCCCTCTAGGCTGATCACATCTGACATTTCCTTTGGGCTTGCTGCAACCATGATTGTAGCAATCCGTTATGTTGCAACCCTGGCGTTATGACGTTGCCAGCCACGTCTTTTATGCGTGAAATTATTCAAGAAGCACTTTTGCATTTACTACATATAAAAGTGTCACTAAATATGGCTTGCAGCAAATTCTTTTTCCATCACTGGTTTGCAGCAAAATCTTTCTACAACTACGCACGCAGAAAGTCATTTTCTGCTTAGCTAGGTCCTCAACCCTAAAACTACTGTTCCCCAATATGTGACCTCTCTCTGTATGGCCATGCCTGTTGAGATTTAACACCCCGCAGCCGCCGCCGCCCATCCCAACGCCCTTGCTTCGTTTACGATGAAATAAACTTTGACATATATATCTTGATCACAAACAAAACGATAGGACCACTTTGATCTTGATCACCTGTTTTGCCGTATGAGGTAGAGAATGTATGCAGTTCTAAAGGACGGAGATCTTTTGCTAAATTGTCAATAACTATTGATTGAGAGTTGCTATCCACCTTCAATAAACCTATGAGACAAATACTTGGTCAACTTCAATATTTTTTCAGATAGCTTTCCATTACATATTCACATAGTTAGGGCATATACATGTAATAGCGCGTATATATGATCCGCAAAGTTTCGTGCTCGAATATTTTGGATGCATTGATTCTAATGTAAGTATGATCAAAGATTTGTAGAACAAAGTTGAGGTATCATTTAAACTAACTGATTCTGTGTATGATTACAGCTCTATCCTTGTTGAAAGATGAAAGAGTGGATGCAATAATTGGTCCTCAAAAATCTGTACAAGCCAATTTTGTGATGGATCTTGGAGAAAGAGCCCACGTACCGATCATCTCTTTCTCAGCAACAAGCCCTTCTCTTCTTCCTCAGCCTCCTAATTATTTTTTACAAACAGCACAAAGTGATGACACCCAAGTTGGGGCCATTGCTGCCATAATCAAATCCTTCCAATGGAAAGATATTGTCATGATATTTGAGGACACGGTATATGGGAAGGGTATTGTTCCATATTTGGCTAACGCATTGCAGGACATCGATGCCAGATTTTCTTATAGAAGTGTTTTTCCTCTTTCGGCTAGCGACGATTTTATACTCAAAGAGTTGTACAAGATGATGACAATGCAAACACGCGTATTTGTGGTGCAGATGTCACATTCGCTTGCCGCCCGCCTCTTCTTGAATGCAAAGGAAATAGGAATGATGAACAAGGGCTATGCATGGATATTGACAAGTGGCCTAATGGATATATATACGTCAATGGAGCCGAATGTCAAGGAAGCCATGCAAGGTGTCTTGGGTGTGAAGCATCAAATCCCACAACCAGTAAAACAAGGCAAGACAAGCATTGTAGGTATATGGGCATATGATACCCTTTGGGCATTGGCTATGGCTGCTGAAAAAGTTGGAGTTAAGGAGCCAGTTGCGTTTGACACTACAAGCACTATGAATTCTACAAACGTATTTAGTTTCGAAACCTCGCAAACTGGTCCCAAACTTCTCAAAGCGATGTTGGAGACATGGTTCAAGGGACTTGGTGGTGATTTTCGTCTGGTCAAGGGGCGAGTAGTGCCTTCACCATTCCAAATAATAAATGTCGTTGAGAAAGAGGAGAAGGAGATAGGAATTTGGACACCCTCTCAAGGAATTTCGTGGGTAACAAGCAATTCTACTTCAACCAAAAACTTGAGGGGTATTATATGGCCCGGAGAATCGAATGATGTACCTAAGGGATGGGAAGTTCCAACTAGTGGTAAGAAGCTGAGAATTGGAGTGCCGGTGAAATCAAGTTTTACAGAATTCGTAAAAGTGGACTGGGATCCTCTAACAAATTTACCAGAAGTCAGTGGCTATGTTATAGAAGTATTCGAATCTGTCATGAAAGCATTGCCATATGCTGTACCATATGAATACATTCCCTTTGTGAAGACTGATTATACAAGTGGTGGGAGTTATTACAATGATCTCGTTTATCAAGTTTATCTTCAGGTCAGTTTCTACTTAAATACAATATTCCTTCTTGCATTTTGAAACTTAAGCAAACTTATCAGTGATCTAAATATATTGAGTTGAGCTTGCGGCAATTAAGACCCGAAATACGGGACATGATTGCATTGTTTCCTTCCTCTGAATCTAATGTCATTTTTCCATACGACATTAATATAGTGAAGGTTTTGTTTCGTTTTCTGATGCGGAAAGAAACTTGATGCGGCTGCGGGAGATATTACAATCACCGCCAACCGATCACTGTATGTGGACTTCACATTGCCATATGCAGAAGGAGGTGTTTCTATGGTAGTGCCTGTTTCTTACGAGGATGTGAACAACAAGTGGACCTTCTTGAAGCCCTTAAGGAGGGATCTATGGGTAACGAGCATTGGTTTCTTTATACTCACTGGTTTTGCGGTTTGGGTTCTTGAACACAGGATAAACGTTGCGTTTAGAGGTCCGCCTTCGCAACATGTTGGCATGATGCTTTGGTTCCCCTTCTCCACACTAGTTTTTGCTCACAGTTAAGTATTGTTGTTACTCTTCTGAATAAGGGATTTCCAATTATGCTTTACTTTTCTTTCGGTTAGTCGCATTTTTCATAATTTCCTTTCTTTCTTTCTTTATGCACAAAGGATCCCCGGAATGGTAATTTGACTTAGATCGGTTATATATCTGGTTTTCAAGTTTTGTGTCACTAGATGTTAGGCAGCATGCCACTTCTGACCAAAAGCCACTTTTTATTGACAAAACTCATCGCTAGATTTACCCTAGCAAGGCCGTTAGGATTCATATTTAGCGGCATTCTATCCTTCCCTTACAAGGACCCTTATTTTCTGTTGTTACTTTTTTAAAAACAACTCTAAAAACCATAGCTACTAAGTAAACTACACGTATCATTGATTACACTGAAACACCACAAAAAGGCGAAGAAACTTTTTAAAAAGAGAAAACAAAGATTTGTCAAAAGTCCAAATATTAGAAATGCCATGCTAGTTTAACCAAAAAAGATCAAACGAAAACAAATCCACTTACTCTTTCTTTCTGTGGCTACTCGTTGTTACAATATTACAATTCTGTAATGTTTGGTGTCTAGCTTGCCCTTGATACTGATCAGGAGTTCAATTGTAGGAGAAAAGATACTAAGCAACTTTGCTCGGCTGGTAGTGGTGGTATGGGTATTCGTGGTGCTCATACTTAGTTCCAGCTACACCGCGAGCTTATCATCAAGATTAACGGTACAAAGGTTTCACACAACCGTCACAGAACTACAGGATCTTATCAAGAATCGAGACAGAGTTGGGCATGCAGAAGGCTCTTTTGTTGCTGACCTCTTGATTCACCTGGGCTTTAATAGGTCCAACCTCAGGTCTTGCAAGTCTGCAGAGGAGTGTAATGAAGCTTTGTCTAATGGAAGTCAAAATGATGGTATATCTGCCTTCTTTGGGACAACGCCTCACATCAACTTCTTCTTGTCAAAATACTGTAAGAAATACATGAAAGTCGGCCCTACTTATCCAACAGATGGGTATGCCTTTGTAAGTGATAGTCCTCTCTCTACCTCATCAATTATTAGGTGATTCATCATTTATCAATGGAAGGAAGCCATACATTCCTAAAACAGGTATAGGTTTGTATGGTTTCTCGTCATTGTAAAGCTATATGGGAAACGATTGTCCCATCACTAATTTATCAAATGAACTTGATGTCTCATCATTGTTAAGCTTATGCTGTTCGTAATTCAACATCACACAATAATGACTACAGGTTTTTTCAAGAGGTTCTCCTCTGGTATCTGATGTCTCCCGTGCGGTAATCAAAATCATAGACAATATGTCGGGCTATATTCCGACATGTACGGGCCCAGAAAACACTGTTGCATCAAACAGCATAAGCTTGGAGAGCTTTGCAGGCCTTTTTGGTATCACTGGAGGTGTCACCATGACATGCCTTTTGCTATTTTTCGTCATCTACCTCCTCAGGAACAAAGATCTTCTTCAAGGATCATCATTATGGTCGAGTTTGTGCGCTATGTGCAGACATTTTGATCAAAGAGACGTTTCATCTTACCCTTTTAGCAGGAACAAAGACTCCCAAGATCTCGAACTTGAAGATTTTAGCGTGTCTTCAGATTTTGGCAGTTCGCCAACTTTCCCCAGAAGTTCTCACTCCAGCGATTCTTGTGCAGAAGTTGAGGGAAGAGATGTGAACGATCAGACCATTCATTACAGCTCTGAGGACACAGTTATTGTACACCAATAATTAGTACAAGTTTGTCGAAGTTTTTAATTTCTTGTAGTTACAACCAACATATTTAGTAGCAAATTTTATTTTCGAAAATACTCTTGACTAAGAAAAAGACGTGATGGATGACATGACGTTGAGGTCATCGGAGATGATGCTCATGGCTTCTCAAGGTCTATACCATGGGGTAATGATTTCTTACTCCTCTATGAATTTCTAGGTGGAATTTTGACGTATAAAATTGAACTGTAATTACTAACAAATAAGTATGGCTTCATGAGTTAAACTGGCCGGGATCACATTGGTCAGTTTAAATAATTGATTATACGAGGCTGGGAAAAAGTCAAATGGGAGTTCAAAGTTCTACGAATGCTAATGCTCAATCATTTCTATGTTCTTGATGATTGATTTTAAAGGTCACAACGTTCTTGGTGGATTTAACAGATTTATACTAAAATATATGGACAGGTTCACCTTGAACCCGTATCTTCTCGGGCCTTACCTTGCAAAGATTTGCATGGAAAATCAAAATATACTGGAACACTACAAGCAACCAAGGACATATTAAACTTCCCACCATTATCTCCTTAGTGCATTCACTTATCCGTCTGGCCATCGACGATCTTGTTCAAGGTGGAACGACAATATGGTGATGAACTAATGTTGCAGTTCAAGGTATGGTTAAAGGGTAAATGAATCGTCAGGTCTCAATTGAGACCGTCAATCTGAATACTTCGTTTCATGTGCGGCCCCCTTGCTTTTCTGAAGTGGTTCAATTTCTGCAGAGTTTTTCTTCATCAAAGGATCAACTCGATTCTTAGTTAACCCTTTAAATTTCAGAGCCTTTGGTCCTCCCCAGTTATTGACTCTTGAAGTACAAGATTAAAAGTGAAATAAGAGCAGAGAAAGTCAGAATATCACACCATTAGTTCGATATGTGTTAAACATTCGTGTGTAGAAACATAGAGTCGTAATTTTTAAATGTGGCATGTACATTTAAACATATTCGATATATTACAGAGAATTTAGATGAGTTGGGTTCATAAAGGAACGTGATGCAGTTATAGACAAAGCATGTGAGGTAATTTATCTTGTGATGACGCTTAGTTCGAGTTATAAGAGAACGGAAAAATGATGGAAGTCGGTAGATAGTCAAGCTTAGAGAGGTGCGTTGGTTATTTTGTTACCAATAAATGGCAATGGTGTAGAAGATTGTGTTAATTATGGGCCAAATGTGGCGTAGAAGATTGTGTGAATGAGCCAGACGCGTCATGATGCAACACTGCACGAAATGATGTGGTAACACCGAGTTGAAATACCAAGACTGATGGCTGTTCAAATTTTCAGGAAGTGGATGAGCCAAGCTCATGAGACACTCCAAACTTACTGCTGGTCCAACATTTAGCATTCGCAAATTTTATTTTGTAAGGGGGAAATTTACATTTTGACTTCACGGTTCCATTTTGCCAAAATTTGAGGAATGAGCTCTAGATCTCGTGTCAACATAAAGAAAAAGTGAGGAACAAGCCTTTCACCAAAAAGGCTTGTTTGAAGCTCTTAGCTATTCTGTAAGCTTTGTCAAGTTCATTTTTACTCGGAATCATTAGTTGATATCTTTGAAAGTTGAATAATTCCTTAAGCTTGGTCAAGATTATTTTATTGAAATGATACTGTTTTTGGAGTTTTGGATAGAGAAATGCATCTTGATTTTATGATTACATAATCTAAACTTCCTGAAATAATGAACTTCTGTCCAACTGAATATCATATGATTGGGTACATAAAAAAGGTATGGAATTTGATATTCGGGAGGAAGCATGGAAATAATGAGTGAATGACAATTTTTTTCTTTGTAGGCCGGCTTCGATGACAATTTCCTGTCAAGTTTGTCGTAGGTAGGGCTGTAAATAAACAGAGTTGTTCACGAACAACTCGCTGTTCATTCCCTTTGGAACTCGTTCAGGTTCGTTCATATAATAAGTGAACCGAACACGAACACAATTTTAGAGTTCGTTTATTAAATGAGCCGAGTTTGAACATGATAGTGTTTGTTTATTAATGTTCGTGAACGAGAGAGCTCGTTTACTTAACGAGCCGAACACGAGCCGAGCCTTATAAACGAGCATCGGTTCATTTACCCATTAAATATATAATATATAACCTAAAATATCTAAATCTTCTTATCCTCTCTCTCTTTCTCTAATTTCTTTCCCTTCTCTCAGACCCTCCTACGCCCACACCACTGGCCACACCGCCGCCCACACCACCGGCGACACCACCAGCCACACCGCTCCCACACCACCGGCCACATCGCCGCCCACTGGCCACACCGCCGCCAGACCACCTTATATCTCGTTACAAGCCAAGTCCTCTCTTTTTGGTAACACAACCGGCTGTAATGCGCCTTCTCAAGACAGGCCACAAGCCCACAAACCAAATCAGGTATGATGATATTGGGGGTATGCGAAAGCAGATGGCTCAGATTCGCAAGCTGTTGAGCTTCATCGATGGCCGTCGTGCGCTGTATAGCTTCATCAATGGTGCGATTTTGCTGATTTTTGGAGTTTCTTCCATCTTCTGAGGTATGCATATCCTTTGCAATGAAGTAATTGCTTGAGGGATTAAGGGATCTAAGAAAATTAGGGATTGATAGATCTGAGAAAATTAGGCATTTTATCTGATTTCGTGCAAGAACCCAAGTCGAGCTCTGAAGCTTGAGTTCGGCTCGTTTAATTAAACGAGTTGAGCGAGCCGAGCCCGAGTTTGAAGGATACGAACTCGAGTCGAGTTCGAACAATTTTTTCTGGCCCCTTAACAAACTCGAGCCGAGTTTGAACATACCAAGTCTTACACGAACCGAGCTCGAACAAGCCCATGTTCGGCTCGAACTCGGTTCGTATACAGCCCTAGTCGTAGGATTCAAACCATACCCAATCCAATGGCGAAAGGTATTTGGAGAGTTCAATTGTATCCCCCAATCCAACAGAGAAAGAGTATGTGGAGAGTTCAACGTGATTTCAAATGTAGCGGACGGACTTAAAAAAACGCAAAAGAAAAAAGAAAAAAAGATTTAGACCGTCCACAGATCGTCCGTGGACGGTCAGATCGCGCTAGCAAATTCTTTATTTTTTTTTTGCTGGCGCTATCAACTGATCAGCTTCTCTATATATACATTTGATTAGCGTTAGCGTTTGTAATAAATTCACTCTCCCGATAACCAATTTGCTAAATAACCCAAAACCGTTGGAAATAAATTCACACACGCGATTACCAATTCGCTAAATACCGTTACGAATCCCGATACCCCATCTGAAGAGGATGGCTCAGAAACAATACTCAAAACAGAACAGCTCTAACTAGTTAACATCCATTCATTCAATTTCATAACACTAAATTCCAAGAGGAAATTCAAGAAAGCAGAAGACTGATATTGTATTCACATTACCCTAACTAAAATCTACTTATAAATCAACCACCGACAGAACTACAGGAGGAAATTTAACTAACGAACCCTAACTTCAGCCTAAGAACATCACAAAAGACAAAAGTCACCAATAAATTCCACATTGGAGAGCCACCGCACCACCGCATAGTCTTCATCACCGAAGGGCTTGGGTGCGTTCTTGTTCTTGGGCAGCAGAAGGTTGTGGATGTTGGGCATCACACCGCCATTGGCGATTGTGACGTCGCCAAGCAGCTTGCTCAGCTCTTCGTCGTTCCTCACCGCCAGTTGGATGTGCCTCGGCACGATACGTGTCTTCTTATTGTCCCTAGCCGCATTACCAGCTAATTCAAGCACCTGTAAGCATTGCAATTACACAATTAGACCTGAAACCCTAAGATTCGCAACACCAAAAGTCGGGGTTTCTCACAGTTGCAGAACAAACACACGGAAAAACAACCGCAATGCTAAGATTCAAACCCCAGATTCAAAAATAGAAAGAATAGATCAAAGGTCTGGAGAGATTGAGAGAGAGAGAGAAAGGAAGGGAGGTGAGAGAGAAAATAAGAAAGTGATGAGAGAAAAGAGAGAGAAAGACAAACATGTCATCATAATAATGATGAGAGAAAGCATACAGAACATTGTTGAGTTTTTGCCCTAAATAACCATTTTTAATACTTAATTATTTCTTTACCCAATTTTTAACTTTATTTACATATCTAATTCATTTTTAAAAATTTCACTTTCAAACAGAGATTTCAAGTTAAGAAAACGTGGTTCAAAACCACGTTTTCAAGCAAACGGTACTAAATATATTGAAAACGTGATTTGGAATCACGTTTTCTTAGCTTGAAATCTCTACTTGAAAGTGAGATTTTCAAAAATGAGTTAGATAGGTAAATAAGGTTGAAAATGGGGTAAAGAAGTAATTAAATAATAAAAAAGGGTTATTTAGGACAAAAACTCAAACATTGTTTGTGTGAGAAAGAGGAGGATGAGAGAGAAAGGTGAGAGAAAAGAAAGAGAAAAAGTAACATGCCAAATTAATGATGAGAGAAAGAAGAGAGAGGGAGAGAGTAAAAAAACAAAAAAAATCTCAGTCATCCACTACATTATGTAGCGGACGAGAATTGTACCATCATGTGCCTTCTTCAGCTCGAAGGTATTTTTGTCAAAAAATTATCTGTTACATAATGTAGCGAACGTACTTAAAAAAAAGATCTGGACCGTTCACAGATCGCGCGTGGACGGTCAGATCGCGCTAGCAACTTAACTAATTTTGCTAGCGCTATCAATGAATCAGCTCCCACATACATACATATATATATATTATGAGAGATTCCATCGGTAGAAGTGCATATCATTCATCTTCATTGTATTGTTAAAAGCAGATATGACAACAAATTATCATTAAAGATAGTGTATAAGATACTAAGTGTTTGTGTATGTAGCGTACAAGATACTAAGTGTTTTTGATGTAGTAGCATCGTATTGTCTCTGTTAGATTTAAAGTAATTGCATCTCAATGAATTATAGAATTAATACATCAAACTTGAATCTACTTTTTTTTTTTAACGACAAATAATAGGTGGAAGGTCTCTTCCTCCAACAATAGGAAGCGCTCACCATTATGCTATTTTCAAAATCCTGGAATTAGATCCGGGGCTTTTACCCTTCTTCACCTGAATTTGTGGCTTCAAGAGAATTGAATTTGCTCTCATGAAGATGCTCGATCCATGCTCGTGTCATAAAGTTATATTTTCTCATTCAAAAAGTGGTTGGATGGGTAGCCAAGAAGATAATTTTTTAAAAAAAAATTTGCGTTGACGTTCGACCCTTATTGCGTGCTTTTGTCTGGCAATCAAAGAATTGTGGCAATAGCTGCACTAATGTTGATAAGATTTTGTGGTTTGAGAAATGGTAAGCTATCATCTCCTCAAAATCTTTATACAAAAAAGAGAAAAACAAAAAGGGAAGGAGGGGGGGGGGGGGGAGAGAGAGAGAGAGAGAGAGAGAGAGGGGGGGGGGGGGGGGGGCGAGCATGAGGTATTATTATAATATCAACATTATTTGATATTGACAAGGGATACTCAATTGCTAGGAGTCAATGTTTTTTTAAAGTAGTGTATACAAGTATAATCATAAATTTTGCCCCAACTGCCCGGTGATTACATATATTACTCTTAAGGCAACTCTTAAGATTATGGAAGCAAATCTTAACAAGGAAGCTACTTTTTGATGCACGAAGAATATATCTGCAATAAGACTCCCCTCAAGGTGGAGCGTAAAGGTCACAAACACGCAATTTGAGCTTGAGATAAACAAATTGATCATGACTTAGCGATTCGTTAAACACCTCTGCAATCGTGAAGCAAATGAAACTCTTAACAAACATTATGAAGCCATGTCGAAGCTTTTTACGAACGAAAGAAGAGTCAATTTCAATGTACTTGATCCCCGCATAATGATTAATGAGATTCAAAGCAATGTGAGGAGCCTAACGTGTCAATACCGAAGATAAGTACAAGAAATTGAGGGCCATTGAAATTTTATTTGAATATAGCCTATTTGTTGTCCAATGGGCCAATGGGGTAGCGAACCCACTATTTTGTGCAAGAATAATTTGTATGGGCAGGCTGGCATTCGACAACATCAGCTCGCAAGAAGCCCACCTGTAATTAAATGGAACAAAGCCGTTTAGGACTTGGAATCCCCGCGCGTACTGGGCCGAGCTCAGGCTCTTGACTTTTATAAGCTCAACCCGTCCGCTGGACAGCCCGGAAAGTTTGATCTATTATCTATACAATCATCGGTCATGCTTCATGTCCAACATTTGTTTGTCTATTAACCCCCCCAAAAAAAAAAACTTAATTTGTTTGCTATTAAACCTATATATATATATATATATATATATATATATATATATATATGAAGCATAGGGAGTATATATCTGCATTTTTTAGAAATTGACGTAATTCATAGCTGGGAATGAATAAGGAAAATACTAGTAATAAAGCAAACAGAAAGAAAGAGCACAAAAAATTTTAGGAAGCACACCAATAATTTATACGTCTTTATAGTACGTACCCACCATCCAAGTTGCGTTTGCCCCGCTAACAATTTGCTTCTTCTTTTTTTATCACTATTCCTTTTGTTTATTCTCTTTAGAATTACTTCACGCATGCGTGTAGGTAAAAGCTGCATATTTACTTAGGTGATTAGCTTCAGATTTTTCTTTCCAGTTGAACTTTGAATCTTATCATCAACTGTATGAATACAATCATAAATATCTAACGCGTGATTTGATCAATTTGCAATAGCTCCACAGAATTCCAAGTAAACTCAATGCGTCACTTGTCTTTGAACAATTCTTCTTGCAGTAAGTGGGTCTTTATAAACGACTTTGAATGCCGGTCAGTCAAGAGAGAAAATCATCCATCTTCTCAATTTCCACACATCTCGCAAATCCTCATTATGGGCGAGAACAGAGAAGAGCTATGCGATCCTCAGCAGTTGTGTGGAATTATTACATAAACAAAACTGGGTTTGACTAACCCCAGACTGTGGCTCACCTCACATGGCATCTCATTGTCTTTGAGGAGCTTAGCTGAAACATAATCAACTTGCCTCTCTTGCTCTTATCTTGTTCCGCTTTAACTATTTCGGGTAGTCGGCAAAAATCATTAACTAGTAGTATCACTCGACATGATAGACTTTTCTTCACATAATTTGTCTTCAAATGAGTCTGCCTTTTCAACTGAATTATAGAAGGGAGACTGCAAGGTAGATGGTTCCGATGTTGACCCAAAACCGCATCTTTATTGTTGGAAAATTTTCAATATTTGGACACTTGGAATCCAAAGTTTACACTTCAAGGTGCAATATACAAAAAGAATCATTCAATCTCATTGATATGTTATCTCAAAGTTGGGCATCTAATAAGAATTGAAAAGAGTCATAAATGTGGATTCCCACATTGTTTAGGAAATAAAAAGCCTAAGGATATATATGGTCACATGACATGCTTTATTTTTTTAGAAACACAAAGTATGCATGACTAAGCATACGCACATGTGTTGTGCACCACATAGGTGTGTGGCTGATGTGCGGGCGTACAGGCAGTATTAGCGCAATATATATGGGATGATGACAATGGATTTAAACAGAATATTCTTGGTGTCTCTCAGTTTTATGGCTCTTAAATGACACATGAAGAGTCATTTAACTGCCAAAACTATTTGTACATGTTGTTGCATTATACAAGGGGGTTGATAGCAATGTATTTCTCACTTCATTTTTTCAGACTTCTTTTCTCTCAAATTTCTGTTTGTTGGTTGCTTCTGCAGTGATCAACAAAATTTTTGTTTGTTTCATCTTGGGAGACAGATTTGCTACAACCTTTAATATATTATTATATGGGGAATACTGGCTTAAGGACAAAGTACTTAGCATTCGACTCATACCTTTTTTCTTTTTCTCCATTTACTGCGTATCTTTCCAACATTTATCAGTATTATCACATCATTCCGATTTAATGATCAAATCTCTGATGCATTTTTTTGGCTACAAATTATGAGTAAACATAACAACAGGAGCGCATGTCTGTGGAAGAAACTCAGAAATCTTTTCATTTATATACGGAGTTGATAGGAATCTACTTTTCAAGCAATAAGGTGGGGGAACGTTCAAGAAATTCCTAATTGCGATATACTAAAAACAGCAAAAATGGTCACACATATAAAATATTGGTATATACTAATAACAGCATATTTGCGTGGACTTTTACAAATTCAGCATGACCTTGGAATGAATAGGCCTTGCACCTTACTACTACTCAATTAGTTCCTGGAAACCCCCTTTTGTAGCCAACAAGCATGAGCACCTTACTAACTATTTTCTTGATTTCTCTCAGTTTACATGCCAATTTGTGCAACACAAAAAGCTCTCAAAATGGCTCCTCCGAATTCCAAGTGGGCGTGGTTCTCGATTTGGATTCACCGGTAGGGAGTACGGGACTGACCTACTTGTCCATGGCTCATTCAGATTTTTATTCAGCTCACAGCAACTACACAACTAAGCTGGTTCTTCATGTTAGCGACTCCAGAGGAAATGTCATAGATGCTGCAACTTCTGGTAAATACCACCACTTGAATTCTTGCCTTCCTACCTGGATCCTAGGTTTTGGTTCAAGTTATGATCTTAATGGTTTGTATGAAGGGATCTTTCGTCTCTAATCCCTAGGCTGATCACATCTGACATTTTCTTTGGGCTTGCTGCAACCATGATTGTAGCAGTCCGTTATGTTGCAACCGGTGGCGTTACAATGTCGCCAGCCACGTCTTTAATGCATGAAATACTAGAAGCACTGTTGCATTTACTACATATAAAAGTGTCGCTAAATATGGCTACCAATGATTTTCCATCACTGGTTTGCAGCAAAATCTTTTTACAACTACACACGTAGAAAGCCATTTTCTGCTTATCTAAGTCCTCACCCCTATAACTACTGTACTCCAATATGTGACCTCTCGCTTTATGGCCATGCCTCTTGAGATTTAACACCCAGTATCTGCCGCCGCCCATCCCCATGCCCTTGCTTCGTTTACGATGAAATAAACTTTTGAACGGTTAAATTTTTTCTATACTATGGTCTTTTAAGTTGTTTGACATATTTATAGCTTCATGACAAACAAAACGATAGGACCACTTTGATCTTGATCACCTGTTTTGCCGTATGAGGTAGGGAATGCATACAGTTCCAAAGGACGGAGATCTTTTGCCAAATTGTCTATGACTATTGAGTTGCTAACCACCTTCAATAAACCTATGAAACAAATACTTGGTCAACTTTCAATATTTTTCCAATATACATATCCACATAGTTTGGACATATACATGTACCAACAAGTATTTATGATCCGCAAAGTTTCGTGCTAGAATATTTTGGATGCATTGATTCTAATGTACGTCGTCTGATCAAAGATTTGTAGAACAAAGTTGAGGTATCATTTAAACTAACTGATTCTGTGTATGATTACAGCTCTATCCTTGTTGAAAGATGAAAGAGTGGATGCAATAATTGGTCCTCAAAAATCTGAACAAGCCAATTTTGTGATGGATCTTGGAGAGAGAGCCCACGTACCTATCATCTCTTTGTCGGCAACAAGCCCTTCTCTTCTTCCTCAGCCTCCTAATTATTTTTTACAAACAGCACAAAGTGATGACACCCAAGTTGGGGCCATTGCTGCCATAATCAAGTCCTTCCGATGGAAACATATTGTCATGATATTCGAGGACACGGTATATGGGAAGGGTATTGTTCCATATTTGGCTAACGCATTGCAGGACATCGATGCCAGAATTGCTTATAGAAGTGTTTTCCCTCTTTCGGCAAGCGACGATTTTATACTCAAAGAGTTGTACAAGATGATGACAATGCAAACACGTGTATTCGTGGTGCAGTTGTCACATTCGCTTGCCGCCCGCCTCTTCTTGAATGCAAAGGAAATAGGAATGATGAACAAGGGCTATGCATGGATAATGACAAGTGGCCTAATGGATATATATACGTCAATGGAGCCGAATGTCAAGGAAGCCATGCAAGGTGTCTTGGGTGTGAAGCATCAAATCCCACAACCAGTAAAACAAGGCAAGACAAGCGTTGTAGGTATATGGGCATATGATACCCTTTGGGCATTGGCTATGGCTGCTGAAAAAGTTGGAGTTAAGGAGCCAGTTGTGTTTGACACTACAAGCACTATGAATTCTACAAACGTATTTAGTTTCGAAACCTCGCAAACTGGTCCCAAACTTCTCAAAGCGATGTTGGAGACAAGGTTCAAGGGACTTGGTGGTGATTTTCGTCTGGTCAAGGGGAGAGTATTGCCTTCACCATTCCAAATAATAAATGTCGTTGAGAAAGAGGAGAAGGAGATAGGAATGTGGACACTCTCTCAAGGAATTTCGTGGAAAACAAGCAATTCTACTTCAACCAAAAACTTGAGGGGTATTATATGGCCCGGAGAATCGAACGATGTACCTAAGGGATGGGAAGTTCCGACTAGTGGGAAGAAGCTGAGAATTGGGGTGCCGGTGAAATCAGGTTTTACAGAATTCGTAAAAGTGGACTGGGATGCTCGAACAAATTTAGCAAAAGTCAGTGGCTATGCTATAGACGTATTCGATTCTGTCATGAAAGAATTGCCATATGTTGTACCATATGAATATATTCCCTTTGAGAATAAGACTGATTATACTAATGGTGGGGGTTATTACAATGATCTCGTTTCTCAAGTTTATCGTCAGGTCAGTTTCTACTTAAATATAATATTCCTTCTCACCTTTTGAAACTTAAGCAATCTTATCAGTGCTCTAAATATATTGAATTGAGCCTGCAGCAATTAAGACCCGGTATGGTACATGATTGTTGTGTTTCCTTACTCTGATTCTAATGTCCTTTTTCCATACGACATTAATATATTGAAGGTTTTGTTTCGTTTTCTGATGCCGAAAGGAATATGATGCGGCTGTGGGAGATATTACAATCACCGCCCACCGATCATTGTATGTGGACTTCACATTGCCATATGCAGAAGGAGGTGTTTCTATGGTAGTGCCTGTTTCTTACGAGGATGGGAACAACAAGTGGACCTTCTTGAAGCCCTTAAGGAGTGATCTGTGGGTAACAAGCATTGGCTTCTTTATACTCACTGGTTTTGCGATTTGGGTTCTCGAACACCGGATAAACGTTGCCTTTAGAGGTCCGCCTTCGCAACATGTTGGCATGATGCTTTGGTTCCCCTTCTCCACACTAGTATTTGCTCACAGTTAAGTATTGTTGTTGCTCTTCTAAATAAGGGATTTCCTTATGCTTTACATTTCTTTCAGGTAGTCGCATTTGTCATAATTGTTGGAAAATAAACTTGATTTAGTTCTTTGGAGTGGTGATTAGTGTGTCATGTTTGTGGGTTATTAAGTTGTGTTTTAGTGGGTGCAAATGTTACAAGTGCATTATTGTTATGTGTTAGTGGAAGTAGTGGCTATTATATTGTTGAAATAGTGGGGTAGTGGTAACTTAATTACATGTCTAGAAGTTACTTAGAAGTACTATAAAAAGGTGTAAGATGATGCAAGTGTAAGAATAGGAAGAGCTATGAGATAAAAATTTTACGGTATATTACGTGTTCTCCTCAAGTTCTCTCAATATCCTCCTCATATAAGTGAATGTAGGAGTTTGAGTGATTCTTGGTCTCCGACCATAATTTCCTCTCTTTCTTTCTTTATGAACAAAGTACCGCTGCTGCGAATGCAATCCCGTTTCCAGTAGTGGTTGCTTGGTTGTCTTAGATGAGGATCCCCTGGAATGGTAATTTGACTTAGATCGGTTATATATCTGGTTTTCAAGTTTTGTGTCACTAGATGTTAGGCTACATGCCACTTCTGACCAAAAGCCGCTCTTTAGTGACAAAACTCATCTCTAGATTTAAGCTAGCAAGGCCGTAAGGATTCATATTTAGCGGCATTCTATCCTTCCTTTACAAGAACCCTTATTTTCTGTTGGTACGTTTGGGAAACAACTCTAAAAACCCTAGCTACTAAGTAAACCACATGTATCATTGATTACACTGAAACACCACAAAAAGGCAAAGAAGCTTTTTAAAATGAGAAGAAATAAAGATTTGTCAAAAGTCTAAATATAAGAAATGCCATGCTAGTTTAACCAAAAAAGATCAAACGAAAACAAATCATCTTACTCTTTTTGTGGCTATTCGTTGTTACAATATTATAGTTCTGTAATGTTTGGTATCTAGCTTGCCCAGGATACTGATCAGAAGTTCAATTGTAGGAGAAAGGATACTAAGCAACTTTGCTCGGCTGGTAGTGGTGGTATGGGTATTCGTGGTGCTCATACTTAGTTCCAGCTACACCGCGAGCTTATCATCAAGATTAACGGTACAAAGGTTTCACCCTACCGTCAAAGAATATCACGATCTTATCAAGAATCAAGACAAAGTTGGGCATGCAGAAGGCTCTTTTGTTGCTGACTTCTTGATTCACTTGGGCTTTAATGGGTCCAACCTCAAGTCTTACAAGTCTGCAGGGGAGTGTAATGAAGCTTTGATTAATGGAAGTCAAAATAATGGTATATCTGCCTTCTTTGGGACAACGCCTCACGTCAACTTCTTCTTGTCAAAATACTGTAAGAAATACGTGAAAGTCGGCCCTATTCATCGAACAGATGGGTATGCCTTTGTAAGTGATTTTCCTCTCTTTACCTCATCAATTATAGGTTTGTATGGTTTCTTGTCATTGTAAAGCTATATAGGAAACGATAGTCCCATCAGTAATTTATCAAATGAACTTGATGTCTCATCATTCTAAAGCTTATGATGTTCGTAATACAACATCGCACAATAATGACTACAGGTTTTTCCAAGAGGTTCTCCTTTGGTATCTGACGTCTCCCGCGCGGTAATCAAATTCATAGAAGACAATATGTCCGACTATATTCCGACATGTACGGGCCCAGAAAACACTATTGCATCAAACAGCATAAGCTTGGAGAGCTTCGCAGGCCTTTTTGGTATCACTGGAGTTGTCACCACGACGTGCCTTTTGCTATTTTTGGTCATCTACCTCCTCAAGAACAAAGATCTTCTTCAAAGATCATCATTATGGTCGAGTTTGTGCGCTATGTGCAGACATTTTGACCAAAGAGACGTTTCATCTTACCCTTTTAGCAGGAACAAAGACTCCCAGGATCTCGAACTTCAAGATATCAGTGTCTCTTCACATTTTGGTGGTTCGCCAGCTTTGCCCAGAAGTTCTCATTCTAGTGATTCTCGTACAGATGTTGAGGGAAGAGATGTGAACGACCAGACCATTCATTGCAGCTCAGAGGACACAATTATTGTACACCAGTAATTAGTACAAGTATGTCCAAAAATTTCTTATAGTTACAACCAACATATTCAGTAGCAAATTTTATATTCGAAAATAATCTTGTTTAATCTTCTAAGTTCAATTGGAAGGTGATGCATTTTTCTACGCATGCTCTAAGGCGTAAAACAGATATTGTTTCAAGCAAACGTGCATTCCCCCGTTCAAATGAAACTACATTTATGCCGCTAATAGATATGATAAGGATCAGAGATTTGATTGAATATGTGTGGCTGTAGCTTTGATTACCTAGCTATAGGCATTATGTTCCAATCTAGAATGGAATGCCAGGATTTTGGATCTTTATCTGATCTCGATCTCTCTCTTGTTCTTGTGGCACACAAGCCTTTGTATCAATTATATAATAGTTTTGATCACGTGCGTTACACACAGAAATAACTATCAAAATACTTATAGTGTCAAGTTTGGTTCCATGAAAGGAATGCGAAGAGACAAATAGGTTACACACGGAAACAACTATCAAAATACTTATATAGTGTCAAGTTTGATTCCATGAAAGGAATGTGAAGAGGCAAAGATAGAGGAATCCCACATAGAAGGGAATTGAAAAAGTAAGTGGGTATATAATAAAGAACTCCACTTACTTTAATATTTATGTGGTATGCTAATGTGTATGCATGTGCACCGAATATGATGCGAAGCACTATACGTGGAACGATCGCACGCGCGCGCATGGCAGTGGGCTGTGAGGTGCAATGTGGCGCTTTGATGGCGCACTTTGCACTTCGCATCGTCACGAGACGCGATTAGACGCCTTTAAGTTTTCGTGACGAAAACTAGGCCGTCGGTGCCACAGATCGGGTCGGATCCGACAGTGGGCTGTGAGGCGCAATGTGGCGCTTTGATGGCGCACTTCGCATCGTCGCGAGCGCGATTAGACGCCTTTAAGTTTTCATGACGAAAACTAGGCCGTCGGTGCCACAGATCGGGTCGGATCCGACCGTTAGCAGATGGGTGGTTACACTTGCACCGATTCGGGTTATGCATGAACGGTTGCACCTGTTGGGCAGCTGGGTGGTTCCAGTTCGGGCCAGACCCAACTGTTGGGAGCTGGTTAGTTACCAGCCCATATCTGGACCATTAATCTTAACGGTTTCTGATCCAACGGTCCAGATTGCTTGGGTGCATGATGAAAGGGTGTGACCATTGATTAGCAACCACTAGTGCTTATTTTCGGACCTAGTTATTAGCCACTACTCTCTTCATTTTTTCCTTTATGCAGATCTTTTACAATAAGAAATTTTTGCAGAATTTCTTACTGCACAGGTGTCACCGGTTGCTCAATCACCAAGAGCTGCTTGCCAGCATCAACCAGAAGCTTCATCTTTTTACCAGAGATGCCTCCCTTAGCCACTGCATCAACCTCATTGTGTTATATCTTCCGCGAGGAACTAGAAGAAGCTAGAGAATTTGGCGGTAACTTCTCAGGATTGCCACCCACATCGTCCTCGGCTGCTTCAGTGGAGTCATCATGAAAATCCGGTGCCCGCAGCTGAAAACTGGGAGACAGCTGCACAGGGGTGGCTGTGGCGTGCTGATCTCCATCAAATTGTGATGCCGCAAATAGACTCGATGGTTGACCTGGTTCAACCAAAAAGTCCAACCCATTGCTTGCCAAATTTGATCCTTACTAAGTAAAAGGCTGGTAAGATGGTAACTCACCCAAACAACCAGATGGCCTTGAGAAGTCAGGCCCAAGATGGCCACACCAGCCCCAGCCATACTCCCGAACGTCTCGGGACATTCCAAAGCCACCAAAGCAGACCCCAGTCCATGAGACTCCATCTCCTGGTCCGTGTCAGCCAAACCCCTAGTCAAAACGTGACCATCTACCAATCCAGGTAAATTGCCATGTTGAGCTAACTGGGCAAGCTGGGTCATGAGTCACCAACCCAAGCCTGCGTGTCCATAGCTGCTTGCACCTCTGCATGCAGCGAATCATCAGTCGGCAGCACGAATTCAGCCGGAGGCCGCGAACCGGGTTCCTCCGGTACACCGGAGACTACCTCAGTTGCCGGAATATCTACATCCATAGGCATCGAAGCAGGTAGATGACTTTCAGCCAAATAGAAACTCTCCACCGATGAAAGGGACGAGCTCGAAGCAGAGGTGACGGCCAAGTAAACCAAAACTCTGCCAACCTGAGTGAAAAGATCGTCTACAGATTCGAACTAGGGGAATTATTGGTGCCATAGATCAATTCAAGAACATCCCCATCCTCAATAATGTGGATTCGAGTCGTACAATTCCAATTAGTCTTAGCAAAGGCCCTTAGCAATTGAGAAAAACAGGGATCATCCTGCGACGATAACATGGCAATGCGATGCTTCGAGGTGTATCGCAGATAGGTATGATCCAAATGGTCCCTAATCACCCTCAGAGGAATGTGGACTATATACAAATTGATGCCCAAGCACACCACATCGGTAACACACCCGAAAGACCATTTCATACCTAGCCTAAATCTAAAGTGGTTCTTTGTCATTTGAACGTACAAAAAACCTGGGATGAGGGGATTATCCAGCCGTAAACGCACCAACACACGAAAGTAGTCCTTACAATGTTGACGGATAAGAGACCAGTCTACCTCAAGAAGGCTACCAACTGCAGTCCCCAACTGCACCGCAAATGCATGATCGAACAGCTCAAGAGGGACATCATGGAACTGAACCCACAAATCATATGTAGAAAATTCCACTTGAGACACCACCATAAAAGGAACCCAACGTCAAAGAACAAGCAAGGTACCCCTGACATTACATGGGCTATATTGTAATACAACTTCCAAATCGGCTAGAACAGAAAAGTGAAACGCAAAGAGATTTCCAACCTGCTCCACCAATACCTGACCTGTTAAACGCCATAAATGATCCACAATCCTTTGTAACAAATGACTATCAAAAGTCCTAGAGTTAAAGATACTTCCAATCAACGTATTTTCCCAATGCCATTGCCAAAGGGCAACCTGAGCTTGATTAACTAAAACCACCCGACCATAACGCCCCTAAGCAGTTGAGTCATGATCATGGGAGGAATTAGAAGTAGAAGATGCCATAGTTGCAACAACCAAAACACACAGGCATTTAACTATAGATCCTAACTGCGCAAACCAAACCGGAAGCTCAAGTACAGTCCATTGTCATGTTGTTAAAACTGAAGAATCAGCAGGTAAGGGAAACTGAAACCATCGAAACCCCAGCAAGGCACGCAGAGAAAGGAAGAAAGAAGAACCCTAATTCAATCGCACTAAGCAGGAGAAGACTGTCTCGAAGTATTTTTTTTTTTTTTGGTTTTTCTTATTTGTAGGACTTGTATAGATATAATCTGCTCAGTAGCATGAGAGCTTCTGCGGAATCCGTGCATTACCCACCAAATAGTATGGGGGTGAAAATAAGTGGCATAAAAGTTTCTACCTAAAAGCCGCTCAAAAAAACTCTTAAGTGACATAAAGAAAGAGAGGAAATTACTCTTTTAAATGAGAGTTATGGACCATTCTTTAAAAAAAAAAAAAAAATAGAGTTACGGACGACATCTTCCACAGTATCAAACAACGTTTACCTCTTTTTGACAAGAAATGCATACCATGTATAATAAAATATGCTACGAATAATTACACATAAAACCCTATATTATAGGGGCGGGTGCGCATTTCACCTTAACGTTTTAATTTTGGTGCGATTCACCTTACTATTCATTAATTCGTTTTCAATTTACCAGTTGACGGTTTGGAGTTCAATTTCTTGGATGTCCATCAATTTTTCAAGGATAAAATTGTCGATTAAAGTCTTTTTCTTACATTGGCAGTCACATCATTGCTATTAACCAATAAATGGTTGACACGTACAAACCAATTCTACCCCATTCATCTTCATGTTCAGTTGACCACCACCCAACAGGCCAACACCAACACCACCATACCCTTAATCCACGGCTGCCACACCACCATTCCTACAACCGTCAACCCCCAAATTGCCACCACCGAACGCGGCGCCATCGCCGTTCAATCCATCAAATCAACACCTCCATTAACCCATTTCTGCCGCCACCGCTAACACCCTAACAATCAAACCCGCTTCCATCTCTCCAACACCAACACCACCATCAAAGCCATTTCTACCGCCGCGGCCAACACCGCCATTAAAGCCTTTATGCCAATTCAATCGATAGCTTCAGCCCCATAGAAAGTGAGGGTGGAGATAGAAAAGGGATCTGGGTCCATTTTGGCACTATGGTGTTGTGGCGGAGTTGATGGTATTGCGGCGAACTTATTGTGTTAAGGCGATTTTGCAAAGTACTTAATGACATGATGTTTAGGGGTTCGAATCAGGAGTTTGGGGGTGGTAGTTGCTGTGGGTATGGCGGTGATTGTGGTCGGTGGTAAGGATGGTTTCGTGCTTGGTTGTGGTCAGTGGTGGCCGCGGCAAAGTGGATAGGGTGGTGGACAGCGCAATCGTGTCTGGCTATGGTGTTGGTGGTGGCGGCGAAGTGTACAGTGTTGGTCGTGGCGGGGAAGTGAGTGGTGGTGCTCTTGGATGCGTGAATACACAGAAAAAGAGAGAAGACACAGAGAAAGAGAGGGGTGATGTGGAAAAATGGTTGAAGTGACCATTTTACCCCTAGAATATTGACGGGCATCCATGAAATTGAACTCCAAACTGTCAATTGATAAATTGATCATAAATTAATGAACAGTAAGGTGAATCGCAACAAAATTAAAACGTTAAGGTGGAATGCGCACCCGCCCCTATAGTATAGGGTTTTATGCAAATGATCCAATATGCTATACATGATTTTGGGTATTGAAACCCAATGGATATATAATAAAATATACTATAAATGAGTTTTGGGTATTGAAACCCAATGGCTTCGGAATGGAGTATTGCCTTAATACAATCCTTTTAAGAAAATCGAAGATAATTTGTCACCGGGCATTTATGATTTTGATGATACTCAAATCCTGTATTAATAGATTTGGGAGGCATTTTCCATCAAGTGGAGCTAACATCAGCTCGCAAGAAGCCCACCGGTAGTTAAGTGGAACAAAGCCGTTTAGGACTTGGAAACTGGACCGAGCTCAGGCTCTTGACTTTTATAAGCTCAGCCCGTCCGCTGGACAGCCTGGAAAGTTCAATATATAAACAATTATTAGTCATGCTTCCTATCCAACATTTGTTTGTCTATTGAACCCAAAAAAAAAAAAAAGTTTGTTTGCTATTAAACCGAAAAAATATATACATTTGTTTGCTATAGGAAAATTTGTGTCTACCAAATTATTGGATTGGTTTTGCCCGTTAACTTCCGTGTTTTGGTAGAATAAATTTAGTGCATGTAAATATTAACTTTACATATTAGTTTTGTTTGTCCTAACTTAATTCAGCAACCAACATATTTCTGAATTATATTTCGTATTTAAGTTCGATTCAACATTTACATGGTAGTAAATCTATAGGAAGAAGTGTTAAGAAAATTATTGAAAATGATACAATGAAGCGGAGGGAGTATTTATCTACATTTTTTAGAAATTAACATAATTCACAGTTGGGAATGAGTAAGGAAAACACTAGTAATAAAGCAAACCGATGGAAAGAGCACAAAAAAAATTAGGAAACACACCCGTAATTTTTAGCTCTTTATGGTCTTTACAGTACGTACTCACTATCCAGGTTACGTTTGCCTCACTTACAATTTGCTTCTTTTTGGATCACTAGTCCTTTTGTTGTATCCCCCTTAAGATTACTTCATGTTATGCGTGTGGGTAGGTGTCACAGTTCCAATTAGGCGATTAGGTTATAATTTTACTTTTCAGTTGAACTTTAAATTTTATCATCAACAATATCAATGCAATCACAAATGTCTAATGTACGCGGGATTTGATCAGTTTGCACTGGCTCCATTGAATTCCAAGTAAACTCCATGTGTGTCACTTGTCTTTGAACAATTCTTCTTGCAGCAGGTAGATCTTTATAAACGACTTTGAATGCAGGCCAGTCAAGAGAGAAAATCATCCATCTTCTCAATTTCCACACATCTCGCAAATCCTCATTATGGGCGAGACCTGAGAAGAGCTATGCGATCCTCAGCACTTGTGTGGAATTATTATATAAACAAACTGTGGCTCACCTCACATGCCATTTCATGTCATTGAGGAGCCTAACTCAAACATAATCAAGTTGCCTCTCTTCCTCTTATCTTCTTCCGGGAAAAGTCGTCCCTTTTACTATCAGTCTATATGAAAATATCCGTATGAAGCGACCTCCTGAAAATACTAATAACAGCAAATTTGTGTGGACTTCTACAAATTCGGCATGAACTTCGAATGAATAGGCCTTGCACCTTACTACTGCTCAATTAGTTCCTGGAAACCCCTTTTTGTAGCAAACAAGAATGAGCACCTTACTAACTCTCCTCTTGATTTCTCTCAGTTTACATGCCATTTTGTGCAACACACAAAGCTCTCAAAATGGCTCCTCCGAATTCCAAGTGGGCGTGGTTCTCGATTTGGATTCACCGGTAGGGAGTACGGGACTGACCTACTTGTCCATGGCTCTTTCAGATTTTTATTCAGCTCACAGCAACTACACAACTAAGCTGGTTCTTCATGTTAGCGACTCCAGAGGAAATGTCATAGATGCTGCTACTTCTGGTAAATACCACCACTTGAATTCTTGCCTTCCTACCTGGATCCTAGATTTTGGTTCAAGTTATGATCTTAATGGTTTGTATGAAGGGATCTTTCTTCTCTAATCCCTAGGCTGATCACATCTGACATTTCCTTTGGGCTTGCTGCAACCACGATTGTAGCAGTCCGTTATGTTGCAACCGGTGGCGTTACAACGTCGCCAACCATGTCTTTTAATTTATGCATGAAATTCTAGAAGCACTTTTGCATTTGCTATATATAAAAGTGTCGCTAATATGGCTACGATTTTCTATCACTTCTCCAGCGGCAGGTTTGCAGCAAATCATTTTACAATCATAGAAAGTCATTTTCTTCTTAGCTTGGTCCTCAACACCAATATGTGACCTCTCTCTTTATAGCCATGCCTGTTGAGATCTAACACCCCGCCACAGCCACGGCCGCCCACACCCGCGCCCTTGCCCGCTCACACATACTAAAAAATAGTTTCGCTTACGTTGAAATAAACTTTTAAACGGTTGAGATTCATCTATACTATGGTCCTTTAAGTTGTTTGACAATTATATCTTGATGACAGACAAAAATATAGGACCACTTTGATCTTGATCACCTGTTTTGCCGTGTGAGGTAGGGAATGTATACGGTTGTAAAGGACGGAGATGTTCTGCAAAAAAATTGATAGGTATTTAGAGGTGCTAACAATCCTATGAGACAAATACTTGGTCAACTTCAATATTTGTTCACATATCCCTCCAATATAGATATAAACATAGTTAGGACATATACATGCAATATTGCGTACATCCGATCCGCAAAGTTTCGTGCTAGAAGAATATTTTGGATGCATTGACTCTCATATACCTACAATCAAAGATTTGGATGCATTGATTCTCATATACCTCTGTGTATAATTACAGCTCTATCCTTGTTGAAAGATGAAAGAGTGGATGCAATAATTGGTCCTCAAAAATCTGAACAAGCCAATTTTGTGATGGATCTTGGAGAAAGAGCCCACGTACCGATCATCTCTTTCTCGGCAACAAGCCCTTCTCTTCTTCCTCAGCCTCCTAATTATTTTTTACAAACAGCACAAAGTGATGACACCCAAGTTGGGGCCATTGCTGCCATAATCAAATCCTTCCAATGGAAAGATATTGTCATGATATTCGAGGACACGGTATATGGGAAGGGTATTCTTCCATATTTGGCTAACGCATTGCAGGACATCGATGCCAGATTTTCTTATAGAAGTGTTTTTCCTCTTTCGGCAAGCGACGATTTTATACTCAAAGAGTTGTACAAGATGATGACAATGCAAACACGCGTATTCGTGGTGCAGATGTCACATTCGCTTGCCGCCCGCCTCTTCTTGAATGCAAAGGAAATAGGAATGATGAACAAGGGCTATGCATGGATAATGACTAGTGGCCTAATGGATACGTCAATGAAGCCCAATGTCAAGGAAGCCATGCAAGGTGTCTTGGGTGTGAAGCATCAAATCCCCCAACCAGTAAAACAAGGCAATACAAGCATTGTAGGTATATGGGCATATGATACCCTTTGGGCATTGGCTATGGCTGCTGAAAAAGTTGGAGTTAAGGCGCCAGTTGCGTTTGACACTACAAGCACTATGAATTCTACAAACGTATTTAGTTTCGAAACCTCGCAAACTGGTCCTAAACTTCTCAAAGCAATGTTGGAGACAAGGTTCAAGGGACTTGGTGGTGATTTTCGTCTGGTCAAGGGGCGAGTATTGCCTTCACCATTCCAAATAATAAATGTCGTTGAGAAAGAGGAGAAGGAGGTAGGAATTTGGACACCCTCTCAAGGAATTTCGTGGGAAACAAGCAATTCTACTTCAACCAAAAACTTGAGGGGTATTATATGGCCCGGAGAATCGAACGTTGTACCTAAGGGATGGGAAGTTCCGACTGGTGGTAAGAAGCTGAGAATTGGGGTGCCGGTGAAAGCAGGTTTTACAGAATTTGTAAAAGTAGACTGGGATCCTCGAACAAATTTACCAGAAGTCAGTGGCTATGCAATAGACGTATTCGAATCTGTCGTGAAAGCATTGCCATATGCTGTACCATATGAATATGTTCCCTTTGTGAAGACTGATTATACAAGTGGTGGGAGTTATTACAATGATCTCGTTTATCAAGTTTATCTTCAGGTCAGTTTGTACTTAAACATAATCATTCCTTCTCACATTTTGGAACTAAAGCAGTCTTATCAGTGCTCTATTTTGAGTTGAGCGTGCAGTAATCATGACCCAGTATACGGTACATGATTGCAGTGTTTCCTTTCTCTGAAACTAATGTCCTTTTTCCATACGACATTAATATATTGAAGGTTTTGTTTCGTTTTGTGATGCGGAAAGAAATTTGATGCGGCCGTGGGAGATATTACAATCACCGCCAACCGATCATTGTATGTGGACTTCACATTGCCATATGCAGAAGGAGGTGTTGCTATGGTCATGCCTGTTTCGTACGAGGATGTCAACAACAAGTGGACCTTCTTGAAGCCCTTAAGGAGGGATCTGTGGGTAACAAGCATTGGTTTCTTTATACTCACTGGTTTTGCGGTTTGGGTTCTTGAACACCGGATAAACGTTGCCTTTAGAGGTCCGCCTTCGCAACATGTTGGCATGATGCTTTGGTTCCCCTTCTCCACACTAGTATTTGCTCACAGTTAAGTATTGTTGTTGCTTAAATAAGGGATTTCCTTATGCTTTACATTTCTTTCAGTTGGTCGCATTTGTCATAATTTCCTCTCTTTCTTTCTTTGTTCTTTCTTTGTGAACAAAGAAAGAAAGAGAGGCACTAGATGTTAGGCTGGTTTTCAAGTTTTGTGTCACTAGATGTTAGGCTGCATGCCGCTTCTGACCAAAAGCAACTTTTTAGTGGCAAAACTCATCTCTAGATTTACCCTAGCAAAGCCGTCAGGATTCATATTTAGCGGCATTCTATCCTTCCCTTACAAGAACCCTTATTTTCTGTTGGTACTTTTTGAAAACACTCTAAAACCCGTAGCTACTAAGTAAACCACATGTATCATTGATTACACTGAAACACCACAAAAAGGCGAAGAAACCTTTTAAAAGGAGAAGAAACAAAGATTTGTCAAAAGTCTAAATATTAGAAATGCCATGCTAGTTTAACCAAAAAAGAACAAACGAAAACAAACCCTCTTACTCTTTCTGTGACTACTCGTTATTACAATATTATAGTTCTTTAATGTTTGGTGTCTAGCTCGCCCTGGATACTGATCAGAAGTTCAATTGTAGGAGAAAGGATATTGAGCAACTTTGCTCGGCTGGTAGTGGTGGTATGGGTATTCGTGGTGCTCATACTTAGCTCCAGCTACACCGCGAGCTTATCATCAAGATTAACGGTACAAAGGCTTCACCCAACCGTCACAGAAGTAGAGGATCTTATCAAGAATCGACACTACGTTGGGCATGCAGAAGGCTCTTTTGTTGGTGACCTCTTGATTCACTTGGGTTTTAATAGGTCCAACCTCAAGTCTTACAAATCTGCAGAGGAATGTAGTGAAGCTTTGTCTAATGGAAGTCAAAATAATGGTATATCTGCCTTCTTTGGGACAGGGCCTCACATAAACAACTTCTTGTCAAAATACTGTGACAAATACATGAAAGTCGGCCCTACTCAACGAACAGATGGGTATGCCTTTGTAAGTGATATTCCTCTCTTTACCTCATCAATTATTAATTAGGTGATTCATCATTAGTTATCAATGGAAGGAAGCCATATATCCCTAAAGCAGGTATAGGTTTGTAGGGTTTCTCGTCATTGTAAAGCCATATAGGAAACGATTGTTCCATCACTAATTTATCAAATGAACTTAGTCTCTCATCATTGTAAAGCTTATGCTGTTCGTAATACAAAATCGCACAATAATGACTACAGGTTTTTCCAAGAGGTTCCCCTCTGGTATCTGATGTCTCCCGTGCGGTAATCAAAATCATAGACAATATGGCCGGCTATATTCCGACATGTACGGGCCCAGAAAACACTGTTGCATCAAACAGCATAAGCTTGGAGAGCTTTGCAGGCCTTTTTGGTATCACTGGAGGTGTCACCGTGATATGCCTTTTGCTATTTTTGGTCATCTACCTCCTCAAGAACAGAGGTCTTCTTCAAAGATCATCATTATGGTCGAGTTTGTGCGCTATGTGCAGACATTTTGACCAAAGAGACGTTTCATCTTACCCTTTTAGCAGGAACAAAGACTCCCAGGATCTCGAACTTCAAGATATCAGTGTGTCTTCACATTTTGGCAGTTCGCCAGCTTTGCCCAGAAATTCTCATTCCAGTGATTCTCGTACAGAGGTTGAGGGAAGAGATGTGAACGATCAGACCATTCATTGCAGTTCAGAGGACACAATTATTGTACACCAGTAATTAGTATAAGTCAGTCCAAGTTTTTAACTTGTAGTTATACGTAATAGCAAATTTATTTTTGAAAATGGACTACATCAAACTCTGATTGGTACAGGCAATTATAATATATTTCACACATTGAGAAAAGTGAAAACTTAAATATGTAATAGCAAAAATGGTCACGTATATAAAATATTGGTATATACTAATAACCGCAAATTTGCGTCGACTCCTACAAATTCAGCATGACCTTCGAATGAATAGGCCTTGCACCTCACTACTACTCGATTAGTTCCTGGAAACACCTTTTTGTAGCTTACAAGCTAGCATGAGCACCTTACTAACTCTTTTCTTGATTTCTCTCGGTTCACATGTCACTTTGTGCAACACACACGGCTCTCAAAATGGCACCTCCGAGTTCCAAGTGGGCATGGTTCTTAAACCAGTCCGAATCTCTGAAACCGAATCAATCCAATCATGAACCGTCCAAAGATCCGAACCGTTTTGGTTTCATATTTTTCAAACCGATCTTGGTTCGGTTCGGTTCACACTTTTGAAACCGATTCCAAAGTGAACCGAACCGAACCGAACCGACTTATGATATGTTAATATATTTTTAGTAACATTCATTGATAATTTCACATATATAGTACTAAGAAAATTCAAATAAATAAATCTTAAAAGTTAAAAGAAAATAATGAGAACACTTATAACACAAAAAGTTTTGTAATTTTGGCCAAAAAAAAAGTTTTGTAACC
This sequence comes from Escallonia rubra, assembly GCA_033065855.1. Taxonomy (NCBI): domain Eukaryota; kingdom Viridiplantae; phylum Streptophyta; class Magnoliopsida; order Escalloniales; family Escalloniaceae; genus Escallonia; species Escallonia rubra. The sequence continues at coordinate 217,892 of JAVXUO010002762.1, forward strand.
AATATATATTATATACTTACTCATTCTTTCTCACGCATCAATGATATATCAATTGTAACAAAATTATACTCAATTTTAAAAAATATATAACTTCAATGTTAAATTATTATCAAATTCAATATTAGTGTGCCAAGAAACGACGTCTTTAAGTGAGCGAAAATTGTTTACATCGATCAAACCGAACCGTCTGAATCGATAGTATTTGATTCGGTTCGGTTCACAATTTTTCATACTGAAGAGTAACGGCTCGATTTGACGTTTGACTCCCAAACTGAACCGGCTCGATTTGACGTTTGACTCTCAAAGTGAACCTTACTCACCCTTGTAGGAATACGGGACCGACCTATATCAATCTCTTGGCAGTTTGTTAAACGACTAGGGACGGATGCGTGCCGGGTGCGGGTACGAAGTGGGTGCCGTCGTATCCATTCTTTATTTCCTTTTTTTTATTTATTTATAATCTTTTTACTTCCTGATGATCGGGTGCACATATGATACTGGTCGGGTGCGTAACGGATAGCGATGGGTGAAAACGTAATTTTTGAAAGTAGTTTCAGGGATCAAAACAGAGAACAGAATTTTCGGGGGTCGTAAATAAAAAACTTAATTACCTAATGAAATTAATGGGCAGATCTCCTGTGAAGAGGGTAGAGACTGAGAGAGAGAGAGAGAGCGGCGGCGGCAACAGCCACGAGGTGACCACTCGCGACCACCGGCGACGACGTGGCTCACCTCCGACAGATATGTGAAGAGGGGAGAGACTGACAGAGAGCAGCGGCGACCACCTGGACCACCGGCGACCGAGGCAGTTGAAGTTTCTGGAAAGGTAAGTCTTCTGATTTAAGTTTTCTCTTGCCAATAGGCTTTCTACTCCCTTTGATTCTCTACTCCCTTTCTGCGCCTGGACTCCCTTTCATTCTCCTCTACACTTATAGATAGAAGTAGCTATATGCTATAGACCATATGATGTGCGAATGCCCAATTAGAGCTTCAAAAAGCTTTGACCTGTTCAAGCTTTGACATATTGTAAGAAAGTTTTGTTTTCCATTAGACATGTGTTTTTAAATTCAAGGACCTGTGATATTTTGATTCAGTCACTCAGATCGTGGAAAGCAATTTTTTTGAACCCCTGACTGCCCTTACGATGTTCTACTATTGCTGGCTATACATGGTGAGGAAATAAATAGAGATAAAGCACACTCACAGTGATTCATCGAACTTTTTTAGGAAATCTGGAGTAGCTAAATTAAAATTAGGAGTTTTCTTTGTTGTTGAAACAAAGAATGGAAATGTCTTATTTTTTGTGGTAGACAATAGCAACAGATGTAGCAACAGTCTTGATCTTCTAAGGGAACTACTCCCCGCGCGTTATTATTTTATGACTATTCTACTTGTGGAATTCATCTGATTTCAGAGTATGGTGATTTTTTCTGGTATGGTGATGTAGAGCTATCAGAGGAGAGGAGTGCTCCTCTAGTTCTAGGGGCTTATATAAGTTGTTGGATAATGGTGTGGCTAATACAGATGTAGTTTCCCCCCATCTTAATGATATAATAGTTGGCAGAAGTTAGTGAACGGAAAAGTTCCATGTAACAATCAGTGTGAAGTGGCAATGTAGCATCAAAGTTCAAACCATCAAACAAGCAAAGTACTCTTGAAGTATCTAAGGGTTCCATGGCCAACATCTTCATCTTCGTCTATCTCTCCATAACCATCATCCGTAAAACGTATGACCTCCAACTCCAGCTCATCAAGTGAAAGCTCTGCAACCGCAAGTAAACCAACATCATCCACGGTACCAAATTGATCTCCTCCAACATCCCATATTTTTGTCGGTCCTTGTGCATATTGTGGAGATCTTCTTGAGAGAAAACGAAGATCGCTATAAATGAAAACCAAGTCCTCCGCACGTTGTGGTGTGAACTTATTCCTTCTCAAGAATGCATCAAGGGGTAAGTATTCCAATTCCTCTCAACACAAGATGACAAAGCGGGTTGTTGAAGTGGCTTCAAAGCTAAGTTTGGAGCATAGGTGCATGGGGATCGTCGCACGACCACCAATCATGAGGACTCATAATAGTGTGGTCGTTAATGGAATCGATGTCATTGATTTTTTGCTCTTAGAACAAAATTGGGCAAACTCAATATTGACTTTCAAACGATCCGCCGAATTTGGAAAGAACCTCTTGATGCATTTTTGAATTTCAAGATAAATCTCGGCATCCTCGTGAGGAGGAATCCGATTAGAATCCTCACTAAGCCATTCATCACTATAGTACCTTCTTACACACGTTAAACAAATAAATTAAAAAAAATCAGATTCATTCTTTACTACTAAAAAATTCAGATTTAAACTTTGCTTGTAGTAGCGTGAAAGTTACCTCGGATTCAAAGAATGTGCCATACAATAAAGTGGTGCGTTGTTCTTGTTCCAACAATCGACAAGAATGGTATGAACCACGTCATAGAAGTTAGACCACTCATCCTTCCTCTTCCCTTCCTCTCTATATATTACGCCTTTCACATTTTCAATCATTATATCTCACAAATCATAAACCAAGTGAAGACAAGGCGTATTTGTATCACATTTTCAAAGCATGTCATAGATAGGAGAAGTAAAAGTAATTATGTTGTTGATCTTATCCCACCAAACTTCGTCAAGAACCATATCCCTCACATATCTTGCCTTTCCAACATCATCCTCCCAATACGACGACCAATGCTCGCTAATCACCATGGTTTGGAGACTTTGCTTCAAGAGCTTGAATCTCCTATGCATCACAATAACACTAACAAACCTTGTATCGGCAACCGAAAGTAATTTCATAGTAGAATACTTGTTAAAGATGGCTAAACTCATGGAATGGTTCGTGATGAAATTATTGATTTGCATTACATCGTCATAAACATCCGTGATCCAAGAACATTTGTCATAACTTATTTGATTGTTATTCGCATTCTTTGCGGCACAAATGTTTTTCAAGGCAAGATTTAATGTGTGCACCACACAAAGAGTCCAAAATGTAGTAGGGAATTGTGCTTCTATCGCTCGGCCGCCTTGCAATTAGGAGCATTGTCCGAAATTACTTGGACAACGTTTTCGGGGCCCATGTCATTAATCACCTCCTTGAACAAAGCGGCAATAAAAAAATTTGTCCTTAACTTCCCCCGAACAATCCACCGCCTTAAGAAACATAGGCCCACCTTCTGTTACCGCCATGCGATTAATTATCGGCCTCCTTTGTGAGTCACTCCATCCATCACTCACAAAACTCACACTTTTTTCCTTCCATGAGGCTCGAATAGGTTGCAATAAATTTTTAATATTTGCCTCTCCTTTTGTAAAAGAGTTGTCCTCAACAAGTTGTAACCCGGAGGCAAATAACCCACTAGAGAGTTAGAGGCGGCAAATGCATATGAACTCAAGTAGTATGGATTCCTAGTTAGGTGAAATGGTAAACCCCGGGAATAGAACATCCTAGCAATCTCGGAGTGCAAGCGATCTCTTTTAGCAATATTAAAGCAATCCATGATTGGATTGCTTCATTCTTGGCTTCCACTAGCACTTCCACTTATATCACCCTTTCACTTCTCAAGGGGAACACCGCATTGGAAAAAATTGCTTGTTCCACCCAAAGAGCTACTTGGTGGAAAAGGCGGAATCTTTGGAGCACTTTGCTTCGCTTTCTCAAGCATATCATCTTCTAATTTCCGCATTTGGTTGAGCTTACTAGGTTACTTTTTTACATGGTTCAATTCATGTTCCCGTAATCTTCAACAAATGAGCCCTAACCCGAGTGTACGAGCTATTAGAAGCCTTGCCACAAAGAGTGCACTGCCATCTCACATTTTCACCCCATTTACTATCCTTTTCAAGCCTAGTCACATACTTCCACAATGAATTTGTTTCATCATCACCAAGACCAGAACTAGGAGTAGCAATACTATCTGCAGTTGACATATTTGACATTAAAAAATCAACACTGCCTAAAAGTGAAAAAAATGAAACTAAAATTTAGACACGACTCAGACATTAAATCAAACCATACTCACTGAATCACTACTTTAATTTAAGTCTTTAACACATTAAAAATACACTGTCACAAATTGGTTCCAATTTATTGTGATGTGAGAAGTGAGGCTAAGCAATCCACATATGGTTCAATTATTCCAATTTGAAAACACCTTACAATCCACATGTACAAGTCACAACAGAAGCTAACAAAAAAAAATTGAAGACAGAGAGTCAGTTAGAGACTTACTTTGGAGAAATGCTGCTGGAGGTGAGTAGGGGGTCGCGGGTGGTTGGCGATGGTCGCCGGTGGTCGCGGTTGGTTAGGGATGGCAATTGGGCGGGGCGGGTCGGATGCGGATCTTATAAAATTCGAACCCGCCACGCTAGTCCTGAACCTTCACCTCGCCCCGCCACCGGGTCATTTATGAACAATACCATATCCGATCCTAAGGATAGTTGGAAAACCCGCCCCCGCCCCGATCCGGGTTGGTAATTGGGGTTTGTGTGTGTGTATATATATATAATGTGTCGTGGTTTGTTGCCGGAGTCGCTGGGTGGTTGCGAAGAGGACTGTTGCAGCCGCTCTCTCTCTCTATCAGACTCCTCTGCCCTAATTTTTGGTTAGTGACATATATTGCTTTTATGTTTTCACCCCCACAAAAAATGAGGTTCTATGTTTCAACCCCTGAAACATCGTCGAAAAATTATGTTTTTAACCCGTTAGTGTGGAATCTGCACCCGAATCGTATCCTTTCCACACCAGAAATTCAGCATTAAAGAAAATAAAAGGAAAATAATGGATGCGCACCCGACAAGCACCCCAGGCGCACCCGCGTCCGACACGCACCCGACCCCGATACTTCCCCCCTTTTGAAGCACCCGTGCTTCATAGTTCAGTAGTGTTTAATTGACAAGGAAATTAAGAAGAAATTTGTCACGATAAATTCGCGAATATCGTCAAAATATCGCGAATTTTGTTACTATGATCATGACAGGTTTTTTATTTGTTTGTTCTTATCAACTAAAAAAAAGGTTGAAAACATATATCTTCTTGTTGCTATTATCTTTTGGCAGGTAAGCTTGTAAGCTTTCGTTTTTGCAATTTAAATTTTGCGTGTTCTTCCTTTATATACCATTTTTTTTATTGTAATGCATACTGGATGAGAATGTCGCGCATGAATTTCTTCCCCTTTTATTGGCTAGCAGTCTTTTAAATTTCTATTATCATTACCCCCAAAAAAAAAATATAACTTCTTATTTGTGAATACAGTCTTCCAGATTCAGCCACTTAAAAAATTCAAATTCTAAATCCAATAAATACCACTACAAGTAGAGAAAATCGTAAATGCTACAAAAAATGGAAAAAGACATTTGTTTTCTGTTTATATTTTTAAGACGTTACCATCAATGTATTGTAGAAACCGTGATTTAGCACTTTTCATTTTTTTGTACATGTGAATCCTGGAGAAGATTGACATCATTAAGCGAAAGTACACTACGTAAATCTACTGTTCTTATTGCGTAAATTATGAAGAGATTCCTGAATAGTAATCTCGTGATTAACAAAAGAAAAAACCCATCAAAAAGTATATGCATGTCTCAGAACGGCAACATAAACGAACACGGGAGCCTTGGTTTTGATAATGTCGGAAATCACACAAAAGGCAACGATATAAATAAATAATTCGAAGGTATCTAGATAGTCTTCTTCACTTCTTCGTCTTATGTCGTCTAGAGAAATCCTCAGATGCATCCAAGTAAGCTGATTGATGTCTATGACTTGTCCTACCCCTGCTGCTACTCTTCTCACCCGCCGTGCATTCTGAAAAATTGGCCTCGGAAACACCCGACTCATCTGAATGTCTATGACTTTCCCTTTTCCTCTTCTCCTTCCTGATCTTCTTTCCACCCTCATCCGAGTTATCTGAATGTATACAGCATCTCCTCTCCTTCCTACTCCTCCTCCGCCATCGACATTCGTCATCCTCATCACTTTTCTCACCCCAGCTCCTCTTTTCATCCTCCTCACATTCTACAAAACCATCCGAGTCATCTGAATGTCTATGACTAATCATTTTCCTCCTCTCCTTCCTCATCTTTCTTCCACCCTCATCCGAGTCAATAAAATGCCTGTGACGACTCCTCTCGCTACCCCCACTTCTCCTTCGACGTCGACGTTCCCCATCCTCAACGCTCGACTCATCCATCCTCTTCTCCTTGCTTCTCTCCCTTACACCCTTATCCTCACATTCTGGAACATTGTGGATTTGCAGAGAAAAAGTACTGGGATCCGCATAAAAATAACTGAAAGAAGGAATATTAGGTTTTCAGCCATCAACCCAAGTAGAAATCAAATGATGTTAATAATCAAATGAAGCAGATGCAGGTTCGAATCATTGCTACTCTGAAGGAGGATTGAAGTTTAACCAGATGGTCATGCATTTATCATAGCAAATTTTTAGCACAAGCCGTTTTGAAGGGTTTAAGATAATAGTACAAGGTCAATGCACAAGAAAGAAAATAGTATCTATATCACAACGGGTATGCAAGTATCACAAACTACTCTAAGAACAGGAACCTGTAGAAGGCGAAAGAAGAAGAGTTGACCGAGTAGCCACTATTCTTAGGCAGATGGCCTCTCCACGTGTCCCTCATAGAGACCTTCCACGTACGAAAAGTCTACCCATATCGAAACCCATAAAACACTTCACCTAGACACATCTAAGGCCAAAGGGTTAAACCTCCAACATCGCGACCTTCTAGACCAGACTTCCACCCTTGTCCTCAGATCTCAAGGAACCATATCATCTGGTGCATCACCTTCCAGCCACTTTGGACCCACGCGAGCATTCCAGCCACCTCAGCTGAAAACCCCTAGTGCAGAAAGCAAAGCCTACCTTTTGATGGATGAATATATGAGTTGGCAGGTAAAGGGGACGGATAATTATGGAACAGATAGTACCAAACGCGGCCTTTCTTTAATCTAAACTGAGTACTGGCCATACATAAATTATCTAAAAAACGGAATTCGATAATTATTAGAGTATTCAAGTTCCGTTCCGTACGATATTGTCTATATAAATTTAAAATAAACCCAAAAAGGTTACAACTTTTGGTACTTTGCTGCGTTAGTTTTTCAGCTCAAATGCATTCAAGTGCTCGCAAAGATGACTGCTTTTGGACTCCCATCGCAAAAAGTATAATACCCACCCATCCCAGATCTTCCCCTCGTCATCATTAACATAGTGGCCTTAACAAGAAATTAACTAAATATTGTAACTACACCAGCGCTAATGAGTATATTAATACATCATTGTTACTAATGTAAATCTTGTGAATGAAGTAGTCTGGATGCGTAGGCTTACCTCATAGACCTGGGCAGCAGACCAAGAGTCTCTTCCTGCAATCTTGCTTCCAACTTAGGATCTAAACATGAACGCCTAAAAAGAGGAAAATTAGTTTCTATCGATCAAATTCTAGTAAAAACCAAATTCAGATGATGATAATAAAGGTTCCAATAATCAAATTGATTAACCTATAAATTTGTTATTTATAAATTCGGCATATCTTGACCTCCAACTAATTTGATTTGGTATAAAATTGAAGTGAGTAGACTATGCAATCCAGACATAAATAAAAATACACACGCACACATAGGGGTTTGATCATAGCAAGCACTGGCAAGTACCTTAACTTGCTAACGCTAATCTGGCCGTTCATCCATGAATCCGGACGGCCCAGATCAATTTTTTCGCTATTTATTAAAGTTTATTTGCTACATAATATAGCGGACGAGGGCTTTTACCTTTTTGCCCTCATCTGCTATGTAATGGAGCGGATCACATGAGTGCTTGAATGATGCATAAGATAATCTGTCCGTGGAAACATAAACACCTACTTGCTCCTACTTAGATTGAAAACCCACTTGGAATCCATAGACACCTCAAACTTTCACAGCACAGCCATGGATTCTTGAACCTTCATAGTTCCATAAAATTCTAGTGACAACCGCCTCCAACTCCTCCTGCCTACCAACCAAATGTCCAATGAACTTGACGTGTTCAATAAAAAAGGATCAAGATGTCCCATTTCAACCAAAATACTCAATAACCACATTCGAATTATATGATAACCACATAGTACCCACTTCAGTATACCGCTTGAAAGGAATAAGCATGGTGGTGTCTTCTCTTGCTAATATATAGATCTCTCTAAAGAGTACTAAAAAGAATTTTCTGATACAAAACTCTGTAACTGGCTTGCAGAATTTAGCATGATCCCTTCACTTCACCTACAGTTTTGAGCTATCAATCACAACCACAGCCCCACGGGAGGCTTCCACGGCCTACCATAGAGTTCGTTCACGATGGAGAACAAAGGGAGCTGTGTTGTGTCGGCAAGCGTGATGTCAGCCAATGACAGGAAGTTGGGCATCGACGAAGGTTGGTGGCTCGCAGAGTGGCGACAAGATGATTGTACTTGCAGAGATCAAAAGAGATGGGTAGCCAGAAAATGAGAGAAAGGGAACATTAAAGTAAAAAGCTTTGTCCGCTCTATTATTGAGCGGACGATCTAAAAACTAAAAGAAAAAAGGGCCATCCACCGGATCGTGGATGGATGGCCACATCAAGCACTGGCAAGTTAAGAAACTTGTCAGCTGCTAGCTATGTATATATATGTATACATAAACATATATATAGACACGCATATAGGTTGATCCACATCCACCGCTGGGAAATCCCTATTTTTTGGCACATCTCAATCGTCCACGTTGCACAATGAATGGCTGAGATGCCCCTTTTTCCTTTTTCCCCTCCCTTAACCACTCCAAAGAGGAGCAGTCAGTTTTTTTTTTTCCCACAAATGCCCTTTTCAGTTGTTTGTTCTCTCTCTGTACAAACGTCAATCATGCCGTCGTCACCACATCAGCATCGACGCTGATGCTGTCACCTCGCCAACACTGCTGCGCCTAACTCAACAACATCTACACCACCCATCAACCACCACTGTCACACCACACCACTCACCACTTCGTCAAACCCACAACCTCCTCCGACTCCCATCCAAACCACCATTGAAACACCACCACACAATCAACCACGCCACAACCCACCACCAAAAATGGGTCGGACATGATATTTTTACCTTTTTGCCCTTACTCCCCTCTACGCTCTGCAGAGCTTTGCCCCGTCCGTGCAATAATAGGCCAGACCACAGGTGTTATATATGCCTTAAATTACACAATCTCCAAGATCAGTTTTTGGAAAAAACGAGAAAAGAGAATAGATCTTCCATTTTTATACCACATATCCTATTTTGACACTAAGAAATGAAGTACTTTCTAGAAATAGAAAAAAAAAATTCAGACATGTATATATAGATACGTACAAACACATACATGTAAGGGGCTGATATAGATAAAAAGTTAAATAAATTGCATTTTACGACGTACGTGAAGTTGTGAACGTGCTAATGCGAAGGTTCCAAATTGACCTTTCATTGTTAAAATTTTCCAAATTTACCTAGATACTCCTTATTTAGGAAAAAGAAAAGGAAAGTTAGCTATAGCCGCCCCTCCTTGGGGCGGCTTGTAAAGAGAACAAAAGAAGCAACCGTCTACGGTGTGTGTATGCGCACGGTGGGTTTTTCTCTTCTTTTTTTTTTTTGTGGTGAGGGTTGGGGGGGGGGGGGGGGGGGTTGGAACCGACAATTTGTATGTGTGTAGGGGTCAGTGTGGAGGTAGGTCGAGTGGTGCATAGGTGGGATTCTGTCCGGTGGAGGGTTTGAGCTTGTGGGAGAAGAATCACACAGGAGATAAACATAAAGTTTAAAGGTGATAGGAGGGGATAGGGAATTTTAGTCAAAAGGACGGTTGGGCGAGTGCTTTAAAAAAGCTTGATCTAAGTAGTCCACTTTTCATGCGAACGGCCTAAGGTCAGTTAGATAAATTCCCTCGCATGGACAAGAATGGCCCCTATGCCATTTCATTATTTTCTCTCTCTCCAACCCCCCTCCATCGGCCATTACCACCAACCTCCATTAGTTACCACCACCACCAACCTCCATCAACCTCCTCCACCACACTGTCAGTTCCACTGTGTCACCCACCCACCACAGCACCACTCTACCATTACCATACAAAATCCCACCACTACCCGACACATGCCCCACCCACAACCACTACCTCCGCCCACCATGGTTATCCCAGCCATCGTTACCAAGCGCAAGCCAAACCCATCACCACCACGTCCGTCCAACTTCAATCGCCCCAACCACCACTAGCTAAACCATGACCCAACCACCACAATCGAACCCAAAACCCATCACCCAGCCACAACTACAAAACCCTAGCCCTACCCACCATCACCGAGACACATAACAAATCGAGATGTGCGCGCGCACACTGTCGGTCCTTCTCCCTGTCACCTACCCACCAGACAAACACATTTGTCCGTGTGATCACTTTTCCTTTTCTCTCTAAAAACCTGCCCTAGTTAACTTATTCTTTTCCCCCCAGAATAAGGGTATTTGGGTGAATTTGTACTGACTACCTGAAAGAACGGCGGTTTGGCGAATTTTAAAGAAAAAAAGTTGATCTAAACCATCACATTGTCACACGAATGGCCTAAAATTAGTTAGATAAAATGCAATTCATCAAGTGCTTGATATGTACGTGCCCCGTGTGTTTTTTTTTTTGTTGTTGTTGGGGGGGGGGGGGGGGGGTGTAGGGGGACTATCCACAACTAGCACTAAGAAAGCCCTTATATTCCCATCTATATATAACCGTCCACGTAACAAACTAAATGGTCAATCACTTTCTCTATTTTAATTTATCGCACCACCACTTATAAGAATCTATTAGCAACTATTTAAAAATGACCATTCTAATCTCTCTCTCTCTCTCTCTCTGTGTGCATGCGCAAAACCCACCACAAGCAATTTCTCTCTCGTCTCTTGTGGCGCCGGACTCTGAAATGGTGATGGGTTTTGTGGCAGTAGAAGTGGTCTTGGTGGTAGGCACTGTGGTGTTGGGTGGAAGTGGCGGTGGTTTCTGAAGGTGGGTATGGTGGCGGTGGTTTCTGTAAGTGGGTACAGTGGCGGTGGTGTTGTTGGGTGGGAACACTAGATGGTCTAGATCTGCCACCATACACTCGCAGCTAGCTATAGCCACCACCATCTCGCATCAATGACGCTGCCACCCGCCATCGTTTATAACACTGCAGTCGCCGTCAGATTTAGGTTTTAGCATATAAACTCCCTCCAACAAGCCAGGTTGACGAAACCTAAGAACCTGGATCCCCAATATTTAGAAGAATCGCCAAATTGAGCCACGACCCAAACAATTTATTATAGTTTTCTTATAGTTGTTTTAGGGTTTCTTATAGGGAGCGGGTGTGAAAACTTCTATTGATAAAACATAACTCCCACGGACATTGAATACTAACTCAATTCGTTGGGACGAGGGCCGCCTCGCTCTGGTTCACCTCCGGGGATTGTTAAGGGGTTCTCATATGGAGTTAATGTAGTTATCCGGCCGGAAAAGAAATAAAATGTGATTATCACAATGGACAAGGCAGTGGTAGCAAGATGCTTACGGCGCGGGTTCAGATGATAGATTTTCTTTTATTTTGCTTCCTTCAAATCGGAGAACAGAATGGCGATGACAAAGGTGTATAAAATCATGGAGGTGCTTTAATGATGATGGTGGTACTTATCAAGGCTGGTCTAATAGACAGAGAAAGAATATTTAAAGGAGACGGAAAGAGAGCATGGAGCTGGGGAAATTTTATTGAACTGTGGTTGTGCATTTTTTCAACGAACACAATATACAGATTCTAAGTGTGTTTGAATGAGATGTTTCAGGTCGGGAGTTCACTTTGAAAAGGCAAATTCCTTGTACGGGATACGTTTTTTGGAAGGTTTTAAAAGAGATTTGCAAAATTTTAGGAGAGATTTGAAGAGGAGATTTGGGGGCTTCAAATCCTCAATTGAAATAACGAGTTCAAACTAGTTTTTTTGCCAAATCTTCAAATTAAAGTCTTTCTTGTTTTATGGGCTGTAGGCCCCCGAAATTTTCTCAAATTTGTAACTGCCATTTCAATCTCCACAATTTCGGGGTTGCATTTTTTTTTTCCAGAATTATTTTACAAAAATAAGGCCTTGTCTTTGTTTCCTCATTCCTACTATAATACATTTTCTTTTAACAATATTTTTATAAATGCTAGCTTATGCAAAACAAGCTAAGACAATTTTTTTCCTTTTTTATTTGTACCTTCCATGAGATGTAATATAAATTGGTGTTTCATAGTTCATATTTGAAAATGTTATTTCCACCTCTAGATATATATACTTTTACCCATTTTTGTTTCTAAAAATACATATTAGTGACTTTTTAACAATAAAGATGAGGTAATGTAACATATATAAGGGGGTAGAAATAACCTCTCATATTAATTCTACGTTAACAGTAAAAAGAAAATGAAAATACACACAGAAATGTTCACAACAAAAAATATTATCCAAATAATGAACTAATATATCCCAGGATTCCGTAATGAGGGAAATTTAGAATGAATGATTTCAAAATGAAAGGATTTCAAAATGCTCCATCCATACACAATCTAAAGGGTATTTTGGGCATAAATATTAATCCCTACTCTTAGTAGTAGTTTGTCTCTGTATTTGTGAAATGAAAAGGTACTAGACCATCTGTCTAACTTAGATGGGATTGGATGAGTCGGGAAAAAGAGGATTTCCCAATGCTAGCTGTGAAACACGCGCGCGCGCAGGCACACATACACGTGTGTGTGTGTGTATATATATAGGTATGTGTGTGTATATATAACACTGCTACCCAACTGTGATCTGGTTGTCCATACACGATCTGTAGACGGTCCAGATCATTTTTTCGCGTTCTTTAAGTTCGTTCGCCCTAAAATAAGATGGAACGTCTGATGAAATTGTTATTTAATGCGAATAGAAAAGGGAATATCACCGTCCACCCCATAATGGGACGGTCAATTGTATATGATCTGGACCGTCCACAAATCGCCTATGGACAATATTTTACAAATAATGGGGTCAGTTGTGTGAGCCCTCGCCTTCGCCACCAATATTGTACTCACACCACCACCACCATAGTACACCCATAAGAACGTAACCACCGGCATCATACCCACCGACGCAGAGAGCGCCTCCACACCCTCACTGTCACAACCATCCGGAAACGCGGAAACATTAGGGCAAATCACCGTCCGCCCCATAATGGGATGAATGTACGCTCCAAACGAAGGGGATCTAGGTCGTCCCCGTCGACAACATGGACGGGCTGATCACCGCTAGAAATTATCGTCGCCGGTGGCAATAGATGAGCTCCATAAAATTATGTGTATATATATATGTACATATATATATATATATATATATATAGAGAGAGAGTGAGAGACCATTGTCCACTGGTGGCAATGGCTCAAATCGGAATTTCATTTAAGATTCTCTGTCGTTCGCTACATTTTAACCAAAATGCACCGAAGGGATTAAATGAGCCGGAGGGAAGCACAGACAATTTTTTTTTTTTTTTTTGGGGGGGCGGGGGGTGGGGGGAACTTCACCGTCTGCTAACTAATATAGCGGACGGCGAAAGTTTACTTTAAAGAAAACAGATTTGGCTCGTCCATCAGCGATGGATGGACGGGCAGATAGCGCCGGCTACTTAACCTAAGTTGCCAGCGCTATCAATTGATTAGCTCTCATATGTGTTTGTGTATGGAACTGATAAAAGTAAGTTGGCAGCACCATCTGGTCGTCTATCTACTGGGGATCGATAGGTCAGATCTAAATTTTTTTTATAAAACTTCACGTCATCTACTACATTATGCAACGACGGTGAAGTTTACTGCACTCCCCCCCCCCCCCCCCTTTCCCTTCCCCCCCCCCTCTCTGCCGATGCATCCCTCCTACCCTTTGCTTCCCTCCAGGACATTTTGGGCAACTCTTATGTAGCGGGCGACGAAGAGACTTAAATGAAAGCCAGATCTGGCCCTGCATCCGCAATGGATCCACTGCCAGATTGTGCTGGCATCTTAGTTTAAGTTGCCAAATGCAGGCAAAAGATATGTATGTGTGTGTGGGGAAAAATTGGGTCGAATACACCAAACCTAAATAGAAAGTTTGGGGTTAGATGAGAAATAGAAAGTTGAATCTATGGAAAATAAATACGCAATTTTTCCATATATATACTGCTGACAACTTAAGCTAAGTAGTCAGCGTGATCTGTCCATCCATCCATCGCGGATGGACGGCCAAATCACTTTTCTTTTTAAAAAATTTCCTAAGTCTGCCCTATTATGGGACGAACGTCTACATGGACGGCAATTCACCGTCCGCCACATAACGGGACAAATGACAAAGTTCACTTAAAAGACAAAAGGATCTGGGTCGCCCGCATTGACGACGTGGATGGACAAATCACCGCCAGTAACTTAACTAAGTTGAAGGAGGTGACAGTGGATCGCTCCCTGTGTGTGTGTGTGTCTATGTATGTATGTGTGTGTATATATATTTATATATATATATAAACACACATCTAAATATATATTTCCTATATATGTATATGTGTTTTGGAGGGGGGGGGGGGGGGGAGAGAGAGAGGAGGAGAGGGAGAGCCATTTTCGGATTTCAACAATTTGAGGTTTGGCTTCCTTACATTGAAGCGACCGGCAACACCAAAGCTTCATTTGAAACCAGAGTAGAAGTTGTCTATAACTCTGTGGTAACCACAAGGCGAAGAAGGCAAATCTACTCTGATTTTTTTGTTTCAGGAATATTCTTTTTGCAAAGGCAGACCAACAAATTTTTGCACTCCCATTGAGAGGTTGTATTTCCATGCGTCAACTACCTGTAGTATTCTACTGTGGCAAAGAAGTACTAATACGCATTACACACATTAATGCTTAGCTAGTTACTTAGGATGCATTGCATTAGATCTTCAAAGTCAATTTTACCTGTTACATATAGGACCTGAAAAAGAAGGAGTTGCAGCAAGAATCATCTTGGCGTGTAAAGGTAAGAATTGTACCTCAATATACGATATGGTTCCAGATAAGCCCCCGCTGTAGCTGCCCTCGTGAGATTTGAACACAAAGGCCTGAACGGAAAAAAAAATCTAGATAAATTCAAAAAAGTTATAATACCTTTTAGGGCCCATTGGTGTCTGAATTTATAAGAGAAACAGTCTAAATAGAGATGCGGTTTTTCGACTTCCCTCTCGAAAGAAAAAAATAGTTAAAAGGGAAAAAAGAGAAGCTCAGTCATCATGAAGATAAGGGCCGTAATAAGTAATTAATTGTGATATCCTACAGCTTCACGCCAGTCTTGATAAGTCTATTGCTGCTTAGCTTGCTTTCAGGCTGCATATCTTAATTGGTCGATTTAAAACTTGGTTGTTACTTACAGATCCTACCAGAAGATGTTACTGCAACGAGTGTCATCTAGGGTCATACCTGGTCTGTAAACCAGCCTGGACTGCTGCTCCCCAAGGATCCCTGGAAGAAAAAAGGAACATTAGGTTTTCCTCAATGAAACCCTCTAGTATTCGAATCATAAGCAAACACGAATGCTTGTGCACCCCTAGCGGCCTTAGTAAAGAATCAAATGCTATTGTGATGCCAATGCTATAAGCTACTCCTTCCGTTTCATAACTTTTCGCAAATTACTAGAATAAAATTTAAACATCTAGTTATTGACTTTGCTCGATACTCTTACATTATCATATAATCTGCGATCAATATTCTGAAAATTCGTAAAAAGTCAAAGGTAACGTTACGAGATGGAGTGACTACAAGATTCTGATAAAGAAATCAAGGGGGCGAATCCTCGTTATTAACGACGTATAATCTTCATCCGAATTAAGCTAGTAAGTATGATACACTAATTGTTTAACACAGTGCATCGCCACGCAATAAAGCAGCATATGCATACTCGAGATTATGAAGAGCCATACCTAGTGCCAGGACGACATCCAACAAGCGGCACCACTTCGTCTTTGAACACCATGTTGAGAAAACTGCCTGATAAGAGCCCTCGTATAATTTGGGTTTTCCATTAGATCTACTTAGCGATATAGCTTAGAGTTTAAGACGATCGTTTTGATAATAGACGAGTACCTGTGATAAATTGGATTGGGAAAGCAAATCAAACCCTTATTGGAATCGGGAATGATGAAAGGCGTTAATGCCTTTTGATTGGCGACTTAAATTACCCGCGGATCCGGGCGGTAGTGTATTACGGTAGAGATGGGCCAGGGTTATGGTTAGGTCAGGCCTGATTTTTCCAGAATTTTATTCGTCCTGACCCGTGTTTTTAGGGCTGGCCCGGGATCCGGCCCGGTTCTGGCCCTGTTTTGGCCTGGCCATTTAGCCCTAAATCTGGCCTGCTTTCCTTTTTTTTTTTTTATTATTAATTATTAATTTTGGAACATGGGACAAGGGAGGGTTGCTGGATATGGAAGGTCACGTGGTGGCGGTAGAGGTCGTGGATTTAGAAGGGGCCGTGGAAGAGGCCAGGGTCAGAAGATAGATAAAGAGGATCTTGATGTTGATTTGGATAAGTATATGTCGATAAATTAATGGATTATCCCATTACAACTTATTGGTCTTCTATATTTGATGTTGTAACCATTGCGTGCTTGATGGTACAGTAAGCCCAAATATTGTGTATTTCTAGCATGATCCAACTGTTTAGAGTAACAAGGAATAACATATGAATAGTCTAGCGTGGATAACTTTTAGAATCTTGGTTTGTGGATCTTGAGATTTTATTTTATATTGTTCCTTTCATTGGGATGCATTTCCTGGGCCGATGAACCACTGTAATATAATATGCTCCTGATCTTTTGGTCTCATTAGCTTCTTAAGTTCCTGATTCACGTTCCAGACATGGGGGCACCAAAGCGGCACCGTTTCTCCTTTGTTCTATATATATTAAAAAATAGATATATTTTTCCTCACTTTTTTTGAAAGATGATATATAAAAATAATAAGTAACTTCCCCTGCTTGTTTACAAGCATCTGGTCCCAAGCCCGAATAAAAAAAGGAGAACCTATCAAAAAAATTATTTTGTGAGTTAATATTTTCGCAACACAAAATAGGAAATTAAAAAAAAAAAAAGGCCTAGGGCTTGGGCTTGGACAGGGCCTCGATATCCCAGTCTTGGGCCCCGCCTGCTTTTCTTGGCCCCGAATGGCTTGGGCTTCCACTTAGGCCCGCTGGACCGGCCCAACCCATTGACACCACTACATTTTTAGTTTTTTAATAAAAAATTATTAAAAATGATACAAAAGAAAAACTTTAAATAATACTGCAAGTAATAATTATCTATAAGTACAATTTTAGTTTTGCAAATTAAAATTCATTACAAAGTTTAGTTAAAATAAAATCAAAACGCCATGCTTGATATTACAAAAAATATCATATTTTTAATCTCAATTTTGCATACAAATTACGTGTATCACCATATATTGCTTACAAATTACGTGTACCACCATATATTCACCGTGAGAAGTATATGTAAAGACAGTCACAGTCTACTTGTACCTTGTATCCAGTAAAACTTTTTCAAAACTTTCACACATATTCCTTTTTAATGTACTAGAGTAATAGCAAATGATCTTCAATGCAAGAAGGTACCGTTCAATCCATATCTGGGTGAAGTACAGTAATTGAAATGCATGACAAAAGTTATAAAATAACGTCAAAGAGCCAAGGGAAATATGAGTTGTGGCGTTCAAATTTTGAAAAGCAAGGGACAGCCTGCTTGGCCGTGAACAAATAATACTGGGTTGCATCGGGAAGCGAAATATCTGACGTTAAAACATGAATGACATCTTCTGATAAAAGAACAAAAAATTATAGAAATTGTAAGGAACTTTTTGAAAGAATAATATGCTAATGAAATCTCCTTGCATCTTGATATGGCAATCATGATTCGCAAAACTTAGAAGCAATTTTATGGGTATTCAGAGGTGATCTTTAGATGGTGACTCTTTTATAGAGAGAAATCTTATCTCTCATATAACTGTTAAAGTCATGAAAACATGTCTCTATGTTTCTAAAGCTCGCTATCTGATAACCACTTCAACCTCAACTCCCTACCGTTAATAAAGGCTAAAAACAATCTCGGAGATTTATCCATAACCAATCAACCAACTAGTTGACTATGTCTTTTACTTTCCATATGTAGTTAAGTTATCCAAAAAAATAACTAGACATGACCAAAAAATAAATTAGCACATGGAGAATTTTTTTATCCTACGGTTTGAGGCTAATTTTTCCTTCAAACCATGACTTTATTTATATGGTATATGGAACAAAATCCAATACCTCCCACTTGGCTATAAGCTAATATATTCATATTCAATTTTCAAGACGTAAACCCATACAGGTGACATGACGTTTAAAATTCTCCGCTGCCATGGGTTTTGTCAACGGATCTGCAATCATCTCATTAGTGGAGAAAGACTTTTTTTGTGTTTTAAAATAGAAATGTGACTACGGGATATTGAGTCAACTCAAAAGTGATTTCTACACTAAAAAGATAATAAATATACCTCTTGAAATAGCTTGTCGTGAAGACTCGGGGACGCCCTCCTATTGATCCACGATGCAAATACTAAAAAAAACTTTTAAAGTGAATATGAAGGGCTAAAATTCTCGAGAGATACACAAGCTTTAGAGAGAATAAGCTTTCTTATTAAGACCACAGATCCAGACCCCTCAAGGGCCATTTTTATAAAGCTCAGGATCGCAAACTCTAATAAGATTGGCAATGTCAATCTGTAAGGCTGGAGATAAGTTAGAATATTAGATAAAATCCCAGATTGATAAAAGTCAATTAACCGACCGATTCATCCCATAATGCAAAAAATAATAATTTTTTGAATTTCAAGGCATTATCTAACCCTAATTTTGATAATTATTTGCAAACGGGATCTACCAAATTCGAGGTAGTTCATCTCTAACCATATAATTGATTCATTTAATCTTTACATCAGGGATAATTCACAGATTATCCCCCTAAATTATCTTGACAAACTAAACAAATTAAATTTAGACATTCGACTGGACTGACTAATTGGACTGGACCATTTATTAACTGAATAAAACTGGACTGAAAATGTAACTGAACTGGATTGCCGGTCCGAATAAGATTACATGATTTGAACACTTAACAATTTGACTGGACTGGACGAGACTAAATTAATTAAGTCACATTACTAGGCATAACTCATAAGATTAATAATGTACTCTAATTAATAATAAAACCCATTAATTATTTAATTATTAATAACTACAAAAAAATGGGGTGTCTTAGAGCCCATCGGTAAAAGAGCTCGCGCGTGGGCGAACATACTAAAAAAGCACATATTTTTAGGAAAACACGGAAAAAGACCACAAGACTTTAAACAGACCCGAGGACTGTGACACAGATATAAGGTCGAACTTTTAAAGGGGAAACTTCCTATTATCCTCCAAAGAAGAATCAGACTAACGTAGTTCATAGTTCAAAATAAAATACAGATATTGCTCAAAGCCAACAGTAACAATGGTTTGTTGTCCAAGGACATAGAATCTGGAGTTGGAACTGGAAAACTCACTAAGAGCCGGAGCAAAAAATACGTCACTTAACGGTTGGTCGCTTAGGCTGATGAGAATAGCATGTCTAGAAGCTGGAGCCAATAGTGACTATGATTGGCCGTCTAGACACATTAAAGACTAGATCTAGAATTGGAATTGGATCCATTATCAGAGGCCCCAAGACGAGTTGAAATGGTCGACGGACAGGTAAATAACTTTGATTGTTGCTGAAGCTCCCAAGACAAGTTGAAAGGGTCGACGGACAAAGTTGTATATCTAAGAGCCAGAGCCAACAACGCGTCACTGAGCATTTGTCGCTTAGATATAAGGACGTACCCCTAGAAGCCAGAGCCAATAGTAGCAACAATTAGTTATTTAGGGATACTGAAGACTGGATCTGGAACTGGAATTGGAATTGTCCTCGAGACAAGTTGAAAGGGTCGACAGACAGGAAAAATTACTTTGATCGTTGTCGGATTCCCCAAGCCAAGTTGAAAGGGTCGACAAACAAAGTTGTATATCTAAGAGCTGGAGCCAACAACACATTGCTAATTGGTTGGTCGTTAGATATAAAAGGATTTCAGAGATGTCACTCAACGATAGTTGGTTGTTGAGTGTCAAACATATCTATATAATTGATAGAAAGAAAACGTTGCTTCTAGCAACACGCGCGGGATTTTGTACTGGCCTTACACCGTACAAAAATCACTGAACTGAGCAACAGATTCAAAAACTTAGATTGCACAGGCAAGCAGGTGAGCACACAAATCCTGTGATCAAGTTGTTTCCAAAGGTTGAGTCTTTCCTCCTTATTTTGATCGTTTCATTGGAGGCGACACTTTTGTCGACTGCATGGATCCGATTGCCTCAATGTTGTCTGAAGAGTACATCAGCAGGCTATGGCCCGATAGGCTGGCTTTGGAGAATAAGTTGAGGGCAAAGCTGAACTGGAGTTTTCCGAGTGCTTATGAGATAAGGTCCCTGGAGGAAGAAGCTCGTGTTGTTATTGGTTTGGGGCCAGAGACACCTGATTTTGGCAAGTCTTCTCAGAGTATGGTGCAAAGCTTCTGTTGTTCTCAGGCTAAGGAGTTAGAAGTCCGAGTTACTTGGATTATGCAGTCTCGGATTGGTTACCAAATGTTTAAAGAAAAGTTTGATGTGGATGAGACTTTGATACGGTCTCTGCACATGGATGAGCCCTATCGACCCCCTTCCTCGCTGCCTAAGGAGAAACCATAGAAGAGACCATTGTGTACTGGGAAGCTAGAATGGATGCATATCAGATGGGCAACCGATGGAAGACGTGGTAAGGGTAAATAGAAAGTGGACCAAAAACTGACTTATAAGGTGGAAGAATTGGAGGATGTTATCCCGGTAGCTCAGATAATAAGAGTACAGAAACATGGAAGTCAATCATAAGAAGAAAAAATAGATGCTGATAGATTTTCCCTAGGTTGCTGATAGAACCTAGAATTTTTCTTTTTACCCTAACTTTTGCCTAGGCCGTCGTCAACAGGGTTTTTTATCCTTGTGGGCATTTTTCATTCTTATCTAGTGTTTTTTATTTTCACTTTTTCTTTGCCCTTACTTATGCATAAGCCTCCCTTTGCAGGGTTTTCGTTCGAGTGAACATTTTTTTAAAAAAAAATTTCAGGAATGTAGTCTACATCTTAGCCAGTGGAATAAAAGACTTTCATTAAAACTTTACAGCACTCGTGGGAACTTTATTGGCTACCTAGTTATCTATTTCTAAGTGTTACATAAATATGTTGTGTTGGATAATGTTCTTAAGGAGGAGATTAATTGTTTGTTCAATTAAAAATTTTGCTCAAGCGTAATGTTTTTTTAACCAGTCTAGATTGACTAACTGTGAAAACTTGATTTCATATAAATCGACTAGCAACGCTGCACCCTCAGTCATAATTTGCTTGATCATATAAGGATCTGATCAGTTGGGTTCAACTTTCCTCGCGACTTCCAGATTTGTCCAATGTTCTCCTTTAACACCAAACCTCATTCTTTCAGACCGCGTCCTTTCACTCGTTTGTTAAAGGCTTGGGAATTTTGTTTCTGGTAACCCTGAATGTGGTATAGGGCTTTCAGCCTTTTCTCATCTGTTAGCGCCAACTCTTCAAATCTGCATCTCACCCAATCATCCTTGGCTATCTGATTCGCTAACAATACCCTTAGATAATCGACTTCAAATTCTATTGGGAGTACGGCCTCCATGCTGTAGTCCAGTGAATACGGGATAGCTCTGGTTGATGTTATACTGATGTCCTATAGCACCAGAGGGCATAGGGAATCTTATCCGACCAACTCCTATATGAATCTGTTATTTTACTTAGCATGTTCTTGATGTTCTTATTGGTGGCTTTCACAGTTCCATTGGTTTATGGAGGGTATGGCGACGAGCAAGGTCGGATGATACCGTATTCCTCGGCTAATAGCTGTTATCTAAATTCAACTCTTGGGGCACTCCATACTGACAAATGATGTTTGTACGAATGAACTGGGTCACCTTTCTAGTATTGAGCACGTCATATGAAACGACTTTCACCTACTTCGTGAAGTAATCTATGGTTACCAATATGAATTTATGTCCATTAGAAGCTTTGAGGTTGATCTTCCCTATCATGTGTATTCCCCAAACTGAGAACTGTTAGGGAGATGTCATGTTGTATAACTCTCGGGGAGGGAGATGTTGTAGATTGACATACACTTGGCACTTGTGACACCTCCTTACATATTAAATACAATCTTGCTTCATTGTACTTCAATAATATCCTTGTTGGAGGATCTTATTCGCTAGTATTTGGCTGTTCATATATGGTTCACAGTCTCCTGCATGTATATATTCCATGATCTGATTGCTTTGTCTCAAGGTCACACAACAGATGTTCTTCATTATAATGTCTCTTATATAATCATTGATTGGACATAATGAACTGTGCCGCCCACTTTCTCAAAGTTATTCAGTCTTTTGCAGAACATCTGTCGGGGTATTTATTGTCTTAGGTAAGATTCTAAACATCAGTGTACCACGGTTCGGCTACTCCGTCTTCATCTACAATTGTTATCATGAAGCAGTAAGCTGGTCAATCCCTTTTCAGTATCACGAACGGCTCTACCTCTTGTCTTTTAGGTATATTGACCATCAATGCAAGGGTGGCTAAGGCATCGACAAAATTATTCTTGAGCGGGGGCAAATAGTGGAATTCCACATCCTCAAACTTATCTACAATCCTCTCCAAATGGGCATGGTACGCCTGTAGGCGTTCATCCCTGATTCTCCACATCTTCTAAATCTGGTATACGATTAGCGTTGAGTTTCCATATATTGTAATCTCTTAAACTCCTAGGTTTAAGTCCATATCTAAACCAATGATACAAGCTTCACTTTTGGCGGTTGTCACGCCCCGACCCGGAGGCGAACCTACACATACTATTTCAAAATATTCCTGCTTACCAGAAATATAATACCCAAAGAATTTTTACTAAGAACTTAACCTCAAAATGATAATCAGAGCTCTAAATGTATCCCAAATCAAAAGCATTTGTATTTATCCTCAAAGTCTAATAACTGCAGCGAAAATCTAATAACAATAGTCACTTCCCAAACATTGGAGTTACCAAAAGCTACTTAATCAAAGTATTACAAGTTCTCATTTTCAAGTCACTAAAAAGAGTCTACAATTAAAGAACAATTATGACTCATGCTTATAGATAACTCCTCTACTGATGTCTCAACTTAATTACCTAAAATGGGAGGAGAAAGGGGGGTGAACACAAAGCCCAGTAAAGATTACACGCCCACGGAGTACAATGCAGATATCCAATAACATATAGTTGAGTCCAAACAAAACATATGAAAACAAAAGTGCAAAGACGATTGAAAATATTAGCACGATTAATAATCCCACTTCGGGACATTCCAATCCGTCTAATATCAAATCAAAGTCAAAGTCAAATTAACACAATCGAATAATTGAACAAATTATCAAATACGATACAATCACGTAATACGTGACTGTAAAGCACGTTAACCTAAGCACGCGAAGGTTCTAAGTTCAAAGTTGCATACCGGTAGCAATTGCCATATCATGTCATGGCATCACGTTAACCTAAGCACGTGAAGGTTCTAAATATTAGTTCAATTCAATAGGGTCGAATGAATATCAAAATATCTCAAATGTATAGCGCCACTAACGTATCAAAGCATTGTATTTCAAATGGGATAGCTTAATGATTTCAGAAAATACTCAATATTAGACTTAAATCAAAGAGGACAAAAATACGAGTTCAACAGAATTTGAATCGCCTCAATCCGAATTCGTATGGGGGCAGAATGAATACATAGAGAAGACAGGTGTTGATGGTACCACCCAAGTTAGAACCAACGAAAATTTGACATGTGGCGGGCCACCATAGCAGCCCCACGTGAAGAAGCTGGTTGCTTTGAACCTAACTGTGCATAATTAGGTAATAGGCAAAAATACTTCCACCACATGAATTGTCAAGGAGTTGTTTATTGCATGAATAATGGTGAAAGGGGTACAGGAATGCGTGTCAAGACCATGGCTTGCCATGGTTCTAAATCTGTCATAGTACGGCGTGAAATTCAATGAAGAAAAATGCAGAAAACAATTCCAAGACAAAGAAATCTAAGGTACCTAAAGAAAATAACCAAAGCATAACTTGGGTTTTTCCTTTTGCAGGTACGTTCAAGTTGAACACAGATGGATGTGCCAAAAGCAACCTGCGTGGAGGCTTTGGGGGACTTTTAAGAAACTGGAATGGAGAATGGATGGAAGGCTACTACGGTTTTCTCTACACTTCAGATGCTCTTGAGGCAGAGCTACATGGAATTGTAAAAGGTCTGCAGTTGATCAAGAAGCGAGGTCTTACCAATACCATCATTGAGACAGATTCCAAAACTGCCATGGATTTGATTAGCGACCAAGACAATTTTTTGCACCCTTTGAGCAATCTTGTTAGGGATGCTAAAGCCCTAATTAGAGTTACTAAGTCTAATGTTGTTCATGTGTTTAGGGAAGGCAATTTTTGTGCCGATAAACTTGCTAATTGTGGAGAACAGCAGAGGGAGTCTTTTGTGTATCTCATGCAACCACCGGATGTGGTCCTCCCTCTCCTAGCTAATGATGTAGCTCAAGTTGCCCACTTTAGGGGCTGATTTGGTTAATGTATTATTTCTGTTTACCAAAAAAAAAAAAGAAGAAGTTGTATCGGAACCGAGAAATAAAAAAAGAATCGAGGCAGTCAACACCGTACTCAACAAATTATAACCGATTAACGAATGGAGGCATGCTGATTAAATATAATTCGAATGAGCATAGTGAGTGTAACCCTTACCTCAAATCTATATAATAGTCTTCATCAAATTGCGATTGCTTCCAAAAACTTCGTAATCTAGATATTATAATTAACCCACTTACGTTAAAATCTTAACAAGAACAATTCTAATATGATCTAATTCATCCTTATAATCCAAAGTGGGTTCAAGATTCTTACCAATTGTAAGTAGAAGGTTGAAATCCTCAAGCCCTAATTTTCTCTTTCTTCTCCTCTCTCTGAAAGACCAGACTCAATTTATCGATAAAACACAACTAACCAGTCTTTTTATTTATCTAAATTTGGTAAATTACTCTAAAGGCCCCTAAAGATATGTTACTTATTCAAAAGGAATTCCAAAATATTCTTAAAATTTCAAAAGTAACCCAAGAATTAAAATAATTAGTTACATATTATTTGGGGTATTACAGCGGTGTTGTTAGTACCGTCGAAAGTTAGCTTAATTGCTATAGGTGAATGAGCTTCGTCTTGTGAGATTAACGATATCACTACAACGAATCCATTGTTATTCGCTGCTCCATCGAAGTACAACTGCCACCTCAGCCCTGATTCCATGACACACACTCATTCATCTTGGAATTTTGCCTCCCATTTGCTGGTATCATCTGTCGGGCAATCGACTAACAAGTCGGCCGTGGCCTTACCTTTGATCAACTATTGGGTGACGTATGTGATATCAATTTTGGACAAGAAAAAAAAGCCATTTGGCTGTGCAGTTGGACGATACTGGTTTCTCAAACAGGTATTTCATAGGATCCATTCTAGCCAACAGTCTGATGGGGTAAACCAGAAGTCCAGAACATAATGTCTCAATCTATGTGTTACCCAGACCAGATATACACACTTCTTCTCTATAGCTGAGTAATTCACCTCTCTTTGGGTTTGCTTCTTACTGACATAATAAATGGGTTTCTCAACCAAAGAATTCTCCAAATGTTGAGCCAACATGGCTCTGGCTGCGATATCGGTTACGGTCAAGTATTGCAACATGGGACTACCAGGTATCAGAGGGCTTAGGATAGAAGGGTTGTTAAGGTACTATTTGATCTTGTCGAAGGCTTCATAAGGGATTCCAATCTTTGGTCGAATCATTTTTTAATAATTTAAACACAAGCTCACATATCATGGTTAGTTGGGATATGAACCAACTAATGTATTAGATCTTACCCAAAAAACCTCATACCTCATTCTCAGTCTTCGGTGGGGCACATGCATTTATATCTTAACATGGACTTTGGGATCTTTGGTCCATCGAACTTATCCATCTCTGGTATTTTAAACTTTCGGTATAATCTATCCTTGGGGTTCATGTTCTCATCCTGGTAATTAGCGACTCAAGTGCCACCAATTTATCTTTCCATTTTGGAACTGCGGGGGGTTTGCCTTCCTCTTCCTCGGATTCATACTGCCAATCAAACTCTGAAACTTTCTTCTTGTCATATTTGTTTTCCCCATCCTCTGTTTCCATCTTACATCTTCTTTTTAGATTGTCTAATTCCTCGGTTGTTCGAGATTGTTTACTGCTCAAAGTTACCAAACCATTCTGAACATCCTTTTATTCACTGATAATACAGACCAAATCTGAGATATGTGGGAATTCCTCGTCCATTGGAGTTCGTGAGAGCTTTCCAGATGAGTCTCGATACCAAAGGTCTAGATTGACAAGCTGCAATCATCTAAATCGAATAATAATGTTGCACACCCAATCATTATTTGCTTGATCATATAGGGATCTGACCAATTATGTTCAAACTTTATTCGCGACTTCCAGATTTGTCTAATGTTCCTCTTTAATACTAAATCTTCTTCCTTCAAACCACATCCTTTCACCCGTTTATTAAAGGCTCAGGCAATCCGTTTATGGAAACCCTGAATGTGGTATAATGCTTTTAACCTTTTCTCATCTGCTAGCGCCAACTCTTCAAATTTGTGTCTTACCCAATCTTCCTCGGCTATCTGGTTCTTCAATAATACCTTCAGGAAATGAACTTCCATTTCTACTGGGAGCATGAACTTTTTATTTATAACTGTAGTAGTCAGTGATTGTCTTGGTCATGATATGTCATGACTTTATTTTATTTTTTCATGTTGCAAATGCAAAGCAAAAAATAGTTGACCGGTGAAACTATTGTCTAATTTTACATTATCAATGTCATTATCTCATTTACCAATATATAGATAGATATATCAGATAGAGTTTTTTCCTTGCACGTTAAACGGAATCTCAATTACAAACAACAGTCATCAGTTGCAAAATTAAAACTTTCCGCTGATAGAAAACCTTTTATGCACGACCGCCATAAATAAAGGACCATTTGAATAATTTATGGTGTATTGACGTTTTTACCCCAAGGTCTGACCACCTAACGGGCCCTCGTAACAACTTTTGACTTGATTGGTAGTAACTGCGACGGAAGTTATGTTGTAATAAATGGCAAAACATAATATTTATACAGGCCCAGACAGCACCAAGTCATCGAACAACATGATCTTGAAAAGTTATGAAGGCCTTTTTATCATCACTGCAGTGGGGGCATTACAGGAATATGACTCGTTGTATTCTTGGTTATCTACTTCCCAAAAAGAACAGATATGATCTACAAAAGATTGCAAATTCAAGAACCAACTATGTGAAATATGCAAAGATTTTGATCATAAAGACATTTCATCTCATCCTTCTTAAACGAACAGAAGCACCCAGGTTCATCAATTTCAGGAAAGTGTAGCATCAGATTTCAATTATTCAACAAGTTTGCTTAAGAAATTCTCACTCAAGTCTCAGAAGAGAAAGCGAGAGACGCAAATAAAATAACTAATTCAAAATCGGACGCAAATAAAATAACTAATTCAAAATCGGACGCTATCTTCGGTTTGACACTGTGACTTGTCCGGTCCTTAATATTAATGTACCAGGGTGTATCTTCGGTGTAATTGCATGCTCTTTTGCCCGTTCAATATTCTACAAGGGGTTAGCTCTTTGAATTAATTATTTCAGCAGATTTAATATGTTCACCCAATCTTTTTGCTAATTTTGATAGGGAGGCCAAGTAGTTGCAACAAATGGTAGAATATGCGTCCTCTGCTTGTCACAGAGAGACAAGTGGTTTCATAAAAAAACGCTGGATAAAAGGGAGAACCTTAACAAGGGCATTTGCACTGCAACCTGCTGCATAAGCTAGCTACCTAGCACGGTTGCGTTACATCTTCCAGTCACCTCACAACATCTCTCAATAGGGATGAGCAGGGAGGGATGGAAATGGTCACTAAAAATCAGCAAAAGTTAGCAAAAGCTGCTTTTATGCACCATCTAGCCAACTCGCTGATCTCTGCTTTACTGGATGCAAGTTAAGAAGTTAGAAAAGGTCTCCAAATTAAAATTATCCATGTCAACTTCTGGCTGTGGCATTGGCATCTTCAAGTCGCCTTACGACTTCCCTCATGGAAGGTCTTCTGCTTGCCTCCTTCTCCGTGCATCTCAAAGCCACCAAAAGAACATCAGTAACTTGTTCCGTGATGCTCGAGTCTATAAATTCCTCCCAAAGGTTCGGATCTACAATCATCTCAATCTCTTCAGACTTGCTCCAGAGAGACCACGCCCACCCCACAATGTCTGCTTCCTCAGAAAATGAAGGATCTAAGGCTGTCTTTCTAGTAATCAGCTCCAGCAAAACAACACCATAACTGTACACATCAGATTCCGTACTCGGAGTTGTTGTAAAAGCATTTTCTGTCAAAGGCCACACGAAAGTTACTAAAATGAAGTAGAACTAAATAATTGAGCTAATCAATAAATAAAAGTATTACCTGGAGCGATATATCCAATTGTTCCCTGAACAGTGCTACTAGGTACTGAAGCTGAAGACTGATCCAGAAGCTTGGCAATGCCAAAATCTGAGATGTGAGGCTCCATATCAGCGTCTAAGAGAATGTTCTTTGGTTTAATATCTCGATGCACAATGGAAGGATCACAGTCAAAGTGGAGATATGCTAAACCCTGGGCGGTTCCGAGAGCTATCCTATAACGAGTATTCCACTCTAAAGTTGGTGGTGGATAAATCTCATGGAGAACATCATGAAGGCTTCCATTTTGCATGTAACTGTACAAGATCAAACCATAGTCCTTTCTGAACCAAAATTCTTGCAGTTTGCATAGATTTCGGTGCTTAACCTTTCCAACTGTCTGAATTTCTCTGACCATACTCGTGCCTCCTCCTCTAAGACCCGTAAATAGAAGCTTCTTCACAGCAAACACTTTGTCTGGGCCAAATGAAGCCTTGTATACAGTTCCATGGGATCCTCTCCCAATAATATACTTCTCATTTAGGTTTTCAGTAGCTTCCATTATTTTGTTCAGTAACAAAGAAGCACCCTCAAATTCGGTAGATTTTTCGCCTTCCTTTTCCGGTCTTCTGCAACGGAGAAACATATAGCCCATTCCAAGGAGGACCAAAATAAGAAAAAATGATGATCCAAGAGCTATGAGTGAGATTTCTACTTTGCTAAGGCCTCTTTTATTGTGTGGGGGGAGATCACAAGGTCTCAAATTGCTGTTTTCAGTACAATTTAGGCCACCTGTTGGAAGACAGTTGAGACAGAGGCCTGAATTTCCCAAGAATGAGGAGGGAGATGAGTTCAGCAAATTCATCAATGCTTTGGGTATTGGACCACTGAAAAAATTGTACGAAACATCAAGATTGACAAATGAATGGATGTCAGCAAGAGCTGATAAAGTTCCAGTCAGATTGTTGTGAGATAAATATAAGTGTTCTAGCTTAACCAACTTCCCTAATTGAGCGGAAATCTGACCAGTTAATCCATTTCTGCTGAGATTCAATGTTTTCAGGCTCTCCACTGCTCCATCTGATCCACTTATTGAGGGGATATCTCCGCCTAGTAAATTTCCACCGAGCTGTAGATCCCGCAAGCTCTTGAATTGAAATAGAAATGGTGGTATACCCCCAGTAAAATGATTCTCACCAAGGCTCAGTGTGGCCAACGCAGACATGCTCCTTAAACTGGATGGGATAGAACCATTCAAAACATTATGGTTCACCTCCAGTTCGAATAATCGATTGCAATTTGATAGTTGGGATGGCAATGAACCTTCTAAAGCATTGTGCGAGAGATTAAGTCTCTGTAGGTCCACGAGGTCTCCAAGCTTTGTGGGTATAAGCCCTGAAAGCTTATTCGCCGACAGGTTAATGACGGTAATATTGGTAAGGTTTTGAAAGCTAAAAGGAATTTCTCCACCAATCCTGTTGTCACTAAGGTCCATATGTGAAAGGTTTGGGTTTTTCACAAATTTTGGTAGAACCCCTGTGAGGTTATTCTGTTTAAGAATTAGCCTTGTCAAACTAGAACAGCTTCCCACATCAGATGGTATGCTACCTTCAAGATAATTTAGACCCAAATTAAGCCTTTGCAATTGTTTTCTGAAGCAAATATTTGGCGGGATTTGACCAGTGAACGAATTGTTGGTGAAGTCCACCGCAGCCAAACTACTATTTATTCCCAAGCCTTGAGGTATCACACCAGAAAACTGATTGCTGAACAAGGAAATATTTCTTAAATGCTTTAGCTCGGTGATCTCAGAAGGTATTTCTCCAGAGAGATTATTATTGTACACGAAAAGAATCTCAAGGCTTTGAATGTTCCAGATGTGCAAGGGAATCTCGCCTGTTAGATGATTGGTGAACAGAGAAAGGTTCCTCAACTCGCTTAGCATCCCTATCTCTCTTGGAATATTACCTTCGAGTTCGTTTTCATCAAGTTGCATATCACGCAAGGATCTGCACTTTCCAAGCTCAGGCGGTATTTTCCCAGATAAACAGTTTTCAGAGAGGCGAAGATATGTTAACTTGGACAGTTGGCCAAAAGAAGAAGGGATCGGACCGCTTAAACCACAACTCACTGCAGCAAACTGCGATAAACTGCTACAATTACCCAAACCTGGTGGAATTTCTCCACTGAAACTGTTAAAAGACAAATCCAAAGTGTTCATTGCCATGCAACTACCCAAACCCAAAGGTATGCTACCCTCCAGACTGTTAACACTGACATCCATATAAACAAGGTTCTCAAGGTTATTTAAGCTCTCGGGCAACGTTCCAACCAATCGGTTATGGGTCAGATAGAGTTCCTCTAGTCTGCTACAATTCCCAATGGACGGCGGAATCGTCCCCGATAATTCATTACCATGTAACCACAGAGCTACAACCTTACTCATGTTTCCAACATTTGACGGGATCGTGCCATTAAGTTTGTTGGCATTAAGGTAAATAGTTTCCAACAGAGGAATGCTAAACAATGACTCGGGTATTGCACCGGTTAGATTATTAGAATAAAGGCTTAGGAGACGCAAGTTCCGTAAATTTCCAAAGCTTTGCGGTAGTTCTCCGGTAAGACTGTTGAGGGACAGATCCAAAAGTTCAAGAAGACCACAACTGCCCAATTCTGGGGGGATTGAATCAGAGAAGTTGTTGTAGCTGAAGTCGATTGACTTTAATTGTTTCAACGAAGCGAGTTCGGGTCCTAGTTGACCCGAAATTCCATAACTAGACAGGTCCAAACCAACAACATTAAGCTTCTGGAAGTCACACTGAACGCCATCCCATGAACAAGGGGTGGAATCAGAAGCATTCCAGCTCAGCTTGATGGAAGAAGGTACACGTGTCCAATGCCTCAAGAGTGACATTAACGCTAGCCCATCAGGACTTAAGGCAGATACAGCATACATTGATTCATAGAAGAACAGGAGCAAGAAAAAGTTCAAAGAAATTCCCATCTTACACAAACCTGGACAGAGAGAGACAGATATATATAGATGAATTACGAAATGAAGAGGGAGAAACAGCACCCAAAATGGGTATTGCAGGTTCCTTCCAAAGATTGAATTTTGAAGGTTTATGTGAGATGAAGACACTTACCAGTTGAGAAACTTGCAGGAATACTGAGCTCTCTCGGATGGTTGTATAATTCTTGAAATGTTAACTAAGGCGAGAGAAAGACAGGATGATTGCAGAAACCAAAAACAGAAACTTGCAAGATGCTTTACATGTGAGACACATAATATCATGTTGCTGCATGTAAAACATTCTTCAAAGCGGATTCTTATGAGGTCTCCGATGGGACAGTTCCACGCTTGGGAATTTGAAATTGAACATTCAGCCACGTTTAATTCATTCCTGTCTTGCCTTTTTCCTACTAATATGGAAAGGGGTAGACTTTCAGGACTTGAGACTTAAGGACAGGGACAGCCTTTGGGGATTACCTATTTTTGGGTAACAAGGCCAAGTCTATTACGAATTTAGACTATGGAAGTGGACACTTTGTTTAATTTGATGTCATTGAGGGTTAAAGATCAAGCATTATTCTAGACTTAGTGGCAGAGTATATCTGGAAGAGCGGAAGGACTGGGGAAAGGTGAAGGCAACTACGCCAATGTTTATCATATGCAGTAATTGTCACTAAAAATGAGTTAAGAGTGTCTTCAATGACACTAATATATCATTTGGTGGGATTTAATGTATCGACAGCAATCCAACGGAGTCCAGACTTCTTCGAAGGTGCATGGGACAATATCATGTGATTTAAAAGCTATTCGATAAGTGACATGAACCGCAAAACGTTTGCTCTTTTTCACTATTTCTGCTTTGTATGTTTTCATTATTTCAAAAATTATCCCTCTAATTAAATAATATTCTTCAACTCTTTGCAAATACACCATAAAGTTCGTCGTACTCCTTTTAACTGAGAAGTGTTCTCACAGTTTTTTAAAGTAACGTTTAATTAATACGCTTATGCTTAAAATTGTGAGATGGGTCGTCAAATAGGTACTCAAGTTTATTGGAACAATATTATTTTCTATATATTTATGGAGTTTTGTTGAGAAACTTTTGCCGTACGCTTACCATATTCGTTTTCTGTTTTTAGCAATGATGATGAAAAAGATTCTTTTTTTGCGTACTTTTACCATTTTCTGTTTTCGTTTTGGATAAAATTACTCAAATAGTAACAAAAAACTGAAAACACCTAAAAGGTGTTTTCAGCTTTTTTCACTCAAACTTAACCCAATATATAAAAATAGCTAAAAAAAAATTTGTGAAAAATGATAAAAGTACAGGAACGGATTTTCAAACTGAATATGAAAATCATGAAAATAAAAACAGAAAATGAAAACAGAAAACAAATATGGTAAGCGTACGGGGCCTAAGTTTCTGACATATTATTCAGAACCAATGACACCTCAAAAGAAAGATGCTAGTGAGAGTGATACATTACCCACCCCGCCTACAAACGTTATTTTTTTATATTTCTTTTCAAGTAAAACATTAGAAATTCTATTGAAATAATATTAATGAGAATTTAATGTAAAGTTCAATGCGTGTGTCACATGCGCCTCTTTATATGAATTTTACCCCAGCATGGTCTGAAGCAACTAGGTCCACATTCATTGACTAAATTATACCACCGGCCCACGAGGTAGGAAGTAGGAACCAAGCTCCTCCCCCCAACTATTGGGTTGGTTTAATCATTTTCCCTTTTATGGTGGTGGTGGTGGGGTGTGTGTGTGTGTGTGTGTGTGTGGGGGGGGGGGGGGGGGGGGGGGGGGGGGGGGGGAATTCACGGATTAACTCCACCTTCACACGACAACTTGTGAATTTTTAATTTATAACTGTAGTCAGTGATTGTCTTAATCATGCTATGTCATGATTTTATTTTTCGTTTCATGTTACAAATGTAAAGTAAAAAATGGCTGACAGGTGAAAACATTGTATAAATTTTGCATTACCAATGTCATTATCTCATTTACCAAAAAAAAAAAATCAGATAGAGTTTTTTCCTTGGACATTAAACGGAATCTCAATTACAAACAACAGTCATTTGCGAAGATTTCATCTTCTATTTCTTTCCTCTCTTTTTTTTTTTCCCTTCTGTTAGATCAATGGAGAAGGAGCTTGAACAATGCACCACTATGGGGGAAATTTGTTGAGTAGTCATGTAGGAACATGACCTCCATGAACAAAAAGATGAGTCAGAATTCTGAAAAAGAAATGTTTAAAGAAGACCACAATCAGTGCAATCCGCCTGATTCATTTCTTTTAAGTTAATGTGATCTTAAGTGAATGCTGGCAGGTAGATACTAGAAATAGAATTGAATTGCACACACCGCTTTCACCCCTCCCAATTGCAGGTTTCACACCACAAAAATGTGGTTCTATTTTTCATATTTTTGCTAGATATGTTATGTACACACCAACGGACCGAACAATGAAAAACTCTTTTCGCATACAAAAAAAGCGCTTAATAATTTTTTGTCTACGTTTTAGGGATGAAATCCCATTAAGTTGTATCTAGTTTGAATAACTTTTTTCTTTCTCCTTTTGGCTCTTGTAACACAATCGAAATGTCAGTGTTCATGAGTTAAATTCTTTCTCCTTTTTTCTTTCTCCCTCGTCTACGTTGTATACGGGAGCCATAGAACAATGTTATCCGAGGTAAAATGCTTATCACGCAGCTTCAGTGTTGTGCCTCTTTTTTTTTTTGAAAACATCGAGAATTGCATAGATAAAGAGCTCTGTTATGAGCATATTACATCAAAGATGAGAATCATGACATGCCATGATTTAGCAAAGTTAAATCATCCAAAAGGAAAACATCAAAGCATACAGACAGACACCCCACCGTGCTGATTTTTCAATATACATTACAAAAATTGGTGGGTTCAAGGACAGGCATCACGTGGTAGCAAAATAGTATCAATCCAGTCTTGATGGACATCAATTCTAGCTTGACACGCAAAAGAAGCGAGGATCTTAGCCTCCTTAAGTTGTGATTTGCTGGCCCTGTACATACTATAATAATGGAAATTAGTGATCATAAAGCAAAAGTCATAAAACATGGCTGTCACCGAGTTCATAATGTCTTCAGTATCCGAAATCTGAGAGAGTAAAAATGAAAAGTCAGTATATACATTAATGTGAAGAAGTTCTTTTGTTAGGACCCATTGTGATATAAGTGACATACCGAAGCTGTTCTCAGATGCAACTTCGTTATGGAATCATTACCAATATGCCGTGCAATA
This sequence comes from Escallonia rubra, assembly GCA_033065855.1. NCBI lineage: Eukaryota > Viridiplantae > Streptophyta > Magnoliopsida > Escalloniales > Escalloniaceae > Escallonia > Escallonia rubra. The sequence goes on from JAVXUO010002762.1 coordinate 252,996, forward strand.
TGAGAATGTTCCTTTCGGGAAGATTGATGATAGTGCCAATCACCTACGAGGGCATTAATAACAAATGGACCTTCTTGAAGCCTTTAAGGGGTAATCTGTGGTTAACAAGCATTGCTTTCTTTGACCTTACTGGCATTGTGATTTGGGCTCTTAAACACCGGATAAATAGCGTTTAGAGGCCCACCTTCTGAACTTGTTGGCATGATCTTATGGTTCTCGTTCTCTACACTGGTAGTTGCTCACACCTATATGTTCTACCTCCTTTACTTATTCCCTCAGGTTTGCACAGTAGGAGAAAGAATAGTGAGCAGTCTTACTCGTTGGTTATGGTGGTATGGTTGTTCGTCGTGCTCATTTTGAATGCAAGTTATACTGCGAGCTTGGCTTCGACCGACAATTACAGAAGTGGATGAGCTAATCAACAACGGAGACTGTTGGGTATACAGAAGGCTCTTTCATGTTTGAACTTCTGAAGGGGATGGGTTTTGAAGAATCCTAGCTCAAGCCCTACAAATTTCCTAGTGATTTTGATTAGGCATTGTCTGTGGTGGAAGTGAAATTGGTGGCAAATCTGCATTCTTTGAGCCCGAACTTCACACCAAGCTTCTCTTATCCAAGTACTGCAACTAGTACATGATAGTAGGTCCTAACTATCCAACAAATCGAATTGCCTTAAAGTTACAATGTTAACAGGCTTTCCAGAAAGGCTCTCCCTTAGTTGCTGATATCTCACGCGCAGTAATCAACTTAACAGAAAGTGATAAGATTGTAGACAGCACCAGGTCGAATAGCATGACCTTGAAAAGTTTTCAAGACCCATGGGAGCGTTACAGCAATATGCCTCGTCGTATTCTTGGTTATCTACCTCCAAAAGGAGAGAGATGATGTACAAAATTGCAAATTCAAGCACCAAAGCTTGACCAAAACCATGTGAAATATGCATACATTTTGATCATAAAGACATTTCATCTCATCATTCTATAACGAACAGAGGCCGGTCGATCAACTTCTGAAAGTGCATCATCAGATTTCAATTATTCAACAAGTTTGCGAAGAATCACTCAAGTGGAATAGTTCCTCACTCAGAAGAGAAAGCGAAAGCCGAATATAAGATTACTAATTCCAACTCCGAGGCTAGAGCAACATTGGACCAGTCTGTGTGACTTGTCCAGTCCTTAATGTTGTCGGGACATAACTGTATCTGTAGGGTGCCTTTGGATGCTATTTTGCCCATTCAATATTCTACAAGAGGGTTAGCTCTTTGCTTTAACAATTTGAGCAGATTTAATACTTTTCACCCAATACTATTGCTAATTTTGATTGGGAGGCCAAGTAATTTCAACAAACACTAGAATATCCGTCCTCTGCTTGTCACAGAGAGACAGCAATAAAAACATTGGATCTAGTATTACTAGTACTGCCTGAAAAAACTCCAGAAGCACCAACTAATTAACCAACACTGGATGCCACTTATGCAACCAACAAATGATTCAAGTACTTAGCAGAAAAAGAGAAAATAAACAAGAGGAACCAAATAAGAGGATATAAAGGAAAAGAGAAGACTCACGGTGTTATGCTTGAAGGTCATGTTGAAGAGCGAACACCAGCTCACCAGCAGTTTTTCCACACTTTATCAGGGACAAAATATCCTTTTAACTGGTCCACTGTATGATTGAGAAGAAGCTATGGCAGGATGCATTCGCTAATACAGGATTAATAATGCTTCAGGCTTGTAAAGTTCAGAATTAATATCAATGAATTGCTTGCAGCGACTCTCACATAAAATATGTGAACCAATCTGCTTAAAAAATCTTGGCTTTTTAAAGTCCAAGCATGAAGTTTGATAGTACAAGAAGTGACACTTTCGTTCGTTGGGTCTATAAATCTTTTGCAACACAAACTACATGAAATAAATGCATTAAAGACTATAGGGAGCAAAACCTAGAACAGGCGAGTGATTAAGTGGGATAGAATAGGATACAGGGAGATAAAAGCGAGAACCTTAACAAGGGCTGCAACCTGCTGTACTACAACTTTGACGGAGTCTAGAAAGCACCATCGATGATAAAAAGGGTTTAGACCAAAGATAATAAAGAGCTGCATAAGCTAGCTACATAGCACGGTTGCATTACGTCATCACCTCACAACATCTCTCAATCGGGATGAGCCGGGAGGAACATAAATGGTTACTGAAGATCAATAAAAGTTAGCAAAATCTGCTTTTATGCAACATCTAGTCAACTCACTGATCTCTGATTACTGGATGCATGTTAGGAAGTTAGAAAAGGTATCCAAAATTATCCATGTCAACTTCTAGCTGTGGCATTGGCATCTTCGAGTCGCCTTATGACTTCTCTCATGGAAGGTCTTCTGCTTGCCTCCTTTTCCGTGCATCTCAAAGCCACCAAAAGAACATCAGTAACTTGTTCCATGATGCTCGAGTCTATAAATTCGTCCAAAAGGTTCGGATCTACAATCATCTCAATCTCTTCAGACTTGCTCCAGAGAGACCACGCCCACCCCACAATGTCTGCTTCCTCAGAGAATGAAGGATCTAAGGCTGTCTTTCTAGTTATCAGCTCCAGCAAAACAACACCATAACTGTACACGTCAGATTCCTTACTCGGAGTTGTTGTAAAAGCATTTTCTGTCAAAGGCCACAAGAAAGTCGCTAAAATGAAGTGGAACTAAATAATTATCCTAATCAATAAATAAAAGTATTACCTGGAGCGATATATCCGATTGTTCCCTGAACAGTGCTACTAGGTACTGAAGCTGAAGACTGATCCAGAAGCTTGGCAATGCCAAAATCTGAGATGTGAGGCTCCATATCAGCGTCTAAGAGAATGTTCTTTGGCTTAATATCTCGATGCACAATGGAAGGATCACAGTCAAAGTGGAGATACGCTAAGCCCTGGGCGGTTCCGAGAGCTATCCTATAACGAGTATTCCACTCTAAAGTTGGTGGTGGATAAATCTCATGGAGAACGTCATGAAGGCTTCCATTTTGCATGTAACTGTACATGATCAAACCATAGTCCTTTCTCAACCAGAATTCTTCCAGTTTGCATAGATTTCGGTGCTTAACCTTCCCAACTGTCTCTATTTCTCTGACCATACTCGTGCCTCCTCCTCCAAGACCCGTAAATAGAAGCTTCTTCACAGCAAACACTTTGTCTGGGCCTAATGAAGCCTTGTATACAGTTCCATGCGATCCTCTCCCAATAATATACTTCTTATTTAGGTTTTCAGTAGCTTCCATTATTTTGTTCACTAACGAAGAAGCACCCTCTTCAGCAGATATTTCGACTTCCTTTTCTGATCTTCTGTACCAAAGAAACATATAGCCCATTCCAAGGAGGACCAGAACAACAAAAATTGATGATCCAAGAGCTATCAGTGAGATTTCTACTTTGCTAAGGCCTCTTTGATTGTGTGCGGGCAGATCACAAGGTCTCAAATTGCTGCTTTGAGTACAATTTAGGCCACCTGTTGGAAGACAACTAAGACAGAGGCCTGAATTTCCCAAGAATGAGGAGGGAGATGAGTTCAGCAAATTCATCAATGCTTCGGGTATTGGACCACTGAAAAAATTGTACGAAACATCAAGATTGACAAGTGAACGGATGTCAGCAAGAGCTGATAAAGTTCCAGTCAGATTGTTGTGGGATAAATCTAACTGTTCTAGCATAACCAACTTCCCTAATTGAGCGGGAAGCTGACCAGTTAATCCATTTCTGCTAAGATTCAATGTTTTCAGGTTCTCCACTGCTCCATCTGATCCACTTAGTGATGGGATATCTCCGCCAAGTAAATTTCCACCGAGCTGTAGATCCAGCAGGCTCTTGAATTGAAATAGAAATGGTGGTATACCCCCAGTAAAATGATTCTCACCAAGGCTCAGTGTGGCCAACCCAGACATGCTCCTTAAACTGGATGGGATAGAGCCATTCAAAAAATTGTAGCTCACATCAAGTTCTAATAATCCATTGCAATTTGATAGTTGGGATGGCAATGGACCTTCCAAATCATTGTGAGAGAGATTAAGTCCCTGTAGGTCCACGAGGTCTCCAAGCTCTGTGGGTATAAGCCCTGAAAGCTTATTCGCCGACAGGTTAATGGAGGTAATATTGGTAAGGTTTTGGAAGCTAGAAGGAAATTCTCCACTAATCCTGTTCTCACTAAGGTCCATGAATGAAAAGTTTGGGTTCTTCACAAATTTTGGTAGAATCCCTGTGAGGTTATTCTGTTTAAGGATTAGCCTTATCAAAGCAGAACAGCTTCCCACATCAGAAGGTATGCTACCTTCAAGATAATTTAGACCCAAAATAAGCCTTTGCAATTGTTTTCTGAAGCAAATATTTGGCGGGATTCGACCAGTGAACGAATTGTTCGTGAAGTCCACCACTATCAAACTACTATTTATTCCGAAGCCCTGAGGTATCACGCCAGAAAACTGATTGTTGTACAAGGAAATGTTTCTTAAATGCTTTAGCTCGGTGATCTCAGAAGGTATTTCTCCAGAGAGATTATTATTGTACACGTAAAGAATCTCAAGGCTTTGAATCTTCCAGATGTCTAAAGGAATCTCGCCTGTTAGATGATTGGTGAACAAAAAAAGGTTCCTCAACTCGCTTAGCATCCCTATTTCTCTTGGAATATTACCTTCAAGTTGGTTTTCATCAAGTTGCATATCACTCAAGGATCTGCACTTTCCAAGCTCAGGCGGTATTTTCCCAGATAAACGGTTTTCAGAAAGGTGAAGAGCTGTTAACTTGGACAGGTGGCCAAAAGAAGAAGGGATTGGACCGGTTAAACCACAATTCACTGCAGCAAACTGCGATAAACTGCTACAATTACCCAAACCTGGTGGAATTCCTCCGCTGAAACTGTTAAAAGACAAATCCAAAGTGTTCATTCTTATGCAACTACCCAAGCCCAAGGGTATACTACCCTCCAGACTGTTAACACTGACATCCAGATAAACAAGGTTCTCAAGGTTATTTAAGCTCTCAGGCAACGTTCCAACCAATCGGTTATCGGTCAGATAGAGTTCCTCCAGTTTACTACAGTTCCCAATGGACGGCGGAATCGTCCCCGATAATTCATTACCATATAACCAAAGAGCTACAACCTTACTCATGTTTCCAACATTTGACGGGATCGTGCCACTAAGTTTGTTGACATTAAGGTAAATAGTTTCCAACTGAGGAATGCTAAACAATGTTTCGGGTATTGCACCGGTCAGATAATTAGAATAAAGGTTTATGAAACGCAAGTTTCGTAAGCTTCCAAAGCTTTCCGGTAGTTCTCCGGTAAGACTGTTGAGGGACAGATCCAAATGTTCGAGAAGACCACAACTTCCCAATTCTGGAGGGATTGAATTAGAGAAGTTGTTGTTGCTGAAGTCAACTGACTTCAATTGCTTCAACGAAGCGAATTCGGATCCTAGCTGACCCGAAATTTCATAACTAGATAGGTTCAAACCAGCAACATTAAGCTTACGATAGTCACACTGAACTCCAACCCATGAACAAGGGTTGGAATCAGAAGCATTCCAGCTCAATTTGATGGAAGAAGGTACACTTGTCCAATGCCTCAAGAGTGACATTAACGCTAGCCCATCAGGACTCAAGGCAGATACAGCATATATTGATTCAGAGAAGCACAGGAGCAAGAAAAGACTTAAAGAAATTCCCATTTTACACAAACTTGGACAGAGAGAGAGACAGACAAATAAATGAATCACGAAATGAAGAGTGAGAAACAGAACCCAAAAATGGGTGTTGCAAGTTTCTTCAAAGATAGAATCTTGAAGCTTCAAGTGAGATGAAGACACTTACCCAGTTAAGAAACTTGCAAGAATACTAAGCTCTCTTGGATTGTTCTATGATTCTTGATTGTTAACTAAGGTGAGAGAAAGATAGGATGATTACAGAGACCAAAAACAGAAACTCCAAGCTGCTTGATTTGTGGTGCATATCATGTATGATATTGCTGTATGTAAAACATTCTTCAACGCGGTTTCTTATAAGGTCTCCGAGGGGACAGTTCAACGCTTGGGATGTTGGAATTGAACATTCAACCACCTTTATTTTATCTTGATGTGCCGTTTTCCTAATCTCGAAAGAAAGGGTTGGAGATTCTTTGTGGAGTTGGGACTTGAGGACAAGGACAACCTTTGGGGACTATTCATTTGGCTATTAAGGTCAAATCTATCACAAAATGGGGATACGAAAGTGGGGAATATGAAGTGCCTTCAATGACACTTGGATATCTTTTAGCAGGATTTGATGTAATGACATCAAATTAGTGGAGTCCAATCTTTTCAGGAAGTGCGCGGGACAATACCCTATGATTTGAAAATTATTTTACGATGACTTTTTCTTTCTCGTTAATAGTATGTTTAGATAAAGTAATTGAGCTGGAGATTTTATTTTAATAGAGGATTTGAAAATATATCACACCAAATTCTTTGTTTGATTATGATGAGATAAATTTATCAAATTTGAGAATGGGTTTTAAAAGAGGATTTAGTGTACCAAAATCTCCGATACAAATAACTAGTTCATATTAGTTATTTGAAAATTTCTTACCACAAATGTAGGGAGATACTGATTTTTTTTTATTTTTTTTTTGTCTTTATAATTTTAGTTACCTTCTTGCACTAAAAAAGAAACTCTCTCTCACTAGTTTGTATCCATGCACCATGAAATTATTATCAGGATTCAATTCCTCAGATGTAAATCTACATATAAAATACTCGTTTTTTCAAGACCTCCTGCCATCAAGGGTTGGTTTCACGGTCTCTAGAATTTCAATTCAGGTTTCCCACCTAAGTTTGAATTCTGCTCGCCGCATTTGTTGGTGGCAAACTTACGTCATCGCCTTGCATGTGCTCCACACACGGGTTCTTATACGTTTCGGCCCCGACATAGGTGCGAGAATCGGGGAATCATATGTATGTGACGGCCTTGTAGGTCCTCAAAGCGCAATACTCTATGCCGGTTGAATTAGAGCTTTACGGTGTAACCTTTTATAATAATAAAAAAATTTCAAGACCTCCTAAACACTAAATTTTCAATTCTATAAATTTGTAAATCAACAAATTTTAAAATGAATAAATCTTGAAATGCATGATACTTTGAAAATTCTCCCTCCAAACACACTCTAAAAGTAAGACCATTGTACATATAGAGTGAATAAATGATTTGTTGTTTGATTATCGCTGTAATTGTTCTCATTATCTCCAAACTCAATTCGCCTTGTTTAGTTGTCTTTTTCACAATCGGTCAAACACTATTCACGCACTATGTATAAATAAATTATAAAATCCGTCATATTCCTTCAAGGTTTGTTGAGAAACAAAGCTTCTACATAATAGTCAGAACCAATTGCGACACTCGAAACAAAGATGCTACTGAAGGTGACTTATTACCCACCCCGCCTACAAAACGCTAATCTTTTAGATTTCTTTCCAAGTATAACATTAGGAACTTTATTCAAGTTATTTAAGAGAATTTTACTATAAATTAGCTTACATGCGCCTTTTTATATGAATTGAAGCAACTTGGTCCACATTCATTAACTAAAATTATACCGGCGGCGCACAAGGTAGAGGAATCAAGCCCCTGGACCAACGACCTACCAACTACCCCCACTATCGGTTGGATTCCTTGCACATCTATCGATCAGTGTGAGAGGAATAATAATCAGAGTCTAGCCAGTTCTTATTGAATATCTAAGAGAGACTTGGCTGGCCTCAGTTTGTTTCCTGCAATATTGTTTTCAAATATTTTCTCCATTTTTTGGTGTTTGTTGCAATTACATAAAACGGTCAAAGAAACTCGATTGTCAATCAACCAAAAAACAAGCCCATATAAGCAAGGTGAGATGTGTTCGTCGTGACATTTACCTATTCTTTTTGGTACTTAAAAGGCTGGACCGTAAGGCTTTTAAGTACCAAAAAGAAAGGCTTAAAAGGCTTTTAAGACATTTACCTATTCTACGCCACATAAAAAGGTGCAAAAGTAAGTACCAAAAATTTGTCACGAGATGTAAATTCCCAGAACAAGTACCAAAAACCTGAAGACAGTTTACTGAAAATTGCCATCTCTTATGAATTCTCATTCTGAAGGTTTCCAAAAGAGTGTTGTTGTGTGTTTTCTGCAAAGCAAACGGAACCTTAGTTACAAAGAACGACCATTTGCAAAGATCTCATCATCTCTTTCTTTTCATTTTTCCTTCTATTAGATAGATGGAAAAGGGGAGCTTGAACAATGCACCGCTATGGAGGAAATTTGCTCCAATAGCCATCTAGGATCATGACCTCCATTAACAAAAGATGAGTTAGAATTCCGGAAAACAAATATATAAACAAGACCACAATCAATGCAATCCGCCCAAAATGATTCTTTTCTTCTAAGAATCAGACAGGTAACATTAATCAGTCTGATCTTAAATGAATGGCAGGTAGATACTTGAAATAGAGTTGAATGATCTTACGAGTCAGACGTCATTGCACACAAGTCAAATGCCGCTTTCACACCTCAATTGCAGTATTCACACCACAAAATGTGGTTCAACATATGTTACAGATTTTTGCACGATATGCAATATGTACATCCACGCAACCAAGTTACGAAAATTGTGCTCTTATACAGAAAACGAGAGAAATGTGTTATATAGTTTAAAGACTAAACAAAAACAACAGCTTTTACCTAAATTTTAGGAATAAAGTCCCATAAGTTGTATCTAATTTGAATAACTTTCTTCTTCTCTTTTTGGCTACTCTAACATGATCAAATTATCAGTATTCATAAGTTAAATTGAACTAATCAAAGCTTCTGAGAAGACGCAAATAAACTACTACCACACCGCGTAATCCAAAAACATCGTCATCCTGACTTCCCTTGTATCTGTTGGACACGAAAGCCATAGAACAATTTTCTGCAAGGTAAAATGCTTCCACTGTATCACTCTTCTCTAGTGTTGTCCCTCCTCTTAACATACTACTTTCGAGCACATAGCAAAGCTGATCTCAGATGCAATTCTGTTAAAGTAGAAACTTCAAATAACTCTGCCGTCTTTGAAATTTCTAAAACTGTGAATATGCATTCCATTCGCGTACAAAAGACAAATTAATCCATCCTTCCTCACTTCCCCTCAAAATCAAAACATCCAATTACTGGGTTTGTAGAAGTATAACTAAGCTCTTACTCAACACTCAACAGCTGGGGCTTTTTAGAACCATTATAAGGGAAGAAAATTTTACAGAGCAACTATAATTTCGTTACATGACTCCTGAATCAAATACTAGTTGTGGAACCATTCGATTCTTGGGTAGAGACTGAAATCATTAGCTGTAAAAATTAGAAAGAAAACCATCCATCTCTTCCAACTATTCTTTCACTAAAATCTAGCAAGGGAAAGAACTTGTTCGTCAAAAAATGCTAGCAACAGAACATATACCCGACGAAGCATTGGCTTAAAGCTAGCTCCAGTCAAATCAGATGGTTAACCCTGAATAGCTGCCCACTAAGACCTAACACGGATGTGTCTGATACTCTTTAACCCTATCATATTACCTGAAATCAGAAGCAGCTCCAGCTCTTGGTGTTCTTCAAAAGAATGAAATCCGTAAGATTTTGTACCAAAAATCCTGCATAAAATCAGCAGTAAATGTTTTCCCAGATCCTTGGGAATATTAGCTTTGAAACCTAAATGCGAAACAAGGGATGATGGGTTTCAATCTATGCCTAAAGAGAGAAATTGATGGTTATGATACTAGTTATCGTGGGAGAGTTCGAACTCTACAAATCATGACCCAGTGCATGAATAGTACACTTAAACAAGGGATGATGGATACGGACCACGAGGTCCTAAAAGACGTATTGATGGTTATGATAACAGCTACTATGATGAGAGATCCTAATTTTTCTGTATTGATGATTATGACAGCAGCTATTATGATGTGATACCTCCGATGGTTATGATGATAGCTATCCTGATGGGAGTTCTAATTCTTCCATGTTGATGATCATGATGATAACAGTTATCATGACGAGCATTCCTGATTACTACAATGATGAACCAGTGCACGGAACGAAACTCAATGATCAATTTCACATGACTGTATGGTATGAAATCTAATCTAATCAGGCACCTTGAAGAGTAGGAGAGAAATAACAAACACAGACTGATGAATTGATAGCATTCTTGATGTTTGGTGAACAGCATGGTCAAAAGATGAGATGGAACAGCTCACGGATCCACAAAACTACAAACTAATGCAACACTTCTATCATTTGCAAATAAATCTCGGCCCAAATAAAACAACAAAGCATTCTGAAATGCTGCTTCAAATGCATGTCCTGGGTGAGTATAAACATGGCCCAAAAATATGCATGAGATCACTGTGCATTCACATGTGAAGAGATGCTAATGTTGATGACTTGATGATGAGATGGATGCATGCAACTGCTGCATGATGCATCCTATCAAGTAGTAGTTTGTATTTGTCAAGAGCTTAGAGCACAGAGTACATCCCCTTCCAGCTACTGGTAAGTCATAGATGGCGGAGCTCCATTAGCGCCAGGAGCAACTGGATAGCTGAAATCCTTTCTTCTCCCAAATGGGTTCTTCGAATATGTTTTTGGAGGTCAAGGATTACATTCTCATAGCGAATTAAGCAAAGCAAAACATACATGTTGTTTTATCGAGGATAATTTTGTTTCTGCGAAGCATGGTTTATGATTAGCAAAATACAATCCGAATCTGTTTAAATAACTTCTTTGATTTTTAAGATAAAAGCATTTTCCTACCTAATCCATATACAATTTTGCAGAGCCCACCACTGAAAATCAGTAAGGATGCCTATACAGATACTTCCAGCATTATGAGCCAAGCAACAGCAAACTTACATATCGAAAGTTAGCAATTAAAAACCGATGCTCAAGAGTAAAAAGACATTAGATAGCCTAAATAAAGCAAATAAGGGAATGGGGGAGAAAGAGAAATACACAAAGCTCCAAAAGGTAAGTGAAAAGAATCACAAAATTAAAGGATATTGTATCCGCATGCCTATAGAACCCGAACTAGGGATAACAGCGCCCTGCAAGCTATGGTGTACATTTGTGGCACTGTTCACATCCTGCATCAGTAACATCACAAAATTTAGCCAAAAATGAACATAAAAAACCCAATTAACGCAACGTGCATAATTGTAACATAGGATTCTGCAGAAATATTCAGGAAGTGAACATACTTCAAACTCAATGAAGCAAACTGTGTGCCTTTCCTGTCTCAGAACCTTCATCTGTTTAAAACCAGGTTGCCTGCATGAGAGGCAAGTAATGAGTAAAGCACAACAAGCCAGTCTGTGGTAGTATATTTAACAGTTCCTATATAGCAAAGATGTAATTCTTACACACTGAAAATGCCTCTTAGCTCCTCTTCATTTATGTTCTCCCCAAGGTTGCCAATGAATAAGGTATTGCAAGGAGGGTTGTCTTTGGTGTTCTACATGAGAATAAGATACATAAGTTTTGAAGAAAATGAAGAAGGCTAAGCTATCGATTACAGAGTCTGCTAGATTAAGTGCAAAAGAAATTTGAAACTTCACACAAAAACTCAGAATGCAGAACTTGAAGATACTTTTTTAAATCGAACAACCAATCACTCCTCAGTTTTTCACAAAAAACCCTCCAACAGTTATGACCCACAGCCATCATTTAAGCATTTACTTACGTTTACTTTTTCGACAAAAGCAAATCAATGGGCATGAACAAGATTGATAACAATGAGCCTAACAAGGAGCCTCACATGTAAAAAGGGAATGTCTATCTTTGACTATGTCCAAGACCTTAAAGTGACGATGGAGCAACCTTACCATCACAACAAGGGTCACTCTCTCAAGAAAACTTAGACCTCAACCCACCAAATCAACTAAAAGAGGGAAAAAAGGGACAACGGCACCATCAAGCACACCACCAAACACATTGAGGGGTTTCCCAGCTGTAAACAGCATCTTTGCAGGTCATGCAAATTATCAATGGTCAAACTACTCTTCCATCTAAAGAGATTTCCCGCTTCGATAAAGTTATCCAGAAACATTAGAATATAGACAAACAGTGCAAATGGGTTCTAAAGCGATCCATATCTTCTCCAACGTCCATTTTCTTCATATCCTCAAACCTGATTCTATATCCCCTCGTATGGCCACTCCTTCACCTTTCGCATTCTAGCACATTTGTCCTATTAATATATAAGAGTGCAATTAAAAATCTCCACATGCAGTGTCTTATAAATTTTCTTGCAACAGTATCCGCCATAAAACGATGGACAAAGTAAATCCTGACTAGAGAAATGAAAGGCAAGAAAAAAAGAATTGCCCTGGGATTTTTCCAAAGACAACAATTCAATGCGTAATTGAGGCGAAAACTATGGAAAGAAAACCAAGTGAAGGAAATATTATACAGGGGAATATCATAAAGAGCAATCAGATGTAAATCCATGTGCTAATGAGAGCAGCGATCTTCCAAGTGAGTAGCAAGTAACAAAGCAAAGCATGTACACACTACCTGAACAGGTACGTAGCTGCTTGGTGCTTGTACTGGTGCAGGCGGTGGAGCATGCATTGCTACAGGAGCGACAGGATAACCTCCATACGGATCATATGGTGGAGGAGTTGGAGCCATGTACCTAGAACAGATAAAAACTATTTGTTATTCACTAGATGTAACGTGCTGACAATTAAGCCACTATGTCTTAACAAAAGTGCAAAATTTAGTTTCGTCTAGGAAATATAACTCTGCTTTCTTGGTAAATGTTGCGAAGACTAAAGTTACATGTTCAAACTAAAAAATGTCTCCTACCCATGAGGTCCCCAAACAGGTGCTGGAGGAGGGTGAAAAGGAGATGGACTTGAATAACCCGTGTGTGTATAGTCGCCACCAGTTCGCATGCGTTTACTCTGATCATATGCATTTGAATCAGCTACTATGCCTGCAGACAACTACAATTATCACAGGCCCAGAAGAACTGAAAAGTAACATAAAATCTTCTAGAATTAAAAGCAAAAGAAAATGTGAAAGGTATCTCAGGAGAAGCAGCGCAACCGACTATCACTCCCAATCTTTCTCACCCGCACATGATATATATGAAGCTTGTCAAGGTACTGAGAACTTTAGTTCCACTAAATTTTTTCTGCTTTCTCCTTTTCTAAATATCGACTAATTTTGGCACATAAGGAGATACAACCAATAGATGCATACAACATATATTAAGCGTAAAGAGACGACTAACTCCTATGATAACCCAAAAACTCAACATCTATGAGTACACCTTGGTGTAGATAACACGTCTAAAAAATAACAGAAAAGGGTGTTTTGATCTTTAACGCCTTTGAGGTTATTACCCGGGTGCGCAATAGCTGGGAGCCCACGTCACTACACTTGCATTGCCCAGCATTGGCGTCCATAAGTCATGTCCATGTGTTTAGCCCCTTTAACATATAGGTTGCTCATAACAAAATCTAAGTCTAAACTTGCGGCGTGAAACCTATTAATAAATAAACAGTCCAGCCAAGTTCTCTCCATCCAACCCTCTTAGGGACTCTCCATATGACTGCCCCAGCTCAAGTTCTATCGGTCCACCCGGCAAACAAGCCATGCATAGCCATTTCGACCTAAACTTGAGAAAGAATTTCGCTTCTTCCAACCTTCAACATGAACCAGACAAATTATGAATAACGCATGGAACTCAAGATTATACCCCAGCAATTTTTAAACTTGAATTCACTATATGTCAAAAAGCCTCTATATCTTCTTGAACAGAAAGATATCCTCTGTATTGTTCACGTATCAATAGAATCCTCATTAGGCCAAAATTGGACACATAATCCAGCTCAACGCTACTAGGAAGTAATACCATGAGAGCCCCACCTCCGATATCTGAACCCCCCTTCAACTTCAGTTTTAGCTCGAAACAAATAGGTCATGACAATTTCCCACGCTTAACTTATTTGTCCTATGAAACAAACATGTCAAAAAATTTCCAACCAATATTTGCAAGAACTCTAGCATCCAAAAACTCGTATCCCATCCTGTAACTGAACATCTTCCAGTCTACAATCACTAACACTCTCATATGTCGGGGCCAGGGGGTGGGGTGGGGTAACCAATCCTACCCAAGATTTTTCAATTAAATGCCACCAATTAGATGGAAGGTTATGCATTGGAGTAAAAAAAGCATGAATATCGACATTAATACATGTAAATCTGCAGTTTAGAAGCTCACCCCTTTTAACAAAAAGATTCTTCTTTGCCATCTCCGTATGCAACACCGATTTCGATTCAGCATCAAAAACCATGTCCTAAGTAACACAAACAAAACCCAATAATTTCCATTTTTATGCACACACACACATGACTAAAAACATGACTCAATACATGGCCATTAGAAGACTTGACTAAGCATAGTGACCTGAAGCGCATCTTTGGCAGCAAGAGCAAACTGAGGAGTAGTGAAAAGAGCAAATCCCATGGGGTGCTCCCCTTTGAAGTTGACCTGCGACGCCTCGTATCCCGGCAGCCACCTCAGCAGATTCTGTAGCTCCCTCTCCTTCACGTCCTCAGGCAGACCCGATATAAATATAGTCCGTAGCTGAAATCAAACCACTATTAGCTCAAAAAACCGTTCAAATTAAGAAAGAAAACCTGCGAGTACATGTCTGCGTGCGTTTGTGCAAGCTTCACATTCTCCGGAGGACCGCCTAGCTGGACTTCAAACACAATTTGGGCAAAAAACCGTTCGAATTTGAAGAAACAACCGAAGTGAATGTGTGCGCCTGTGTGTTTTGCACAATTATGGCAAGAAACCGTTCCAAATTAGAAATAAAACACTTGAAGAGTGTGCGTGTGCGCGCGCGCGCAAACTTCACGCCCTCCGAAAGAACAGATATAAATGTCGTCTGCAGCTGAAGGCGGAAGTTCGAATTGACAGAAACACTCGAAGTGTGTGTGTTTGTGCCCGCACAATTAGGGCAAACATACCATTCCAAATGGAAAAAAAAAATCGATTGAAGTGAGAGAGCGTCTGTACCTCATCGCCAAGGAGTGGGTTGCGGTTGTCGATGGGCATGGGAGGAGCATGCGGGTGCATGGGGGGAGGAGGGGGGCGGCGGTGGGAGCGGGAGGGGCGGCGGAGGGAGGCCATTGCGGGTGGTATTGGTGCATTCCGGTACCGGCCATCTCAGGTGTCGATCTGTGTTAGCTCCGATGACAGTTGGTGGCAGTGACGAAAACCTAAGTTTGAAGACAGAGACGGGACGATGTGACTGGAAATTGGGCTTTGGGGCTTGCTGTTGGCGAGTATATCCGCAGGATGGCTGCCTGGTCTGGTTTGATTGTGGGGCTGTTTTTAACTAATTTGCACCACTCATCTACTGCACTAACAAAATGTCAATTTTTATGTACCGGCTAAAATTTCGTGTTATTCACGGGAAAGTTGTTAGTTAAAATTTCTGGAAAATAATATTAATTAATTATGAAATAAAAAAAAATGGAAATCGTGGGATTAGATGGTTAAAGATCATGAGGTTAGAAATTATTTTGTGACCAATCAAAATTTAACACTTATTAAATTTTATTTAAAATTGTTAGAATTCAAGAAAATAGGATTTGGAATTTGGAAGCCATAGAAGATGTCAATTGAATCGAAGTATATATAGTATAGATCTGGTATATATATATATATATAACTTAAAACTCGGCCTTACAAAATGTTTATTTCAATCGTGCATAAAAAAATGCATCTCGGCCTTACCTCTTAATTTTATTTGTATTTTTTTATTTAAATTTTTTTTAATATTTATTATATTTTGTATTGTTGCAAAGTCTAGTGCATAAAACCGTAAAATTATATATATATTTTTTTAGTGTCTAAAATATCACTGTATTAACTACAAAAATAATTTGTAGTTGTAACAATATGAAGCATACCAATTTTTTTGCGTGATTAATTCTCTAGAATGTTTTTTGCGTGAATAATTATCACTCAGATGTATGTTTTTCAATTTATTGATCGTTTAAATATCGACACAAAATATAGATCAACTCAAAAGGATAATTAAATTCAGAGTTGAAATATTATGAAATCAGAGTCTATTACTCAGTATAAAATAGACTCTCATATTCTAGTGTTAAAAATTAAAATGATAGTCCATCCTAATCCAACCCATTAGTATCCGAGGACGGGGAAAATAGTTTTTTCCTTTGTAAAATAAATAAATAGTTTATTACTCTTATAAAATAGACCCAGCCAATTGTACGTTCACTCATCAGCCATGTGTAAGTTCACCTTTTACTGCGTGATGCTTGAATGCTTATCCTATATCGCTGTAGTCACTGATCGATTCCTTTTTTGTTATGGTGATTTCAGAATCTCATTTTCAGGTTCCTTCAAAGTGTAAGCTCTCTGTACTATAATATGATATTAATTATTCGATTGATGATCAATTTATGAAATTTCGGCGTTAACCAGGGTTAGCTGATATTACTGTAATTTTGTTTTGTGAATTGAAACAGAAAGCTCGGATCCAGATATGGCTTTTTGAGCAAAAGGACCTGAGGATAGAAGGACGTATTATTGTATGTTTATTTCCAGCATTCGGCTTCGCTCAAAGATTAGTGTTTATATGAATGACGACGTGTTTAGTTTGCTGAAACTCTATTTTTACGTCATCTGTTTGATCCATGTTGTGCTGTGAGATATTATAGTCTTTGCGTGGAAGACAACTAGGGCTGCCTGCCTCGATTAGGACCTTAATTGCAGGGTTCCAAATGGGAGCTCAAGGTAAACTACAATGTTGAAGTAATTAAAGCTTCTAGAATGCTCTGTGTAAAATGAAAAAGCACAAAAATAAAAAAACGGCAACATAAAAGAGTAACGTACACGAGATCAAAGCAAAATAGCAGCATGGATTAAGGGTATGTCCATATTTAGTCACTCTGGTAATGCTTTTCATTTGGTGAGTTGCACGGAGGTTATGGGGATGGGAGTAGGGGTGATGGGTTGACTTGGATGAGGCGGCATCAGAGGCAGGCGTTTTCAGTCGTTTTGAGGTGCATGGATACTGGTTTGCTTGCTCTGCTTTCTTCTTCTCCATTTTTTTTCTAGGTTTTATTGCAACCTCATGAGTGGCTTTCTAGGTAAAATCTTGTAAGTACTATTTCCTATTGGCCTGTTCTTGGAAGGGTGTCATTTATTTGTAAAGACTGCACAGGCCTTCCTTACTGGCTGTTACACATAAGTGGAGAGGAAGAGCATCTCATTAAATTACTACTTGACTAAGCTAGAGTTTTAGACGAATTTAGTGAGTGCGCTGTTTATGAACGTTTCAAGTAAGGTTGCTTTTACTTCAGGAAACATCCCGTGGGATGTTGGTGAGAGGTTCTTTGGGCATGTATATCCCACAATGAACAAGGCAGTCAGCAATCTCTTGAAAATTTAATAACGTTGCGAAATGTTAGATGATGTGAAACCACTTTGTTTGCATGTCTGGCATCAATTGTGCACCTATTTTTTTTCCTTTTGTGGAGTCATTCTTTGTAGATGCAAGTCTACTTCATTTTCTAGCGTAAGATAGTACTGAGTTACTTGTAGTATCTTCATCATCAGCCAGGTTGGGGCCGGCTACTCGAATCCTTTTCTTCCATTTCCCATATTGGAGCTCGTGTTATCAAATAAATTCCTAGCAATCAAGTGTTCTCTTGCTACTTCTCCCCATAGTACTTTTGGCCTATGCGTAGCTTTTTATCTAACATTTTCGTAAGGTTGCTTTTACTTGAGAAAATATCTATTGATCGATCCTGATAAATGGAATGTTGATCCGGGACGGAGGTTCTGTGGGCAACTGCATTCCACAATGAAGTTAAAGGTCGCTGGCAATCACCATAATTTTGTGATAGACCACCGTTGCAATTGAAGTAACTATGTGAAAGGGAAATACAGTCTGGCCTTTAGGCATGTCCTTCAAATTACATTCATCTTTAAAATGTTTCAACTTCCATCTGATGATGTGAATCAGCACTTTGGCAGCATGTCCGGCATCATTTTGGGTACTTGTCTCTTCTTTCTGGGGACTCCACTTATGTCTTGTCGTCTCTACATCTGTCAAATTCGATGTATGCGCAGCTTAAGATATATTAAACTTTGAATCGTGTAAAGTTCTAACAGCCCTCGTTGGGGCCAAAGGCTGCCCAATCCACATCAACCAAACTACATTGTCTATGTTAACAGTATATTCACCTAGTTATATTTAGCATGGGAGCACATTATAGGACTTCATTCTACTGCTTCTTTGCGCAATAAACTTTTTTAGTTTATGCATTTATAGATCATCCTTTTGAGGTATTCTATAGGTCCTAATAGTAATCCTCTTGAAGGTAAGAGGCTTTTATTTATTTAAGTTGGCATTTCGCAGCTTGGTAAAGTGGGATCTGGGTAAATTGTCTTGCTTCGGCTCACACAGGATTGAACATTTGCAAGTTTGGAGCAGTAGAGATATTCATGGTCATCACAATTTGGCATTGGATTGAAAGAAGAAAAGAGCTCGTAAAAGGATAATGTAATTGCCAAGAATAATGCAAGTAAAAATTATCTTGAAAGTACTAGGCCACAAATCCAAGAGTAGGAAGATGAAGCTTGATATGGCCCAGAAAGAAGCTTTCTGATTCACTTTCCTCCAGACTAGGCATATTTAGATCAAGCGAGAACTGGTTCCATCTGTTTCTTATGTCTGATGTTGTGGCGATAATGGGACTAGTTCATTATTGTGTCTCTTCTGGCTTCTTAGATCCGGATTTGTCAAAATCTCCTCACATAAAATTTTAGCTTAGGAGACCAAAATCCTGTTTGAGGTCTTAGTTCTGTGGCGACTTTGTAGCCCGCTGACATACCTTGAACTATCTCTCGGGCTTTGGTCTTCTGACCGGAGTTATTCGGAATAACTTTCCCACAATTCTTTTGTAGATAATTAGATGAATTTAGCTACGTAATTCAGTCACAAGGAAGCTAGAGACCTATGCTTGGTAAAATTGATGGCTTTGTCTGTTTGCGGGTTGTTATTATTATATCTACTCAAGTAATCTGGACCAAGTGGACCCTTAAGTTATATATGGTTGGCATATCTGTGCATGGATTGAACATTGTCAACTTCAGTGACATTTCGTTTTAAAGCAGTGTCACTAAGGTGCGCAGTTGTGTGCCAACGTCGCAAAAAGGAAAAAGAAGTGCTTCATAAGGTAAATCTTTGGCAGTAAAAGTGGTGGGGGAAGCAACGTAGAAAATGTTCGATACCTTTTTTATTGGTTTATTTGAGGTTTTGCTAGCATAACAAATCTATTTTATGCATTTCAGATGCATTACTCACTTCATGTGTTACTGAAGGGGGTCTGGATTGGATACATGCATAACATGCTTATGCATTGGCTCGTTTGTTTACAAGTGAATATAGTGGAGCTTTTGTTGTGTTTCAGTCACGCCTTGGCTGTAGTTTGTTAACAAGCTGTGGTGTTTATGTTGCTGTCATTTAGGGGTTTCATGAGTACATGAACTTGGTTCTTGATGATGCAGAGGAAGTCAGTATAAAAAAGAAGAGCGGAAAGCAACTGGGTGTGTAATAGTTCTACTTGTCTAGTAGCTCACGTTATATTCCTTAACTAAATCTACTTTTTGTACTGTTCAGGGAGGATCCTTCTGAAAGGGGACAACATCACACTGATGATGAACACGTACGTGGAATTTGGATTCAATTTTTTGTATGCACGTGAACGCACAGATTCTCTTTAATACCGACTTTCCTTTGTTCAGGGGGAAGTAGGACGGGCAGCTGCAGTTCACAGAGGGACTGCATTTTGCATTACCGCGCAGCCAGTAGAAGCAGAAGTTTCAATCGAGCCTTGCCTTAAACCAGTTTTTGGCTTTTTGGTGACTCAAGTCTCTTCAAATTTTGGCTCATCTTGTAAATCAGCAAAGTAAATGCAATGAAATGTGAAGGCTTCAACGGCTTTCTGTAAGTTGCAATGTTGAGAAATTTGACAGAGATATGAAAATTATATGTTGTTTGTGGTTGCCCTACATGCTTTTGCAAGTGTAGAGTGCTTGGGGTTTGATATTCCCCAGTCCACTATTTCACACCTATGCTCCTTTTTTCCTGTTTTTGGGATAAAAAGGATAATGATGTTTCCCCTTTGCTTAATTCAAGAAATTAAACTACCAAATATACTTAATGAAAAGTGGAATTTAAATTAAAGACTATAATGATTCTCACATCAACTATATTAGCTAAACTTAGTATTAGTCATTGACAACCGGTTTCAACAAATTACAAATCATACATCGATGGACAATACATCCTCCAAAATACAATTATGAACACTCAAACTGAAGGGCCTTCTGGCATAACAATATAAAATCACTACACGAAATCCAATTTAATCGACTGTAGGGTGGCATTGCTGAGCGCGGCCCATTGGCAACCCTGTATTATTCTCAAGTGAGACCTGCATCAAAAGGCTTGGGGGTTACCTTAAAAAAGCATAACTTTTTCCCCTTCTCTCTACAACTCAAGGAAAACAAACTCTTCAACAGCAGGTACTTCGCCTATTTCTTTTAGAGTCTCCTTGTCTGGTTCTTCATCTACACCAATTGCCATGATCGCCTTAGTCCTCTTGGCCGTCCTTCCCACACTCATAAAGTTCACATTCACATTGCGTTCTCCAAGAATGTTTCCGACGCGCCCGATCATGCCAGGTTGGTCCACCTGACGACAGAGTATGAGGTTTCCTTCCAGGCTTACGTCCACACTAAACCCTCCAACCCGTGTCAGATGAGGTACCCCATATTTCACTCTCCCCTCGATGCTAATATTTCCTTTCTCGGACAAAGCACTTGCAAGTTTAGACTCCACATTGTCGATCTGAATCTGGATCGAGTCAATAGGGTACTCTGCGGATGAGGCAACAACCACTCGTTCCTCACTAATGCGGAGGCCCTTCTGCTTGGCCGTGAAGTCCGCATTGACCAAGTTAATAAATGAGTCGGATATTGGCTCGATGATGCCCTTTATGATCATGGCCCGAAGAAGCCTTGTGTCTAAATCATCTGGGTCCCGAGCTGATCTATAAACCACCTTTACGGATTTGATTCCACTCCCTCCGGCCACCAACTGTACAGCTAACCTACCGAGCTTTTCAGCTAGCAGAACAAATGGAGCCAACTCCGATAGAACCTATACCAAGATATATTAGCTATCATTCCTCATGGGGGTTGAAGGTACAGGTACTGAGACTATACAAAATCTACCTAGAACGGCTTACCTCAGCAGGGACCATGGGAGCATTGACAGCAGTTGCGGAAAGTTCTCCTCTCAATGCTCCAACTACTGCTTCAGCTATTTCAACGGCTACACCTTCCTAAAAAATCAGTTTTGTACAGATAGCGGGTTTCAGAATGTAATTCCAGTTACGACATAATAATGAGATGATGCAGATCATATAATTGCTCATTGGGAGCTCATGCCTGTGCTTCCTTTGTGCTAGCCCCGAGATGAGGTGTGACGATGACATTCTCATGCTGCACTAGTTTGCTATCACTAGGCGGAGGCTCCTTGGTGAACACATCGAGTGCCGCCTGTAGTACTCCAGAATTAGGAACAAATTTAGTTTTCTGCAAAGCATTAGTAGCAAAGGACCCAAATCTATAATGTTATAACCTTGTAAGTAAACCATTAATTCCAGGACAAAACAAGGCGCCTTTTAAGTTTCCTATTTTTACATCAGGAATTTTAATCTACCTTTTACATTGAGCTATGCTCTTAGCCCAAAGTTCGATGGCATAAAAGTTGTTAAACTCTCTTGTGACTTTTACAAGCATGTGACTGAAGAAATTCAATGTGAATGGACCAATTCAAAACAATAGCAACATCCTTAAAATAGTGATGAGAAAATGAAGGCCTCATTTTCGAAACCTCACTATGGGCTCGTACTTGACATCATTCACCTTTCTGATCATGTAAGATGCAATGGAGTCACTGGAATTCCAGGAACGCCAGACACATTGCTACCTAGTCAAATAGTCAATTCTTTTCACCATTTGATTTCAGAGCAGGACACCTTAAAGTTATTAAAATACTGAGAACCGAATGAAGACATTGTTATAGAAACTCATGGCATATATTTGACATCTTTACCCGTGTAATCCATGTAAGATTCGCTGGAGTCGCTGGAATGTGAGGAAGCACAAACTCTAACAATAAACAAGTGGCCATTTCTTTTGAGTAAGTCAGCATCATTGTCATTGAAAAATAAACATACCTGTGCAACTGCTCCACTGTCGAGGGCCCTCACTAATGCATCTTCATCAATGACACCACCCCGGGCAACATTTATGATGCGGACTCCCTTCTTCATCTTTGCAAAAGTCTCATCATTGAGTATCTTGGATGTAGTAGGAGTGAGCGGCATATGGAGTGAAATGAAATCCGCAGTGGACAGGGCCTGATCAAAAGAGACCAAATCCACACCGATAGCACGGGCTCTATCAGCTGGGGCATATGGATCGTGGGCAATGACATGCATACCAAGGCCTTTTGCACGTCTTGCCACTTCAGATCCAACCTTCCCAAATCCCATAACCGCTAATGTCTTGCCAACTAGAGAGACGCCGACATACTTGTTACGCTGCCATTTTCCTGTAAAGAGTAACTATTAATTGATATCTCGAATTAATACGTATAAGTGTATAACTCCTTATCTGGAGGCCAGAACCCAACCAACCAAGCAAGCACATGAAAAAACTATATGCAAGACAACAAAAATTAAAGAAACAGAGAGATAGCCTGTTTTACAAAAGCACCAAATTGGTTCCAAGCATCCAGAGGTGGGAAACTAGCAAACAGAAACCACGGGAGCGGAACTCTTTAGACCATTATGGTTAGAAACAAGTTTTCTCCTGATAACTTTAATATACACTCGAACTTCCGAGGAAAGAAACTTCAGCGTCCTTTTTGTGAAGAATAAACAAAATGGTGTATCAATTCGCCAACTTCGCAAAATTGTTTTAGAGATTCAAGTCTCAGCAATCAATTTTGCACGCTACCAATGTAGTGTATAAGCGTTGCTCCTTAACATAAATATCCTCATTCACAGAGCATTAATTTGACCTTATTGAGTACCGAGGAAAAGAGTGAAAGCGGGAATCGGTATAGGGTGCTTTAAAGGCCAATCTTTAAAAGAGACGTTAAGGACCTTCCTAAAGAAGAGATACGGTGGAAGCTAGTAGCAAGCAAAAGCTGAGCAAAAAAAACTACTCCTCCTTGAAAACGAGCTCTGCTTTTTTAAAGGCTATTACTTATTCTTGCCTTTTAGTCGACGGGTTAAAGACAGCCTCTGAACAGAGCACGGTCCCGCACTACAGGGCCGAGACTTTGAATCAATATATCCTAGTCTACAAGCGAGGGGAAAGGGAAGACGTAACTTTCGAAAACAATTACAAGGACTAACTTCTGCATAATTGAGAACCCAAAGTATCAAAAAAAGACTAAAGCTACATGTCACAATGTATTGGCATAAGAAGGATAAAAACATTGCAAAAAGAACTAATAATAGCTTCAACATGGAAATTGTGCGTCCACAGATAGCACTAATAAGAGTAAGGCAGTAAATAAGGTGGACAAAACCCATTACTCAACGATCATGGATTTGGAAAACCTCGACTACCATAGCTTGTGTAATAGAATGCCAGTCCAAAACAAGCAAAATGGTCTCAAAATCGGGCAAAAACAAGAGATTATACATGTCCATTAAATTGTTAAGGTGTAGGGTCCTCAATTTTGGTTGGTGAAATGATGTCCAAGTTGTGAGATCTATGAACATGTGCCCATGTCAGAAGCATGGCCTCGTCAGACCAAACCACTCAAAAGTGTCCACTTACCATGTCATAAATCTACATTTGGTTCCTTGAATTATGTACGGAGTATTATGCAATGTTATTGCCAGAAATTTTGCTGCATAAGATCTCTTTGATGGTCCAAATTCAAGAGTTGCCTTCGCCAAGACCTAGAAGTTATGATAACTGGATGGTTTTCATAAAGTAAGGCATGCCAAACAGAATCCTAGGTTTCTGTACCAATCTTGTGCTTATGTACGAAAAAAGGCATCTCCCAAAAAAGTTAAAACATTACAATTTGTCCACCTACCTGTGCGTAAGAGTGTGTGCGCGCGCCTACGCTACCAGAACACCAGATCTATTTAACCAGAGCACCAGCACCCAGACGATTACAGACAGCAAGCTAATTATCAAAAAATGCTCTAACTGAAGCAACAGAACTATAACCAAATCACTAACAATCGAAGAACACCGAGTCTACAAAAACTAAATAAACTTCAACTGTTAGTAAAAAAAGATTGACCATGCTGAGTTGTGCAGCAATTAAAATTGACAGTGCTGACGCGTACATTCCAAAACACGAGGAAGCACAAAGTAGTCACTTAATATTCGCATCGCATATACAGGATCAAATATGGCAAGGTTTTCGATCATTGGTTCGACTTGTCAGAACGGTCGACCGTTAAAAGAGTAAGGGATTGTTTTATAATATATTCAAACAAAATCTCAACCATACTTCGATCCATGTAAGTGAAAACTATACCGGCTTTTATTGACGCATCGGCTTGAGAAACATTGCGAGCCATGGCGGCGAGCAGCGCAATGCCGTGCTCCGCAGCGGCAATAGTGTTCGCCGTGGGAGCATTAACGACGAGGCATCCGTACTCGGTGGCTGCCTGCAGATCCACATTGTCAATGCCGACCCCCGCTCTCCCGACGACCTTCAACCTCCCTTTGGCCGCCTCGAACACCTGGCGCGTCACCTTGGTCCCGCTCCGCACGATCAGCGCGTCGCACTGCGAGATCTTCGCGCACAGGTCCTCGCTCGACAGCTCGTACGAGCAGTCCAGGTTTCCGAACCCCCGCAGCAGCTCCAGACCGGCCTCTCCGAGCTTCTCGGAGACGAGGATCGTCGGCTTGGAGCTGGAAACGACGGGTTGGAGACTCGCGGATTTGGATGCGGATGCGTTGACGGATTCGACGGTCTCGAGAACGTTGGAGACGGCTAGGGGTCGGGATTTGGATTGGGATCTAGCGCGGGAGTTGGTGGAATGCAAGGAAATGGACGGCGGTGATGCGGTGGATAGAAAGGAGAGACTGGAGGATCTTTGGTTGGAAGGCGGAGGATTGGAAGTTGAGGGAGGCGTGAGATTTATGTAATTCACAGAGGAAGTGGAGGCCATTGCTTTCCTCTTCCTTCTCCTCTGTGTAATGCAGTGTGTGTGTGTGTGTGTTCTGAGATGCTGCCTGCTGGGAATCAAAAAGTTTTTGGGGGAAAGTCAATTTTATAACAGTTCAAATCCTGATTTGGAGGAGATGTCGTTTTAGGTCAATTGACTTATACGCCCTTTACCTAACCAAGGAAACCATCTGTTTTAGGTAAAAGAAAATGATATTTGAGTCACCTATTCTCACTTGAGTTTAATGACTGTCCTTACAAGTCATATATATTGACATTTAGAGATCTTTGATGACAAAACTAGAGATCAAATGTCAATTTCTCAAAGTATTTAGCGATGTTGGTTTAGTTTTGACTTGCAGCCACACTTTCCTTCCTTCACGCTTTAGATAATACTCCGTACTATTTAAAATAGTTGTATCAAATAAAATACACATTCAGTTAGAAATTTTGAAAAATCGTACTAAAGTATATTTTGACCCAAGAAAGCATATTTTTTAGTAGGTAAAGCACTTCATTTTGTGCTCAAAATTCTGCCTCGACTTTGCACTTGTATCTTGATTGTACTGATAAAGTTAAAGTTGAAAATTAATAACAACATTCACATTTACACTCGAGTATGATGTTAATAATGTATACAACTATCGCAAAAAGAACTAGATGCATTAACACTTTGTTTGGATATTATCTTTACAGTCATTTTATAAAACTAAAAAGTTGTTGGTATTTTTGGTGTCATTATTACAGTTCAGAAGAGTGATGTACTTAATTATACAACTCATTAAGAAATTTTGAAAACTCATTTATGTTGTTTGAATATCACTCTCTTATACATTAAGAGGTCAAAACAAGTGGAGTGAACCTTAATAATATTCTTCAACTACAATAGCATTTATTGTAAGAATTTTGAGCACAAAATTAGCAAATATGATAATAGCAAAACAAGGAAACTCATAAACATAAAAAATGGGAACTAGAAAAATTGGCAACCAAACTTCAGGGGACAGGTCGGTAATTTGAGGTACACGAGCTCGCGCCGCATGCGCATCTAGTGAGGGCACCCACAATAACGTGGTGGTGTTGGATGGTCCCTTCAGTTATGATTAGTCTGTGTCAACATTGAAAGCCAATTGCTTTGCACTAATGCCAATGCCACACCAATGATTAAGGAAGGGACAGACACTTTCTTTTATCACCAAATCATTTTCTATTTCTAGTACTGTTATTAAATTGAAGAGTACTTTATTATGCCCGTTCTTATAAAAAAAAATTGTACAAGTATTTTTGTAGATTTGTCATCCTTACACTTTTTTTTATTTTATGTCTCTCTTAATATTTAATCTTTCACCAATTAATTTATTTCTCTACTAGCCCACATTAATTCTCCCTATGTCTTTTATCTCTCTTACGGTAAAATGAAAAATTCATATTTTAAATAAGCGTGTAAGTCAAAGATAATAAAACAAAAAAGGAGGGAGGGAGTATTATAGATAAAATAAAATAAAAATTAATGACAAAGAATTAGTGTAATGTTCAGGACATTTGAATGAGCAAATATGCTTGCCATCAATAACAGAGAGCTCGAGAGGCATAATAGAAAATTTTAAAAGCACCTTCCCATGTGCGCGACTTTGACAAACAATTGAATATGAAATTGGTATCTTTCACTGCAATCTGAGTTTAGTCAACACTGTGGTGCATGTTGATAAAAATCCGCTTACCACAATCACGAGAAACATTATGGAACAGGCTAATCACGCAAAATTATACCAAGTTCCATCCATTTATTCTACCCCCTTAATTTTCACCAAATAACGAACAATTATCACCACGAATGTATCACCTGTTATTTATTACTATAAGTTAATAGTTTAACAGCTAGATGCATGTTCTCGCCTAAATCGCAATACACTGTGCCCGGAAATTAAAAGAAAAGGAAACACCTCAATACACTTAAAAAAAAAAAAACAAAACAAGAATAGCTTTAGAGAATGACAAGAATAACCTTCCCAACCCAACATCATGTGGGATGAATAAACAAGAGCAGAGTGCGATGAATGTGGACGTGAAAATGGGCACCGACAGAGGACATCTACGTACCTACCCCGACCCCATCGGGTGTTTGATTGGATTAATGATTAAGGTAGGCAATGCCTTAGAACATGCATCCATAAACTAGTTTTCATGAACTAAGATACTACCGTTGACCACCAGCTTTAAAACCAAATGAATGGTGACTTCTTCCAAATGTAGATTTGTCATCCTTACACTTTCTTTTATTTTATGTCTCTCTTAATATTTAATCTTTCACCAATTAATTTATTTCTCTACTGGCCCGCTTTATTCTCCCTATGTCTTTTCTCTCTCTTACTGTAAAATGAAAAATTCATATCTTAAATAACAACTCGGCAAAATCAAATGCTTGGTAAGAAATTTGGCTAACTGAATTTGTACGTTTCATGACTAACAACGTTTGATTTATTGAAATGCCACTTTTGTTCTTGTCTTTAATTAGCTCCCAAAGGTAGTTAAAACTTCCTAAAGAACCATCTTGCATCGTTTTGTAATCAATTTGGAATTTCAAGGTTATCTTATTGAAAGTTTGGCAAATACTCCTCTGCAAGAAAGCTTTATGATAATTGGAAAGTCTAGTATTTTCTTCACATTTGGGATATGTAAACTTACATCCAGATCAGTAAAACGACTATTTCCTTTGTGGCTATTTAATAGAAAATCGAAAGAGATACATAACCGTCAAGGGTGGATTATCCAAAGTTGTTGAAATCTTGGAGTAGTAATTAAAACGTTGCAATACACCACTATAAATAGCCTGCCCATTGAATCCCTCAAATTCATTTATTTGTCTTAATTGGGAGAAGCCCAACGAAACGTTAATCCTTGCATCACAAGCAAATATCGTGATTTTACTTTTGCTAGTCTGACTTTATGTTATCGGCTTATTATAAGCATGTTGCTTAATAAATTCCTCAAAATCACACTAAGATATAATGCACTAAATGAGTTTTAGAGATAGTTTTATGTTTCCTCGCTCCTATATTTGTTGGTTATCAGTTTGAGATGGTTTGTTATCAGTTTTCACTACGCCTCAGTTCTACTTTCACAATCAACAAAGCATTAGGGTCAGACAATACCGAAAGTGAGGATCTACCTCCCGGATCGTGTATTTAGTCATGGACAACTATATGTGACATTGTCTAGGGGAACATCAAAAGGAAGCAACCAATATATTGGTTAAAATATGAATGATTGATAACATGGATGCAATATATACAAAGAATGTTATTTACAAAGAAATGTTACAAGCGTCGTGTCTACGAGCAAAAACAAAATAAGGTTCAATGGATTTTTACTTGCATTTAATACACGCATATTATAGTTTCAAGATATATTATGTCTTTACATTCAACTTAAGGAATATAAAGTTTCTGCATGTTTAACATCATTATAACTGAAAAATACATGAAACAATGTCGACTCTGGCATGTACTGTGTCATAGCTAATAAAGACACCGTAGAATTACAATTGCTAAATGTATTCTAAGTTTTTAACATAACCTTTATTCGAGACAAATGAATACTAAACATAACTTAAGAAGAGATCAATTAATAAAATTCATCACCAAAGTTTACTAAGCCGCAATTCAGTTTGTAATGTAATTGCTAGCAAAATATTTTCAACTTACCCTCAACGCATGACCGTTAACGCGTTATTTCACCTCATCTTCATACCCAGTAGTAGAATTGTTGCCTCCTTAGTCTGTGCTCACAACATGATTACATGTCAAGATGTGTTCTCCATTTCTGATAACAATACCGCATTGTTTGTTGCAAAAACCTGAATATCTACGAAATAGTTAAATCTGAATATCTACCAAATAGTTAAAATTATTACAAAAAGCTCACAAATAACAAAAATAAACAAAATTAACTGAACTTGATATTTTTCCTTGAAATTAAATATAAATATGACTATAATCTTGACACGAGCACCTCCAACGAAAAGGAAATCATACGTTAACATCTCTTACCGCTCAGAAACAAAAAGCCTATCAACTACGATCAGAAACAAGAGAAGTGCAAAAAATAGAGGGGAATAACTGACTCTGCCTACCCGAAATTATAGACATGTAGAGAGAGGACTATGATGCCCATTTCAAATCTATGGGCACGCATCAAGCATCAACAAACTGAGGTAACCGAAAACTCAAACAAGAAATGTTACGTGGTCCAATTGACCGAAGGTACTCCGCACTAAGGGGAGCTCGGGCCCGCCATTTGGCTTTACGAAGATTGTTGCGCTACCAAAGGGGAAAGATGCTTAGTAACGCAAGCAAAATGCATAATAGAGATTTTGTTCCTCTTCTTATGTAGAGAAATCACGAACCCTACAAGAAAAAGAAGACACAAAGAACAGTTGTGAACTGATCGTGCAGCAGAGGGAGGAACAATAAGAAATGAGTTTGTGTAATGTTCCTTTAGGGCAGAAGGGTTTAACCCTGGTTTTGTTTTAGAGGAATTCAAGCGGACGGGTGCAGAATTGGGAGATGGAAGAGTAACCAAGAAAACTTAATCCCAAGGGTAGCAGGTAGTATACTGAATGCAGCATATATAGGCAGCACCTCTGCTCTGGCATTAGCGAAATAAACATGGCAAATCTTTCTCACTCTTTCCATGGGAATTCAAAAGGGATACCACTTAGGGGATCCGGATCGTCTGCTGTGGCTAGGGTTACAGCAGGCATGCTGTAGCCCCAGTCACAGTCGTCCGATCAAGTTGGGTGGGAGAGAACGGTCCAGATGAAGCCACGTCATCCATCCATTTACTCTTCCCCTTAGCTCTCTGCCGACCCAACCTTCTCACGCCAAACCCAGCGTCTCTCTCTCTCTCTCTACTGCGGCGACGACACCTCCAAATTCGGCAACGGTGATCCATGGATACTTAAATCAAACACTTGATGACAACTTCCTCTCTCTCCATGTGCTGAAATCGATTCATTGGAGACAGTCGTCCCTCTCTCCTCCAAACCGTAGCCTGACGGCACCTTCCAGCAGCAGTACCTCCATCTTATGGCGGCGACACCTCCACCTTACTGCTGCAACACCTCTGCGGTTAGTCTTGGGTCCAAGATTGTGCTCATGGCTTCTCAAGGTCTACACCAAGAACTCAGATCCATATTTACAAGATTTAATGAAGGAATCAACCATGAAAACAAACCAAAAAAGTAACTAAAGAACTCAGATCCCTAACATAGACAACAAGCTCTTTTCGTTGAAGACAATTTCAAATGAAATTACAAAGTTTCCTCTCTATAACATTGAGGACCTCCCAAAAAATTTAATTTACAACCTTCGCATTCATCACCTATGAAACCATCAGATTGTTGGTTGATGGTGAAACCAACAAATTTCAACTCCTGCTTCAAATGTAATCTATGGCCCTTTGCACATGTATTCTATGGCCCTTTGCACATGTATTCTATGGCCCTTTGAAACAAGAAATCAACAAATCAATTACCGAATCTATGGCCCTTTTGAAACAAGAAATCAACAAGGTGTCGTCACCGGAAGTGGAGAAGGCACAAGGTGTCGTCGCCGGAAGGTGGGGAAGGCAGCCGGTGTCGTCGCCGGTGAACGGTGTACTTCCATGGCAGCGCTGGCCAGAAGGTGGAGCTATCGACGCTGGTTGAACGGTGTACTGACACCGCTACGTCACCGCCATAAGGGTTCAACAGATCTACAGATGCGACGTCTCGCTACGTCGTCGCCGATGGGTGATGGTTCGTCATTCGTGGCTTCTATTTTCAGAGAAGAGAGAGAGATTGTTGAGAGCGTCGTCGCCGATGGGTGATGGACGTGCCGTCGCCGTGTCGTCGCCGACAGGTGAGATCGTCGGGAAGTCGTCGCAGCGGCCAGAATGGGAATTAGAGAGAGAGAGAGAGAGAGTGAATTGTCCGAAGCGTGGTTGGTTGGTGAGAGTAAATGTTGATTGTTTAAATAGTCGGATGACGTGGCTTGATCTAAGCCGTTCATACCCACTTATCTTGATCCGACGGCTGTGACTGGGGCTACAGCATGCCTGCTGTAACCCTAGCCACCGCAGGGGATCCGGATCCCCACTTAGGGAATTGTTTGATCTGATTGCCAAAACAAAGTTATGAGAAGCTGACGACATGACCTAACAGCAGGCAAATTTGATGTTAGAAGGACAGAGGTTTAATTGGACGGCTGGAAAAGCAGGTGACAGAAAGCAGGAGTTGTACGAAAGGAGTTAAATGAAATCTGACTTACCCCCATCTGCCCATTAAATGAACCCACAGCTCTCTTCATCTCTGGTTGGATAACCATAGTACGAAACGACTTAAACTAAATGAGTTTCATAGTAACTCGAGCATTGAGATCAGCAGTAGCCGAGCTCCCATTAGTTTAGAATTGAAAACAGCTTGGCCAAGCATAGCACGGTACGGAGAGATGGAGGGCAGCCAGGATGCTTTTGCTAACGCCAAACCATTGATCTACCTTGTAGGTAGTCCGAGTTGCAGCATTGGTAGTACATTTGCTCTGTACACTAGGGTTCTTCTTTCCAACTCTTTACATGCCAGGGTAACATTGGTACCATCAAAGTAGACTGTTGCGTCATGCTCGACCTGGTTTCCAAAAAAATGAAAACTGACCAAGACGATGAACAGGAAACTCAGTAGTGCCATAAAATAAATGGGTGGAGGTTTAATGGGATTCTCCTTTTTCTGAACCAGCCTTTCTATTCACTCCAACTGAATAAAGACGGGCTTCGGCTTCCTGTTTAAAAATTTATAGCCATGCCAGGATCCATGAATTTGCGAGATCAGAGGTCTAATGAAGATGGCTAGAATGCAGAAGATAGTACATTTGGTTGGTAGCGAGATATAAATTCAGGGAGATAGCTGGAAAGTAGAAATGCTAGTACATTTGTTTGGCGCTGAGACGTATAACCTATGAAGCACAGGTGCGGCACTTAGGGCGAACTACCGGCACCGGATACGCGTCGGGTGCGGGTGCGCCTCGGGTGCGGCACCGGTGCGTGTCAGGTGCGTGTCCACAATTTTTTTCTTTTTTTTTATTTCTTAAATCCCGGGTGCGGATCGGGTGCGTATCGGCTCAGATCTGTCAAAATTTCAACTCCTGCTTCAAATGTAATCTATGGCCCTTTGCACATGTATTCTATGGCCCTTTGAAACAAGAAATCAACAAATCAATTACCGAATCTATGGCCCTTTGAAACAAGAAATCAACAAGGTGTCGTCACCGGAAGTGGAGAAGGCACAAGGTGTCGTCGCCGGAAGGTGGGGAAGGCAGCCGGTGTCGTCGCCGGTGAACGGTGTACTTCCATGGCAGCGCTGGCCAGAAGGTGGAGCTATCGACGCTGGTTGAACGGTGTACTGACGCCGCTACGTCGCCGCCATAAGGGTTCAACAGATCTGCAGATGCGACGTCTCGCTACGTCGTCGCCGATGGGTGATGGTTCGTCATTCGTGGCTTTTATTTTCAGATAAGAGAGAGAGATTGTTGAGAGCGTCGTCGCCGATAGGAGATGGACTTGCCGTCGCCGTGTCGTCGCCGGCAAGTGGAGATCGTCGGGAAGTCGTCGCAGCGGCCAGAATGGGAATTGGAGAGAGAGAGAGTGTGAGTGAATGGTCCGAAGCGTGGTTGGTTGGTGAGAGTAAATGTTGATTGTTTAAATAGCCGGATGACGTGGCTTGATCTAAGCTGTTCCTCCCCACTTATCTCGATCCGACGGCTGTGACTGGGGCTACAACATGCCTGCTGTAACCCTAGCCACCGCAGGGGATCCGGATCCCCACTTAGGGAATTGTTTGATCTGATTGCCAAAACAAAGTTATGAGAAGCTGACGACATGACCTAACATCAGGCAAATTTGATGTTAGAAGGACAGAGGTTTAATTGGACGGCTGGAAAAGCAGGTGACAGAAAGCAGGAGTTGTACGAAAGGAGTTAAATGAAATCTGACTTACCCCCATCTGCCCATTAAATGAACCCACAGCTCTCTTCATCTCTGGTTGGATAACCATAGTACGAAACGACTTAAACTAAATGAGTTTCATAGTAACTCGAGCATTGAGATCAGCAGTAGCCGAGCTCCCATTAGTTTAGAATTGAAAACAGCTTGGCCAAGCATAGCACGGTACGGAGAGATGGAGGGCAGCCATGATGCTTTTGCTAACGCCAAACCATTGCTCTACCTTGTAGGTAGTCCGAGTTGCAGCATTGGTAGTACATTTGCTCTGTACACTAGGGTTCTTCTTTCCAACTCTTTACATGCCAGGGTAACATTGGTACCATCAAAGTAGACTGTTGCGTCATGCTCGACCTGGTTTCCAAAAAAATGAAAACTGACCAAGACGATGAACAGGAAACTCAGTAGTGCCATAAAATAAATGGGTGGAGGTTTAATGGGATTCTCCTTTTTCTGAACCAGCCTTTGTATTCACTCCAACTGAATAAAGACGGGCTTCAGCTTCCTGTTTAAAAATTTATAGCCATGCCAGGATCCATGAATTTGCGAGATCAGAGGTCTAATGAAGATGGCTAGAATGCAAAAGATAGTACATTTGGTTGGTAGTGAGATATAAATTCAGGGAGATAGCTGGAAAGCAGAAATGCTAGTACATTTGTTTGGCGCTGAGACGTATAACCTATGAAGCACAGGTGCGGCACTTAGGGCAAAGTACCGGCACCGGATACGCGTCGGGTGCGGGTGCGCCTCGGGTGTGGCACCGGTGCGTGTCAGGTGCGTGTCCACAATTTTTTTCTTTTTTTTAATTTCTTAAATCCCGGGTGCGGATCGGGTGCGTATCGGCTCAGATCTGTCAAAATTTCAACTCCTGCTTCAAATGTAATCTATGGCCCTTTGCACATGTATTCTATGGCCCTTTGAAACAAGAAATCAACAAATCAATTACCGAATCTATGGCCCTTTGAAACAAGAAATCAACAAGGTGTCGTCACCGGAAGTGGAGAAGGCACAAGGTGTCGTCACCGAAAGTGGAGAAGGCACAAGGTGTCGTCGCCGGAAGGTGGGGAAGGCAGCCGGTGTCGTCGCCGGTGAACGGTGTACTTCCATGGCAGCGCTGGCCGGAAGGTGGAGCTATCGACGCTGGTTGAACGGTGTACTGCCGCCGCTACGTCGTCGCCATAAGGGTTCAACAGATCTGCAGATGCGACGTCTCGCTACGTCGTCGCCGATAGGGGTTCGTGGCTTCCATTTTCATAGAAGAGAGAGAGATTGTTGAGAGCGTCGTCGCCGATGGGTGATGGACGTGTCGTCGCCAGCAGGTGGAGATCGTCGGGAAGTCGTCGCAGCGGCCAGAATGGGAATTGGAGAGAGAGAGAGAGTGAATTGTCCGAAGCGTGGTTGGTTGGTGAGAGTAAATGTTGATTGTTTAAATAGCCGGATGACGTGGCTTGATCTAAACCGTTCATACCCACTTATCTTGATCTGACGGCTGTGACTGGGGCTACAGCATGCCTGCTGTAACCCTAGCCACCGCAGGGGATCCGGATCCCCACTTAGGGAATTGTTTGATCTGATTGCCAAAACAAAGTTATGAGAAGCTGACGACATGACCTAACAACAGGCAAATTTGATGTTAGAAGGACAGAGGTTTAATTGGACGGCTGGAAAAGCAGGTGACAGAAAGCAGGAGAAGGAGAAGGAGAAGGAAGAAGAAGTAGAAGAAGAAGGAGAAGAAGGAAGAAGGAGAAAGAGAAGGAGAAGGAAACTTACCGGCGATCCACTGCGTCGTCCCCGTGCGGCGAGTCCCGGCGACCCACTGCGGCGAGCGGCGAGCGCCGTCTTCCCCAGAGTCGATCGGTGACGACGATGTGTTGTGACTGTTCTCTTTTATCTTTTGACTTTTGAGTTGTGGACATTAGTTTTGTTTTATTATTTTAAGGACCCCAATTGTTAAGTTATTACATAAACCAACCCTAGTAATTTAAAGAAATAGAAGTGATACCACATAAAAACTTTATTATGTTCAGTTATTCAATTTTAATATTTATAAAATAACCTATTAAACTTAACAAATTCTTACAAATTTGGTTAAAAGCTTTAAAATTTACAAAAGAATCCATTAAACTTTAAAACTCACTACTTTGGTTGGAATATTAATATCTTCTTACATATATCAAACACATATATTATGATTACTAAGATTTAAATTGTTTAAAAATTAAATACTAAGTATACATAATTAAAAAAAATATTTATAAAGTATGCCGTATCCCCGCCGCACCCGTATCCTAAAATTTTTAAAAATGCCGTATCCGCGTATCCGCATCCGTGTCGTATCCGCACCCGCACCCGTGTCCGTGCTTCTTAGCGTATAACAGTAATAAGGTCCCCTCCGACCCGTCGTCTGACTTCATTCACAAATGAAACTTCCCTCGATACTAATTGATTTTAAGTTGAATTGATTTAGAAAACCAACCAGTTTGATTTTTTTTTCCCTGTCAAACTGAATGTTCGGTTGGTTGATTCAGTGTGGATGATTTTGAAACCGTTCTAAACCGAATCAATATATATGCATTAAAGAATACTTAGGTTTTTATCTAGTCCTAATTACAATCTAGTGTTTACCATACTTATCATTTAACCACAACATATATACAGTAATTACACCCTGATTCAATAGTCAATGGATAGGCCCATTTATATTACAAACGCTCCAAAAAACTTGTGATCATTTATATTACAAGGCCAAAACAAGTCAAAAATTGACTATACATCTAAACCGGTCACTCCGTCCAAACCGTTAAAATCGAACCTCTCAACTGTCGTTTATTTTTTCTCCTTTCCAAACATATTGTGGTTGGTTCGGTTTCATATGCAGTCTCCAAATAGAACCGTGCTTACCGCTATTGCGCTGTGCGGGCTTAAGGAACGCTAAATGTAGTTACATTTGCTATTCTAAAAAAAAAAGAAAATCTCATTTTGGCATGCATCTTTTATTGAGAGGAATATGCTTGATTTTCACTTGGTAAGAACCGTGAGAAAAGGAGAGGAAATTTTATGCTTCGTGGTTATTATTATGGATAAAAACAGTAAACACGATGAATGGAAAAAGTTAAAATTCAGGGTACGTATATATTGAAGATTTAAACACTCTAGGAATTCAGTTTTGCCAATATTCAAATTGTGGAATCCAAGCAAGTTAACTTTATTCTTCACCATGTTCGTGTCTTTTGTTGAAAATGAAAACAAGAACTTTTCTGAAATCCCACAAATTGTGTACACCATAGACGAAGAAGCTTACTCATGACTCGAGGCTTTCTATTTATTCTCGTGACAAAACATTTTAGAAGTGACGAAGATACACAAAATTCTTTGAAAGAAATAGAGTATGGTAATAAAGTTATTGCTTTTTTTTTCCTTCCAGGTTTGGTCTAAAGTTGCTTAATGTGTTGTAAAATTTGTTTTTGTGGACACCGTAACAGAGAAAATAAAACTAATATACATCACTTCTTTGGTTCTTAGAAAAATTGCAGTTGGCAATATCCATATGAGGGTATCCGTACTTATGAAGGGTTATCTATACCCCTTAATAATATACTAGCTTCAAATTAAAGAAAAGTTGATCAAGGTCATTTTGATAGTTTCTTAAAGAGTTAAATACGCGATTGACTATTGAACTATAACACAAAGTCGACTTTAGCTACTGGACTTCAATTTGTGTGAATGTGACCATTAAACTCGTTAGTTTGTCCAATTAGGTCATTCTGTTACTTTCTATTAACCTAAGTCCGTTAATTTAGGGATAAACCAATCTATATAATATATAATAAGCGAAACAAGAAAGACATTGATAATTTCTTTGCGCGACACATCATCGCTTCTTTATATGACACGTTCTCAGATTCTTATTTTAAGATTAATTAACTTCTATATAAGTAAGTCTTTTTTAATTTAAAAGTAATTTTAATCATGCTAAAACTCAACCTAATCAACATACTAATCTATTAAGACTTCTTTTTTATAATTATGTCCTTAATATTCGAAGAATAATTTCAATCATTCTAAAAACTCTACCTTATCATTATACTAACTTATTAGTAGTTAATATTGACTATTATATCTTTAAATCTACTAGCTAATATGAATATAATAACTCATATATATACAAAACGAAAATAATACTTTCAATTTAAAAGAAAAAAATAATTCAAAAAATATTATAATTATTCTAAAACTCTACCTAATCAATATACTAATATATTAAGACTTAATTTTGACAATTATGTCCTTAAAAGTGTTTTTCTTTTATTTTAATTAATATCCATAGACTCAATAAATAACTTATGAGATTTAGAATAAAAAACATGATCAATCATTCTAAAATTCTACCTAATCAATATACTAATCTATTAAGGCTTCTTTCTAACAACTATGTCCTTAAAATTCACAACTAATTCTAATAATTCTAAAACTTAACCTTATCATTATATTAACTTATTAAGACTTAACATTAACTATTGTATCTTTAAAACTACTCTCTAATATGAATATAAAAACTCGTATATATAAAAAAATAAAAATAATACTTTTGATTTAGAATAACAAATTAATGCTACAATTAGGAAAAAAATGATCTAAATGTAATTTCCTGCCTGTTTCAAGTGAAACTATCGAGCGGGTGCTGAAGGAGACTGAAAGTATCGAGCGGGTGCCGAAGGAGACTGAACCTGTACTGGGCCGGCGTCAGCGGTCCAGTGACTCGAGCCCTGAACGCCGTAACACTAGACCAAGAGGCAGCCAATCAAGGTAATTCCATTGTGTCTTTTCTTCTTGTGTTACCGAATGTACAGAGTTTAGCACTGGAGAATTGCTAACACCCATTGAAATATCCAGCACCTGAAATTTCTAGATAAAGGTACAGCATAGTGTATTAACTCGTATATCTACTTTATTGAAGAAACTCCAGACGTGACATTAGTGATTCTGGTTAGACCGGAAGTGTTTAATGCAACAAAAAGATAAATAAGATTCACACATTGGAGTCCTTTGACGTCAATTATCCGCTATACTTCGTAAACCTAGGCCTGAACAACCTCTAGGTGCCAACATGTTGTACTTTGTGAATCAGTGATAACAGATCATTATGTTTACTCAATGACCAGTTTCCAAATGATATACCAATACCAGCTGGATTCATCTCATGACACCCCAAACCTTTATGTGTACATAATCCCTTGGGTACTGGGAAAAACAAGGGTTATAAAGAGGAGAATGAGAATCTAGGCATAATGTGACACAAACATTACAATAGCACGTAAGTATATATTTTACTCTTTTGATCTTGCTAGGCGGTAACATCAATGTAAAATAAACCACATTTCAAATGAAAGAATACCACTGCCATTTGTTTACAAATAAATGAACCAGAAAATACCGCTTTATGTGACAGACGCTAAGTCTCTTAGAGCCTAGGGAGCATGGAGTCCAGTGCAAGTGCAAATACAACAGGGGTGCTCGTTTTGAAAAGGAAAAAAAAAAGGGATATGTGTGTGCAACATGGTTATTGCAAGTATATATTGTGTACAATGCTAGAAAAGTCCCCCCCCCCCCTTCCCCTCGGTGGTCATTGGTTGTAGATCAAATTTTTAAAGACAATTGTAGAGTGTGACCGCTTGCAATTCTCGATTAAAAATAAGGGCGGTTTTGATTATTGGGCTATATCTGCTGCAGAATCATGCAAAATCATTTGGGTCATTAATGACGGCATTGAAGGGAGATTGCAAAACCAGTTGATGCGGTGGCTATGGCTGGGTGGTTTTGTTGGAGGAATTGTGGGGGGCTGATGTGGTGGTTTTTGCTGTGGTAGGTGGTGGCGGCGACTGCTGTAGGTTGTGGAAGAGGGAAAGAAAGAAGGGGTGGGGGGGGGGGGTGTTGTGGGTTTGGTAGCTGTTAACGGTGGTGAGATTGATTAGGGAGGCTGCTATAGTGTAGTTGATGATGGAGTCAATGCTTGGGACTAGTGAGGGACGGTGGTGCTGGCGGATGACTAGGGCTATGGTGGTCGGTGCTGGTGGTTGGTTTTGAGGTGGTTGACAATGGTGTTCCGTGGGTTTTATGGTGATGGCTATTGTGGGTGTGGGTTAGAAAAGACTAAATTGATCTCGGCCTGCCGAGTGTTGACGTGGACGACCAGAGATCAACTAGATAAAATGTCAATTATCTAGCATTATATCTGGATATGCCCCATATACGTGTATGTGTGTGTATATATGTATACGTATATTACCAAAATACTCTCTAGCCAATCTTTTAAATTGTTTAATAGTGACGTATGGCTTGAGGAGGCGTCAGTCCTGAAAAATGTGTCCTGTTGCGGCTAAAAACTGGATCGGGAACAACACCAGAAATCAGGCCTGCAAAAGAGAACACGGAGTTACCGCCGGGTGGGGTTCCGGCGGGGGAACGCTCCGATGCTTAAGTCAGAGAAGGCTAACGATGTAGAACTCTGAAGAAGCAGTAAAGACACAATGTGTATATGTGTGAGCTTAGGTTTACCTGAGGGGCATGACCCCTTTATATAGTGGTAGAAGGAGGAGTCCTAATAGGACTGAGCTTTGACCAACTCTAATTAGAATCCAGTTAGGATCTTAGAGGATTTTATGTCAATCTGAGCTGATAGACTCAGAGCCTTTTTAGGATACTGCCCGATGATTGATATGGTAAGTGCCATATCAGTAGTGAGTCAGTACGGGTTACGCGTCATAACAGCCACGTGTCGCCCGTAGATTGGAGGGATATTTTTAGGTATATCATATGCCCCTTGCTTTTACCAGCGTTAATGAAGCGGGTGGAATCACACTTTTTCCACTAGTGATAGCGAAATATGCCAAAAACAGAATTAAATCTGTTTGTCAAAATTTCAAATTTTCAAAGAGTATTCTGCTCGGACGAGATTCTGTTCGGACATGAATCTGTTCGGATATGATTCTGTTCGGACTATGGGCCTGTTCGGATCATTCTGTTCGGACCATATTCTGCTCGGACTATGGGCCTGTTCGGATCATTCTGTTCGGACCATGTTCTGCTCGGACTATGGGCCTGTTCGGATCTTTCTGTTCGGACCATGTTCTGCTCGGACTATGGGCCTGTTCGGATCTTTCTGCTCGGACCATGTTCTGCTCGGACTATGGGCCTGTTCGGATCATTCTGCTCGGACCATGGGCCTGTTCGGATCTTTCTGCTCGGACCATGTTCTGCTCGGACTATGGGCCTGTTCGGATCATTCTGCTCGGACTATGGGCCTGTTCGGATCTTTCTGCTCGGACCATGTTCTGCTCGGACTATGGTCCGAGCTAAGAAGCCCCAACATTTTTCCCTGCTCGGTCGTTGGGCTCGGACCAAGATCTGCTCGGACCTGCTGTGCGGGCTTGCTGCGCGGACGCGGGCCTGATGGTGGAGAGGCCCAATCTAATGAGCTCTTTATGGAAAAAGTAAAGAACTCTTTATTCCTCATGTGTCCGAGCAGATTCGAACCCTTGACCTCGCGCGCGGAAGAGGAACCAAATGCCATTGGGCTGCTCGGCCATGTTTGTCAAATCCGCGCAGAAAATAAACTTGTACTATCACTTGAGAACTTGAAAAGTTCATAACTTTTTGCTCGGATATCCAATTGAGGTGAATTTTTTTTTGATTTCGGATAGTTTTTCGAGCTCTATCCATAGAAAACCTCCTTTCCTCCAAAAGACTTCAGTTGGAAGCTCTACTTATAAAAAATTCCTTTGACCTCCACTCGAGAACTTTCTTTAGTCAAACTCCGTAGAGTTTTACCCACGGGCTCTTGAGAGCACAAAGGAAATGGAGTTAAGATGTCTGCACGGGCGACGAGTTCGGCGATCATTCTGCTCGGACATGGCTTGTCCGAGCTCAACGGGTTTATTCCCAATCTGTTCGGGCATGATTCTTTGGTTCCTTTATGCTTCATCCGAGCACAAAGGGTATGAAGTTGGTTCTCTACTTGGGCGGAGTGCTCGGCCAACATTCTGTTCGGCTAACATTCTGCTCGGACATGGCTTGTCCGAGCTCAACTGTTCCTTTATGCTTCATCCGAGCACAAAGGGTATGAAGTTGGTTCTCTACTTGGGCGGAGTGCTCGGCCAACATTCTGTTCGGCTAACATTCTGCTCGGACATGGCTTGTCCGAGCTCAACGAGTTTATTCCCAATCTGTTCGGGCATGATGCTTCGGTTCCTTTATGCTTCATCCGAGCATAAAAGGTATGAAGTTGGTTCTCTGCTTGGGCGGAGTGCTCGGCCAACATTCTGTTCGGCCAACATTCTGTTCGGACAGAATGTTGGTCTAAGCTTTGGTCACTCTGCTCGGGCAGAGTGTTCGGCCAACATTCTGCTCGGACAGAAAGTTGGTTTCAATTTCCACGTATGAACTCATCCTCCAAAGGACGGTCCTTCAGGCGTTGCCTCCAAGCCTTAGATCTAGTCTTCATCTTGTAGGCTCTTTATTTCTTTTTAGACTGAGTATTTTGATGCCCTTTTAAGGGCATTGTATGTACTCTATCTTTTGTTCTATTGATGGTACTTTGTTCACTATGTGTTTTTTTATGGTTTATTCTACCATTCACACAGCGTTATTTGTTTTTACTTTGACTCTAACTCTTTATTCGTCACTTAAAGAGTTGGCAAAGAAGTCGAGCACCCTCGCTCGGCCTAAATTTGAAGAAGCAAAAGCTTTTGTGGAGTGACGGTGCCCCCATTAACTTTTGTTTCTTCACGGACTTAGATCTGTAGCTAATCCGTTTGGCCTACTCTTGTATTTTTATAAAACCCAAGAGTGTTCGGCCATCACTCTGTTTGGACAGAGTGTTCGGCCATCACTCTGTTCGGACAGAATGTTTTGGCTAAGTTTATCACTCTGTTCGGGCAGAGTGTTCGGCCATCACTCTGTTCGGACAGAATGTTTGGCTACGTTTATCACTCTGTTCGGGCAGAGTGTTCGGCCATCACTCTGTTCGGACAGAATGTTTTGGCTACGTTTATCACTCTGTTCGGGCAGAGTGTTCGGCCATCACTCTGTTCGGACAGAATGTTTTGGCTACGTTGATCACTCTGTTCGGGCAGAGTGTTCGGCCATCACTCTGTTCGGACAGAATGTTTTGGCTAAGTTTATCACTCTGTTCGGACAGAATGTTTTGGCTAAGTTTATCACTCTGTTCGGGCAGAGTGTTCGGCCATCACTCTGTTCGGACAGAATGTTTTGGCTAAGTTTATCACTCTGTTCGGGCAGAGTGTTCGGCCATCACTCTGTTCGGACAGAATGTTTTGGCTACGTTGATCGCTCTGTTCGGGCAGAGTGTTCGACCATCATTCTGTTCGGACAGAATGTTTTGGCTAAGTTGATCGTTCTGCTCGGGCAGAGGGTTCGGCCATCACTCTGTTCGGACAGAGTGTTTTGGCTAAGTTGATCGCTCTGCTCGGGCAGAGTGTTCGGCCATTACTCTGTTCAGACAGAGTGTTTTGGCTAAGCTTACATTACAACAATGCTGAGAAAAATAACTTTATTGCTCGAGCAAAAACCAAGTTTACATTGGATTGCTTGACAACCCATTTATTCGAAAAAATCTTCTAACCCCAATTTATAAGAGATTGGGGTTTTGATAAGGTTTGAGCCCCTTATTCCCCCGAAAAAGAAGTGTCTTGCCTCGGGGCAAGATGCTACTGCGCGACGCGTTGTTTTTAGAACAACGGATCGTTCATGGGCTTGAGTTCGAACCTTTTCTATCAGATCAAGATTTCCTCGGAGTCCAATTTCTTTGCCTTCTTTGGTCGGCACGAAGTGACATAGCACTGACGAGCTGTAGTCTGGTCTCCTTTCACCTCTCCAATCCCGTGTTCCGTGGGGAACTTCATCTTGAGGTGATAGGTTGACACTACAGCCTGTAGTTGATTGAGTGCTGGTCGTCCCAATATGGCGTTGTATGCTGAGGGGACCTTTACCACCACAAAATCAAGCATGAAGTTGGCTTGTGTCGGAGGTGTACCAATCGCAACTGGGAGTGCGATAATACCTTCAACCTCAACTAGATGATTGGAGAAT
The DNA here is from genome assembly GCA_033065855.1 of Escallonia rubra. Classification (NCBI taxonomy): domain Eukaryota; kingdom Viridiplantae; phylum Streptophyta; class Magnoliopsida; order Escalloniales; family Escalloniaceae; genus Escallonia; species Escallonia rubra. Next base: position 296,482 of record JAVXUO010002762.1, read on the forward strand.
CCATACAACGGTGTATCCATCTTTCCGAGACGGTCCGTTGGAATGTTCATCTTCTTGAATGCATCGTAAAATAAGACTTCTGCGGAACTTCCGTTATCAATCAGGACACGCTTTATGTCGAAGTTCCTAACCTTAATTGTGATGACTAATGGATCATCATGAGGAGTTTTTATATCCTTTGAATCTTCGTCTGAAAAGGTGATTGCCGCTACGGGTACTGTCTTCTGTTTCTTATTCGGGGGTTGGCTCGTTATGTACACTTCTCTGGCGTATGCTTTTCGAGCCTGTCCTGAAGAACCTCCTGCGGCCAATCCCCCAGATATAGTGTTGATTGTACCCGCATTCTCTTCCCGGTCTTCTCTCTCTTCCATGTCCGGAGGTGTCTGTTGTCTTCCTTCTCTATGAGTGACAAACTTTCTCAACTGGCCGCGCTTGATAAGGGCCTCAATTGTTCGTTTAAGTGACCCGCAATTGTCAGTTGTGTGACCATGATCATTCTGAAAGTGACACCATAAATCTTTGTTCCTTTTATTGGGTGGAGATTTCATCTTGTCCGGCCACTGGAGAGCTTTATTGTCTTTGATCTCGTGAAGAATCTGTGATGGTTTAGCATTGAGGGGTGTCAGATTTTCAGAAGCAAACGGGTTTTTCGGACGCCTTTCATCATGCTTAGATTGTTTTGCTGACTTCCCTCCTTGAGGAGTTATTTCTCGAGATCGTTTCTTTTGTTCTTCTTTGCCTTCTCTGTGTCTTCCTCTGTGGGTCTCCAGGTATTCTTCAGCTTGAATATACTTGTTAGCCTTCTCGAGAAGGGCTTTCATATTACCCGGAGGACTTTTGTTTACAGAGAACGCAAACTTGGATGTCGGACGGAGGCCTCGGAGGAAGGCAGTATACTTCACGGATTCGTCCAAGTTATCGATTTCCAGAGTAGCTGCGTTGAATCGTCCGAGGAAGCACGCCAGGGACTCGTTTTTCTCTTGCACAATGTTTAACAGACTCGCCGAGTTCTTTCTTCGGGAGCGACTGCTTACAAAGTGTTTTTGAAAGAGATCCGATAATTGGCTGAAGGAGTAGATGGATCTTGGTTGTAGAGATTTGAACCATGCATGTGCAGCCTTCCTCAAAGTGGTAGGAAAGGCTCTGCACATGACAGCATCTGAAACTTGAAGGAGTAACATGTTTGTTTGAAACTGATAAACATGTTCGCCCGGATCTCCAGTTCCGTCGTAGAGGTCACACTGAGGCATTCGGAAGTTGGGGGGTAACTTTGCTTTTTCAATGGTTTTGGATAACGGATATCCAGATTCTTCCCTTGGGAAAGATCGTTCTGGAGAGTGATATCTAGGCACCATCTTCCAGGAGTCTTGTTCTTGGGAACGAAACTCAGGCGTCTTTTTTCTGTAGGCAGATCTTCGAGGGGTTTCAGCTCTGGCGACTCGTCTGGGAGAGGAGTTGGTACTGCCTTCGACTGATGGATCCCGTCGATAGCATGATCCACTCCTGGTCATTTGATCTCCACTCTTTTCTCTGGGATCATAAGTTGGATCGGCCGTTGATCTGTATTTGCGGCCGTAGCTTGATCTGGAGGTAAGACGAAGACGAAGGTCGTTAGGGTCAAGATGAGAATGGTGAGTGGACTGCGGAGCCACTGCCATGTCCAGCTTTCGTTGAAGAGTGTTTACAACATCCTTTAATTCATGGATTTCCTTGGTAAGGTTGTCATGTGGTGTTTTGAATAGCTGACGGTTCAGGCGATGACGAAGGTCACCGTTTTTCAGAGTAGACGTTGGAGATTGGTTTCTCCGAGGTCTAGTTTCTGATTCGGGAGTAGTAGATGTTACGTTGACGTAATTATCTTCAGAAGAACTGGTGCAACGACGGCGCAAAGGGGTCGAGCGTTGGTCATGAGAATGACCTGGTCGACGAGAGCTGCTAGTTCGCGCACGATGGTTCTGAGAATGACTTTGTGAAGAGTCTGAAGAAGAAGAATGATTAGCCATGTTCCCTGTAAGGGTCCCACGGATGGCGCCAATCTGTTGCGGCTAAAAACTGGATCGGGAACAGCACCAGAAATCAGGCCTGCAAAAGAGAACACGGAGTTACCGCCGGGTGGGGTTCCGGCGGGGGAACGCTCCGATGCTTAAGTCAGAGAAGGCTAACGATGTAGAACTCTGAAGAAGCAGTAAAGACACAATGTGTATATGTGTGAGCTTAGGTTTACCTGAGGGGCATGACCCCTTTATATAGTGGTAGAAGGAGGAGTCCTAATAGGACTGAGCTTTGACCAACTCTAATTAGAATCCAGTTAGGATCTTAGAGGATTTTATGTCAATCTGAGCTGATAGACTCAGAGCCTTTTTAGGATACTGCCCGATGATTGATATGGTAAGTGCCATATCAGTAGTGAGTCAGTACGGGTTACGCGTCATAACCGCCACGTGTCGCCCGTAGATTGGAGGAATATTTTTAGCTATATCATGTCCGATAATTAATAGCAATCTCTCCTATTCATCATGAAAACAAAAAAAGTAATCCTTCCAACCAAATTAGTAAGAGTTCAATTGGTGGGCTGCTTTGGAATTAGTGAAATTGTATAACTGAATATAATAAAGTTTGTATGAGTTTGGGTGCATTTTATATTTTCAAAAAACATTCCGTGTTATTTTGGATAATAAGTTAATAAGTGGCTACCAAAATGGAGGAATAGAAATTTGAAAAGTCACGTGGTTGCATAGCGATAAAAACCCACATCGACTACATTGATAAGAGGGCTCTCTTCTTCTCCCCCTTCGGAAATCAGTGACTGCTGGGGCTATTGCTAATCCAGACGCTCACCGCCCTTCCGGTTACCAAATCGCCAGTTGCCTGTCACCGTTGAAACTGTGGTCTTCTTCTTCTTTCTCTTCTTCTTCCGCTTTCCGCTCTTGTCCAGATTGGCATAAACCATTGGCCACGAATTGTATATTGACCTTGAGAAATTCTTCCCGAATTAGACTTTGAGCCCTCGAGCACCAGACACATGTTCCTGCCGTGTCAGCAGCGCCCCTGAAAGTCACTGAGGTAATTGGAAAACTAAATAATTATCGACACGCACCTGCGTGCACACAGCAGGCATACCTGCACCCAATCCAGACTTGGTGCTGGTGTGTCAGCCAAAATGCTGCACCCATGCTTCATAGCTTAGTATAGCACTGTTGTAAGCACTGTTGCATCTCACTCGATGTTTAAGATGTCAATTGCACTGCCAGTAGTCGTGTATTGAAGTCCGTATGGAACAGACGTCTGTAATAAGTACAACTTTGGTGGCATAATCTCATTAAAGGTACTTTCACAATAGTTACCAATTAATTAGGCCACCAAGAAGTCAACTACTTGGTTTAGGAAGTTAATTTTGGTGGTGTAGCATAATCGAAAGCTTTTCTCTACCATTAACCTATTAGTTAGGCCACCAAGAAAGATATTACTGGAGCATGTGTAACATTACCACTCTTAACTGCACAAAGGACGGCAATCTTATTACATCTTGGGTTAACAATTCCAGAGAACCTGTAACTTGGGTGTCCTGATCCAATACACGATCTGGTTTAACAGATGGGATCTTTTAAGAATAACAATACGGTAGAAAGAGAGTAGAAAAGGTTTATGGTGTAAAAAGGAAACAGCCAACACGGGTCTTACTAAGGTCGTGTTACATTTTTTAGTTCTTGCCCTGTGGCAGTAAAATGTCCAGTTAGACAAGTGGTCGGCCAGTGGTATTTAGTTTGGAGCCTATTTTCATACTCCCTCCATATAAAAACTATTGCCTGGGCTGTCCAGTGTCCAGAGCTATTGCTCGCATCTAAATTTGGGCTATATTACCTTAAGCTCTTGCAGTTTACTATTTGTACTACCCTTTCTCCTTCTTCTCTTTTTGCCAAATATTTATGCCTCCCTCCCTCCCTCCCTCCCTAACTAACTAACTAACTAACCAACCAACCACCACGCTTCAGTCGCCACCACTCCCTGCTGCTACGTGCTGGCCGGACCTTCCCCTTTCCCCCGCCGATCACCACCACTGAGGCCCCACACAGGCAACTCTTGTGCTTCTGCATTCAATGTTTTGACTTGATATACACTAGGGACAGACCAAAATAGACAACATGACACTCAAAACGGAATGGAGGGAGTTGCTCTGGCATCTTACGGTCGGAAACGGAGGAGTTCCATTTTGTGAGCAGCAATGCACATAATGCATGCAATCAACTTTTGAAGTGATCTTCCAGCAACGGTTACTACTTGAATTTAGCAGGACTTTAAAGCTCTTAGAAGAAATCTACTTGCTGTCTGTTTAGCTTAACAAATAAAAGCAGTCAACTGGCTTGTACTATCTATTATTCAGTCAGCCAATTGGTACTTCTTTGTGGATAATTCAGAGGTTAATTCGTTGTTGGTTTTGGGGGTATAGTTGTTCCGCAAAACGTTAGCATGTTTCAGTTAATTGATGAGTATAGCATAAAGGTAATATGCATAATGTAAACTAACTTGTATGTTGTAAACTAACTTCGCAAGTTTTTCCGCAACACTTAAGCGTGTTTCAGTTAATTGACGAGTATAGTCACCTATTTACAAATGTATTGTGTGTAATGTGAACGTGCTATTCGAGTTTCTTGAGGGGGTTGGGATGGTCACTATAAGTAGGACTCACAACTATGTAAGAAACACAAAATAGGACAAAACAAAGGCTTGAGTAACTTCAATTGAGGAAAGGTTCAACTGACACCAACACTTCAAGTTTGTAAGCTCAAACATGTTTTGTATTTTTGATACACCCCTGAAATTTTGTTTTGTTACAAAAATTGTGGCAGCAGTGGTTCTGATGTGGGAGAGGCCTGAGCAAAGGTGCGGTAGCCGGTAGTTCCTCTAGGCGACTGGTGATGCTCTGAACCTTTTGTTTATTGTCGACATGGGACTGGGGCTGACGATACTTTTGAATATATCTTTTGTTTATAGTTGACCAGGCATTGGGGCTGATGATATTTTGGGGATTGTGTACAGTTTGACTTGATTCCGCTAACAGTCGTACTCTTTTGTTGCCATCCTTTTGGAACTGTTGATGGTCATGTATCCTTTTGGTTTAATCCAGAGAATTGCATATCAGAAGCTAGGAGTTGATGGTCATGTATTAATATCATGCTTGATACCTGCTTGAGTTTTTCATGCATTTCTTTTGTTGGCATCTTATATGGCGTAGATAAAGCTGCATGAATCGCTTTTATCCTTCATAAGATGACTGTGCTTGACACCGTTAAGAATGGAAGAGTTAGCCCTATCTATGATGCAAGTATAGACTGAGTTACTCCATGTTCGTTTCGTAGACCTCTCGAAACACTCTAAAATAGTCTTCATAGTGGCATATCTTATGAGATGTGTTGCACACAGATTCTATACCTATGTCCAAGTGTCGAGTGTCTGATATGGGTACTTTCGGCATTCTGGAGAGTCCATATAACATAGCTCGAAACACCATAGCTTATCTTGATTTCTGTAGCCATAATAGTCGGCCGGCTACAGAAATCTTTTTGTTGTCGTACGCCATGTACAAGATTTTAGTCTCTTGAGATGATCATTTATGGGTTTTTAGTATATTTGATCTTGTAGAACTGATCTTCAGGGAATTTGGTTTTAGATGGCACTCATTAATCATCATTGAAAATTTGCATCAAATCAGTCAAAAATAAGAAGCTCGGCACAATTGTTGTGGTGGTGAAAAGCTTAATGGGACTTGGACAACCTTGTCATGGTTGTTAGAATCTTAACCCATATCTATCGGTTGTTTGACTAAAATTCTGAGCACAGAACTAGGTTTTGCAGCACCAACTGCTAATACTTATTCAGCTTCTCCTTACTGCGGTTGGAATTACAGGCCGCTGCTATAGGTGACATCCTATATATGGTTTGACAGCGTAAAGAAAATAAGAAATAGATCTAACGCCATCTCGATTGACTGAAAAGGCATCACCCCTCTTTCGAGGAATCCCATTCTTGATTACACTCGTGTCCTCCAACAAATTTCTTTTGGGTGGGGAAGGGGAAATATTCATCTCCCAGTCGGGGTTTGCCTTGGGCTGAGATTTGTTTGGCCCTTTTGCATAACCCCACCTCGACACTCTTATAAGCCACCAGCAGTACCAAGTCAAGCTCTTCAATATCTATCATCTTTTTTGTAATTCTTACGAGAGAAGGGTGATATGATGCCATGATGACAGGTATCGCTGTAGATATTCGATTTGCTGCAAGAATCAAAGTAAAAAAATGCTGCAATCAGCCTTGGAGACCATAGTTTGCAAATGACTTGCTAGGTCGTATGTTCAGCAGTATTGAAACGTGGTTTGCATTGTTGGAACATTTATTAGCTTAAGTTTTTAAAGTAAACGATTACTTTTTTAAACTTTTAGAGCAACTAATAAGTTGACAAGCTATGATTTGGCAAGTTCTGAGGTCAACCCCATTTAGACCACTCTTTCATGCCACTTCAATCCCCATCCGTATTCCCCAAATTCCGCAGCGGGTGTGGTTGTCCCTAAAACTCTCGCTTCTCTCTTTCTCTCTCAAAAATAAACACCGCAAGGTGGGGGTGTTCTTCTTCCTCTCTTTCCCCCCTCTCACCTCCCTCGCTCTTTTCTTTGCGCAACTTTTTGTTCTATCCTCTTTCCAGTTAGTCACCACGCTGTTGTCTGTCCTCCACCACCCCGTACTCATACTCTTCTCTATTGCGCCTTGCCACAACCACGCCTACCACCGCTTTCCATTGCCACCATCGTCCTTTGGCCTCTAAAGCTAGCCTCGATTGACTAGTTTCTCCGAAGGTGGAAAGTAACTGCTTTGGGTGTATTCAGGGGTATATTCGCAAGTTTGTTTGAGATGCTCGATAGGATTCGTGATTTGGTTTTTCTTTTAGTTTAGTTTTCAGCCCTTTGAAATTTTAGTTTCATTCCTTTTCTTCAATTCTATGTAGGGGCTGTAAATGAACCGAGCTGTTCACGAACAGCTCATGGTTCATTCTTTATAAAACTTGTTCGCGTTTGTTCATATAATATACAAATCGAACATAAACAAGTTTGTAGAGCTCGTTTATTAAACGAACTGAACATGAACACTCCAAAATGTTCACAAACGTCTCCGCAAACAGCTCGTTTAAATAATAAAATTAATCATAATATATTTAAAAAAATAACATTTACACAAAATCATATAAATTAATGCCTAAAACTGGAGGCCCTGAAGTCAATTAGCCCAAAATCCCAAGCCCGTGGGATTAGCCCAATCTGTGAAGCCCAACACAAACCCTAACTATATATAGGAAAACCTAAACCTAAACACACACAAATCACACACAGCCGACGCAAGCAACCAACAACCGTCTGCTCTCCCATCCCCTCCCTCGTCTCACACACATACACACACACTCCTCATGGACCTCACAGATCACACAAGATGGATCTTCATGTTTCTGTCTTCATCGCCAACCAATCAAGATCTTGAAAATCTCTTTTGTAGTGTTTTTTTAATTGTTGCATCCCTCTTATATCTTCTATAATATCGTTTTGTATTCATCTTAGCTTGATTAAATTGAAGGATTTGAGGAATTTTTTTTTTCTTTTGGGTACAGATTCGTTGGAAGTTGACATGAACACGAGCCGAGTTTCCGAACTCGAGTTCGACTCGTATTGTTAAACGAGTCGAGCCCGAGTTTTACCATCACGAACAAAAGCTTAGTTCGAACATTAATTTTTTAACTCTTGACGAACTCGAGCCGAGCTCGAACATACCATAACTTAAACGAACCGAGTTCGAACATACTCATGTTCGACTCGAATTCGATTTGTATACAACTCTAGTTCTGCGCTTTTGGAATTCTCGTCGGCTCGTGGGAGGAGGGGTAAAGGGGGCAAGGGCTTCATGCGGTGCTATAGAACAAGTAGGACCCATCATAATAAGTAGGGTCAATAGTTCATCGTTTAGGCCATAACACTTGGCAATAAAAAAATCTTTAAACCAACGAGTGCTCTCCGAACCAAGCTATATAGTCTTCTATCACTAGGCTCACCAACCAACCTAGACTTTTCTTCTTATTATTCGTACCGGATTAGGAATGTGGAGGCCTTTCTTTCTAAAGAAGACTAGAAGTCGGTTGTTTACATCCATTCTCCTGAAAGAGGCAGGACGAAGATGGGAAAAGCCGTTTCCCACTCAAGGGAAACAGTGGATGGCACTGACTTTCAATTCCCTCGTCATTTAACAGGGTTTTTTTCCTCCTCGAGCATCTCCTTTTAATAGAGTTTCATCACCACAGTTGTTCAGGGTGGTGGTTCCTGGATTTTTACTTCTTTATGGGAGTATTTTTCATCGGTTTGTTAGATTTTTTGGCTTCTAGTTTATGTTTTTGAAGGAAGACGTGTTATGTGTGATATTTGGTGCTCGGTTGGAGAGTTACCGTTGCCATTAAGATTTTAGTGGTGACCAAAATTTGCTGCGACTTCTCTGTTTGTGTCGGTGACTATACTGGACGTGGGTTTGATGCCCATCTCCGGGAGAGTGGACCTTAGGGAAGTTTTTCTTGGCGTAACCTCGAAGTTTTGGAGAATTAGGCAGAGGGGTCTTTCCTCTTTTGATATGTGAAAGAGGCTATAGTGTAGTGGTATCAAAGGGTCGGGATTTGGCCGGCTCAGCTCGGGTCCTTCGGGCCTGGCAGGAAAACGGACCAGGCCAGGCCGTGGACTATGAGGAACTGGGCTGGGCCACCTAAAGGGTACGAGGGCCCGGTCCAAGTCCAAGCCCTTGGCCCAAAATTTAGGGCCAGGCTTGGGCCAAGCTCGAACCTAAATAAATTTTTTTTATACATTTTTTGTTTTACGAAAATTAAGTTTAAGATAAATCTGTTCATAGGACTTCCTCCTTTTATCCGGATTTGGGACCGATTGTTTGTAAACAAAAAGGCGAAAAAATAAAGGATTAATTTTTCATAAAAAATGAGAAAAATATATATTTTGCCTGTAAATAGTCACATTCTCATGTATATTGTTTACTTAATTTCTTTGAAAATAATTCACGGTGAAAATATAAACTATATTTTGATAAATAATTTATTCTAAAAACTTGAGAAAATGAAATTACCTAATCATCTGGAAGACCAACGCTCGAACTGTTACTCTTTTGGTCATCAACTGGTTTATCTTACTCCCGGTATTTTGTATCAAAAAATTCTTCCAACATGTACATAATTCGAGTGACTCGGGGTTAAGACAATTTCTCTTATCATCTATCATCCTCCTATTCGTTGAAAAATACGAATCTGAAACAAGCGTGGGGGATTGCAATGGTAGTACATCGCGGGTAATTTGAGATCAAATTTTAAAAAAAAATCATTTTTTTTTAAAAAGTTAACAAATCAAAATTCATATGCTCTTCCATTGGTAATGAAGAATAGTGATCAATTTTATAAAAAAGAGGAAAAAGAAGACGAACTTGTCGAACTAGAAGTACATTTCGCTGTTGTTTATTTTGTCGCATGTTCAAGGCCTTTAAGAAATTACCCATTATATATTTGATTGTTCGACGATGTAGCTCGCCCGCGCACGTCAGCAGAATTTTAATATAAGTTATAAAGATTTTCAAATGACTTACTCACTTTCTCTGTAAGTTAGGTTGTGTCGGCTGTTGTGTAGCATATTTTTTTCAGATATTTTTACTATTGAGACATGCGCACCATGCAACTTGAACTTAGAATCTAAACAAGCGGCGACAGCAAAAACAAGATGCAATTCTGTCAAATATTTATTAAATTTAATGTCCATGCATATATTCTATTATACCCTGAAAGAGTCATATATATCTCCATTTTGTTAAAATGTTAGCAATATTTAAAATTTCTACTACATCGACAAGGGATGTGGGATAGTATGTATCATACAGTAAAATAATAGACGTGTAAAATACCTTTGAAAATTTAACTACGTGTGCAACCATCTGTCATTCGTCCGGAGTTGACAAGCCTTGTGAAAACATGTTTAATAGGCAGTGAATATATATTTTTTTGTATACCATAACATATAAAAGCATTTGATATATGGAGTTCTGCCTATGCACAACATCTGTAATTGGTCTCCTACAAGGCAAACTATATTGAACACACAGTTTTAAATTGCTCTATTCTCGGACCCGAATAATTAATAAACGCCGCCATACCCTTCATTTTATGAAGAATATCTTCTACAGCAGTTAAACCATATTGAACAATTAAATTAATTATATGGCAAAAACAAGGAATATGAAAACATTTACCATCAAGTGCAGGTCTAAGGTTCGTCTTTAAGACTTCAACAGCAACTATAATGCTATAAGCATTATCAAAACTGATACTCATAATCTTGTCCTTTATTTTAGACGTGTTACATACTCGAACTATAATATCAACAAAGTGAACTGTATCATGCAGACAGGAAAATAATTCAAAAGCGATGATTCTCTTATTCATAACTTATCAGAAACAATCCAATGGGCCGTCACACAAGCATAATTAACTAGAGTAAAATGAGATTTCCAAACTTCAGAAGTAAGACTAACTCTACCATCATATTTATCAAAATAATCAATCAAGCGTCCTTTAGCAGCATTATACTGTTTAAGTGCATCAGACCTAGTTGTGTTTCTATAAACTTTTTTTATACATAGGTTGCACGTAGTACTTATTATTATCAACAAAACTAAAAGCTTGTTCATCATGAACAATATATTCAGTAAGACCGTCTCTTTCATCTCATTGATTATAAATAAATAATTTACTGTAAAAAATAACTGCATTTGAGTAGAATCGACATGGTCTTGATTAGGTGTACATGTCGGATAATGCCTATTAAAATGTCCATTATCACTACCACACGAAAATAATTTTTCACAATACTTACATAGGCCTAATTGTGTTTCTATGAACTTTTTTACATAAAGGTTGCACGTAAGTATGCATATATCTAGAGTACTTATCATTATCATAAAAATTAAAAGATTGTTCATCATGAACAATATATCCAGTAGATCGTCTCTTTTGTCTTGCTGATTATAAATAAATAACTTACTGTCAAAAGATAACTGTGTGTGGATAGAATCGACATGGTCTTGATTAGGTGCACGTGTTGGGTAATATCTATTAAAATGTCAATTACTACTACCACACGAAAATAATTTTCAACAATACTTACAGTGAGATCTTCAAACGCCGTCAACTGTAATCTCATCAAAATGATTCTATCACTGAGCTTTTCTTTTTTACCTGGACTAGTGATAGGATAATTGGGTCTTCATCATGATCACCACTCATCTGGATAAAATTCTGCTATGGAGTAGTAGTATCGCCAACCGAGCTATGTTCTTGACTAAAATCCTGGGTATCTTGTGAAGGTGTATATTCAAAATCTGAATTTTTTTGGTTAAACTAAATCAAATTTTAGTTATCTATATCCATTAGTATGGATCTTGAAATTCTGGTGCTTATGGTGGTGCTGAACGTTTTTTGTTACGCGATCTAAATAATCTTGAAGAAGACATATTTGATGCTAAAATAGTTTGACAAGAATGAAAAATAAAATTGATAAGAATAATTAAATGAAAAAGAATAAACGTACTAAATAATCAAATAATACTTGTAATTGAAAATTGAAGAGGGTTAGTACTTAATAACAAGTAAGAATGGTAGGAAAGCTTGTAGAATTTATATAAGAGTGAGTGAGAAGATTGATGTGAAAAAATTAAAGAAGATGAAGGGGTGAATTTATAGACTTTTCAAAGTTCATAAAAGACCAAAATATCATAAAAACTAACCGTTTATAGTTGTTGGGGAAGATAAAATTAAAAAAATGCATAAAAGTGTTACTGAAACCTTGTTGGATGAAAATACCCTTCAAACTAGCCTTTATATAGTTGTTGAAGTGGGTAAAAGTGAAAATTTCAGAAGTTATGGCCGTTGGAGGGAATCTGATATATATATTTAAAAAAATTGAATTTTCGAGCTGGGACAGGACCGTGCTAGACCCGGGCCAAAAATACAGGTTGTTCCCGGGTTTTTAAGGTCAGGTCAGACCGGGCCATGCTTTTTTAGAGAATATTTCGGCCTGACCCTTGGCCCTATGGACCAAGGCCGTTACTTTTCACCAAAAAGACAAGGCTTGCCCGGGCTGTTTTAGGACTAGGTCGGCCCGGCCCGGCCCATTCGACACCTTTACTACAGGGTAGGCATTTGAAGTATGACAAATGTGCAGCTTGCCTTACTTTATTCCTATTAAGGAATAAAGGGTTTCGGCTGCAATCAGTTCAAGAAGGTAAATGCATTATTCTATATTCCAATTACAGAATAGCGGCTTTGTAGCTTGTAGCTCTTAATTCATAATTTGTAGCTCGTAGCTCTTATATTAAAAGAAGAAGAAGAAAAAAGCAACGAAATGTAATAGGTCCAAGGTTTACTTTTAATTTATGGTGAAATAGTTTGATGTTTATTCTGGTGATCAAATTTTGTCTCTATTATGTTCGGGATTTCATTTCTCCAAAACTAACGTGAGATCAACATGTGAGAACTGAGAACAAGCAAGACATCAACTGGGAATTAAAATGATGAAATTTTGCATTGCAGTCGTAACCAAATTTGAATAACATCATGAATCCCCCCCCCCCCCCCCCCCCATAGGGGGAGTACCCTCTGTATGATAGCACTAAACTTTATTTCAGATGGATTGAGCTCGCCTGACAATATTCGTTGTTTGTATTTGTTGAGGTACATGAATTATTCCACTGCTTTTTATCGATTGCCAGCCAGTAAAATATTCATATACCCGACAGTTACTACCCAATTCAGAGCATATAGATAGATGAGCGTGAAGAAAAAGGCATCTCAAGAGCAGTCATGCAAATCAGCTTTAGCGTGTAGCAGCATGCCTGTATATTGCCCAAATGGATTGTCTGCCATGACTGACGGAGCCCCAGAGCGTGTACTAGGTAGGCATAAGAAGAAGTAATAGAAACGCCAGTATCTGAAAAAGAACTTGGGAATCATTTCTTCTCTGCAACACGGGATTGCAATGAAAGCAGATATTTTGTTTGGACTCAGCAGAGGCCTTTTGGAATATTAGGAGTGTTTAGTAACACTTTTTTTTTTCAATTTAAAAATTAACTTTTTAAATTGTAGAGTAAAAAAAAAATACAAAAGGAAAAATTTCTTTTTGTTTTCACTTATTTTTATTCTTTTTGAGACCTCCACCACAACTCACCCACCGCTGACAGCCACCGCCCATCGCCGCCCGGCAGCCACCTCCGGCCGCCGGCAGCCACCACCCGGCGGCGATGGGCGATGGCCACCGCCGCTGGCCGGAGGTCAACTCCGGCAGCCGCCGCCGCCTGATAGCCACCTCCGGCCGCCGGCAACCATCACCGGGCGGTAGCCACTGTAGACACCAAAAAATTATTTTACTAGTCAATAGTAAATAATTTAGTGTCTAGTCAATTATTCAACGCCGTGAAAAATACGGATCAAGATGCGGACTTGGGGCCAAGCAAAAGAATGGGCTCGAATCAAAGTTAAATTTGAAGAACCAGTCCAGATAAAATTATGCGGTCCAGCCCATGGTCTTGTTACCAGAAAAGTCAAATTTGACTAAAATCATTCCTAAATTAAGTGGAGAGAGATATCTATTTAATTGAGGAGATCAGATAATTAAGGGAACAAAAATCTCCTTAATTACAAAATCAAAGCTCAAATTATGGGATTTCCAAAAAAAAATAAGCCTACCACCTTGCCTATAAATAGAGGGCTTGAGGTAGAGAAGAAGGACAGACAGGGTCTCCGCGATCAAAGCCTAAGCTCCGCCGAAATGCTGTCGTCTCACAGGTTGTGCTTCATTTGAAGAACAATACGCACTAACGCAGTGCCGTTCTTCAATCGAGCACTTCCAAGTCACGAAGATCGATTTCTCTTTCGCCTCAAATCGAAGAGGAATTCGCCATCAACATCAGTGATTCCACAAGTCAAGGATCAACATACTTGTTCGGGATAAAGCCTTGAAGCCCTCGATCAAGCGTCATTTCCACAATCTTTCAAAGATTGAAGAAGCCAAATCCACGTTCCAAGATCAAGCTATTTCAGCCCTTGGATCGTGAACAAACCGGAGATCGAATCAGAGGATTTACATTCATTTTATGTAAAAATTACAGAGTGGTGTAACCTTATTACTTAAAATCTTTAAATTGAATTTTTGTACAATTATTTCTTGTCTTGCAGTTTAGACACGAAATTTGTGCGTACAAATTTTGGCACGCCCGGTGGGACCACTCTGCCTCTCATCTCCATCTCCACAAGAAGAAAATCAAAGCCTCCACTACTCGTCAATGGCATCAAATACTTCACTTGAAGAGCAACTGGCCGCTATGTCTCGTGCAATTGAAAAATTGACAAAGACGGTAGAGGAAAAAGATCTTCAAATTACAAACTTGATGAACAAGTTGGAATCGAAGAAGAGTGAAGAATCAAAGTCAAGTGACATGGATGATGCGGACGAGGCTTTCAAGCAAGTTGATACCAACGAGCATCCAGATGCATCCACCTCCGGTGGATATAAAAACAAAGAGAGTAAGTTCATCTCTACCGCTTCCCTGTCTGTCCAGCAACTACAAGAAATGATAGCAAACACAATCAAGGCTCAATACGGAGGACCGTCTCGCGACAATCTCATGTACTCGAAGCCTTATACAAAGAGAATTGACAACATGAGAATGCCAGCTGGGTATCAACCGCCTAAGTTTCAACAGTTTGATGGGAAGGGCAACCCAAGGCAGCACGTCGCCCATTTCATCGAGACTTGCAACGATGCTGGAACAGAAGGGGACTTCCTCGTGAAGCAGTTCGTCCGATCTCTCAAAGGGAACGCCTTCGATTGGTATACAGACTTAGAGCCCGAGTCGATAGACTGTTGGGAAGAAATGGAGCGCGAGTTCCAGAATCGTTTCTACAGCACCCGCCGTTCTGTGAGCATGATGGAACTTACAAACACCAAACAACGAAAAGAAGAGCATGTAGTGGATTACATCAACAGGTGGCAAGCTTTGAGCTTGGACTGTAAAGAAAGACTGTCTGAAGCCTCTGCCGTAGAAATGTGTATGCAAGGCATGCACTGGGGGCTCCTATACATTTTACAAGGTAACAAACCTCGTACTTTTGAGGAGCTGGCAACACGAGGCCACAATATGGAGATCACCATAGCAAGTCATGGTGAAAGTAATCCACCAATAGGTGACCCCCGTGAAGACACTAGAGAAGCAAGATGGCGGTGGGGTTCAAAAGCAACCACAGAAGATTCAATGGTTGTCACAACAACTCCATTGAAGAAAACCGATAAACACAAAAAAGAGAAACAAGACAGGAACAAAAATCAACCTCAAGGGAAAGAAAGTCAATGGCCAAGGTTGAAAGAGTTAGAGCAAAAAGTCTATCCTTTTTCAGACTCAGAAGTCCCGGGGATACTAGACTTTCTACTCGAACATAAGCTTATCGATCTCCCTAAGATGAAACGTGCAGATGACTCAAGGCAAGTTAACGAGTCGAAATACTGCAAGTACCACCGGCTCATCAGTCATCCTACCGAAAAGTGCTTCACACTCAAGGAAGTGATTATGGACTTGTCTAAAAGAGGCAAAATCCATCTAGATGACGAAGGCGTTGAGGAATCAAACACCACTTCGGTCATTTTTAGGCCTGTAGTCTCTTCAGCTTCTTGTCAGCAGCAAGAGAATGGATCGCCTAAGGCCTCCATGCCGGGGGCATCCAAAGCTTGAAAGATCCCCCAAAAGACTCAACATCCCTTTAAAGCCCTTCAAAATGTAAAGAGGTCAAGCCTTCACAAGGGATGCACTAAAATCATATCCAAGATCAAGCTCTACGGCCCTTGGGTATTAAAGAGAGAGAAAAAAAAAACCAAGCTATGTTGTCTTCATCTGATCAAGTTTCAAGCCTGGATTTAGAAGTCAATGTCGCATCGTCTAGTTGAAGGTCAAGTATTGAAGCCCTTCAACTAGTTTTAAGTCTTCCTCATCCGATCAAGCTTCAAGCCCGGATTCGAAGGTCAACATCGTATCATCTTGTTGGAGATAAAGCTTTGAAGCCCTTCAACTAGCTACAAGTCTTCTTCATCCGATCAAGCTTCAAGCCCGGATTCGAAGGTCAACGTCGCATCGTTTGGTTGAAGATCAAGTGCTGAAGCCCTTCAACCGCTACAAGTCGTCTTCATTCGATCAAGCTTCAAGCCCGGATTTGAAGGTCAAAGTCGTATCATCTTGTTGAAGATCAAGCTTTGAAGCCCTTCAACTAGTTTTGAAGTCTTCTTCATCTGATCAAGCTTCAAGCCCGGATTCGAAGGTCAACGTCGCATCGTCTGGTTGAAGATCAAGCTCTGAAGCCCTTCAACTAGCCGTAAGTCGTCTTCATCCGACCAAGCTTTAAGCCCGGATTCGAAGGTCAACGTTGCATCGGCTGGTTGAAGATTAAGCTCTGAAGCCCTTTAACTAGCTACAAGTCATCTTCATTCGATCAAGCTCGATGCCCGAAGTGAAGACCGGAATCAAAGATCAAAGCTCCTCGGCACGAGCCTAAACTGCAAGATCAAAGCTGCACACTTAACGCTCCTCAGCATGAGCTTAAACTGCACGAACAACGCTCCTCAGTACGAGCCTAAACTGCAATATCAATGCTCCTGGCCCGCACGAGCTAAAACTGTGAACGGCCCAGTCAAAAAAAATTATATATATATTATGTGATGGTTTAAAAGAGCATGCTGCATGACTCAAAATGACGATGATAAGAGCACAAGAAAAAGTAGACAATGCAAGTAAGATTCACGAGCGGGACGCATCAAATGCACTTCTGGAGCTAGCTGATAGAGTGATGCCACAGTCACGATCATAATGCTGGTCGATAGAGGACTCGCACATGAGGAAAAGTCAACGTGCGAGACGTGTCGAGCGCATTTCTCGAATTAGCTGATGGAGTGATGCCACAGTCACGATCATAATGCGGGTCGACAGAGGACTCGCACATGAGGAAAAGTCAACGTGCGAGACGTGTCGAGCACATTTCTGGAACTAGCTGATGGAGTGATGCTACAGTCACAATCATAATGCTGGTCGACAGAGGACTCGCACATGAGGAAAAGTCAACGTGCGAGACGTGTCGAGCGCATTTCTGGAACTAGTTGATGGAATGATGCTGCAGTTACGATCATAATGCTGGTCGACAGAGGACTCGCACATGAGGAAAAGTCAACGTGCGAGACGTGTCGAGCGCATTTCTGGAACTAGTTGATGGAATGATGCTGCAGTTACGATCATAATGCTGGTCGACAGAGGACTCGCACATGAGGAAAGTCAACGTGCGAGACGTGTCGAGCGCATTTCTTGAACTAGCTGATGGAGTGATGCTACAGTCACAATCATAATGCTGGTCGACAGAAGACTCGCACATGAGGGAAAGTCAACGTGCGAGACGTGTCGAGCACATTTCTTTGGGCCAGTCAAAGGAGCCTCGCTGCTGTCGCATCCATTAGGTCGACAAATGACCTGCACACACGAAAAGTCGAAATGCAATGTCAACCGAAGAACACGCAAAAGAAGGCAAGACCCACTGCATATCTTGTTGAGCAAGCATTCAATTGAGTCAAATGTAGAGCTGTCATGATCGAGTCAAAAATGCCGGTCAACGAAGGACCTTGCGTACGAGGGAACATCTAAACACAAATTTACCGAGCGGGTGTTCGTAACAATCTTGTCATGTGGCATATTAAAGTAAAGGACTTGGCACCAGAATGTTTACCTGAAGAAAAAAAAAATCTAGAGTCATTGCTTGTGTAATGTACATGACTAAAAAAAAAAAGGAGAGGATATACTTCTTTTCGTTTTACAAGAAAGAAATTGAAAAAAGAAAGAAAAAGAAAAAAAGGAATGGTGGGGGATCAGAATGTTCAAGGAGAAACAAACAGAAGAAAAAAAAAAAACAATAAACAGAAGAAAAGTCAAAGAAGGGAAGGGACCCACCAAAAGAAACAAAAGGAGAAGTGGGCGTTCAGCCCAAAGAAAGAAGAAAAAAAAAGAGTTTGAAGATAACCAGAAGAGGAAAGCTGGAAGAGAAGAAGAAGAAAGAACAGAAGAGCGGAAGTGCCGCGCAGGACAACGCCGACAATGATCTCAACAAGTGCCGGCAGGAGCATCATGGAAGATCGAAGAAGGCCAGCGGCATGCTAGCGGCGGCAGAAGCCAGCAACGCACCAGCAGCCTGCGGCAGATGCGTGAACCATTTGGCCAACAAGGCCCAGTTGCAGCGATGGAGGTCGGCGGCGTGTCAACCGTGGCGGCGACAGTCACGGTCGAATACGGCGGCGACGGGCATAACTCAGGCTTCGGCAAGCGCCGGCAGCGGCGACGTGTCCATTTCTAAGGCCAACAACGACCGTGACGAACACTGGCGACAGAGAGAGCGATCAATTGCAAAAATTTAGGCCAGAACGCGGCCGATGCCGAAAAATGCGGCGCCCCTCCTTGTGCTGTAGCCGCTCCAACACCATGCCGGTGGTGGCCTCGACGAATCCGGTGGCGTGGAGAGTGACCAGATCCCGCCGACTAAACAACGTTGGCGTCAACAAAGCTGGCGGCGGCGATGGAAAACCGGTTCGAGCAGTGGCATTAATAGATGCCCGCGACGCTGTAAACGACCAGCTTGCGACGACGTTGGTCTTGGGTTCGAGCGTAGCTGATTGCTCGATCTGTTCAAAGATGTGGGGGTCTGCGGAGACACGAACATGCGCTGTCACCAAAGCTGTTGGGTACATGGAATTCGTGCACCTGTTGATCACCAAGCTCTTAAGGATTAAATCACAGCTGCCCACGCACGGTACTTTGCGGTTCGCGGCTCGGTATATAAAGGCATCAAACCCTAAGCAGACAGGGCAACGAGCCTTGGGTTGGCGCCAACTTCATTGATAAAGCCCATGCCACAGAATGAAAAAAATAAAAAAATAAAAAATTGTGTGCTCACACAATGACCGTTGACCGAGTTGCCAAAGTTATGGATTAGAGTGTCACAGCCGTCGAGACCGTGTACCTTGTGAGTTGAGATTACTTTGTAAAAGCATAAAACCCAAAAGATCCATGGACGGCAAGCAAGTGAGTCCATGCGGATTTCATAGGTGGGGGCGCAATCAAAATAATTTTCTTGTCAAAAAAGAAAAAAAAGAAAAGAGAGAGACATATACTTCATGCCTTGCACGGTAACCAACAAAAAGAGTATCGCACAAGTCTTGAAGTGGGGGCAATTTGTAGACACCAAAAAATTATTTTACTAGTCAATAGTAAATAATTTAGTGTCTAGTCAATTATTCAACGCCGTGAAAAATACGGATCAAGATGCGGACTTGGGGCCAAGCAAAAGAATGGGCTCGAATCAAAGTTAAATTTGAAGAACCAGTCCAGATAAAATTATGCGGTCCAGCCCATGGTCTTGTTACCAGAAAAGTCAAATTTGACTAAAATCATTCCTAAATTAAGTGGAGAGAGATATCTATTTAATTGAGGAGATCAGATAATTAAGGGGACAAAAATCTCCTTAATTACAAAATCAAAGCTCAAATTATGGGATTTCCAAAAAAAATAAGCCTACCACCTTGCCTATATATAGAGGGCTTAAGGTAGAGAAGAAGGACAGACAGGGTCTCCGCGATCAAAGCCTAAGCTCCGCCGAAATGCTGTCGTCTCACAGGTTGTGCTTCATTTGAAGGACAATACGCACTAACGCAGTGCCGTTCTTCAATCGAGCACTTCCAAGTCACGAAGATCGGTTTCTCTTTCGCCTCAAATCGAAGAGGAATTCGCCATCAACATCAGTGATTCCACAAGTCAAGGATCAACATACTTGTTCGGGATAAAGCCTTGAAGCCCTCGATCAAGCGTCATTTCCACAATCTTTCAAAGATTGAAGAAGCCAAATCCACGTTCCAAGATCAAGCTATTTCAGCCCTTGGATCGTGAACAAACCGGAGATCGAATCAGAGGATTTACATTCATTTTATGTAAAAATTACAGAGTGGTGTAACCTTATTACTTAAAATCTTTAAATTGAATTTTTGTACAATTATTTCTTGTCTTGCAGTTTAGACACGAAATTTGTGCGTACAAATTTTGGCACGCCCGGTGGGACCACTCTGCCTCTCATCT
Source organism: Escallonia rubra (assembly GCA_033065855.1). Taxonomy (NCBI): domain Eukaryota; kingdom Viridiplantae; phylum Streptophyta; class Magnoliopsida; order Escalloniales; family Escalloniaceae; genus Escallonia; species Escallonia rubra. Next base: position 316,756 of record JAVXUO010002762.1, read on the forward strand.
CCATCTCCACAAGAAGAAAATCAAAGCCTCCACTACTCGTCAATGGCATCAAATACTTCACTTGAAGAGCAACTGGCCGCTATGTCTCGTGCAATTGAAAAATTGACAAAGACGGTATAGGAAAAAGATCTTCAAATTGCAAACTAGGTGAACAAGTTGGAATCGAAGAAAAGTGAAGAATCAAAGTCGGGCGACATGGATGATGCGGACGAGGCTCTCAAGCAAGCTAATACTAATGAGCATCCAGATGCAACCACATCTGGTGGATATAATAACAAAGAGAGTAAGTTCATCTCTACCGCTTCCCTGTCTGTCCAGCAACTACAAGAAATGATAGCAAACACAATCAAGGCTCAATACGGAGGACCGTCTCGCGACAATCTCATGTACTCGAAGCCTTATACAAAGAGAATCGACAACATGAGAATGCCAGCTGGGTATCAACCGCCTAAGTTTCAACAGTTTGATGGGAAGGGCAACCCAAGGCAGCACGTCGCCCATTTCATCGAGACTTGCAACGATGCTGGAACAGAAGGGGACTTTCTCGTGAAGCAGTTCGTCCGATTTGAAACACTCACTTAATTTTTTTTTTAAAAAAAACTTAAGCTGCTTTTTAAAAATTAAAAACCAAAAAAAAAAAATCTGTCAAACAGACCCTTAAAGAGCAAACAAACAAAACTGTGTCAAACGGCCCCATAGTTTACAGTTCAAGATTTGAAACCAACTTGGAGGTATCCCGTTGGCCTGCTCTTCATCGCTAATTGGTGCGGGAGAATTAGGAAATTGGAATCGCTTCGAGGTAACTTCTCTTTTCTCTACAATACTTTCTTCTCCGTTCCTGAATAATTAATTATTTTTTTTAATTTAAATTTTAAAAAATTCTAAAAATACTTTTCATACTTATCCTTATTTTATTTTATTTTTTTAATTCTATTCCTTTCTCCTCATTTAATCTTTCACTAATTCATTTTTCTCTTTCTTAGCCACTTTTTTCCCCCACTCTCTCTTTCTCTCTTTTGGAAAAGAATGGGAAGTCCATACAATATGACTCATATTATAAATAAGCGTGAAAGCAAAATGTGATCAAATAAAAAAGGACGGAAGGAGAAGTATTTAATATACAACACTTTCTTGGACTGTTTGCAACTGCATGATTAGTGACACTCAGTCTAATTGCCTGCTATTTCTAGGTGCGGATGTAAAATCTTACCTTCATGGGAGCCAAAGTATATCTTGAAAATATAAATAAATGAAGCTACTAGTCAGACTACCATATTACTAACAATTAAAGGATTGTCAAATTGCAATAACATATGAATAATTATTGAACGAACAAAAACAGTTAATAAAAAAGATTGCCAAAAGTAAAATGTAATAAGTGAGATTTTAGTTCAATACTTAAAATTTTAATAGGACAAAAGAAAAGTAAAATAAATAATATAATAATCAATTAAAAGTATAAGCAAATCTTTTGACTTACTCCTTAGGTCGTTTAATTGTTTCTTTATTTATAAATCAAGCTTCATTAAGCAAAGTCAAGTTTAAGTGATGATTAGAATAAATGCAAGAGATGATTATAAAGAAAATACAGGCATTAATTTGATTTGGGAGCCATAGATTACTACTTACAGTAAATTATGTTACGTAATTCACTTAAAATTTTCAAGTGTCTGAAAGTTGGTAATGACGACCCGAGTACAATTAGAGGTTGAAGGTTCATTAGATCGACTATAGCCATGGGCTCCAGCATGACCAGGGGGGGCCATGGCACCCCCCCCCCCCTCCACCCCCACCCCACCCTATAGTTTGAGATTTTTTTTTGCTGTCTTAAATAATAGATAAATATGTTTAAAATATTTACTAAAATGTCAATATATTATAAATGAATGTATTAGAGTTTCATTTTGTTATGTTATTTACTTTTTTGTGTCGCCGGCCGTTGTAGTCTTTATCTTCTTCGTTCCTTTGTCCATCTTCATTCTTTCAAATTATAAATCATCATATTATAAAGAAAACACTAATAGATCAATGTTAGTTAAAAAAAAAAAAATTAGTTTAAATTCTTATAATATGTTATAGATGACTATTGTCATCATACAATTGGTAATCGCACTAGTAATACATATGTACAATAAGAGTTAAGTTTAATTCATCCAAGATTAATAGTTTGTTGTTGACTAACTTTATCAAGTTAAATAAATCACTATAAATAGTGATATTATATGATTATTACTCAAATTGAGCAAATCTATTTTACATTTAACGTATTCAATCGTAACGCGAATTCTTTTATGTTAAGCGTCAATTTTTTTTATGACTTTTGGTCCCCCTCGGTTGAACTTCCTGGATCCGTGCCTAGCTATGATCCGCTTGCTTGTTCTAACCATGTGATGTGATGTGATAGTAGCAGAACATGGTCAAGAGATTGGCATAACGAGCCAATTTCCGGTGCAAGTGAAAGGCCTACCAATTAAAACCTACTAATATGTTGTACAGTGTGATTTTGGAGTTTTTTTCCCTCAATAATCCATTTTTAATATTTTATTACCTCTTTACCTCGTTTTGAATCTTATTTACCTATCTAACCCACTTTTGAAAAACGTGATTTGAAACAAAAATTTCTTTTGAAATTCCATTGAAAAATCACGTTTTTCAAAAGTGGGTTAGATAGGTAAATAAGATTCAAAATGGAGTAAAGAGGTAATTAAGTATTAAAAATGAATTATTAAGGGAAAAAACTCATAGCAAGAAAGTAAGGAGTGATGACTTAGTCAATTAAGATGTACGTACGCTTCATGACTAACAACGTTTTTAGAACAAGTCGGAGTGTGAGCAAAATCAAATGTTTGGGAAGAAAATTGGCAAACTAAATTAATATGTACGGTTAAAAAATGACTAACAACGTTTGAATCGTTGAATTGCCCCTTTTGTTACTTGTCTTTAATTAGGTCCTAAAGGTAGTCAAAACTCCTAAATAACCATCTAGCGTCATTAGTAGCAAACTTAGAATTAAGGTTACTTAATTGGAAGTTTATAATGTCATACCTTTGGATTTATCTTTTTATTTTTATATTTTATAATACGAGTATGACATTAATAAAAGTTTGTGAGTGACAAGGTTCGGCATGTAAAATGCCATAGGTGCGTAACATAATATAGGTCACGGCATGCTTCATGGCTCGGATACACAAATACAGAAATACATAAAGACAGAGGTAAGCATCCATCATACTATCTGCTTCCGAGGCCAATTATTTAGAAGCTAATGTGATAAGGCAGAATCCTCAGCCAATATGGAGGGGTGTTCCCTAATCCTGGTAAACCTAAATGCATGCATGCATGGCAGGTATATGCAGCTAAGGATTTGGCTTCCCTTATCAATACTACAAAAGTGGGAGGTAGAGAGTACATGATAAAAATAAAAAAAAGATGGGTGCCACCATACCTGCAATTTCCTCATCCCCGATATCTGAAAGAGTAAAAATGTAAAGTTAGTAAAACGAATGGAATGTAGTATGTTAATTTTTTCGTGGCCATTGAAGGGCGATCAACATGCCAAGTGTAAGAAAATCCGAAGCTAAAGTTAAAATGGCTGTAGAACTACAACCAAGGGCATTCATCTTATAGCAAGTTAGACCAATTCCCGCGCAAGGAGGGTGGGGTTGAAAGTACAACCAAGGGCATTCATTAGAGCTAATTTATCTTTCCCTGCTCCTGTATTTGTTTGTTACAGTCTTGCCAACAGCACCGACATCCACACGTCTAGATATATCTCTTGGATGTTCTTCTGATGCGACCACAATATTCTTATATTCCTAAGAATGATCAAGAAGCTGAACTGTGGACTAGACGTGAAAAAGAAAAAGGGGTTTTGCAATATTCTCGTACAAAAAAAAAAATACAACTTTAGGTGGCCCGGAATAAGATTAACAGGACCATAGCCTTGTCCCATTGGTACTACCCCCCAAGTGTTGCAACCACCACAAATTCCTACTCACTTGAAAGAAGCCATTGCCCGGCTCATCTTTTCTCTTTACTCTCTCATTCAGATTCACTTTCACCGTTGTCACCTTCCAACACTTCTTCAACATGCAAGCCGAAAACCATGTTAGGACTGCCCATCAAATCTTCAACCAAGGCAGCCTTGAAGAATGTGATGAGTTGTGGGGTAGACAATGATAGCATAGTGTCTCCCCTATGACCAAAGTGGAGACCACATAAGAGACCAGAATTTGTTAGCAGGCCAGCTCCGGAAGCCCCAGGGCCGAGTTCCATCGTGTGGTGAATGACATAACCGTTAACAGCCTCATCCATGCGCAGGGGATGAGAAATTATTCCTGCATTGAGGGTATTTTCTCTCCCACGAAGGGCACTCATACAAATAACGTCCATCCCTTGTTTGATCTCGTAAGGACAGAACTTTACACTTGGAAGGGGTAGAAGGCCATCATCTAGTCGCAAGCATGCTAGGTCATACATCTTTTCAGCCCAGACTATCTTTGCCACTCTTATCTTCGGCATACAATTTGTCTTAACTATGACCTACAAATTGAATTGAATTAGGTTATCACTTATTCAACAATAGCATGTCCAATAATATTTGCACGCTTACAACGCTTCATAACAGGACTTCTCAAAAAAAAAAAAGTGGACAAAATTTTAGTCTAGGGTAAGAATATTTGATTTTATGGTGGTCGAAGCTCCATAGAATTCCAATTGCTAAATGTATTTTTGCTGAATTGATCATTTATTAACTTAGTTTGTAATACAATTGCTAGCAAAACATTTTTAACTTACCCTCGATGCATAACCAGTAAGGCGTAACTTAACATTATCTTCATTCACAAAGGTATAGTTGTCTTTGCTCACAGCATGGTTACATGTCAAGATGTATTCTCCATTTCCAACAACAATACCGCTTGCTTTGAAGGCAATACCTGAATAGATATATATCAAATGGTTAAATCTGAATATCTACCAAATAATTAAATTTTAGATTTTACCAAACAGTTAAAACAATTACAATGAAGCTCACAAATCACAAAATTAACTCACCCTGATCTTTTCCCTTGAAATTAAATTCATAATTGATACTGAGTTTGACGCATGCACCTCCCACTCGATGGGAGACATATGCTAGCATTTGTCGCCGCTCAGAAGCAAAAGGCATGTCAACTACAAACAGTGCAAGAAGTTAGGCCTATCTACTACCGCCACAACCAGAGTGCAAAAGTTAGAGGGGAACAACTGGTTGTGCATACCGAAATTAAAAACACATATACCAATTGAGAGAGAGAACTATGATGCCCATTGCAAATCTATGGGCATCAAACAGGGATAACTGAAAACTTAAACAAGAAATGTTACGTGGTCCAATTAACCGGAGGTACTCATCACTGAGGGGAGCTCGGCGCGCCATTTGGTTGTCCTAAACTTGTTCTGCGACCAAAGGGAAAAGATGCTTAGTAATGCAAGTAAAATGCATAATAGATATACTTTTGTCTTCTTATGCAGAGAAATCATGAATCTTACAAGAGCAGGAAACACAAAGAACAATCGTGGACTGACCGTGCAGCAGAGGGATGGACAATAAGCAAAGAGTTTTGGTGGTGTTCTTTCAGAACTGAAGGGTTTGAACACTGGTTTTGATTGAGAGGAATTCAAGCGGACGGGTGCAGAACTGGGAGATAGAAGAGTAACCAAGAAAGCTTTACTAATGCTAGCAGGTAGTACTGAGTGCAGCATTGGCAGCATCTCTGCTCTGGCATGAACGAAATAAACATGGCGAATCTTTCTGACTCTTTCCATGCGAATTCAAAAGGGATACCACTTAGGGAATTGTCTGATCTCGTTCCCAAAACAAGGATATGAGGAGCTGACAAAATGAACAAACTGCAGGCAAATTTGATGCTACAAGAAGGAAGCAGGTTTAATTGGGCAGCTGGAAAGCTGACATGCCCATCTGTCCATTAATTTAAATGAGTTAACCCACAATTGTCTCCTTCCGACGTTGGATGACCGCCGTAGGATCAAGCCCTTGTGGAATCAAGGGTCCAAAAGCATCCGTATAGATAAAAAAGACGTGAAGATCACCACTAGCCCAAAAGAAGACCAATCAAGGCCGTGTTGGCCCAATAGTTTAAAGGTTGTTTCAAGTGGTGGGTCTTTAAGAAAAAAGGCTATGTTGTCTGGTACTATTATTACCCAAAACGTATGTTTGGCAATGGTCTGGTCCAAACAAACTGGGCCACTTGTGAGAAAAATTGTTGGGCCTGCCTTTTCGGCATAACATATGCACCAGCTTCCCGCCTCTGCCACAATCTCAAAATTGCTGAAGAAGCACCAATAGATCATAGAAATATAAACCAAATGAAAGTCTTCTACTACCAAATGCAAATTTGGTAAAGAGAATAAAAGTTCAAAATTTATGGTGGTTAGGTTTCTCAGCTCATGTATTTAGATTCATCAAGGTAATCTTTGGTGTTATTTTTTGTGCTCTTTTAGATCCACCAAGTTTTCTGATGTTACATGTAAACCTTTAAGACTCGTCACCTTACTTTAAGTTAGCCCGAAGAAAATAATTATGAATTTCATTGCAAATAACGTGCAACAGGTTAACCTAGGTGATAAAAAATTCAGAAGTTGACATTGTTTCGACAAGAGTCATTGCAACGTCGACACTAAGGGTACATTAACCACAATTATTTGTAACATAAGGACATATGTACTTTTCATTGCAAAAGTCGATCTATTCCAATTCTTTCGACTTACAAACTTGTAGCTCAAATCATAAGCTTGAATTGTTAAATGTATATCCTCACGCCAAAAACAACAAACGCAATCTTGCAAAAGGTAGGAAGATAAGAGCAATTAGAGACTCATAATTGTATAGCAGGAAACCTTAGAAACTCATAATGGTTTACAATCAAAAATATAATTTTCAAAAGCGAACATATGTATCTAAAATAAAAAACTTATAATAGATTTTCATAACCTTAACTAACGATTTTCACTGACGTGACAATGTTTGAAAATGTCAATACCCTTAGTACGTATTGTAACACAATACGTACTTTTTACGTATATCTCTCTCTCTCTCTCTTCCAATTTCTCTCACTCTTCTCTTTTTTCTTTCTCTAGCACATTCTCTCTGTTCTTTCTCCTCTCCTTAATCGCCTGATACGGATAATACCCGGACGGATACGGGCAAAAGGGCTCCGAGTAAATAATATCCATTTTTTTTTCAAACAACCCTTTCTTATATCCACACCCTACCCGAATAGTCCGAGTAGACTGCATGTAAAACGACAATTTTTGTACACTTTTTTATTCTTCTCTTTTTTTCACTACCATATTGCTTGATACCCTTACATTTTACTAAACTAAAAAATAAGCACTTAGTAGCACCACTAAAATTTATAGCACGTAATATCACAATTTCTAGTTTTCACCCTCATGGTTTCTCTTCTCAAACTCTAGTAACGACCCTCAAATTTCTCGACCTACACTTTTTTTTTTCTCAATCTGCTACACCAATAACAATACATTTTGGTTTAAAATTTTATTAAAGAAACAACTATGATAAAATATGAAAGGTAGACCAGATAATAATTACACGAAGTCAAGAACTAGAGGCCTGCCTTTCTTCCCAAACATGACCTTAGCAATGTCAATGTTGGTCACGAGACCACGCAAGTGATTGCTACGGTTAGCGGTGACAGTGGAAGTGGACAGTGGTGCAGCTGGGATGGACTGATGGTGGAAATTGGATGGCAGAGATACTGTGGACGGTGGAAATAGAGCTACAATGGATTTTGAATGGCAGAGCGCGAGGTAGAAGGTGGATGTGGAGCTACCGTCGTGTGGACTTGAAGTGGTAAAGTATGACCTTGACCATTGGCGATGTCCCGGCTTTCAACAGTAGAGATAAAAGAAGGGACATCGACGATCCGCAAGTGTGTGAGAGATCGAGGGAGGATAAGCGGTAAAAGATAAGTTATAGAGAAAGAGAAACCCTAAAACTAAGTGGCTGGACTACCCTCTAATATAAAAATTTTGCATGAGTAAACCCTCGTAACATGTACATGACCCCAGTGTTGTTCAAGATTCTCCTAGGCGCGCGCCTAGGAGAATCTTGAACAACACCGGGGTCATGTACATGTTAACACAGAGCACTCCTTTCCTCGGGCTAGGGCTGTTAGGCGAAACCTCTTCAAAAAGGCACGCGCCTATGCATTCAGACACAAGGTGCAAAGCGGTGTTCAAGATTCTCCTAGACGCGCCTAGGAGAATTTTGACCAACGCTGCGGTCACGTACATGTTACGAGGGAGCACTCTTTTCCTCGGGTTAGGCGAAACCTCTTCAAAAAGGCACGCGCATATGCACTCAGACACAAGGTGCAAAGCAGTGTTCAAGATTCTCCTAGGTGAGCCTAGGAGAATCTTGAACAACACTGCGGTCACGTACATGTTACGAGGGAGCACTTTCTTCCTCGGGTTAGGCAAAACCTCTTAAAAAAGGCACGCGCCTATGCACTCAGACACAAGGTGCAAAGCGGGAGTAGAGGCACAAAAAAAGCCCAAAAATGAAGTTTCTTGATTTTTGCATCGGCATAATCTCAACAGTTCATTGTCTTTACCTGTTTTGTTTCACAACATTATAAAATCGATATCAAAACCAAAAAAAAAAACCCTTAAAATTCCTAATGCCAATCAATTGATTTTCTTGCTTCTATTCGTTGTGTCAGTGCCAATTGCTGACTGTTACTTCCTTTCAAATAGACATACTCCTTTCAATACACCTTATAGACAAAGAAGATCTATCGGTCTTGGAGCTTGTGATTCTTTCTAAATAGAGCATTGTTGCATTGGCCCTTATTGATAATGAGGTTGACGTTATCATGTTCACTCAGTATTAACTATTTCAATGGATTTGAATACGGTTTGAAGTGTGTTAAATTGCCAAGTTCTAACATTTGTACGTGATTTTTCTTGGTTTATGCACTAATTTATATTTTAATTTCATTTTACGCCTTAGTTCAAAAAGGCGGCGCCTTACGCCTAGGCTCCAAGGACCCTTTTGCAACTTAGGTGCCGTTGTGCCTTTAATAACTATGCCCGATCCCGAGTCCTGACTGAACCAAGATTTACAGGTCGCTTCTGGTATGGATACATGTCAAAATGGAACGGTCTCTAATTTTAATGCACATACCCTTTTCATAGAACGAGTTGGATCGACCAACGAGTACGAGTACTTTTTCACCAACTAATGATAATGCGTAAACTTAGGATCGATTCTTTGAGTAGCCGAATTTAGGGTGTTCTTTTTTATTACTTTTTTTTAAGTAGGTAAGCTTTAAGGTTAGGTTTGATAATTGTTTCTAAAAGGCGAGCATAGACTTTAAATTTAAACAATGAGCTGACTCCACATCTATTTTGGTTAAACTCATATTTTTTTTATCAATAAAAGACGCATTAGTTAACTTTTAATCTCTTTATTGACAAAATGTGTAAATCCAGCCAAAAAGATTGTAATTTAGTCTCGTTATTCTAAAGAAAAAAAAAACACATTTAGAAGGGAAATGTTTGAATTTGGCGGAAAAAGTTTCTAATTTAGCCTCACCTTCTAAAATTCAAAAACACCATTCACTTTGAGAAACATTTTAAATTCAAAAAGGATATTTCAAAGAAACAAAAATGTTTATTCATTTGATCCTTTCCCTGATTTGGAAATGGTATAGATATATAACTATCCACTATGGACTAAAGTAAACTACAATAAATGGCAAGCCAATATTATGTCTCATTGACTGCAATTTTGTAATTTTAGCTTGGAAACAACTAGGAGTCTGTTTGAAATCACTTTCAGTTTTGGTTTTTATTTTTGTTTTAATAGTATAAATATAACTATCCACTATGGACTAAAGTAAACCACAATAAATGGCAAGCCAATATTATGTCTCATTGACTGCAATTTTGTAATTTCAGCTTGGAAACAACTAGGGGTCTGTTTGAAATCATTTCCAGTTTTGGTTTTCTATTTCTGAAAAAACTAAAACTAAAACCAATAACAAATGAGTGTTTGATACCCAGTTTTTATTTTGAGTGTTTGATTATCCAATTTTTATTTTGAGTTTTTTCTTTGGAGGTGGTGGGGGGTGGCGGTGGCCGGTCGGCAACAGCTGGCATTGGGCGGCTAATGGACTGTGGGGGGTTAGTCGGCGGTGGCTGTGGCGGTGGGAGGGAGGTGGTGGTGATGGTCTCAAAACAAAAATCCAAAATGAGAGTTTTCAAAAGCAGCCATGTTTTAAAACTGATTTTCAAAATTGAAAGAAAAAAAAAACAAAAACTGTGTGTCAAATTGTGTTTCAAACTTGTTTTTTTTTCTCCTGTTTATGAAATTGGAGAAAAAACTGAAAACTAAATGGTTTCCAAATACTACCTAGGTTTTAGGTGTAATAGTCGCAAGAAATGGAGCCTCTAAAGGACATGTTTGGCACTCAAGTACTTTACGACTATGCTAGCTGCACTTTAACTTCACAATTCTCAATGGAACTAACCTGCAAAGAACTCTCCAGCTCTTTTCATCAACACAACAACTATAGTTCTAGGATCCTAGTTACAATCGTTGGATTAAAACGATCGTGTAAGATTTAGCCACATCAATAACTCTATTGAATACATCAAACATCGTGTGTTAGTGTGTTAATGGACGACACTCTGCTGTTACCCAGATCTGTCGATCTTCTCTCTCTAGAAACCCTTCTTTAAAACTTTTCAGATCTGGCGATCTTCCATCTTTTGGCGACACTTCCAGCATTACCATCACCACCATTTCTCACTTCATCTTGCCATCCCCAACCATCAAACATCTATTTCTACCCACATTCAACCTTCGCCACCGATGTTGCAATTAGAGGTAAACAAAGAGAGAAGATGAAGTAAGAATACTTACGATTTAGTGGAAGCCAGACCTAGGTAACTTAGAAGTATCCATCGATCAATATCAGGGAGAGAGGATTCTCAATCGGTGGTTGGCATGTGGTTTGGCGACTATGGATAATATTGAACGACATATCAATGATATAGAGAGAAGATCGGGATGCTGCTGAGGTACAATCGTGATAGTGGTTTTGCGTGTAGATCGGTGGTTGGCAAGATGGCTCGACATGGGCGTGAGACGGGACGGTGCTATCTGGCTATGTGGTAGCAACAAGGTGGAGATGTGTCGCCAGCCATGGATTGTAGAGATCTAAGATTAGGTCTGCTGTGGACTTCACACTGGGAAGACGATGGTCTTTCCTTCTAACATTGTGTTTTGGCTGCTTTGCTGACGTGGGATAATCTAGTGCATTTATTTTGATCGGACGACCGTAACTAGAGTTAAAGCATCTCTGCTATAACCCTACTAGAGTTAAAGCATCTCTGTTATAACCCTAGTTACAGAAGACGATCTGGATCCATAGTTCTAATACCCAATAAACTGATAAGATCTTTTGGACTCTTTTACTTTACCCGTAACTACCTGACTCTCTGAGCTTGAGATCCCCACCCTTTTATAAATTTTTATTGAAGTGAGAAATTAAAGAAAATATTAAGAAAGAGGACTTCTTATCTCCATTTCTAGGTTTTTTGAGTTTTTGGAATATAAGAAAATAAGCAAAATAGAAATAAAAGAGGGGAAAGATTTGGTCTTCTCTTTTCTTTTCAAATCTTTATATCCAAAGTTGAGAAAGAATGAAGAGAAAAGAAGTAATGTTAATAAAAATTTTGAAATAGGAAAGCTATCCTTCCATCTTTTTAAAAAACTAACACCACATTAAAAAAAATAGATATTCTTGTACTAATAACTCAAAAACTTTCTCTTCAACTCATAAAATAATATAATAAAAATTTCATCGAAAAATTTCTCTAGATATGGCAATATTGGATGCCTTGTCCCATCTCAAGTTGCGTCATCCCCATTTGCCCCATCATTGGTTTAACTACCTAGGGCTGTATACGAACCGAGTTCGAGCCGAACAAGGGCGTGTTCGAACTCGGTTCGTTTATTTTCAGACATGTTTGGGCTCGGCTCGTGTTCGTTAAGAGCATGAATCTTGATGTTTGAACTCGGCTCGAGTTCGTCACCACAGAACTCGGGCTCGACTCGGCTCGTTCGTCTAAACATGCGAACTGAGTTCAAGCTTCAAAATCTGTTCAAGAACTCAAGATGGAACCGCAATGTACATATCTGAAATACCAGTTCCGACCACCGTACTAGAAACGACTCACGGATTGAGACCCTCCATCCACCAAAGTGATAATATTGATTCAAAATGGAGATGAATCTTGACGAATGTTTGAACGCCGAGGATGTCCGGTCCCAGATCTGATGTTTTTAATGGCTCCGGCGTGAGATCGGAAGTTGTTGTTGATCCGCCATCAATCTGTAATGCGTGCATGTTTATATGTGGGGGTGAGAGATGGTGACTGGTGAGAGAGTGTTTGTGTGTGAGACGAGAGAGAAATGCATGAAGGTGAAGGAGAGGCGTGAGAAAAAGAGAGGCAGAGAGGCAGAGAGGCGTGAGAAAAAGATGAAAGGGAAAGAAGAGTTAGGGTTTTTAAATGGGCTAATTATTAGGGTTTGGACTTGGGCTTTATTATGTATCACATGGGCTCTTTATAAGTGGGCTTGGGGTTTGGGCTAAATGGCTAATTAATTTTATGGTCTCTAGTTTAAACTTTAGTATCTATAATTTATGTAAATGGTATTTTTTAAAATATATTATTATTAATTTATTATTCAGACGAGCTGTTCGCGAACACGTTCACAAATATTTTAGAGTGTTCATGTTCGGCTCGTTTAATAAACGAGCTTTAAACACTTGTTCATGTTCGGTTCGTATATTATTCGAACGAACACGAACGAGTTCTATGGAGAACGAACCACGAGCCGTTCGTGAACGGCTCGGTTCATTTACAGCCCTATAACTACCCTCCCCCTGACCCATCTTATTTAGATCAAAACCCATCCCATTAACCTGATTATGTATCAAACCATTAAATTTTATTTTTTGTTTATTTAAGGAAGATGCAATTTTATTTACAAAAACTATTTTATTTGTTTCCGTAGTGGCGGTGGGTGGAGGTGGTTGGAAATTCTCACTAGTAGTCGCCACCGCTGCGAGGATTTTCCCACCCTCGCCGACAGCGACAGAGGCAGCAAACGGCAGTCGGTGGTGGTTGCCAATTGGCAACTTATGTGTTAGAGATAGAGGAAAAAAAAGCATGTAAATAAGTTGAATTTTTGAGATTTTAGAAATTTTATTTGGATTAAGTTAGGAATGAGGAAAATCGAGATAGCCTCATTTGTTTAAATCCCCCCAATTTGCATCATCTTGTTTGCCCCACATCTGTATAACGTTTCCGAAATAGATACCATGCAATCTCTAAAATTTCTTATGAATCCAAAAGTCACAATTCTTCCTTCAGCAAATCGAATATGTGTGCCACCACATGCGTGATGCCTGTGGCGCATAGCAAAACGACACTGTTTTGTTTGGAAATTAAGGCCTCCCCATCTAACAGCTTTCTCCCATGTTGTTTCCATCTTCTTCTTCAATTTTCGTCCATGGCCCTCATTATCCACCATTTCTCAATCCATCCATCTTCTCTCGCTTATTGCATCACCAGGTTTCATAAAATTGTCAACATGCAACATATGAAAGGAACTAATCATTTGTTCCAGCAACACTTTAGAAGATTAGGGTGGTGCTTGAGGGCACAAATCAAGAGAGAGGAGGCAACACTTCCAAAGTAGTGCCGTAATGAAAAAAAAAAGTCGCAAAATTTTTCGATTTGTCCTTGTTCCTTCCCTCTCATCCTTTTTTCCGTTACTCTTCGTAAAAAGTCAAATATTTTACACTCTCTTACGTAACTAGAGGGACCTATTGGTGACGGAAAAAAAAAAAGGAATTCAGAGAGTTACAAATGTAAACTTAAAGGGGTAATTACGAAATTAGTCCTAGGACGGACGTAATTTTAGGGCTCAATAACTTTACCTTCCGTTTAACATGACTCAATCTCCAGCCGCTCCATCCATCATCTTCGGCTCTGCGTTTCCGTATGGAGATCTCAACGAATCAGCCACCGATGGACACCACCTTAGAAGACGAATGTTATGATCCCTGCTATCCCGACATCGGCAAGAGGCCTTACTACGTAGCTCCACCTTATCCCGAGGTAAGATATCTTCCGGTACATGTCTAGTCCACAATTTGCGTTGTGTTTGATTACATTTTTACGTGCTCTCATAGTCGTAATTAACCTTCTTTTTTGGGCGGGATTGGGTGTGTATGATTAGTTGATATTAGCAACAATCGCCGCACTGAAGGAGGAAAACGGGTCGACTCCACAAGCCATAGTCGACTTCACGTTCAAGCAGTACCCCTATCTTCCGCCGTGCCACTCGGACTTGGTGAATCGCCATCTCAAGCAACTCAAGGACGAAGGCGTCCTTATCACGGCGGGCAACAATGACAACTCTTACTTGATCTCTCCTGACAGCTATCATCTGATTCCTCCTCCTGACCCTAATCCTAACCCTAACCCTAACCCGTATATGTCTTTCTCTTCTGAGCCCACATTAGGCAGTGGTGGTGCTAAGCCCGTGACCTGGCCCGATGGGAAACCGCTGCGGCAATCTTATTCGGAGAGGCCCTTTCTGGAGTATATCACGGTGAAGCCTAGTAAGAGAGGCCGCGGTCGTCCTCGCAAGCCCACTTTTTACTTTAGTGATCGGAGTGAGTACCGGCCTGGCTCACTGAATGATGGACCTTGGCTACATGATAGCGGGCCATATATCATCTTTTTTCTGCCAGTGGAACACGATACTTTCGAGGCAGCCTTGAGGGGTTTTCGATCTGGTGGCGGGTCCAAGAGTGTGGGGTTGGGGCGAGGACACTCTTACAGTCTTAGACCAAGAGGCCGCCCAACAAGGTAATTGCCTTTTTCATTTCTTAATTGTGTTGTGTTTGTCCGAACAGATGAAGCTTAAAGCCAAGCAAGAAATTGAATCTGTGTGAAGTATCCTTGAAATGAAGAGGAGCTGAATGTACATTGATTCCATTTCTATCTCCTTTATTGAAGACGTCCAAATGTGACCACAATGATTCTGGTTAGGACTTCACTTTCAGCTCGGAGCAGAACAGCCTGGAAGCTTTTCAATCTCCCATGCTTTTTTTTTTGGGACATAATATCACAATACATTTATTGATTCAGACAACAGCGTAAATGAAAGAAAATAAGAAAAAAGATTTATACATTTACACCCGTTGCAATTAAGCTGGCATCCTATGCTAAGTTTTGCAAGCTGAAACTGTTATAGAGTTGAATATAGTTCTGTAGTCGGTTCTTACTCTCTGTTTCTAAGAGTAAGTTTGTGTTTGTGGCAGGGGTTGTACTCATGCTGGTGGAGCCAGAACAAAGGTGCTGTGATTCCTCTGCGCGTCTGATGATGAACTTGTGGTAGTATATCTCTTATTTACAGTCTACATGGGATCGTGGCAAATGATATTTTGTGCATACTTTAACTTGATCCCTCTCAAAGTCACACTTTTGGTCGTGAATGTTTTTGAAGATACTTGCTTGGATTTGTGTTTTTATGTATTTTCTTTGGTCTTCTTTGGTGTCTTATACTGAGTAGATTAGGTCGTGCCACTTAGTGATTTCTGCGATGAATTCGATAGTGTTAAAGCTTATTGGGCTTACTAATGGAGAGAATCAACTTGTGATACAATGAAATGCTTAGAAGAATGATGTGAACTTGGTTATATTGTACTGATGTTAAGTGACGACCAACTCTGAAATCAAAGAGTTAGACGTTTTTTTTTACGCTGCAAGTAGACACTGGGTACTCCATGCTTGGGGTAATCTTCAGTGCACCAATCAGGACACCATGGCTTATCTTGATTTCTAGGACCATAATCAAGTCTGCTGGCTTGAAAAATCTTGTTAGCGTGCAAACGATATAGAGATTCTAATCACTTCAGACGGAGGAGGACTGATCGTTAGGCTGTCAGACGGTAGATTTTGTCAAGATGGGGGGCCACTGTTTTAGTTTCACGTCCCTCATATCATGGCGGGAAGGTTAACTTATTTTGTCATGGTCATTGGAAGCTTAATCAAGCGTCGGGCAACAATTTTACTTTAATATATAAGCACAAAACTAGGTTTTTGCCGCACTTACTGTTCTTTCTGCCCTTTTGTGGGGAAAGTTACAGGCTCTTGCTGTAGGTGAGATCCTGCAGCCGAAATGAGTCCATATTACAGATGGCCTCCAATAAAAGTGCATAACGTTGCTTTTTTACTAAAACCCCCTTCTGGAGTCAATCTGTTCTCTCGTTCTTCTTCTTCCCTCATCAATCTACTCTCTCCCTGCTCTGTTTCTCTCACGTCTTATTCACATCCTTGCTGGAATACCGACTAAAAGTTGTCCTGGAAATATAAAATAAACATTAAAGAGTCCGTGGAGGTCTCCCTCTTATTCTTTTCGAAGTATTAACTGGGGCAATTTTTAAGGTATCTGAATTTGGTTTAGATTCTATTGGTGTGGGTTGAGTTGAAATTGACCACCTTCACGATGTAAGAAGTCCTTTGATTCACATATTCAAGCACAACTTCTTTTTCGTGGAACGAGTGATGGGAGAAGGAACGAGAGCATAGTTGTTAAAGGGGCAAGGCATAGCCTGTTGCAGGGTTAGTTGCCTAGGCCTAGGCACACTTCTAACAACTATGAACCAACCATGACCTGTGGTGCCTTTCCTCAAACGTCTTATAAGCCATCCATCCCGACTTCTGGGTTCAATGTGTGATTGAGCTCTTACATCTATTATCTTTCTGTTTCAACATCCTTTTCTTGTTATTGCAATTACGTAATAACACCACCTTGTTATTACCATCATGTTATGACGCCTGCTTACATGCGTGCATACAGTGAGCACACTGTTGAGGTTTTCAGTTAATGACTAACTTAGAAAAAAACTTGCCATTCATCTTGTGTGTTTGCTTGATCCAAGCTTGCACATTGGATGCTTTGTTTCAAGCAACGAAAAAGCTGTCTTACCCTCTGCCTCATGTGACTTTAAAGCCCTTCAGAGATATAAGCTACATTACGCTGTAGGCAGTATTCTTTCTACTTGCAAAAATCATCAATTATGCCTGCTCTTTCCTTTTTGGTATAAATCTTCTAAATCCTTGAACAGTCACTTGTAATTTTGAATTTTGATTATTTGCAATATCTATTTTGATTGAATTCTTGGGATCTCCTCAGTCTTTTGGCATGAGTACGATCAGGTTATGTTGTGGGCCGTCATTTCCCTGTCTTTAAACCCCAGCTCTCTACCTTATTTAGAATTTACCACATCTAGTTAAAGAAAGTAGATGCAAATAGCCAAATAGTAAAAACCGACGATCATCCTCGTCAGTGATGCTGAAAGGATGGTGGGGAGATATGTAGTGGAACCATTGAGTGTCCTGAGGATATTGGCCATATTGCAACCATCCAGTGATGCTAGGTTCCTTACGAAGAAGTTTTAAGACACTTCCTCTAGGCCTTCGCGCAAAAGGCTTATGTATTTATATCTCAAGTAAGTGAAGAGACTGATTTGCGCATGAGTTCGGGGGGTGTTCCAATCAAGTTTCCAGAAGTGTGGATATCACGGCAGCTTGTCTAACACAAAAACCATTAGCGAAGGGGATACAAGTTTGTGAATCACATTCCGAAGGTGAGAAGCCGAGGTCTTAAGAAATAACCCAATAGGCTTGATTTGGCAAGGAATTACGCAAGAAAAGGCAGGTGGTCAAGAAAGAAAAAGATGATTGAAGTTAAAGCCTAATTTGAAGCAACTAAGGCCAAACGAATGAGTACCCTGGCATGTGTAACAGTTACATTACAAGGTTAGTGGAAGAAGATGCAGCCATTTCTTTTTCCTTTTATCTGGAGGGAAAAAAACACACCCTTTACAATCCAGTAAACGTAGGCGCTCCTTAATAGAATCAACTACTGAGTACAAAGTAGTTCCTTCTTAATGTGTGTATGTTGAGTTTTCTGGGTCCTATGCGACGTGTTCTTCTGTTTATTTGCTTGTTGTGGCCTTCCTTTCGGCCGTATGGAGAACTTTACCATTGACGTCTTGCTTGTTGTGGCCTTCCTTTCGGCCGTATGGAGAACTTTACCTTTGACATCGATCCAAATAGCTCACCTCCTTGTAAACAATTATCGTACTGTTAGTCAGTCCAGGACGCCACAACCCCATATGTATTCCTCTTCTTCTAGTACACGTTGCAGTGATGTTGATTTTTACGCGAAGCGACCTATGAAGCGAACTGCTATGCTTTCAATAGAATGTCTAGCATCAGCTTCGTCATATTTAGGCAGTGCCATCTTTCCGATTAACTCTTCACTAGTGTTGAATGTCGTAATTGCTATCTCGCAGCCACCCTTCCCAGGCGGGTTCCCCACCCAGTGAATAGTGCCATTAAGTGAAGCCCAGTGAATAGTGCCATTCTAGGACTGAAGATGCTAGTCCTTTTTTTTTGGTCCTGACAACGTCCCAATTATGATTCAAACAGAACTTATCCAAACAATAAAAGAAAAGAAAAAGAAACAAGGATTGTATACGAATGTTGTAAAGCCTTTCTTTTGAGCAAAAAGAAACTATTGTGAAGCTTTTGGCTACGTGACATTGGATTTGCGAGGGAGACTTACTCTTTAAAATGGCGCCACTTGATACTTCAAAAATGGAAGTTAGAGCTGTTACACATAAATTCCGTGGACATGCATTGCCATGTTATTTATCATGCATCATATGCTTTACTTGGTAAGGATCACAAAATGGTCAATTAGGAAAAATATAACTTGAATTATTGGTAATACGATGTGTATTCTTTTAATGTATTATCACTTGCTGGTCATAGAAACTCTTGATTCTTATTTCTAGTAATTCAAATAAAAAAAAGAAAAGGGATAATTACAACAATGTCTCTGAGCTTAGGGTGAAATTACAGTCAAGGACACTAACTTTCAAAATGTAACATACCGTGATAAAAAACTTTCCCTGTCCATCTGTCCTAGAGATATTAAAAACATGTACTTTTTGGCTGATGTCTTTTTATTTTATTTTATAATAAGAAAGTGACATTGAATAAAAACATGCATTACATAGTTTGGCTTCTTGTCATGACAGCTCCATGGCTACAAATTTACATTACAATATGGAACATTAGAAATAACAAAGTGCTTATATCATAAGTCCGTACAAAAGACATATAATACACTATAGACTGGGATATAAAAGGTTTTCACAGATCTAGTCTTGATGTATCTGCTTCGGGCATGACAAGCAAATGTTGACAGCAAAAGAGCTTCTTTAAGTAGGTCAGATTCAACTTTATCTACACAAAAGATGCTAAAATCTGGTAGAATATTGCAAAAGTCATATAGAATCAGAGCCACGGTGTCCAAAACAGCTTCGGAGTCAGATAACCGTGAATACTGCAAAAGTCATACTTT
Source organism: Escallonia rubra (assembly GCA_033065855.1). NCBI lineage: Eukaryota > Viridiplantae > Streptophyta > Magnoliopsida > Escalloniales > Escalloniaceae > Escallonia > Escallonia rubra. Next base: position 336,308 of record JAVXUO010002762.1, read on the forward strand.
TTGGCTGATGTCATTCATGCGTATTTTTTTAAATATTAATACTATCCTTATATCATATATCTACATATACACCGTATAAAAATTATAACCCCTGATTCGAAAAATTAGAGTTTCAAACCAAATTCTCTCTCTCCAAATTAAGGTTTTAACCTTAATTTAGAAAGTAGGGTATTTTCGAACCCTTTTTTTCACCTTTATTTTTTATTTTTTAAATCCTTATTTTTTTACTTTCTCTATTTTCAAATCCTTAATTTTTCACTTTTCCTTATTGCAAAACCTCTCTTCTTCACAGCAGCCATAACTAATCCCCATCCAACCATAGACGTGATGGAGTCGGCACCACCACCACCCTCGCGGATCCTTATCTTACCTCTCTCACCCACCTCAGACTGATCAACCACCACCGCAGTCGACCAACCACCACAAATATCTATGACCGACCATCATCCAATGCAACCAACCACCACCATTCCCATGCCTTCCACCACCATCAAAGCTTTCAGATATAACCTTTTCTTTTTTTAAATTTAACTTAAATCTTGTTTTAGTTGATCCACGTTTAGGTTGACTGAAACACGATGGTAGATCGGTGGTTGATGCAGGTGGTTGTGGTAGTTTGACAACAGTCAACGATGGTGGATCTGAGGTGGTTGATGATGATGGGTTTGGTTTTGGGTAGTTATTTGTTTAAGGTTAGGGTGGTCAAATGGCAGTGGTTGGGGTGGATTTTGCATCATTGGTAGAGGCATGCAGTAGTGGATCTCGGGGGGTTGGTGGTGGATTGGTCATGGCAATGGTGCAGATGGTGGATCACAGTGTGGTGAGGGGTGGTTGGGTCACGGTGGTGTTGCTGGGTGCATGGGTCACGGCTGTGGTGCCGGGTGGTCACGACGGTGGGGATGGTGGTTGGCAGTAGTGTGCGGGTATGGTAGGGGTAAGCAGTGGTTTGGAAAGATAAAGGAGAAAAAAAAACAGAAGGTAAGAGATAAATTTACATTTGAAAGATAATAACCTTCAAACTCAAAGGCAACGAAGTCATTTTCTTAAAATCGTTAGATTTTTTTAGATTCCGTTTAGTCAACGGATATAAGTGTAATTTGTCTAAATTAATTGTCATGTCAATAATTTTATCCTAACCTCAGGGACTTTACTTTAATTATAGGTGTGACTTTGGTGGCAATTTATCAGTGGTCGTTTTCAAGACTGAAATCCAGTACAGATTAAATAGCTATTAGTAGCTTCTGCAGTTGACACCAGGCCCAATTGTACCCTATTTACAAAATGCAGAATGCCCAGCCCCCCATATATAAAAATCTAGCCCGTTGTTACCCGCAGTCCGAACCCGATGTATTGATTCGTCTAGTCACTTTCATCATCACTGTGTTCAAAGACAATTTTTAATTTTGGCTGCTACTTAGGTTAAATGAATCTTCCTCCTAATACCCTCTACATCGATGATTGTTAAATATTTCTAATGACTTTCATTCGGTAACGTTATAGAAGTGCTGCTAAGAATTATCGCTGAAATTATTAATAAAAAAATCATTAAAAATGTTTAACGACTATTAGTTATCACTATATACGGGATTAGAAAAGATTTGCCAAATTTTGTTCGTGTTCAAATTGGAGCGCGCTTTTCATGTTACTATGCTCTACAGTAAAGATACATAGTTTGCAAACTTGAACAATAAACTCGAAAACAGTTTACCAACTTGCTCCCCGATCCTCAGTCCACGCTACAAATTTCACCACGCTACAAATGTCGCAATGCTCCTATATAATACAATCTAAGTAATTGCAAGGAACCAATTGTAGGTGTAAAGCGAGAGTAGAGAAGCCTCAATTAAGTGATAACATGTTGCACATCGAAGCTTTTATTCTTGTAAGTTCCGTACTGAAAGAACATCCACAGCTGTGCTTAATTGCTTATGGGCTGTCCACCTGTCAGTAACAAACATGAAAAGAACTAACAATAAACAACTATACTTAATAGGTAATGCTATCAAGGGAAAAATGCATATTAAACAAAATCACTTGCAAGATCACTTGAAATCTATAAAAAATTCAGCTCTAAATAAAGTGTACAGTTGAAAGCATACTCTAAACAACCTAATACTAGGACTATTTACTATGAAATCTATAAGGAAGAATAGGTCCAAACCTTGCAATTTGAAAAACAGGGTAACCACGAGTTAGATACTCAAACAATACCAATAGCATACACTTTACATATCAAGAAAAAAGTGAAGAAGTGGAAGCCCAACAGATTAGGGCCATCGCTATGCTACCAGCTTCCTGGAATTGAAACGACATGAGAGATATGCAGGACAAGATTTGGTCCATGTTATAGTGAATAGATATTGTCGCGAAAATTATAAACTCATGGAAGGTATTTCCTACCTCGTTTTTATTCGTAAGACTATCTTAGGAGATTCAAGATCGAGGAGGGTTAATATCAATTATTTAAGGTCAGACAATGCTATTTTCTCCTTGAACCTTATAAGTGAGTTATTGATCATAAATTTCTTATTTCGAAGCAAGTGTTCAAACTTAACCGTTGAATGCAAATGTGACTAAACTTGTGCATACTCATCGTATTCAACAACATTAGAAATTCCTACACCATTTCAGCTAAGGCTATTACAGTTGCACCAACTTGATAGTATGGTAGGCGCACAAAGAACTAGAGTATTAATATGGGTTAACTTTCCACTGATGTAATTTTTGCATCTCAGTGATGAAATTGGATAAAAGGTTGAAAAGTATATGAGAGGCTATAGTGTGGCTTGATACAACACACTACAAATCCTAATACCATTTTGTCGATAGGCTAATTCAAGCAAGAAATAGTAAACCTGCAACTAATTGTTACCTTGCAAGGTATCTCGTTCAAAAGGAGAGCATGGGAGGTCAGTACGGATCACAATCAGGATGTGGATCGCGTGACACTCCCAAAAAATCCAAAAGAAACTCATCCACAGCAACACATCAGCAACTATCACCAAACTAGGAAGCAAGTGTTAGATCTACAAGAGGGAAAAGAACCAAATCCAAACAAAACAAGTTCACAAGTGGAAAATCCAAGCTACAACCTTTTTGCATTCTTTATATATCAACTACATATCATTTCATCCACCAAATTAGAGAATAGTAAAAAACGACTTTCCAAAATTGCTCTTCCATTGGACTTCGTTATCTTCCTTAAGTTCTCAGCAAGTTTCAAGCATATGAATTAGCACATCTTCTGGTACTATATACAACATAACAACATAAAGAACCTATTTCACATTTACTACAGCTTCTCACTATCAAATTAAATATGCATAAAAAACGAAAACCTAAAATAGAATTGCAAAAGGTGTCGCATCCTCGATAGGTTATTCACGTGAATTAAACTCGATTTGACTTGGTTATCTCCCTAAGTTTCTCAGCCAGTTCATACATACAAATTAGCAAATATTCTGGTGTTATAAATTAAACAACACATTAACATAAAGCACCTAATTTTCCCATTCCTTACCCGTCAAATTGAAAGCACGTGATAGATAGTAGATCTGGTGGAGCGACCGAGTGTGGAGCGATAGTTCTGGGGGAGCGGCAACAGTAGCAGGGGTGGGTGGCATAAGAGGCGGCCGACCGGCTTTGTGAGAGAAGGGGGGGGGGGAGAGAGAGAGGGAGCAAGGCGTGGGGAGGAGAGAAAGAAAAGAGCCGCGGGGAAAATGATTTGAAAATTAGGGTTTGCATAATTTATAGCAGAATACAAAAATAAAATTTAAAAATAAAAAATTCAAAAAATAATAAAAAAAAAAAAAAATAGATTTAGTGACGGCTTTTTTCTAGGTAATAACCTTTAGGTAAAAGTCCGTCGCTAAAAATAGGTCCTTAGTAACAAATTTTTACTGAAGGACTTGTTCATCAGTAAAAGTGGCTTTTAGTGACGGATTTCGTTCCATCACTAAAAGTTGTTTTTCTTGTAATGAGGGAGGACAAGCAAGGGAGATATGCATATTTGTATTCTCACTAGCACCAGATTTCATTACTAAAATCATATTTTTAATACAGCATTTTATTCTGAAATGAATTTCAGAATTAATTCTTTGAAACATATTTTCAACAATTATTTTTACATTAACCCTTAGGTCCTTCCGTCACCTATAAAATGAGCTTTTTTCAACACTTTTTAACACAAAACTCAAGCTCTCTCTTACTCTCTTCTTCTGACTTCTACACACTTAGACTTGTGGGCATCTTTGTAAGGTATAGAGCGAAACTTTTGCTTCATTCGTTTGTGCATACGAGTGAAGCAATAGTAAAAATTGGGTTGTTGTATCATGTAGGCTACGCGTCGATAAGCTTATTCGTAATACGAAGGAGACGCGAATCATCTTAAGAGAGCGACTTAGTCCGAGCCTCAACTAGTCAAGTTTACTTTATTTCTTAAGAGTTATTCTTCCATGTTTCTTACAACACTTCCAACATTAGATGCCGACAATGATGCACAATCGGATTGCCTCACTCATGGTTTTTTTTTCCTCAACGTCGCCACCATTGAATCACGAACTTGGAGTTGTAATCCCGAACTTCAAATCGTTCTCATAAGGCATTAATTGCCAACCCAATCCTCAACCATCTTTTGCAATTTCTCGTTTTCTTCTTAATTGATACTGTTGATTCCATCAATCTACTAGTCTCCAGCAAACCTTCATTGTGGCATCATATAACTGTCTGGGACTTGCCTGATTCACCTCTATTTTCATCTCTATATGCACATAACCAATTGGGCAAAGCCTTAATAGCAGTGAGTATGTTGGAGCATTTTACTCGCTCTGAACTAAAATTATCTGATCAAATTTTTCTTACACGCATATTTAGGATATTAGTCATATTTTATAGATTTTCATTCTATCCCAAAGAGGAGATTTGGGGGGGGGGGGGGGGGGAAGAAAGTGGGTCAGTAAAGATAAAACGGATTGGTAGAGGATAAATGTGAAAAGAGAAATAAAAAAAAAGTGTAAAAAGGGTACATATGGAAAAAATACCTATAGAATTTTTCTTAATTTGGAAAGTTATCAATTTTTTTTTGAGATAGTCCAAAAAGAAAATAGGGTTAAATATACGTTAGTACCCTGAAAGTACCTCGAAGCCTCATCTGATGGTCCAAAAGTTTATTTTTTACACATAAGATTATGTAATTTCAATTTTGCAATAAGTAAAGACTTTCGTCCGAATTCCTCACTTTCTAGGCAAAACCGTCAGGGACAAAATTGTTCGATCAAGTTTAATTTTTTTTTCTCTTCTCTTTTTCAATTTTTCACTTTTTGAAGAAGCTAAGTACTTCAATTCGGCCACTGCCGGCGATATTCTGCCGATAAGTCCTTTGCCTTATAATGAGGTGCTCCCCACCTTATTGTGCAAGTTGCATGCCACGCCCTCGAATGAGCCAGTGCAAGGGTTGTCGTCGCTGGTCCATGATGCGAGGTACTTGTTTTCAGGGTCCAGAGAGGACTTTATTCCCATTAGAGCTCTCAGCTCGGCATTTTCACAAACAGTTGGCGTGCCGAAAATCAATGTGAGAAGAAAAATGAGAAAAATAGCATGATCGGGAGTACCATTTCTGAGTTTTTAGTAAAATACCCAAAGAAGCTATTTGAAACCAAAAAGATAACCCGAGAGGAGGGGGGGTGAATAGGGTTTTAAGTCTACTTTAAAAAATTAATAAGTAATTACTACAAACTTAGAGAAGCTATGAATAATACTTAAAAAGTTACAAACAACAAACCTCAAACACAATATCTCAAATAAGCAAATTAATCAATCTCAACACAAGTATAAAACGATAATGTAAAGAGAGAAGGGTTTAGAGATACTTGACGAAGAAATTTAAATGGTTCGACTTGAAATACCCTCAAGCTTACGTCCACCCCTTCAAGGAAGTCCCTTGAAAGGCCTTATAATCCATTAGTATTATATTTCTTACGGGTCAAGATCGAACCGCTTACAATCCCTTGATGCTATACCCACGTCAAGAACAAGCTTTGACAATTCCAAAGCTCCAAAGCTTGACAACTCCAAGCTTTGATACAAGAAACTTTAGATGAAGAATTGTGTACAAGATTTCACTCTCAAGAAGTAGATGAGTACAAGTTTAAGCTCTAGAACAAGAGATATGAGTGTATGATGACTTATGAAAGTGTATATCTCTCAAATGTAAGCTCACAATAAATGCTCTCTTGAAATGGATGAGAACAACCCGTGGTTCTTCTCCAAGCTCCGGTTATGAGGAGAGATCCATGTTGGTCCATTTTGTTTCTTCTTATGTTTTTTCTTTCCAGTACTTGTTATTTTATGACTTGGGCTATGGCCTGTTTGATTTTAGGGTTTTTGTGGCATGTTTTGTTTGATCGTGGCTTGATCTGAGATGGGTATTTACTCTTGTGTTCGCTTGGTTTCGGCTTTAATACTTTTGTTGCCCAATGATGTGTTTTGCAGTAAGATCTGTTAGATGCAAATTCTTGCGGACCTAAATATTGTTTTTCATCTAAATATTCTTGCGATCTTCTGTTTCAGAAGAAAAATGCTGCTCTACTTTCTAAGTGCGACTGTATACCATTGCGATCTGTTTGAAAGGGTTGATTCAGTTTTCAAGTGGACTACCGCGAGCTTTTTAGAGCAATTAATCAACCATTTGTGTACTGCTCCATGATTGCCCAATAAACAAGGGAATGTTCAGCTTTTGTTTTTCTTTTTCTGCATTATGTAACTTGGCATTATGTAAAGAAATGTTTTCTGCAATTGCAATTCAGTAGCATGCATCTATGAGATTTATTGAGATACATCTGCTTTATCAGTGGCCATGGAGGTTGTATTTGCGAGCACTGAATTGTTCATTTCAAATTCCTTCAGCTGCTTCATCTTGGACTATGTTTGGGCGGTTTTTCTTCTTGTTGCAGGATTTGGCACTTACAAGTATCCTACAGGGTACTGATGAGTAGACAGGGGAACAGATTGAAGCTTTTGAATATGTTGATAGGATTCAGATAGGGATTAGTTGGGTTTAGCTCTTTTAATTTTTCCTAGGACCATTTATATATATTGTGTTGTTTGGGAGACATTTCTCCTGCGCAGATTTCTTCTGCAGTGGGCATGCAGATTCATTGAAATACATAGTTTGTGTGGTTGCAAATGTAAAGATTGTCATGTGTTTTGGGTTTCATGAAACTTTAACTATGTAAAAGTAATGTTTTCCCTTTTAGTAGTTTTAGTTTGCAATAGGTGTTAATTAGTTTTTTGTTACTTTGTAATATAATGGGACGGAAATACCTTCTTCATGATAACAATATCAATTGCACAGGGAAAAAAGAGTGAAGACAAAAAAAAAACTAATGAGTCGGGTCGGTTCCATGTGACTGACCCGTTTTTTGACCCAACCCGCACCAACCCAAGGCATGCTGGACCCGTTTCTGACCCAACCCGTACCTGACCCAACCCATATCTGACCCATAATTCTTCGACCCAATCCGCCCATTGCACACCCCTATGTACCCATAGTCCCTTACCCTAACTAGGTGGTCAAGGTAGACCCGCAGGTAAATGAGTTATGTGGTCAGAGACACATTTTGCTTCTTCTTGCTCCGCCTCAGCCGACAGCACATGGCTCGATAATCGTATCAAGTATTTTTTACCTGAAGGTAAACTACTAAATCTAAGTTTTAGAAAATTAACAAAACCCAAAAATCATGCTCAATAACCATGCAGTGTACACTTAGTTGCAACACCGACATATATAGCAAAAAATATTAAAATGTTCAGTTCTCATCCCATGTCTTCTCTTCTTAAACTGCAGTAACCATCTCAGATTTCTCCACCCACAATTTTTTTCCCAATCAGTCCCACCAAAAAATACAAAAAATTAATTTGAAATTCGTCTTTTTGGTCGGTAGGCAACAATTATTGACATTCACACTACAAAATAAGTGAAGGGTTGAAGGTACTTCTCAGTTCTCTCCAACAACCGAGGTAACAGAGGGATCATAATTTCTCTTGGTTGGAGAACTTTGAATGTTCAAAAGGAGTAGGTTACCCCCGCTGCCTCATGCTTATGTCTCTTCTTACTTCCTACAAATGGGTTTTACGTATGTAAGGGACCTTCACATTGTCCAGGACCGGTCCAATTGCGGGTTCTGCGAAAGAATTCTGCAGCTCATGAACACCTTTATCAACAGCTCTTATGAGCAAGCATCTCTTTCTTTTCTCAAGAGAATCAAAACTAAACCGCAGAACTTTCAGAAGCAGTCTCAAGAGATTGTTTGTTGCCCGTATTTTTTGTTAGATTCATGTTTGATTAGCTTGTTGAGTTCCACTTGAATCTTACGCTCCACTACTAATTTTTACAGTTTGAGTGGCTTCTGATGCCTTTGTTGTACGGAAGATAAGAGAAATGGCTACATTGTCCATCAGGTTTGAGAATTAGCCTGAGGTTTGTATTATCTTTATGTGTTTGTAAACTCGGGGCTATACAAAGTCTATCGAAATGCTCCATGATAATGAATTTGGAGCTATACCTTATCTCTGTCTTGAATTGCTCTCAGTACGAATGAATTGCTAGATAGATTAGCCAAGTTAGTAAACTTGGCTTGTTTGACTCCCAAACCGAGGTATGTAATCATGTGCCTATGGATCTAGGCTTAATAGTGACCCTACTTGTTCGGAATGGTGTTACCTAGTCTACAGGACCACCCAGAGCCCTCGCGCCCTTTACACCAAACCACCAATCAATCGAGCATCTCAATCAAACTTGCGACTATACCCCTGAATACACCCAAAGCAGTTACTTTCCACCCTTTGAAGGAGCCTAGTCAATTGGCGCCAGCTTCAGAGGCCAAAAGACGATGATGGCGATGGAAAGCGGTGGAAGTGGTTGTGGTGTGGCGCTGTAGAGAAGAATATGAGTACGGGGCAGTGGATGGCAGACAACACCATGGTGATGAATTGGAGAGAGGATAGAACAGAAAGTTGAACAAAGAAAGGAGGGAGGGAGGGAGGGAGTGAGAGGGCGGAGAGAGGAGAGAGGAGGAAGAACACCCCCACCATGCCGTGGTTGTCTTAGAGAGAGAAAGAAGAGAGAAGGGAGAGAGTTTTAGGGACGACCACACCCGCTGCTGAATTTGGGGAACATGGATGGGCTTGAAGTGGCATGAAATAGTGGTTAAATGGGGTTGGCCCTCGGACCTTGCCAAATCATAACTTATTACCTTATTAGTTGTTCTTCCAACAATGCATATCATGCTTCCATACAACTGAACATAAAAAATCACTTTTAATTCGACCTAACAAGTCATTTGCAAAATATAGTCTCCAAGGCTGATTACAGCAATTTTGACTTTGATTATTGCAGCGAATCAAATATCTACAGTGAAACCTTTAATCATGGCATCATATCATACCCTTATCTCGTAAGAATTACAAAAAAGGATGATAGATATTGAAGAGCTTGACTTGGTATTGCTGGTGGCTAATAACTTAAAGTGTCAAGGTGGGGATATGCAAAGGGTCTTAACTATCATTCCTAAGGCAGTCTCGGCCCAAGGCAACCCCCACTGCGTGATGAACATTGCCCTTTCCCCACCCAAAAGAAATTTAAAATTTGTTGAAGGACACGAGTGTAATCAAGAATGAGATCCCCGGAAGAGGGGTGGTGCCTTTCCAGTCAACAGAGGTGGCATTAGATCTATTCCTCATGTTCTTTAGGATGTCAAACCATAGATAGGATGTCGCCTACAGCAGCGGCCTGTAATTCCAACCACAGTAAGGAGGAGCTGCAAAAGTATTAGCACTTACTGCTGCAAAACCTAGTTCTATGCTCTGAATTTTCGTCATCCGGTCGGTATATATGGATTAAGTTCCTAACTACCATGACAAGGTTGTCCAAGTCCCATTATGCTTTTCACCACAACAACAATGTACCGAGCTTCTTATTTTCGACAGATTTGATGCCAAATTACGGTAATCAAGCAGGTGAAAAGTATGATATTAATACACGACCATCAACGCCGAGCTTTTGATATGCAATTCTCTGGATTAAACAAAAGGATACATGACCATCAACAGTTCCAAAAAGACGGCAACCAAAGAGTGCGACTGTGAGCAGGATCAAGTCAAACTGTACACACCAAAATATCATCTGCGCAATCCCATGTCAACTTTAAACAAAAGACATTCAAAAGTATCATCAGCCCCAGTCCCATGTCGACAAAAAGCAAAATGTTCAGAGCATCACCAGTCCCCTAGAGGAACTACAGCACCTTTGCTAAGGCTTCTCCCACATCAGAACTGCTGCTGCCACAATTTTTGTAACAAAACAGAAGTTGCAGTTACAAACTTGAAGTGTATTAAAAGCAGAAAACATGTTTACACTTACAAACTTGAAGTGTAGGTGTCAGTTGAACATTTCCTCAATTGAAAGTCACTCAAGCCTTTGTTTAGTCCTATTTTGTGTTTCTTAAATTGTTATGAGTCCTACATATAGAGGCCATCCCAACCCCTCAAGAAACTCGAATAGTAGGCTTTACATTACACACATTACACTTGTAAATAGGTGACTATACTCATCAATCAACTGAAACACGTTTTAGTGTTGCGGAAAAACTTGCTAAGTTAGTTTACAACCTACAAGTTATTTTACATTATGCACATGACCTTTATGCTACACTCATCAATTAACTGAAACATGCTAAAGTTTTACGGAACAACCATACCCCCACAACTAACAAAGAATTAACCACTGAATTATACACAGAATTACCAACTGGCTGACTGAATAGTCAGTAGTACAAGCCAGTTGACTGCATTTATTTGTTAAGCTAAACAGATAACCAGTAGATTTCTTCTAATAAGATTTTTGGAGTCCTGTGAAATTGAACTAGTAAACTTTCCTGGAAGACCATTTCAAAAGTTGATTGCATTTATGTGTATTGCTGCTCACAATATGGACTTCCTCCGTTTCAGATCACAAGATGCCAGGGTACCCCCTCCATTCCGTTTTGAGTGTCTTGTTGTCTATTTTGGTCAGTCCCAAGTGTATAACATGTCAAAACATTGAATGGAGAAGCACAAGTCAAAACACTGAATGGACCTCCTCCGTTTCCGATTGTAAGATGCCAGCGCTACCCCCTCCATTCCGTTTTGAGTGTCTTGTTGTCTATTTTGGTCCCAAGTGTATATCAGTCAAAACATTGAATGGAGAAGCACAAGAGGTGCCCGTGTTTGTGGCCTCAGGGGTGGTGATAGGCAGGGGGGAGAGGGGAAGTTGGTGGCCAGCGCGTAACAGTAGTGTTGGTCGTATTGGGAAAGGAAGTGGTATGGGCAGTGGTGGCGACTGAAGGAAGGAAGGGAGGGAGGGCGGGAGAGAGAGAGAAGGGGGGAAAGGGGGAGGGGGAGGTGGGGGGGGGGGGGCATGGATATTGGCAAAAAGAGACAAAGGAGAAAGGGTAAACTGTAAGGTACTATAGCCTAAATTTAGAAGTGAGCAATAGCTCTGGACAGCCCAAGTAATAATTTTCCTAGGCCGACCACTTGTCTAACTGGACATATTAGTGCCACAGGGCGATGACTAAAAAATTTAACACGACCATAGTAAGGCTCGCGTTGGCTGTTTTCTTTAACACTACAACGCTTTCTAATAAAAGATCCGATCTGTTAAACCAGATGTGAATTGGGTCAGGACACCCAAGTTACAGGTTCTCTGGAATTGGTAATGCAAGATGTATTAACTTCTTAAACCAAGTAGTACTAGACTTCTTAGTGGCCTAATTATTAGGTAATAGTGTGGAAGTACCTTTAATGAGATTACGCACCAAAGTTATACGTATTCTAGACCTCTGTTCCATTACTTACTTCGATACACGACAACTGGCAGTGTCATTAACATCTTGAACATTGAGTGAGTTGCAATAGTGCTTATGAGAGTACTACACTAAGCTATGAAGCATGGGGGGCGGCATTTTGGCTGACGCACCAGCACCTGATGCGAAATGGGTGCAGGTGCGGCCGGGTGTGCACCAGGGTGCGGGTCCATAATATTCAGTTTTCACTTACTTTACTGACTTTCAGGTGCGCTGCTGACATGATACATGGATCGGGTGCTTGAGGGCTCAAAGTCAAATTCGGGAAGAATTTCTTAAGCCCAATACACGATTCGTGGCCAATGGTTTGACAAAAGCGGGGCGCGGAAGAAGAAGAGAAAAAAGGAGGAGGAGAAGACCATAGTTTCAACGGCGACGGGCAACTGGCAATTGGAAGGGCGGTGAGCGTCTAGATGTAGCACCAGCGCCCAGCCTGACTGATTTCTGAAGGGGGAGAACAAATGTGGAAGAAGAAGAAGAAGAAGGGCACACCTGTATGAGCTCTGTTTTGTAGAAGAAGAAGAAAGAGATGGATCTCTTATCAAAGTAGTCGATGTGGGTTTTTATCGCTTTGCAACCACGTGACCTTCCAAATTTCAATTCTTTCATATTGATACGCACTTATAAACTTATTATCCAAAATAGCATGAAAAGTTCTTAGAAAATACAAAATCCGACACATTTTTTAGGGCTGATGCCTCCTCAAGCCATAAGGCACTATTAAACAATAAAAAAGATTGGCTAGACCAATGTTTTTGTTACACATATGGGTATCTACACACAAATATACGAATATGAGGCAGAAGCAGACCTAATGCTAGATTATTTACATTTTATCCAGTTGATCTCTGGTCGTCCACGTAAACACTCTGACGGCCGAGATTAATTTTTTCTTCTCTAAATCACACGCAAAATAGCCATCACCATAAAAACCATAGAACACCATTGTCAACCACCTCAAAACCAACCATCAGCCCAGACCACTATAGCCCTAATCATCGGCCACCACCACAGTCCCTAACCACCCGCAAGCATTGACTCTAGCAGCCTCCCCAATCAATCTCACCACCCTCAGCAGTTACCAACCACACCCTGCCCCCCCTCTTCCACAACCTACAAATCCACCACAACCACAACCTACAGCAGTCGCGCCACCACATCCATACCACAGACAAAACCCGACAACTCCGCCAACAAACCACCCAGCCACAACCAAACCCATAACCTTGCATGCATCAACTGGTTTTGCAATCTCCCCTCAGCGCTGTTATTAAAGACGAACATGATTCTGCAACAGATATAGCCCAAATAACTAGACCCGCCCTTATTTTCAATCGAGAATTGCAACCGGTCACACTCTACAATTGCCTTTACCAATTTGATCTACAACCAATGACCGCGGCCGTGCGGGCCCGGGGGGGTGGGTTGGGGTTGGGTTGTCGACTTTTAGGACAAATAAGCGAGAGTGGGACACTTTAATTGTACCAACCACCCCAAAGAGGGGCAGTTGGTAAGAAAATTTCTTTCCTTTTTTGTTGAAGAGGGGGGTAGTTGCGTAATTTACACCAACTGCTCTACAAGGGGAAGTTTGGCGAGTTTTTTCCCCCAATAAAGATCGATCTTTGCCGTCAATGGATTGACAGCTAGATAAAATGGGACTTTTCTAGCGTTGTACACAACATATACTTGCCATAACCAAGCCGCACACACGTGTATATATATATTTTCCCCCCTAAAGCGACACTATCCGCATATCCACACACGTGTTGTATTTACACTTGCACCATACTCTATGCTCCCTAGACTCTAAGAGACTTAGCGACTTTGTCAGATAAGCGGTATTTTCGGGTTCATTTATTTGTAAACAAATAGCAGTGGTATTCTTTCATTTGAAATGTGGTTTATTTTACATTGATGTTACCGTCTAGCAAGATCAAAAGAGTAAAATATATACTTACGTGCTATTGTAATGTTTGTGTTACATTATGCCTAGATTCTCATTCTCTTCTTTATTCCATTTGTTTTTTTTCCAGTACCCAAGGGATTATGTACACATAAAGGTTTTGGGGTGTCATGAGATGAATCCAGCTAGTATTGGTATATCATTTGGAAACTTGTCATTGAGTAAACATAATGATCTGTTATCACTGATTCCCAAAGTACAACATGTTGGCACCTAGAGGTTGCTCGGGCCTAGGTTTAAGAAGTATAGTGGATAATTGACGTCAAGGGACTCCAATGTGTGAATCTTATAAATCTTTTTGTTGCATTAAACACTTCCGGTCTAACCAGAATCACTAATGTCACGTTTGGAGTTTCTTCAATAAAGTAGATATACGAGTTAATAAACTATGCTGTACCTTTATCTAGAAATTTCAGGTGTTAGATATTTCAATGGGGGTTAACAGTTAACAGTACTCCAGTGCTAAATTCTGTACATTCGGTAACACGATAAGAAAAGACACAATGGAATTACCTTGATTGGCTGCCTCTTGGTCTAGTGTTACGGCGTTCAGGGCTCGAGTCACTGGACCGCTGACGCCGGCCCAGTACAGGTTCAGTCTCCTTCGACACCGGCTCGATACTTTCAGTCTCCTTCAGCACCCGCTCGATAGCTTCACTTGAAACAGGCAGGAAAAAAGTGATGGATGGGCCATCACAATATCGCCAAGGCCCGTCTTCCAATAACCCTGGCTTATCACTCCACTCGCGATAGAAAATTTGGTGCTTGGGAGCAGGACCAGGGCCTTTATGGACAGGCGTCACCTTGTAGCACTCGAGAAATGGCCTGCGCTTAGGACGCGGGGGCCGATGCACCGGATTGGGTCTCGGCTTGGGAGGAGGATTGCGCTTAGGGAAAGAAGTAGGAATGAGATGAGAGCTATCAGGAGAGATCATGTAGTTGTTGCCCGCGGTGAGAAGCACGCCTTCATCTTTGAGTTGATTGATAAAGAGATTCGAGCAGGCCAAGTGAGAAGGTGGGAGGTTGGGGAAGTGATTCTTCGTGTACTCGGCTATGGCTTCTAGGCTCGAACCGTCCTTGTCCTTCAATGCGGCAATCGCTGTTATTATCATCTAATTGAACACAAATACAACACCCAAAACGAGATTGATTAACATACTGCAAACAGACACACATAACAATTACGTAGAAAACGCACAGATAATGGTTTATCTAATTAAGATCTAAATACCTCGGGATAAGGAGGGGGGAGGTAATCAGGCCTCTTGCCAAGGTGGGGATAGCAGGGATTGTAGGTTTCTCGGCGCGGGCGTGGTAAGGTGTACGAAGGTGGCGCATACGGTGGTTGCTCCATAGCCAGCAAACCCTAATCACATCATCCGCCGTCTGTATCTATCCCTATATATACAAGCTGCCGTACACGCGATTGGATATTTGGATAGTACAACTCGTAAAATAACTTTTTATATGGTATTTTATACAAAGCACAGAACTGAAGAAAAGGGCTGAAACTAAAACTAAAACGGTTGAAAACTAACCTAAAGAAAAAACCAAACCACCAATCAATCGAGCATCTCAATCAAACTTGCGACTATACCCCTGAATACACCCAAAGCAGTTACTTTCCACCCACTGAAGGAGCTAGTCAATTGGCACCAGCTTCAGAGGCCAAAGGACGATGATGGCGATGGAAAGCATGGTTATGCCGTGGCGCTGTAGAGAAGTATATGAGTACCGGACGGTAGAGACAACAGCGTGGTGACAAATTGGAGAGAGGATAGAACAGAAAGTTGCACAAAGAAGGGAGAGAGTTTTAGGGACGACCACACCCGGCCACTGCGGAATTTGGGCAATGGGGATGGGGCTTGAAGTAGCATGAAATAGTGGTCTATACTTGGTTGGCTCTCAGACCTTGTCAAATCATAGCTTGTTAACTTATTAGTTACTTTAAAAGTCTAAAAAAATTATCGATTACTCTAAAATCTTAAGTTAGTTGAATACCATGTTCATAACTTTTTTGGGTAGTTGAATCCCGAGTTTTGACCTAGTAAATATTTTTACCAATGAAACACTGTCATTCACGAACTTTCAAACTTTAAACAACCTAAGACATGGGAGGGTGATATTGATAACACCAAAGGAAAGACTGTTGCGTCATGCTTGACCTTTTTATGAAAATATGAAGACTGACCAAGACGATAAACAGGAAACTGCAGTGGTGCCATAAATGGGTGGAGGTTTAATGGAATTCTCCTTTTTTCTGAACCAGACTTTATTTATACTCCAACCTAATAGAGACGGGCTTCAACTTCCTGTTTAAATTAATAGGCATGCCAGGATCATGAATTTGCGAAGACAGACGTATGATGTGTTAAAATTAGTGCATCTTACTGACTTCTATTTTCTGGTTATTTGTTTTAGCTTTGAATAAGTCAATTTCTTTACTTGGTGAGGTGTCACCTAAAGAGATTATCATTAGTAGTGATTAGTCTGTTATTTGTTAGTGACAGTATCTTAGGAGGGGTTATTTGTTAGTGGCAATATCTTAGGAGGAGTCAGTTACTGCTCTCTCTTTATATGTTTGTATGCACGGTTCTATTTTTAAGATAAGCAAGAAATAAAGTTTTCCTCCAGATCTTTTGTTCTTTGAGTACTTCATCTGTAAACTAATGTGGGTGTGACATACTTCTGCAATCTGACCTTTTTTTTGTTATGGTATCTAGAGCCAGGTTGGAAGTGCTAACTTTGCTTGGTGTTAGGTGTGCAGAAGAGGTGTTTGTTGTTTTGTCTCTTAGACTTTTGGTGTAGTGATGGAACCCAACAACAGTGGAAGTAACTCAACAAATTATGGTATGGAAAAACTTGTAGGCACAAACTACAATTACTGGCGATTGTGCATGGAAGCTTACCTTCAAGGTCAAGATCTATGGGATCTAGTTGATAGTGCTGATTCGGATATTCCAAATGACACTCCGGAAAATGCCGAACCAAGACGCAAATGGAAGATCAAGTGTGGAAAGGCTCTCTTTGCTCTGAGAACATCAATTAGCAAAGAGCATATTGATCACATTCGTGATGTGAACTCGCCAAAGGAAGTATGGAGAACTCTTGAGAGGCTGTTTACAAAGAAGAACACAGCCAGGCTACAATTGCTTGAGAATGAGCTTGCTGGGCTGACGCAAGGAGGTATGTCCATTTCAGATTATTTTTTGAAAATTAAAAATATATGCTCTGAAATTTCAGAGTTGGATGTGGACGAGCCTGTTAGTGAAGCACGATTGCGGCGATATCTCATCCGTGGTCTCAGGAAAGAGTATATGCCATTTGTAACCTCTGTGCAAGGGTGGGCTAGTCAGCCATCAGTGGAGGAGTTAGAGAATTTGATGTCCAATCAAGAAGCTTTGGCAAAGCAAATGTCTTTACAAACTGAATCCAATGATGTTTTGTTTTCAAAAGAGAATTCCAAGTCAAAGCGTTTCTCAGAAGCAATAGGTGGTAGCAAGAATGTTGGAGAAAGCTCGCATTCGGAGAAGAATAACCAGCTTAGATGGAAAAATGTGCGGTGTTATAGATGTGGACAGCTTGGCCACGTCAAGAGAATGTGTCGTGTGAAGCTTGTAGACGAGAATGCAAACATGGTGACTGATGAAGCTTCTGATCAACCAAAATGGGAGCAATGCTTTTCAAGTGTAGTATCAGAAGCTCATGCTAATACAAGTGCTACCTTTTCAGCCCCTGTCAACTATGAGAAGGAGTGGATCATTGACTCCGGTTGCTCACATCATGTGACTGGAAATGATTCTCTATTTTCAGAGCTACATCAACATAGTGGGGATAAAGTGATTATCACAGCTGATAATTCTGTACATCCTGTAGAGAAAGAAGGTAATGTGTGTATCGCATCAGAAAGGTTGAAGGAATATGATATTGTTTTAAGTAATGTCTATCACGTGCCGGGATTAAGGAAAAATCTTGTTTCAGTCTCCCAGATCACTAATTTTGGAAAGTACGTGTTATTCGGTCCTGAAGATGTGAAAATTCTGGATAAGGTGAAGAACATAGGTGCTGATGTTCTTGTTGTCGGAGAGAAAAGAGACTCCCTATTTGTCATGTCCGCAGTCGAAGCCTATGTGGAGAAAACAAGCCGAAATGATGGTGCCTCAATTTGGCATGCAAGGTTGGGTCATGTAGGATACCAAATGTTGCAGCAGATTTCATCCAAGAAGCTGGTTGATGGTATTCCAGTTATAAAGGACCCTCCAAAAGGTGTAGTCTGTCAAGGATGTCAATACGGAAAATCTCACATCCTTCCTTTTAAGAAATCGTCAAATCGCAAAAACATTTCTTTTGAACTGGTTCATGCAGATCTGATGGGGCCAACAAGAACACTGAGTTATAGTGGTTTCCGGTACATGATGGTCATTGTGGATGATTTTTCCAGATACTCATGGGTGTACTTCTTGAATGAGAAAAATGAAGCTTTCTCAAAATTTTTGGAGTTTGAAAGTACTATTAAAAGGGAGTTTGGCTCGAAGATTAGATGCTTAAGGACCGATAATGGAGGAGAATTCATGTCTAGTGAGTTTCTTCAACATTGTGAAGCCGAAGGCATAAACCGACAGATGACTTGTCCTAAAACCCCACAGCAAAATGGGACATATGTCACAAGTTAGTTTATCTTGGCTACACACAAAAAATCTTTCTCGAGAGCTTTGGGCTGAAGCAATGCGATGTGCATGTCATGTGATAAATCGTCTTCCACCATGGTTAGGTATTAAATCTCCTTTCGAACTTCTATATAATGTAAAGCCTGATGTGAGTCATCTTCGCGTATTTGGTTCTATTTGCTTTGTTCATGTTTCAAAAAGCGATAGAACGAAATTGGACCCCAAATCGAAGAAGTGTTTGTTCATAGGCTATGACTTAAACAGGAAAGGATGGAGGTGCATGGATCCAGTAACAAAGAGATGTATTACATCGAGAAATGTAGTGTTTGATGAAGTGTCTTTGTACTACAGTCCACAAAAATTAGTCACTGAAGTTGTTGACAGTGATTTTGAGCTAACGGAAAAGGATGTTGATTCAACCAATAGAGAGTTGTCTTCTCAAAATGTTGAATGCTCCACTCACCAAGATGATTTTAGAGCAAGGGGGAGTAGTCAAAATTCTGAAGGCATACTAAATTCTTCAACTTTAGAGAATGATAATGAAGTACGGTGTGCCTTAAGAAGATCAGCTAGAGAGAAGAGGCATCCTAGTTATTTGAAAGATTACGAGGTTCAGGTAAATCAGTCTACAGTGAGTTCATGTTTCTTTTTAGGAGCAGTGGACAACAGTGAGCCATCATGCTATGAAGCAGCAAAGGGTATTCCAGAATGGGAAGCAGCTATGGAAGAAGAAACAAATGCTTTGTTAAGAAATGACACATGGGAGCTCGTACCAAAACCAAAAGACGTTGAGCCAGTAACTTGTAAATGGGTTTACAAAGTGAAAAAGAAGGCAGATGGAACAGTGAACAGATTTAAAGCTCGCTTGGTGGCTCGTGGTTTTTCTCAACATTATGGGATGGACTACGAGGAGACTTTCAGTCCAGTTGCAAAAATGGTAACCGTAAGAACTATTATTTCTTTGGCAGCATACAAAGGATGGAAGTTGTGGCAACTTGATGTGAAAAATGCGTTCCTTTATGGAGAGTTAGATCGTGATGTGTTCATGGAGCAACCACAAGGATTTGTTTCCAAGCAATTCCCCCATTATGTTTGTCTGCTCAAGAAGGCATTATATGGCTTAAAACAAGCCCCGCGCGCATGGTATGGTAAAATTGCTCAATATCTTACTTTTTGTGGTTTCAAAGTTTCTGATTCAGATTCTAGTATGTTTGTTAAGCTTGAATCAGGGAAACACGTAATAGTTTTGTTGTATGTTGATGACATGATCATCACGGGTGATGATAATGTTGGAATTTCATGCTTACGAAATGATTTATCGATTCGGTTTGAGATGAAAATTTTGGGTGAAATTGGATGCTTTCTTGGCTTGGAAGTACAGAAGTTAGAAGATGGGTACTTTGTTTCTCATAAGGGTTATGCTCAGAGCTTGTTGGAGCGTTTCAATATGGGAGAGTCCAAATCGATGTCAACTCCTATGGAACCAAATATGAAGTTGAAGAAAGATGAAGGGAAATTGCTGGAAGAAGGAAGAAAGTTTCGACAACTTGTAGGAAGTTTGATCTACCTAACCATCACTAGACCAGAAATTGCATATTCAGTTGGAGTTATCTCTCAATTTATGGACAAGCCTCAAATTTCTCACTTGAATGCAGCAAAAAGGATTTTGCGCTATGTGAAAGGACTTTAGAATATGGGTTGAGGTACAAGAAAAGTGATAGCTTTATTTTGAGTGGCTTTGTCGACGCAGATTGGGCAGGTGATGTAAATGATCGACGATCAACTACTGGGTACTGTTTTGATACAGGTTCAGCTGCAATTTCATGGTGTAGCAAAAAGCAGCATAATGTAACTCTCTCAAGCACAGAAGCAGAATATGCAGCAGCAACAATGGCAACGCAGGAATGCGTGTGGCTGAAACGATTGATCAATGACATTTATGCTAAAGTTGATTACGTTATTCCAATTCACTGTGACAATGAAAGTGCCATAAAGCTCGCAGAAAATCCTGTGTTTCACGCTCGCACGAAACACATTGAAGTTCAACATCATTTTGTCAGAGAAAAGGTGCTTGAACAGGAAATTGCCTTAGAAAAAGTGCGAACTGGAGATCAAGTGGCAGATATATTTACTAAAGCTCTTACAAAGGAAAAGTTTGAGATGTTCAGAGATGCACTTGGAGTGATTGATTGTAAGCATGCACTAAGGGAGAGTGTTAAAATTAGTGCATCTTACTGACTTCTATTTTCTGGTTATTTGTTTTAGCTTTGAATAAGTCAATTTCTTTACTTGGTGAGGTGTCACCTAAAGAGATTATCATTAGTAGTGATTAGTCTGTTATTTGTTAGTGACAGTATCTTAGGAGGGGTTATTTGTTAGTGGCAATATCTTAGGAGGAGTCAGTTACTGCTCTCTCTTTATATGTTTGTATGCACGGTTCTATTTTTAAGATAAGCAAGAAATAAAGTTTTCCTCCAGATCTTTTGTTCTTTGAGTACTTCATCTGTAAACTAATGTGGGTGTGACATACTTCTGCAATCTGACCTTTCTTTTGTTATGAAGATGTCTAGAATGCAGAAGATATTACATTTGGTTGGCATTGAGATATAAATTTGGGGAGATAGCAGGAAAGCAGATAAGCTAGTCCATTTGGTTGGCGTTGAGATATAAGTAACAGTAATAAGAATTTCTCCGTCGTTCAACTTCATTCAAAGAGGAAATTCTCTCTATAGTAATAAGAAACGGATTCGAGAGATCATAATCAAGATTCCAATATGTAAGTTATGTGACTCTTATCTCCATTTGCTAATTGGTTTTTAGTTGAATTCTTTCAAATAATACCGAATGAGTCATTTCAACCCGGTTAACAATTCAATATTAAATTCACTGCTATCCATACTAATTCATTCACATGTTTGACTTACTTAAAAAAGATCTGACCATACATGAGAGACATGTTGAGATATAAACCCCATATCGACAAAGTAATGATTAATACTATGATATAGAAGCTTTATGTGTCTCTTTCTTCATTACTAATTAATTTTGAGTTGAATACCGTCACGGTTTATCCTTTCACATATGAAAAGACATGACAATATCCAGACTTTACAGCGTCAGTCTTTGAGTTAATGCTCATGCGCTTGAAGAATCCAGTCAGCTATCTTCTTGCCTGCCGTGATGATACCAATCCCTCGAAGAACCAGAGGCCTAGCAGTTCAAAAATGAAAAGATACCAAAAGTCATTCACATGACACAGGGAACGATTACTCCTAGCAGCACTAATGGCAATTCAAGAGGCTAGGAAGCTAATTCAAGTCGATACCTTCGGAACTGAGCAGTGAACCCCAAGGATACCTAGTTTTTAAGGAAGTTTTTC
Organism: Escallonia rubra; assembly: GCA_033065855.1. Taxonomy (NCBI): domain Eukaryota; kingdom Viridiplantae; phylum Streptophyta; class Magnoliopsida; order Escalloniales; family Escalloniaceae; genus Escallonia; species Escallonia rubra. The sequence goes on from JAVXUO010002762.1 coordinate 358,217, forward strand.
CCTTGGTGTCGAGCATTTAGTACTTGGCAAATTACACAAGGCATCATCAAGAGATTGATTTTATTACACTCGGCTACTTGTAGTTTGAAAAAGAGGAGTTTTTTTTTTATCTCACAGAGTTAATAAATATTGCAAACAGAAATTGTAATAAGGAACATAATATCACATCAACATAATTTAATAGGCTGGAGGACTTGTTTTGACTTCTTTACTTTTCTGAATCTTGGCTTTTTGAAAAGTAGTATAGCTACTCCTATATTTAAGAGAGCATACTCTTGTTATCTATTATACTATAAGTACAAATATCCTCATGGTGAATCATTTTCTAAGCTTCCAATTATGCCTTTTTCCACTCTTTGAGCGCATTCTACACGGCTTTTAAAAAGCTAACAGTGGTCAGTAAAGTAATTCATATATAAAACCTACCTTCTCTCTTACTTCTAACTCCACTTCCCACCCTCTCTTCTCATCTATATTTATGGGAACTCTTACGGTGAAACATTTCTTAAACTTTCAATTTTAACAAAAAAAAAATTCACTTTTTGAAATCATGCCACAAATCTCTATAAAAAAAACTCACAACGATCATTAGAGTAACTCAGAAATAAACTCTATCTCGATCTTAATGCTTATTTACTTTTGACCCCCACTACCCATCTTTCTTTTCATGCATTTGTATATATAACTACATATAACTCTTTTTTCTTGATTTTTTTCTCATCATTTTTATTTTTTACTACTTTTTTCTCTTTCTCTCCCTTGTAAACCCCCTTTAATTTGTAATATTATCTATTGTGATATTGTCCATTTAGGTCAATTAAGTTTCCACAAACATTGCCTTATCCTAAATTCTAATCAAATTTTCTTGATTAACCAATATATATATATATATATATATATATATATATATATATATATATATATATATATATATAGACACACGCATACACACACACACTCCAACATCTAATCGTAGATGTTTATCAGGTAACATGGTGGTGGTGGTTGTTTTGAGCTTGGTTGGCGATGGAAAGAATCGAGTGGAGTAGTGGCGGCAACATCTATTCAGTTTTAGTTTCTTTCTTCTCAATTATATATATATATATATATCAAGAATAGTTTTGAGAAAACATTTGAATTTTGAGAAAAACCATAGATGCTTTAGCTTTTGAAAGATTTTCTTACATAAACTTTTGAGATATGCTTGTCCCACATTGGCCATTGTAAAGGACTTTAATAGCCAGTTTGTGAGTTTCAAGAGGAGAGAAAAGGGGGGAAAGAAAAAAAAAAAAAAAAAAAGATGAGAGAAGAGAAAGGAAGAGAAGGGAATACAGTTTTCCTTTCTCTCGTTTGTGAGCTTAATAGAAAAAGGAAAATATCATTCATTTCCTTTGTTTGTGAGTTTAGAGAAAAGAAAAGAAAATATACATCATTACATGTATACCCTTATGCAATAGTGTGCTAATTCAAACAATGACTTTAAAGTATGATTCTAATTGAGAACATAATTCAAACGGGAAAAAAATTGGTCATCAAGGATATTACATAAAACTTATACCATAATAATGTGATAAGTCTCACATCACCGGTTAATGCTATGATAGAAAAACATATAAACTAACCATGAGTTGATTACAAACTTTCGAGCATTCAAATCGAATTAATGTCAAACCAATAGCATAACAATCAGTCATGAGTCAACTCTAATACCCAAATATCCTATCCGTGACAATTTGAACCTCTCATTATTTTTTCTAACATGAGCTTGCGGGCTCTGGGGTGAATAGCAAAATAAAGCCTTCGGCTTTTCGGGATTCTTACCTGAGATTGCAAGAGATGAAGCTAGCCACCACTTCTGCCACTTCAAAAGTTTGTTTGTAATAAATTGTATGTTACGTTCTTGTAAGAAACCCTAGGACCTAAAAGTCATTAAAGATCAGTCATCATAATTTCAAGGGTAATGTGGACATTATTAAAATATTACTTATGAGAATTTTTTTCTCTCTCTGTTTCTTCTCAATTTTGGGAGGAAAGATTTAGAGACAAAAGATGCCCAAACTTTCCTCTCCTTTCTCTTATTTTCTCTTCTTAAAAAAACTCACAAATTAGAGAAAATGGAAGAAAAAAGCTACTTTCCTTTCTTTTCTCTCCTAAAAAAAACTCGCAAACAAGCTATAAAGTAAAAATTGAAGCTCTATCTTACTCTTTTCTTCTGATACTTTTGTTTCATTCATTTGTGTAGAAATACAAGTGAAGTAACATTAAAAATTGAGTTGTTGTATCATGAAGGTGACACGTAGATAACGTTGCGAGTAATTTGAAGAGGCGCGAATCGTCTTGAGAGAGCGAGCTAATCCGCCCCTCTCAACTAGCCGATTTTACTCTTTTTTTTGGTGCTTAACTAGCCGATTTTACTTCATTTCTTAGGAGTTGTTCTTGCCTATTTGTTGCCGCACTTCAGACATTAGATTTTGGAGTTGATGCACAGTTGGATTGCCTCACTCATATTTCGTCTTGCCTTAACGTCGCGACCTCTGAATCCCGAACTTGGAGATGTAATCCCGAACTTCAAATTGTTCTCATAAGGCATTAAGTTCCAATCCAATCCTTCACCATCTTTTGCTATTTCTCGTTTTCTTTTTAATTGATACTGTTGATTCCATCAATCTACTAGTCTCCAGCAAACCTTCATTGCGATGCCGCATCATATAACTGCCTGATTGACCTCTATTTTCATATCTATATATACACAAAATCAATTTGGCAAAGCAGAGAGAGAGAGAGAGAGAAATGAAATGAAATAAAGTAAAATAAGTGAAAAAAAGATAAATATGGAAAAACCACTTATAGAATTTTCTTTTTTCAATTTAGAAAGTGATCAATTATTCTGAGACGATCCAAAAAGAAAAATTGATAATTTTTTTTTGAGACGGAGGGAGTAATATATTCAAAGAGAAAAAGAAAATGAATTTTTGTTAGTATTAAGTAAATTAGCCAAATGGTGCATGTTGGCAGCCAAGGATATTGTTAGTTTGAATAAAATTTCTAAACTATGAGAAAGCATGTTTCGAGAAAACATTGCATAATGTTACATAATTAAGACCACAATTGCCTTTGTCCTTGAGAACAGACTTATACGGAATGTCCCCAGAGATATGAACAAATGGTAAAAAGATTATCACCATGGCATCCAAAAATAATTTCCTAATCCCCAACCCATATCTCAACCAAAAAACAAGCATAAGACACGGTAACAAAGGCTGCCCTTCTGAGAGCTTATTAGTATAAAGAGCAAAATATTCAACCTCTAGACTTTTCTGGTGTTAGCATTATTGCTGCCTCATCAATTTCTACAAACATAAAGAGAGTAAGTATTAATTTCATTGCAAGCAACGGGTAACAGAATAAAGCAAGCGATACAAATATTCAGAAGAAGCTGATATTGTTTTGATAAAAGTCATTGCACCGTCGGCATTAAAAGTTCATTACTCACAATTATTTGTAAGATAAGGACATAAGTACTTTTATTGCAAATGTGATCTATTTCAATTCTTTCAACTTCATTACAAACCTGTAGTGCAGATCATAAGCTTAAAATTGTTGAATGCATAAACCTCTTAATTGTTTTGTGTGGGTTGGGGGAAGGCAGAAAGGGAAGAGATACGAAATATTTTTTCATTATTTGACTAAAATACCCTCGAGTTTTAACAGAAATGTTAACGGAGGGACTAAATTAATGACGATGCAAAGTACATGGACTGATTTAACGAACTTTAAAGTACAGGGACCAAAATAAAAAAGCGGGGATAGTTCGGGGGACTAAAATGGTATTATCCCATATTTTTTCATTATTTGACTAAAATACCCCCGAGTTTTAACAGAAATGCTAACGGAGGGACTAAATTGATGACGACACAAAGTACAGAGACTGATTTAACGAATTTTGAAGTTCAGGGACCAAAATAACAAAACGGGGATAGTTCAAGGGAGTAAAATAGTATTATCCCATCAAACAAAGATCAAAGGTGGAGGAGAGGAAGGAGTAGGCGCTGGAGTCGGAAGACAGGGAGGACTAGGCATGAATATCTTACATAAGAATGTCTAGAAAAAAAAAAACGATAGACACCTCCACTTTGATCCTGCAAATTTTTTGTTCATTCATGCTACTACATCTTCCTCCAGATGAAATCCCTCAATCAACCCATGTGCTTGGCTTCGTCAATTGGTCTCACACTTAAGATGATTCCACCAGGCTGGACTGTCATCAACATGTTACCTATAATAATATCTTTTTTAAAAGGTTTCTAAATAATTCTTGCCTACTGCTTTTCCAAGACACACAATTTTTTATTTAAAAATAATTTAACAACAAACAAAACATCTTAACATAATTATGTGTTATACACTGTGTCTGATTTTAACCTGAAGAGATTTTTCTTTTTCTAAAGTTTATATAGCATGGGTAGTACCTTCTGTGCGCTTTAGTGGATATACACTTGGCACTTCAAGAAGGAAATGGAGGAAAGCCTTGAGATGTTATAATGCGGAGCCTTGAGGACGTGCACACGCGAGGCACATTCTGTGCGCTTTAGTGGATACACTTGGCGCTTACTTAGAAGTCGATGTATCATGTTACTTATTTCAACGGTGGCCGTTGAAGAACTCGTATATTAGCTAATAATACCTAACATATTACATACTATTCACGTAATCTAAGCAATGTTTAAATAAGCAAAATTTCTCTTGAAATGCTAACAAACCAGCGTTAAAGGAGGCGTCAAGAGAAAATTCAAGGGGAAATGAAATCTCACCAAGAACAAGGAAGCTTGTTCATAAAACCAGCCAAATAAATAGAGAAGCCAATTTCTATTGGAATGCCCGACGCCCTGACTGAAGCTTTGGAGATAAGCACAAAACATGTAGGCAGAAGCGAAAGAAAGAAGTGTCCATCCCCGATGGAGATTTGGCTATTCACTGCTAGTTACCTGACTGCAGCGCCGGTGTTCAGAAGTTAGCTGCTTCTACCATGAGGTTAGCCACCTCAAGCAAAACTGCACAACCTCTAGCTGGAAACCAACCATTCTTTATTGAAGATTTCACTTAGTGAGAAAATTTTGACATTTCTGATCCAAATTTCTTGAAATTGCTAAAGCCGTAATCCTTTCCATCGAAAGATAACTCTTCGAATCCCAAATCTTACGAATAACTGCCACTGATTAGTAATGACGTTGCATCGTTAAGCATACAAAATATAGAAAGAACATGGTTTAGCTCCTAATGACCGCTGGCTGCTCACCAACACCCGAAAATCACATTATTGGAGCCAGACTTCCAGTCAAGTAAATAAAAGAATCATATGCTAGCAATATGAAGTCACATTACAAGCTGCAAGAAGTTTCCACTTTTAACAAATCAAGGCTTTCCCAGTACTATGATTATCCAACAGATGCAACATTTTCCACTTGGTCTTTTTCGCTTAAACATATGAATCAACAAAATTCAGACACCTTTTGAGCCTTTTCTGTATGGAATGAAGAACATATGGTAGAGCCTAGGTACAGATGCAGAGACAAAATTGTGGAGAGCACACAGCTTAGAAGCACAGTAAGCCTAAAGTCCCTATGGCACAACACCACAACAAAGTAAGCGATCATCCATGTTTTGCTCTCTCTCTCAGCATCTTCATCCCAAAATACCTACAGGAAGAAACCAAAATTATCAGCGCCTCCTTCCCCAGCTATTTATAGTGTCAATGCATCGAGACAATAATGAAAAAGTACCTTCCTAGCATCAAAACAGTGGCCTGGGGATTGGTCCCTGGAGAAATAGTGAACACGGAACCATCCACGACCCTAAGAGAATCAATGCCCATAACCCTCAAATTTCTGTCAACCACCCTTCCCACAAGACAACCACCATGGTAATGCCAAATTGTGCTCACAGTACGGCGGCAGAACTCTCCCATCAGCACGTCATTCGACTGATCAATCGGCAATGCCGGCCCCACATACCGGAAATCTCTTCCACCATACCACTGCCGGAACCTGAAATCCTCCATTGACCTACTCCTCAGAACATCACCAATCTTGCGTGTCCCATTCACGCAGCGCTCCAAATCCCCTGGATTGCTGAAGTAGTTAAACCTCACAATGGGATTAACCCTTACATCAGTGGAAGCCAAACGCAGCGATCCTACAGACTGCGGTCCAATAATCTTCTCCATCAACGTGGCAACGGTGAGATAAACCGGAGAAGCGGAAGCACGGATGAAAACAGACCGCTGAAGGGAAGCGAAAGGGACAACATTGGAGGCGGCCTCGAGGTAGGCTCCAGAACTGGTAATGCCAACAACCTGTATCAAAGAATGATCCAGAGGAACCGGAGGCACAATTGAGATCCCATTCCTCGGATTATCATAAAGGAACTGCCCAACATATGGCAAATGATGTGCAACCGGAATGCCCCAAGAAGAGAGATAAGGTCGCGGCCCGATGCCGCTCAACAGAAGCAACTGCGGGCTGCCAATCGCACCCGCAGACAGCACCACCTCACCCTTTTCACGCACCATCGCGTGGTGGTACCCTCCGATTTCGTCGCGATAAACCACCCCAATTGCCGATTGCCTCCACCCTGAATAATAAGAAACGGTGGATGCCAACAACACCCTCTCCACATTAGCATACACAGCCACTTGAATGTTTGACGCTTTGGCATAGCTCAATAGATCAGCAGCACTGTGCCTCATGCCAGACGAATCAAACGTTGACCCGCCAATCTTGGTACCCTCCAAATGGTCTAAGCTGTACCCGTTGTAAGGGTCAACTCCAGCCTCCAACAGTCCATCTCTCACAGCGGATTGCCAGTTCTTCAACTCAGGCCGGAAAACAATTGCCTTCTCCACCCATTCATACGACCGATTAACGATACGTAAATCCCAGTTTATACCTGACTTTGCGTAGAAATTTTGATCGGCGCGTGAGTAAAACCCCGCGTTAATTGCGCTGCTGCCGCCGAGGACCCGGCCGCGGGCGTTGGGCACGCCGTCTTCGGAGGTGAAGGACTGAGCCGGGGAGTGGAAGTCGTCGTTCTCGGTGAGGGCGTGGAGGAAGCCTTCTTGGGTCATGAGGTTGGGGTTTCCGTGAGGGACGCTGCCGCGCTCGAGGAGGAGGACGCGGTGGCTCTGGGAGAGGGTGGCGGCGAGCGGACAACCGGCGGTGCCGCCGCCGACGATGACGTAGTCGTAGTAGTCCTCGGACGGGAACTCTGTGGCGTTGCGGACGAACCCTAGGTAAGTCGGACCTGTAAAACAATCAAACAAGAAATTAAAATTAGATGGATGGAGTACTAAGTCGGATTTGGGGGAAATGCGTGCAAGAAAAGCAGTGAAAGGGGAATTAGGGCTTCCGGTTTGATTTGATTCGAGCTTTGATTACTTTGCTGGGATTCTGCTGTGGTTGACGGAGTGAGGGAGATGAGTGTGAAGAACACGAGGAAAGGGAAGCAGACGGAGGTTTTCGCCATTGTTGAACTTGTAAGGAGCTAGGGTTTGTTGTTGGTTCTTGGAAGGTCTGAGGTGAAGGCCTAGAGAGAGAGAAGCGGTGGAGTTGCAGAGTGTGAGTGTGTGTGTGTGTCTGCGAGAGAGAGAGAGCACGCGCGCGCGGGAATGGAGGGAGGAGGACAGTTTGTTTTGGGGGGAAATTCTGTTTTGAAAGTGGTTGGTGGTTACAAAACTGTTTTCTGACGGCGTTGATAAATGGATGTGGATGTGAACTACTTTTCATTCCTTTTATTTGGCCAATAAAAGGTTGCACATTAACATTGTATTTGACTTGCATTTTAATTATTTGAGCTCTAATTTGGTTATACGACGATATTAAAAGTAGAGCTCAAATAATAACAGCACGTACGTTCCATTTTATCGTAATTTTAACAGTAATTTTTTGTATTGCACAAGTTTGTAATTAGAAGTTGATTTAAACAAATTTTGAGACGTGAAAGCAAGGTTTATGTGGTCTTAGCAGCTAATAATTTTTTTTGCTTAAAATTACAACGTTAAAATTGTTATTCGACAAGAGATAATGTTCATAGAATTCTAAATTGTTTTCGGTTCATAGACCAAAATTTTTCTTACAGTATGCAACTTGTTGGATCATGACGCACCATAATTATTTCCAAAGTGACATCATTTTCTACTTTGAGAGTTTGAGATCATAATGCAATATATGTTTTAGACTTTATAAACTTATTTTCTATTTTGAGATCAATGATAACAAAGAAATGAAACAAAAAATAATAAACTTTTTTTGATATGTAATTGGTAAGATTGTATATTTCGAAATCAAAACAAAAGTAAAAACAAAAAATAAAAGTAAAAAAAGACGGTAGAAGTCTGCACCGCAGCCTTCACGCCCACGCGCGAAGACCAACAATACGAATAAATCTTCTTCGCTTCACTCTTTCTAGTTTCTTGTTGGCTGGTTTCGCTCATCCCTCCATCTCTGTCTTGCGTACACACGCGCGCGCGCACACTCACTAGGCGGCGAATTGGGTGACAATCGAATTAGTGTTAGAGCGCAATTGTATGCAATTCTAGTCCTCAGGTGAGTTTCGCCTTTCGATTCCTCATTTTTTGGTGCATACTTGTACGTTTTATTGTTGCTTCAATTGAGAGCATTGACATACTTATATTTGATTACAGTAGATGGACGTTTTGATTGCAATAAGATTTTTCCAGTTTTTTTCTGGGGGTTGATGTGGTGGGGAGGGTTGGGGAGCTGTAGAGGACACTCAAGTGGATGGGTAAAACCCCCAAAATGTTATATGTAAGCTCATAGAAGTTGCAAGTGCACTAACTTAATAGCAGAAGATATTAGCAAGGAAATCTGCCAATAAATGTCATTCCCTTTAAATTGGCTTTAGTATTGTTGGATCCTTAGTTCGTCGGTTGGGTTGTTATAGTGTTCTACCAGGCCTGTGGGTGATTCATTGTAGCATCTAAAATTCTCTCTTCCATCCCAAGCTTAACCCTTATCCGAAATCTACTAGCGTGCCTAACACATGCGGAGTGATCCTATGTTAGGATGAAGCGAACCCTCCTAATCTCTTAAACAACCTCCAAAAGCTGCAGAAAGGCGTTACAGTTTGTAGCACAGTTAACGTGGTCTTTACTGGGAAATTGCCTGGTTACTAAAGTGATTCTGAATCCTCCATTTGACCACGAGAGCAGGGGCTATGTTGATTGCTGTCCATCAAGGAATGACGGAGTGCCAAGTATATACAATGAAGAGTCGTTATCGTTTTAGAAAGACAGCTGCACGTCAGACAACTCATGTCGCCTCCAGTATGTCAAACAGTTTTTGCTATCAAATGGTCATGCCTTACTAGTCATAAAGGACATCTCTACGGTGCTATGATCCTCTCATTTTGTTCCACTTGTTCTATGCATCTTTGGGTATGGATTCTGGATTGAACTCTGGCTTCTGATACAAAGATAATAGGTAGAACCAACAGGAAAGCAACTCTTGGAGCCTGGGTTCCAGGTTATGGCATCCATCCTCCTAGCTTCAGTGGAGCGTTTACCATTCCTCAGATTTATTTAGACTTTAGTTGGGGATTGCAATCAACGAAGTAGGCCGCCCACAATATTATCTCAATTGACATTTTATAGCCATCCCATGATTCATTTCCCTCGGTGGTGCTACTCCATATACATAGTGAAGTAAGAGAGGATCATCTTTCTGATACTTAAATCTCTACTGTGCCAGTTTTCCTAGCTTAGAAAGAGAGGACCGTTTTCTGAGACCTAAATCTCTGCTGTTTTAGGTAGACAAGTCCTGAAATGTAGCAACAATTTATACAATTTGTCTTGTCTTGTTTATTTTGGCAATGGAGTCAAACTCTGGCCCTATTTCTTTGTCTGCGTAGCATGAATTGGGACAGTTAATTATCTCATTTGTAGCTACCCGATTGGAACCGTAAGACTTGCTCTGTTGTGGGATTTCACACCTGGCAACTTTTCGAAATACAACCCCCCCCCCCCCCCCCCCCTCCTTCCCCCCTTACCCCTTAGAGTGTTCCTGAGATTATGACCTTCACCTGGAATATGGGCAAATACATCATGTCTATTGCTCAACCGTGCTTTGGCTATCATACATGGAGCTGAATTAGGTTTCTATGGTGTACTCGTGCTGTCCTTGCTTCCGGGGACATTGGTATGAAGCTTGAGTAGAGAAGAGCGTCCTTAAAATAGATCGAGGGGTGTCAGCCACGAGTGTACCATCCCAGCAAAAAGTTCTCCTTTGTGATTATAAGACAAATGGCTTTAGATCGTGGATGGCAATCATTTTCAGATGAGGGAATGCACTACTGAAATAGATGAAAAGTATTTTTTGTTTTTGCTGGAAAGTAGAACAATATGTAAAGAGGGCATCAAATCTGGGCTTAGACCAAATACATAAACCAAGGATAGGTGCCAAAGAAAACAAATAGTGTGATGATGATCTGTCTGGCTGTATGTTTTGACGTAGATATTGGTTCATTATTCCTTGGTAAAGTTAATCTGTTCATTTTCGCAAATTTCCAATTGTTATCAGCGAGGTTGATGTCAATTCTTAGCATTTTTTCTTTCTTCTGATATCAATAAGCCATTGTTATGCGTATCATTAAATATCGGATTTTGCATCACTCTCTGCTTTAGGTTTTTTAATTTTTTTTTTCAATATGCTTCGGTTTATAATTATCGTTTTTTAAGGGACTAGACCTAAGACCTCAAATATGATTATCATTTTGAAAGGGATAAAGGCCTAGGACATTGAAATGAGCCCAAAAAAATTGAGGTTTGTGTACTAGTTTACCCACACCGGAGGAAATATTCCTATGATTTTTTGTGGGGTGGGAGTGGACATGGCCTTTCACATTGTGTTTGTTGCCACCTCCAACAAAATGGAGTGGATCTTTTCTACTAAGGAGAAGGAGCATGTCTTTACGTCAGCTATTTCTAGAAACTCCATTCCATATCACTTTCCCTGTGTTTTTCTTGCTGGAAGTTTTATCTGAATCAGGAACTACTAGTGCAATCTATTTTGCATCGCGCAGAACTATTGGTGTTGGTTTGCCTAAGAAATAATTTGCATTTGATGCGTTTAAGTTGGTGAACCCCTGGATGTATGGACCAGGTGGTATACGTTTATTTACCCATTTTTGCACTATGAAAATAGTGCTGATGAGCTTCGTATCTCAATTAACTGCTAAATTTGCAGAGTTTCACTTATGAAGTTTTCTCAATAACTCTCAAGTGGCCTACTCTTGCTTGCAGATTGGGATCAGGTATTCCAAACCCAATGGATCTCAATGATCTTAACAAGGTCTGGGAAGTCAAACCTCTCAAAAAGGTCCGAGAAAATGAGGCAAGGGAAATTCTTGAGAAAGTAGCAAAACAGGTGCAACCCATCATGCGCAAACGTAAATGGAAAGTCAAGATCCTTTCCGAGTTTTGGTACTAGTTGCTCTTTCCTTCTTTGGCTTGATGTTTGTTTTTGTTCCTTTTTGTTCCTTCTCTACAAGAGTCATCGTGCTCAAAAGGAAATTATAATTGCAGCCCTGGCAATCCTTCGCTTTTAGGGCTGAATGTGGGTGGAGGTGCCGAGGTCAAGCTGAGGTTGCGGAGGCAAAACAATGAGTGGGACTTTTTTCCTTACAATCAAATTCTTGATACTATGCTTCACGAGCTCTGCCACAATGAATATGGCCCACACAATTCTGATTTTTATAATCTTCTGGATGAAATCCGAAAGGTTAATGGCTAATCGTACATCCAATTATACTACTTGATAATTTCCTGCTTTTTGTACTCTTCTCATGCATCTTGTCAATATGTCTATGTTTGCTAGAATTGCCGTTTTACCTGATTCTGTCTCCCTACAGGACTGTGAGCAACTGATAGCCAAAGGGATTACAGGCACTGGGCAAGGATTTGATCTTCCTGGGAGACGAGTGGGTGGTTTTTCCCGTCAGCCTCCTCTGTCATCACTGCGCCAGAGTGCGCTGGCTGCTGCAGAAAAACGAGTACAGCACGGAGTTCTGTTGCCATCTGGCCCCAAGCGTATTGGTGGCGATAGCAGCATTATGGCTGCTCTTAGCCCAATTCAAGCAGCTTCCATGGCTGCAGAAAGGAGATTGCATGATGATGTATGGTGTGGGTCCAAATCTCCGGATAGAGAAGGGTTTTCTGAAACATCTAAATTTTCTGCATTGCCTGGAGGGGGATCTTTTCCAACCTCACCTCTTGGATCTACATCTAATCAAGGAGCAAAAGATGCTCAAGAAATGTGGCAGTGTGGTGCCTGTACTTTACTGAATCAGGTTAAGTTTCCTCTTCCTATTGATATACTTGTATTTTAACAGATCTTACTGTCCAAAAGTTGTGAACTTATGAGAAACCTAGTAGAGTGCAATAGTATGATGAGGACCTTGGTTTATTTGATATATGTCCGTCAAAATATTGAGAATTGTGTATAAAGATGAGCAGAGCAGTACTGCTGGGAATTAGCTCACTTAGTCATATGCAAGCTTACCCGAGCATCAGCTGTTCATGAAAAGCTTTGTTAGTTGCAACTTGCGACCTTGGGTGCTTGTGCGTGGTTGGGTTACTGATTGCTGATAATTTAATATGATTGCAGTCGTTGGCTATCCAGTGTGAAGCTTGCGGGACCCAGAAGCTTGAAGTAGATGAAGTTAAGAAGTCGAAGGTTTGGTCTTGCAAATTCTGTACCCTAGACAACAGTGTTCAGGCTGAGAGATGTCTTGCTTGTGGAGAATGGAGATACTCGTATGGGCCGCCTGCATTTCCTGTTGGGCCCTATGTCGGCAGCTAAGGTGAAGGAGCAAAGAAGGGACCAAAAAACTGCAGGCTTTTCTATGCCAGGTCAGGCAACATCCCTCCATTGTGGATGTAATGTATCTCTTAAGTGCTTTTTGGTCACTAAGCTATCTCTGGAATTAATTTGTTGCCATGGGTGACTGCTCAAAAGTTTTGTCGGAGATGCAATACCAAACAAAGTGTATAATTTAATTGTATGTCTCTAGTTTTCATTATACTGAGCTTAGAGTAACAATTTATGGCAGTTTACATAGCAAGAACAGAGAGAATTGTTGCTATCTTGTGCAGATACATACATCACTTGTGCTGATTTTTTGTTTGTCTTGAGTTAGCCATCTTAATGGGATGCCTTTTGATATAGCTTGTGGAACCGGATGCTTGCGCCCATCAATAGGTGCCAGTTTCCTGCCGTGAGGTTACCTTGGAATGTCCATGACGGACTAGTGAGTAGACAAAACTGAACGAACTCCCCAAGTTGTAGTACCCATTGTTCGGGCCAGCTACACGAACTTTCATCAATATTTCTGCTGTCTGGAGTCAAAATTTCCTTTAGCCTAAAGATCACCAGAGTGTTCCATTGCCTTTTCTGCCGAGCAACAAAATTTCTATTTTTTTTTTTTTTTTGGTGAAAAGACATAACATTAATTAAGCGGAAGAATATACATCAGTGTTCCTTACTTCTTCCAAATTTAACAAAAGATTGGAAGAAGGAGGAACAAAGTCAAAATGTTTACAAAAGTAAGCATTAGCTGCAAGATTATGAGCTGCCTTATTTGCATCTCTAGGAATATGTGCAAAATCCCAGCAAGACAATTTTTGAAGGAAAAGCTGAGAGTCTTCAATGATGCTTCTGATATTTCAGTAGGGATTCGATTGGGCTGTTTCCGAGTCCCCTTCAAAAATGATGTTTTTCTTTTGTTGAGCCAGAGCCGTTCGAATGGCCAGAGAGCTGCCGAAGCTTCAGCTATCTCTGGCTTCCCAATGTCAACCATGGCTGTGGATCCGAATCTATATTCCCCTAACGAATTGCGACATAGAATCGCAATACATGCTTTGTCTTCACGAATTGCAGCGTCGAAGTTAATTTTGCACCAGCCTAAAGGGGGAGGGAGCCATGCACGGGAGGGTTCTTTTGAGTTTCTGGACTTATGAAATCTTTTGAGTAACAAAATTTCTATTCGTGCTGAACTCTTTTGAAAATCATGTCAGCAAACTCTAGTTTTGCAGCCAGAGTTTTAGATTGAGATAAGACTCAGTTGTAAAGTTGCTGACGTGGTGTGTGCGCATGCGCGCGCAGGGGGTGTGCGTTTTATATCGCAAGAACTATACAATGCCCACCTTCAATTCAATTGCGCAAAGTTCAACTCAGTCAAAGCCTTTCGTCCCACACAACAGTATCATAATTTTGCCGACCGAGAAGTTCATCGATGGTCCATGCCAGCTGACTAGTCGCTCTGTCTGCACCCCCCTGCATGCAATAATAATTTTGTGCTCACCCTGCATTTGGTTACTATTTGTGATTACATGTTCTTAGTACCAAGAACTGTTGGAGAGAAATTGCATAAAGGAAGAAGAAAACGGAAATTCAATGGCTTAAGGCGCGTGCGTCTAAAGACACTGTCTTTAAGGCGATATTTACCCCCACTCGATTAGAGTTTGCTACCGGGTTAATGGCAAATCACCTCCAGGATTACTCAAACCAACAATTTGCAGATAGCAATTTTGAATATTCGTTTCAGAATTGCTCCTCGAAATTGTGTATATAACTGAAAATTTGAGATACGTAGTTTGGAAAATGCTAAGTGAAAAATATTCTGAATTTCAGAATCCTATATATGAATTTAACAGCCACCCCTTCACGAAGGGACACAACCAATCAGAAAATAACAGAAATAATTGTTATTTCTTGTGCCTTTTCGGAATTACTTTCAAAGTCGTTAAATAAATAATTGAAAGAAACAATTCCGAAAATTAGTAAAATATGGGCCGTTAGATCATATATAAATCAACGCGATATACGCCGCGGCTAAGTGCTAAGTGCGCCCACAATGCACGCGCGGTGCACCGCACAATAGCATTCTCAATCTTCTCTCCAAAATATCTCAAAATAATTCAAATGATATGTACCATGTGCTTGCTTGTAAAGAGAGAGAAAATTCCGATGGGACAAAGAACAAAACTCAAAAACCTTTTGAGTCTTGAATTTCACTTACAATACAAACACATTACATAACAAAACTATCATAGTCACCGACAAGAACTTTACACAGAAATTACGTGTAAGGAACTCGGCAATTTTGAGGTAAGGAGCTTGGGGAGCCGACCCCACGAAAGACACGTATCGTGTTGAATCTCAACGTTGAAAATTAATTGCTCAGCAAGTCAAAAGACATCTGGGTTACTTGTTCACCACAAAATCGGCTCACGATCAATTCTCTGCTTGAATTGACGCATGATGACACAATGCAAAAAGTCTAGGCTGCCTGTCCAACTCTCTGGAGAAGAACTTGTCCAGCCGATCGAATACGTCAACGATTTACGCATCCAAGTACTGAGAATCCATCCATAACAGCTTAATCCCAGGGGTCAACTGAGCAACTGTATGGCAGCAACCGGTTGCTAAGACGGACGCCATGTGTATGGGGGGTCTTTGCCAGGAAACTCTTTCTTCCGTCCTTTTTGTCCCTAGTCTTGCACACCACGAAATTCTTGACCAGTTATGTGGCGAACAAATTAATGGTATTTCATAGCGCTATAACTCAAATGTTTTTATTATTAATTAATTTTACCTCAAACTTGCTGCTTGCTTGAAGTTATGAAAGTTGTGCAAAAGTCACAGTTTCACGTAGAAAAAATTATACGGGTTTATTCGTTGATATCCTCGTGAACTTAGTAATAAGTTAGTAAAGGTAGACTCTTGCAAGCACGTAAGTTGGGCTTAGACGTAATGTTCCAAGGCCAATTTTAATAATCCACTGAAAAACTAATTAGCTTGTCGCGTCACGCGTTAATTACTCACGTATAGGGAGTGCAAACCCCAGCCAAAAGTCCTCGCGAGCCTTATGGCACTCTTTGCAAGCTCGTTAGCGAAGATCGAAGAGACCCGGTTCTCCCAGGTAGGGCAGCCGTCTCGTCCGAGACCTTGAGTATCAAGATATTATATCTTGGAGGAGGAGAAACACGTGAAAGATATCATTCTACTTGCCATTAAACTATATTATTTTTATTATTATCGGTCAAAAACTAAGGATATGTTTACATAATGTCAAAAGTAATCACATAATAGGGACCTTCTGGAGTAAAACTTTGTCGAATATATCCCAACACAAAAAATGGGGTAATACCATCCAAAGGGGGGAAAAAAAGAGAGGTAGATACAATAATAGCAATATTAGTGAACTTATCTAACCAGTTCACAACGAGGTTAGCCTCGCGATGATAATAGCAAAAGGAGAACTGTACGTAGGACAGTGATGCATGAGGGTCAAACACTCGTGCCAGACGGAAGGGGCCATTGGTTGCATCGAAATCCGGTTTTTCAAAGTAAAATCTCGGGTGATATGTGTGAAAACGCAGATGCCTAGCTTGTGAATGGCAAAACAACGTGCATTCTAGAAGGCATATATATACATGCAAATCATGGGGGTGGGTGAGGCTGCTGAGGGTTACCCTTCTTGACTGGAGCTTTTTATATGAAGAAGATGACGATGCTTCGAAGTAACATATGAACGAGAGGAGAGAGGGAGGGAGGGCTGACCTAATGGACTTAGAAAGGGCCAAAGAAAACTCAACCCAAAAGTGAAAAAGTCCACTCCACTTGGCCCTGGAGATTAAGTTAAGAAGAAATCTTAGGAGTCGCAATGCATGCGAAGGTTGACTATTGGGAGATTGTTTCTAGTAATGACCCAGTTATGCTGCATTGTCAATTCAACCCAGACTTTGTGTGGTTATACTTGCTTGTTATCGTTATCTTCTTCTCGTCAATGCTGCTATCATCACTCCTTGGCATATAAGTTATTAGTAATAAGGCAACGGTAGTCTGAGTGTCTGCGGGCACAAGCAGCCGTCTACCATCTAACCCCAATTGACGGGTACTCAGATTTAAGAGTAAAACGTTTCCTCGGCAGTACTGCTAGCAATAGATCGTTGGCATCGATGAGATGGACGAGACTCCTTGTCGTTGTCCGACCAATTTTGTTTCGATCAATATCGTTATTACGCTGTAAAGGATTTTCTGACAATCCGATTTTAACTGATGCTTATTGTCCGATTATGTTCGTGGACGTCCACAAAATAACGGCAGTAATGAACAGGTTGAGACTCGTCATCATCTGTCATATAAACAAATAGTGTCTTAAACGCCTTCTATGTACCAAAGAATTTCATGGATTGCCTTGCATGACATCTACACCCTGTCGGTTAGTAATATAGAAAAAGCGTGTCCACTTGTAAAAATCGTTTTTGCAAGGATGCTGATTTAGCAATATAAACACGTTCTAATTTGTTATAACCGTTTGTTATGCTTGAGGTGGTAGTGAATCTTCGTTCAAGAAAGTGTTTGGAAAATAATTGCAAAACGTTTCAAGAATTTTTTTAAAATAGTATTATTTACACTGTATGCTTTTTTGTTGTCCCAGTTTGTCGCTAAATAGCATTGATGATATAGTCATGCCTCGTCGTCCAAAAGATTCTATCAGACATTAGGGCATGTTTTACCATTTTTATTTTCTACTTTCATATTTATCATTTTAGTATCCAGTTAGAAAAATATAGTTGTATATTTTTTTTAATCATTTTGACATTCTTCTTTTAGCTACTTCTTTTCTAACAATTGGTGAGAGGCAGCCGAAAAAAGACTTTCGTACTATTTGAGTTAGATTTTTTCAAAGCAAAAGCAGAAAATGGTAAACGTATACAATAAAAAAGATTTGGGCTAATTACAACAATGTCCCTGAAGTTAGAGTAAAATTACAGTCAATGACACTAACTTCTAAATTGTAACATACGGTGACCAAAAACTTTGAAAATGTATCAGCCGTGTTCATCAGTTCTACATCCGTTAAAAAATCATACATTTATGCTGATGGCATCAATATCTATTTCTAAAATACCAATAATAGCCTTGATATACACTATACAGTTTAAAACTAGGGTATCAAAACCTCCCAATTCCAACTCCTGTTATTCTCTAAGTCCTTCCCTACCTAACAGTCGCTACGCTCCCTCCCCCCACCCTGTTACCCCCATTTCTTCACCCCAAGCCCACTACTACCCCTCCTTCCCCCAACCCCGCTGCCCGCCCTTTTTCCCTCCATGTTGACGCCATATCCTTCCCCCTTACCCCACTGCCGTTCTTGCCCTTTCCCTTTCCCTACCCCTCATCCCGCCACCATTGATCCACGCCACTGTAGCCCACCACTGCAAAGGAGCCACATACGTGGCCACCACTTCCTCTCACATTCAAATCCAAGACATGTCGCTTTTCTTCCCCATGAACCACTACCAGTTGTCCAGCACCCCCCATTTCCGCCACCATCCACTACCACATGCCCGTACCAAATTGTCCACCACTACCTCCTGAATCCCTTTTTTATTGAACCATCTCCCCGAAGCTTCATCAAACCCCATGACTAGGGGTGAGCACGATTCAGCTTGGTTCGGTTTGGAAGTCAAATCGCAAACCGAACCGTTACCCTTCGGTTTGAAAAATTATGAACCGAACCAAACACTATCGATTTGGACGGTTCGGTTTAAACGGTTTGCACTAACTTAAATACCTTGTTTCATTACACACTACTATTGGATCTAATAGTAATTAAAAATTGAAGTTATATTTTTTCTAAATTTCATATAATCTTGTTACAGTTGATATAAAAGTGTTCATTGATGCATGAGAAAGAATGAGTAAGTATACAGTAGATATTGGTCACGGAATTTTTGTGTTATAAGTGTTCTCATTATTTTCTTTTATCTTAACTTTTAAGATTTGTTTATTTGGATTTTCTTAGTACCATATATGTGAAATTATCAATGATTGTTACTAAAAATAGATTAACATATCATAGGACGGTTCGGTTCGGTTTGGTTTGGAATCGGTTTAAAAAATATGAACCATGAACCAAACCAAACCAAGGTCGGTTTGAAAATTTTAGAAATCGAAACGTTAAGATCTTTGGACAATTCGGATTTGATTGGTTCGGATCGGATCGGTTTAAACGGTTTGGTGCTCACCCCTACCCATGACTGCCATTGCAAACACCCCAGGAAATCCAAATCCTGGAGCTAGTTAAACCAGATCGAAATTAAAGGCACATATTGGAGGTTAAGATCGAACTTTCTGTGATAGTTGTATAATGGAAGTCATCGGCACAATCGAAGGGCTGCAATCTGAAGTTGAAAATAGTAGGCAGCGGAAGTGGTCATGGGGTTTCTTTCTATTCTATCTCATACATTGTTGTAAAGGTGTGTCCAAGTTCTTTTTTACTCAGAAATTAATTCAATTGATATGTGGATGAAGGGTTGGAATGGAAATAAAAATAAATAAATAAAAAGATACCAAAATCAGATTTAGATATAAGAACTGATTGCAGGGTGCGCTTTAGAATCGCCCCCCTCCCCCCCTCGTTGCACTGTTGATTCTTTTATTTCAGATCTATTTAATGGCGGCACGGTAGAGAGGTGCTGCTACGATGGCAGTTGCATGAAGATAAAAGGGAGAGAGATGGATGGTATTTCAAAATTTTACTTTCAAAGTCAGGAATAATAAGGTTTTTTCGTCAAATCCGTTATTTATTTTGGTATTCTGTTTGGTTAACAGACATAAGTGTAATTTATTCAAATTAATTAACACACATGTAATTTTATCATAACCTCACGGATATTGCTGTAATTAGTCCAAAAGATTTTTTAGTTTGACATGCTTGGCATCTATTTTACAAGCACTAATATGGAAGGTTAAGCATAACCTCCCGATATGCTAGGTGCTAGGTAATAACACCAACCAATAAGTTTACTTCTCAATTATGAAAATAGGAAGTAAATTGTAGGGTTAATTACACTTATGTCCCTGAGGTTTAGGTGTAATTACACGCGTGTCCATAAGTTTGGAAAATAGGCACTTATATCCTCTGACCTAACGGAATACCCAAATACATAATGGAATTGTCAAAATGACCATATTGCCCATGATCTCTCTTCAAATTTTCAAATGCCAACCATCTCTTCAAATTTTCAAATGCCAACCAAAAAAGAAGAAATCAGTAACCAAATTCATGATCTGAATCTCATTTCTCTGTGGAAGTGTGAAATCCCTCGCATTTGCTCAGATCCGTTTCCGTAAATCCCGGATCTACAACTCCGATCGGTAACCTCGATCCGATCCGATTCAATGGCGGCGTCGCGACGGCTCAGGGAGCTGCAAGGCAAGCCGGGCAACAAGGTCTGCGTCGACTGCGCGCAAAAGAACCCGCAGTGGGCGTCCGTCTCCTACGGCATCTTCATGTGCCTGGAGTGCTCCAGCAAGCACCGCGGCCTCGGCATCCACATCGTCGACTGCGCGCAGAAGAACCCGCAGTGGGCGTCCGTCTCCTACGGCATCTTCATGTGCCTGGAGTGCTCCGGCAAGCACCGCGGCCTCGGCATCCACATCTCCTTCGTCCGGTCCGTCACCATGGACTCCTGGTCCGAGATCCAACTCAAGAAGATGGAGTCCAGCGGTAACGACGCGCTGGGAAATGCGGGGAGGGATAACTGCCGACTGGGTGGGGTGAAGGAGGGGCTGCCGCCGGGTTGGGCTGAAGGAAGGGGCTGTCGGCGGCTAGGTGGGGTGAGGGAGGAGGCTGCCGACGACGAGGTAGGGTGAGGGAGGGGGCGGCCGGCGGCATGGGGCGAGGGAGGGGCACCGGAAATTCAGATTTGGAAGAGAGTTTCTAAAAAATTTGGAGAGAGAAGCTCATTTCTTTAAAAATTAGGTTTTTAACAAGGGTAGTATTGTCATTTAAAAAATACATATTGATGACATCACCGAAAAAGTACACTTTTTGGACGGATACTTGACGGATGGACATAAGTGTTACCTTTTTAACGTTTGTGGACACGATTTGTTACCTTTTAAAACTTTGTGTCCTTGACTGTAATTACACCTAAACCTCAGGGACATAAGTGTAATTAACCCTAAATTGTAATGTTGTAGATTAATTTACAAACATTAGTTTTTGCTAATTCAATAAAATAAATTAGTGTTAAATGTGGAAAAATCTTAAAATTCAAAAGAAACACAAAAAATATGGGAAAGCATTGCTTCGAAATTCCTCAACTTTTATCTCCCATTATTGATCTATTAATTGTTTCTAAAGATGTTTTTTGCAAAATGCACTATTAGCGAAGTTAGGCACATCATAACTCAGAGGTCCTTAAATATGATGTTTAACGGCCGTAGTTGATATTCAGCGGCATTTTCATAAACTCAACAAAGTTTGCAAATTTGACAGTTACGATGTTATGGCAAACCGAACGGCCATAAATTAGTGTGCGTTCGTAGATTGAGTCATTATATACCTAAAATGTGATTTAATAGATTAGCGTTTTTTTTCTCTCCAATGACAAAAACCTAGCCAGACGCCCACGAGGGGGTCTTTCCCCGAAAACTCGCATTCCCCTCCTCACCTCCGTCTTTCTTCACCTCTCTCTACCTTGATGTTTTTCTTTTGTTTCTTGGACTACCGGTCTTTAGATTGGATTTCCTCGTCCAAACCTTCTTGCTCTCCTAGGCTCTAGATCGTGGTATGTACTTGGTTCGAGGTCGTAGATCGGAGACTTTTAGTGTGAGATCGAAGTTTATTGTTGAGGTTCACATTTAATTAATCGTTAATTGTGCAAATTGTCTCTCAATCCCTACTTGTAATCAAGGGACCGCTTGTGGATCATCACTTGCTCGTGTTACATGAACGTCGATGATATGAGGTTCATGTCAACTCAGCGTACGTCTTCTTCTCTGTAATCTCATGAATCCTCAGCAAAAAATAATACTTTTTTTTAGGTCCCGTTTGACAGGGCTTTTTTTCAGTTTTGGAAACTGGAAAAAATAAACGCGTTTGGTAACTAGTTTTCGTTTTTTTTCTTCAGTTAAAAAAATCAGTTTTTAAACCAAGACTGTTTTTGAAAACTCCAAAAATGAGTTTCAATTTTCAGTTTGGTTTTTTTTTTTGTTTTTGAAACCACCACCACCCTCCCACCGCCGGTAGCCACCAGCCACCGCCACGCCCCACCACCGCAAACCACAAAAAAAAAAAAAAAACACAAAAAAAAATAAATTTATCAAACACCCACATATTTTTTTTAAAAAAAAAAATATCAAACAGCTCTTAACTTTTTTTTTTTTATATCGAAAATCAAAACTGAAAATGTTGTCAAACAGAGCCTAAAGTTTTTGCATTCCAATTATAGCGCTAAACATATGAGAAAAAGGGTATATTTGTTAATTTAATAGGGAATACATAGTAGTGTTTGACTCACATAAATGCCGTAAATAATTTTGGCAATCTTAGTAATACACACAATCAAGAATTTTTTTTTTTTTTTTTTTTGGTGAAAGTCCATTGTATTGATCTCACAATCAAGAATTATATTCCTCTTTTCACATAATCCTATATTTCTATTTTTGTTAGAAATGTCTGCAGAAGTGTTAATAAATCACGAAATCCACACAGCAATAAATGAAACAGTGCAGCGCAGAGCAGCAAAAGAACACATCTGCACTGAGGCCACAGGTAAGGTCAATTATGAAGCTATGTGTAGACGAAATGAGCCCTCTCCTAATTTTCTGGGGTCCACAACATTTCCACGGGATACCCAATGTCTGTAACACTCTCACGCGCATTCACTTCCATCACACGTTCCCCATGATCTCTCATATTCTCTGCCTTTATCGTCAAATGATTAGAATTTAATGGCTAAAATGTTAAATCTGGTACTTTCTCTGTTGTTCTGAAAAAATTATTCTATTTTAACTTCACACGCATAATAAAAATTTATTCTATTTTAACTTCACACGCATAATAAAAATGTCGTTTGTTTTGTAAGAAAGTCTAAAAAAAAATAGGATCATTCTTTTTTTTTTTGTGACGAATGAAGTATTTTTTTTTCCTAAACAAATTGTCAGGTAGAGTGAGTTAGACCTTGTTCATCAAATTATAGAACAGACAGATACAGAATGTCTTTGTTGCGGCGGTCAAAACGACGCGATTGAAATGACTGAAAAGAAATTTAACAAGTCGAAAGGTTTTTGAATTCCTTTCATCTACACGCACCGCGTCGATACGAACGTTACTAGTCAACGTACGAAACGCCAAAAATAGCGATGCTAAAGAATTTAACGAGTCGAGGGTATAGGCATTTCTCCATTATGCAGCAGCAGCAATGTCACGATGCGACTTACGTTGCGCCACCGCGCGTAGGGAATCAATGTCATTCTAGCCTTTTAAATCTCGATTCCCTCTTTTGATAGCAACCCCTCCTCCCTCAACAAAAAAAAAATTCCAATAATTCTCTCTCTCTCTCTCCTCTCAACTCCTTCTCACTCATCGACACACACATTTGTACATATATAGTACGAGTTCCTCTCTCTTTCCTAGGCTTTTCTCCTCCTCCTTCCCAGAGGCTTCACCCTCCCTGTGTCCCAATAAAAGAGTCCATTTTCTTTCCATGGAATGGATTGAGTGGTACAAGCAGCCATCAATCAAGACGATAAGCTTTAGCTGCCGCTACACATCATTGCGACTCTGATTGTCACGAAAGAGAAGCCGATTGAAATTGGCACTCAAAAGCCATCAATTATGAGGCCCATTCAACCACCACCATCCGCCGCCTCCCCCAACCGCATCCGTCCTCGGCGGCGTCCTGACCTAACCCTACCGCTCCCGCAGCGGGACACCTCCATGGCCGTCCCACTCCCTCTCCCTCCCTCCTCCCCCCCGTCCTCCTCCTCCTCCGGCCAGCTTCCTAACAAGGCGGCCGCGGCGACTGCGCCGCTCAACTTTTCGGAGCTCGACCGGATTAACCGAATCGGGAGCGGCAGCGGCGGCACCGTGTACAAGGTCCTCCACCGCCCCACGGGGCGGCTCTACGCCCTCAAGGTGATCTATGGCACCCACGAGGACGCGGTCCGCCTCCAGATCTGCCGTGAGATCGAGATCCTCCGCGACGTCGACAATCTCAACGTCGTCAAGTGTCACGACATGTTCGATCACGCCGGCGAGATTCAGGTCCTTTTGGAGTACATGGACCGTGGGTCCTTGGAGGGCACTCACATCTATCACGAGCCGTCTCTAGCCGATCTCGCCCGCCAGGTCCTCTCCGGCTTGTTTTACCTCCACGGCAAAAAAATCGTCCACCGCGATATAAAACCCTCGAATTTGTTGATCAACGCGCGGAAGCAGGTCAAAATCGCGGATTTCGGGGTCTCGAGAATCCTCGCTCAGACAATGGATCCGTGCAATTCGTCTGTTGGGACGATTGCTTATATGAGTCCAGAGCGGATCAATACGGATCTGAATCATGGAAAGTACGATGGGTATGCTGGGGATATATGGAGCTTGGGGGTGAGTATACTGGAGTTTTACTTGGGGAGGTTTCCGTTTGCGGTGGGGAGGCAGGGGGATTGGGCTAGCTTGATGGTGGCTATTTGCATGTCGGAGCCGCCGGAGGCGCCGCACACAGCGTCGAGGGAATTTAGGGATTTCATTGGCTGTTGCCTGCAGAGGGACCCGCCGAGGCGGTGGACGGCGGGGCAGCTGTTGAGGCACCCCTTTATCGTGCAGAACACCGGCGGCGGCGTTGTGAATCACGCCAATCAGGTTCCTCAGGCTCATCGGTTACTTCCTCCGCCACCTCGTTTTTCGTCATCTTCTTGATTATTATTTTCCTGAACTCTTTTATGGGTTTCAATGTGTAATTTTGATGGTATGGTGGGTGGTAATGATCGGATTTGAAATGGATTTTTAGGCAAAAATATGGATAAGGAAAGGGTGGGAGTTATGTTACCTTCACTTGCAATCAATCAATCCTGTCTTTAGGGATAAAAATGTTTACTTGCAAAGGAACGATGTCTATCAAGATTGAGCCAACCTTTTGGAAATATCGAACATTTTTGCCTAAATATGAAATTAGAGAGGTAAGATAAAGGAATTGATGCTTTGGGTGTTGGATTTCTTTTCCAGTTTTAGTTGATTTTGCATGATTAGTTCCTTTATCATCAATGTCATCATGGTCCTCATAGATGCATGGAATGGGTTAGATTGGGCATGTTCTTTTCTTCTGTTAGTAGATGTAAGAATCATTCTCTTGTCACAAAACTGTTGGGTGTTGGATTCATTTGGTGGGCATTGCTTTTAGATTGTCGTGGTAAAGCAATTTAGGCTATACCTAGAAAAGGTGAGGGGGTTTGATAGCCTCGTTAAAAGCTAGGACAATGTCTCGAACGAGTAAAGATTTGGTTGGGTCTTCCGAAAGATCTTGTATGCAATTGGGGAGGAAACCCTTTTATCTTTCACGTTCTCCCTTCATGGAAGGACATGCCAATAATGAAGAGTAGATCATATTACATATGGGCATGACGTGAAAATCTCAACCCTTGTCGAGATCACGAGTGAGACACCATGTCTGTAATGATCAAAGGATCATCGATCTATACACCCAATCCCTCATGTCTGTGGAAAAACTTTGGGATAGCTACTATTGGAATCTTGAACTCGACATCACGTCATCTCGTCTCACTGCCGCTCGCACTTCTAATGTTTTGACCTTATGGTTGCACCTTAGTATTACCGCCACTGTTATTTGCTTTTCCTCTGCTTTTGTTAAAGACATGTATCTTTTACTGTAGTTTTCTTTTGAGCTGCTCTAAATATCATTTCATGCATTTTGGCTGTGGTTTCCCATTCAGAGTCTTTTATCAGGCTACCCTGGACTCGTGAATGATGGGATAATGTTCTACTTTCGACCTTGTACAATGTAGAACAGTGAAACTGTGACCTGGTTTTTTACTCGATGTCCTCACTGAAACTGGTTAGGGATCTCTGATTTATTCAACCAATAGTATTTTCAATCAACAATATAAGTAGAATAAACAAATTTGATTACTCATTTGTTACCTGTATTTCCTTAATTGAATTTCGTTTGGTTCGGGCGAAGTTCCTTAAAAACCTCCGCCTTCTTTAAAATATCCTGAACAGTTCCTGTAGGCGCTTCTTCCAGCAGAAGTTATAAAGAAACACACACACATACTGGGATTTAGCTTATTCTGTTGCTTCTCTACCTAATTCCGTGTTTATAGACGCATTCATTGATGGGTTTTTCGTCATCGTTACATGATAGAGGTGGTGGGGAGGATTATGTAAAAGAGTCACGAGTGCCTTGCGACCTGTTAATGGCTGTTTTAGGAGGAGAAATGATATCTGCATTAGAGATTGGCAGATTGTAATATATGCATCATTGATGCAACATCTTTCGTTACCAAGTTTTATTCGGATTCTTCTGTGCTCCTGGCAAATGACATGATGAAGTTAGCTTTTTGGGTGCTCTAGTGCTGGTAACAGTTGTTTGATTTAGCTATAACTATAATTAAACAATCAATTTCAGAAGTTTATGACTTGTCAGGTAGAAGATACACTTTACCTTCAAAATAACTCCAGTGTATCTTTGTTTCTTTTTTTAAAAAAATAAAATATGAGAATTGCATCGATAAACAACACAAGGTCGCAAGAGGTTGTCATAGCAAGCCATTTTCGGCTCTGTGTAGCAGTTCCATGACAGCTTTGTCATGTAAGAAAACAAGTATTGTTTTCTACATTGTGTCGCCTACCAAGTTATAGTTCTCGCCAATATTACAAAATAACAACATACGAAAGAGAGATATCTCACAGCAGCAAAACCTCATTGCCAAGTTCCTGTTATGACAATACGAACATGACACGTAAAAGCTATTATGGATCTAACATCTTTCAATTGATAAGTTTTGGTTCTGTCAATACTACAATAATGCAAATCGGCCACTATATAACAGATGTCAGAATTTTTTTTGAATCAGTAAGTAATTTGATGTGAAAGAAATTCTTTGTTTTTGCCCATTTTGCCACAGTTATTACCCCTTTTGCATGTGTAGTCATCCAATCAGATGATACGGTGGTCATTGCAGCAAAACTAGAACGTTTATTTTGATGATTAAGGCATGTAATCCTACGCTAGCTTTCAATAGTTTCTAGTTAAAGCAAACTGCCATACACGACATAACAGTGTATCTTATGAGATACATAGTATTAATTAATGGATCGCCAACCCAAAGATTTTAACCATTTTTGAGACTAAGACAGGTGATCCTCTTTCATCGTATGTATTTATTTTGTGCGCCGACGTGCTATCTGCATCTTTGAAAAAAGCACAAAGGACTGGATTGATTCCTCGTATTAAAGCTAGTATTCGGAACCCACCAGTAAACCATCTCTTTTTCGCGGATGAAATAATGCCTTCACAAAAATAACCCAGATATCCTACTAGCATCTAAAATTCATCATTTAGAGATATCGTGTTGAATCTGGGCAACACATCAATCAATGCAAATCATCCATTACACTGAGTCGTAATGCTACCCCAGAGGAATCAAATGTCATTGCGTAATGGTTGGGCCTCACAACTAAAAACCTCTTTGGAAAATACCTAGAAAGCACACTAGACATCAATAGCAACATGATAATGTTCTTCCATGAGCTTATTGAAAAGATCAAAAAAAGATATGCTGGCTGGAAAGAATATCTACTTAATAAAGCGGGACGTGCTATTCTTATCACTTTTGTGCTAACATCCTTACTCATATATCACATGCATGTACTTCTTTTTTCAAAATACGTAAGTAAGGGAAATTAGCTTGATTCTTGATAGGTTTTGGTGGTCAGAAGATTAGAACAAGAAGGGGATATATCGGCTCAACTGGCATACACTTTGTGCACCTAAGAGTCAAGGGGGACTTGGATTCTAGGACAAGACATCTACAACCACACCCTCTTCGCCAAAACGAGTTAGAGATTATGGACTGAACCGGAAAGTTTGATTGCTCGAATAATGCTCGACAAGCACTGTACTTAATCGAGCTTTGTATTCAGCTCTGACCAAGGAAATCTCTTGAGGTTAGTGAAGTATTATAGTTGGACGTAGGGTTATCAAAAGTGGATTGAAATGGCAAGTACGCACAGGATCTCAAATCTTGATTTGGCAGGCAGGATAATTGGATCCCAAACAATGAAGAAAAGCCATAATATAATGCCATTGATTTTCCTAATCTGCCAAAACAAGCCAACACCCTCATGCAAGATGGTGATTGGAATGAAAATGTTATCCAACAATTGTTACACTTGCACCCAAACTTTGTACAAAAACTCTGCAGTATGCACATCTCTCCTTATATGATTGAAGACAAACATGTTTGGAAGCACACACCTTTTGGTATCTATTCTGCCAAAACTGCCTATCATATGCTTTAAGAACAAATGCAACAGAATTAAAAAGAATTGGGATTCTTCTGAATAACCCTCTTCGGGCAAAATAAATTGTGGAAGGCGGCGAGGTCTTTGCCTGTTCCCCCTAAAATGAGGTTTCTCATCAGGCAAAGCTTATAGGACCGACTTCCCCTACAAAAAAACCTTGGACGTTTCAATCTTACAGTATCAACCATATGCCCTCTTTGCTTCAATGCGTTGGAAACTCTAGATCATCTGTTAATCTGTTGTCCAAAAGGTCCGGCGGGAATCAAAACAGATGACATAGATTGTACTTTTCGGGATGGCTCATTGCATGGATGGAAGGAACCAAACACAAAAGCAAATGCATTGACCAAAAAATCTCCCTTATAACAACCCCTTGGTGTATCTCGACACATAAAAACTACCAAATTTTCCGTCAAACAGTTTTTAACCCTAGTCCTGTTTCATTCGGTGTATCCAGGACTTAATAACCACCAATATCAAAGCTTCCATCACCAGAAAAACATGTCAGCATGCTCTAGCCAAAATGCCTTTAAGCCTCGAACTTCCCTTTGTTTCTTTTTGTGTGGCCATGTTCTGGCTTATCCATTGAGGAGAATGGCCAGGTGACACACCCATCACACGCGCGCGCGCACACATAGAGAGTAATGTTAGGATGATAAATCACTGTTTTTGGGACAGTTTTGAATCTACAAGTTTCACTATGGAGAAATTATTGGAACTTACGGCTTAATCCTTCAAGCCTTCACTAATATTAGTACACCCAAATCAAAAGCATGATAATGAATAGGAAGCTCTATTTTTACCACACTCGGTCATGATAAATTTGCAATCTAAAATGGCAAAGCTAGTAGCGTGAGAATGGTCAGAATTTTAGCCATTTGGTATAATTCTTGGACCGAGCCATGACTAGTCTGGTTTTAACAAAAGGAAACCAAAGGTATTGTCAGTACAGACCATCTGTTAAAGTTCTTGTGAATAACACTCTGGACTAACTGTTGCTGGGGCCAGGACTTGTTTGTGGACTTCATTTCTGAAGTAGGTTCATATGCTGTTTGTTCGGCCGAAAGCATTGAAATGAACTGGAAAACAACTTGTTTGCGGTGATGTGTGAACGGCCCTCTGGGTCGTTTGCAGACAAGGAACCCACGTCACGTGAGACCTGGAGTTGGTCAGAAAGAGAGACCAGTAAACTCTAATAATGCGCCATGCTTTTCCATTTTTCTTTTTGGACAATAACAATGGGAACAAGAAAATTCAAAGGAAAAGAAAAACCGTCGTTGCTTATGTACCTAATGATTATTGACCATTGGTTCCGGCTTTTGATTATGGTCAATTGTTATTGACATGGGAAGGAATAAATAGAGATAGAATGAAATATTTGTGACTACTCCTTCTCCCCTCTCGAATGTACGTCAAGTGGTTGATATTATCCATCTAGGACTAGAACTTCTATCATAACCAATTCAGATATTCACGATCAAGAAGTACTGGATTCCCTTTCGGATAGGTCCTGAAAGGCAAGGAAGGCCGGAATGCCAACAGTACCCATTTTGGGAACGGCCAGTGCCAAAGTTACTGAATAAGTAAGTCGCCAATTGATTATCGAACCCATTCGGCTATATGTAAAAAACGATGAACAATTTATTATGGATGATAGAAAATTGTTTAGCCTCTCGATACCATGTAAAGAAGGACAAAATGTGAAACTTTCATTCATTTCATTCACTCGAATGTACATGTTTCTTCGTATACACGTGTGTGTATGCATTTGAATTAACTTAAAGATAAAGATAATTTACTTGTGCTAAATCTTAAATCTTAACAATTGAACTTGAACTTGGAGAGTTTCATCCCTGTGTGCCGGTTCTGTTTGACAACATTTTTTATTTATTTTTCAGTTTCTAAAAAAATAAATTTAAAGAGTAGTTTAATATTTATTTTTTTTACAAAAACAAGTGATTTTTTTTTTGAGTTTTTTTTTTTTGTTTGATAACCCAGTTTTTATTTTAGTTTTTTTTTTTGTTTGCGGTGGCTGCCGACGGTGGTCGCCGGAGGTGACTTGGTGGTCTCGAAAACAAAAACCAAAACTGAAAAAAAAAACTAAATTTTTGAGTTTTTTTTCCTTCTTCAGTTTAAAAACTGGAAAAGAAAAATAGTTACCACAATTTTTTTTTTTAGTTTCCAAAACTGAAAAAAAAAGGAGTGAAGTAGGACCGTAGTGACAACGAAATAGAACAACATCATCGTTGAGTAGCTTAAAAAATGGTCCAGGATTAGGGGGTGAGCTATGGGGACTTGGATCGTAAACGGAAGCTCTCTGCTTTATCTTTGAAATTGGGTTTTCAAGCTAAGGTATAGCTAGAGGTTGTCCGGTGACTTGTGCCCCTTGTTAAGCTAGTGAGTAAAGTCTACAATAAGTAGGAATAAGACCCAGTTTAACCCAAAGATAGGCAGTGCATTAACTTATCTGGTTGAAGATCATACGAGTAGTCCAGGCTTTGGGCACAAAGAGAGCGCCACAGATGTTCGAGGAATTGTTAATGCAGTCTGCGTTGGTAGCGATCTATTGGAAGGTGAAAAAGAAACTTTCTCTGGCTATCACGCCTCGGTAGCAGAACCGGTGATTCTTGACAAATTCTTGGACTCCAGATTTCTAAGAATGATGTGTAACCAAGAATTCTTTCAACTAGCATTTTGTGAAGACAGTCGCGTTCTTTGAATATTTGAAGGGCTTGGTCAAGGAGAAGAAGATGGGATTTTTGCACCGAGAATCACCCTTCATCGATAATTAACTTTTATCTTTGAGTGATTGCTCGTCCTTTCTGTTGTTTAAGAAATCCAAATGTTCGTCCATACAAAAATGCTGAGCTACAATCTTCAAATATAGAGGCCAAACTCATGACTTAGTTACAGATTTGACCAAATTTATGTTAGACTCTTTAACTCTAAAACGTAAAGATTTGTATGCACGTTCTAATGGTGCTAATGCCGCCTCACCGGCCTCCGCCGTGGTGGCACAGGTTCTTTAATTTCACGGTTACAATTGCTCAGTCGTCATTTAATTGTCACTACGATAACCGCGTTGAAGGTTGGAGTATAGTACCGTGAAAAAGGACATTATTGAACTTGACATATATTCCCATGTAATTGGTTTTACTAGCACCATCAATGCCACTCCAGTGAATTTGGCTCAAAATTTATCTCCAATAATTTTTCACAAAGTGTAAATCATACTATAAAGCATCGACACATGAATTTACAACCAGAGTAATCATGATTCAAGTTGGGCATGGACAACCTCCGTGATCCAAGCTTAAAGTAAAACTTTCAAGTAATGATTAACGCGATGGTTAAGTGTGTTTATTATTTTCGTTATAACTCATTTAACGAAGAATTTTCTTTTTTATAATTTTTGACATTATACATAAATATTTGACATTATACATAAATCCTTTATTTTAAGAACATATTTGCCGAAAATAGACCCTAAGAATCCAGATAAAACTGTCCTTTGTAACCGTTTCGTGTCCGAAATCCCAAACAGTACAAGACACAAGTCCTCAAAATTTATTTATAGATCCATAAAATATCCAAAGCACATTAGATAATTGATAAGCGTAGTTCCCAGTCTTAGCCGCAGCTTCCACGAACCTTCTTCATCTTCACTTCTTCTCCTTCTTCTTGCCGGCAATTTGACTCAATCTCTCTCTCTCTCTCCATCGACATCTTCGCACGAAGGGGCACATCCGTAATTTGCGGGCGGAGGTTCCTTTGCTCTCTCCATCTACTGATTCTGATGTGAACGTGCTTGTATAGTCTGGTGTGGTTGTAACCACTAGAGCATAATTTTAAGTAATTTTCTAAGAAACCATTTTGGGTTTTACCCACTTTTCTCGGTTTCCAATCGGAACTTGATCAGTTGGAAGGAGAACCGTTTTGGATCGAATTAATTAGTCACAGAGGTAACTCAATCAATCTCTAACTTCTTGCAGTAACATTATGTTTCTTCTGTTTTTGGCAATTTGTGTTTAGGTGTCTATATTTGCTTTCGATCTGCTACATTGTAAAACCCCATTTTGATGATGTATCTGCAAGTTATGTTGTACCCAGTTGAGGCTCTATAGGTTGCTTGAAGTAACTCCTTTTTGAAGTGTTCTGTAGCTTGATCTGAGCTAACCCAGTTGGCCATGTTTTGACAATGCAACAAGAATAACTGGTTGAAATATAACTTGGGATGGAGTTTGTGTGTTGAGGTGAATGCTGCAGGTCTAAGGAACGACCTTAAATTAAATTGAGAACTTAAAAATGGAATTCGCTAAACATTCATCGGGGTAGAGATTCAGTAAAGTAGGGCCGGGCCTGGAAGTTCCCGTGGCATATAGTCTCTCAGTTAGTACAAGTGGGAAGTTCTCTCTTGCATTGAAGCAGGTGATAGTCAGTTGAGAAATTTCCTTCAGTATTTCGTTTAGGATCTCTACTATGTTATTAGAAGATTCTTTAATTTTCTTAACCCGGATTGGATGTATCCAAACTGCCAAAGCCATTTCGTCATTTTAGTGGCCAAGATTTCTGTTCTGCATTGCTGTTCCTGGCTTCAAATTGAAGCCCTTCTCTGCAGCTCCAATCTAGGAAGGACTGCAACCACAGCATGCTTTCATTTTCAACATGTTAAGATTAGTTAAAAATTGAATTCGCCATTTTACTTTCTTACGGCATCTAAGTTAACCTATGCTTAATCAGTAATGTGGTAATATTTGAAGCACAAATTTGCATAAATTGCAATGTCAAGTAATTAAGCATCTCTCTACGCCCCTCTCCCCCCTGTTTCTTTAAGTTGTTGACATGGGTCCTAAAATCCTATTCCAATGGATTGACTAGATCAAGCCGTGGTGGAAGGTGAATGCAGCTAGTAAGGAGGAGAAGGAATTGAGTAGGTGCTCCTTTGGCAACCTTACGTACATTGCTGGGAACCCTCAGATATTTTAGGATAATATATGAAGAAGCTTTTTTTTTTTGAAAGCTTTCCTAAGCTTGTTGCGTCATGGCTAGGGACTCTGTTACGAGAACAGTCATAGTAGAGTAATATTAAGTAGTCTATGAAAACCATAACAGCTTGGAGGAAATAATGGGCGGTAGATAATAAGGAGAAAGGGCATAACATCTCGATGGGCAGATGGGATGGACGAGTCAAAGGTGTTATGCAATGTGTGTGTGTGTGGGGGGTTGGGGTTGGGGGGGGGGGGGGGGGGCATAAACGAGTCTCGTGTAAGACAACTTTGAGGCTCACAAAGAAGATGGATACTTCAAAAGCATCTAGACAGTCGGAAGGGGCCCAAGCATGATCTGAATAATACATTAATGCCATTACATTAGGCTCCACTTATACTTGGTGGAATCTGGCACGTCTTAGCCAAATTCCTCGCATGGGCTCGACGTGCATTTGTATGACCCGGAGAATCTTACTATTGGGAGATTTTGTGTATTAGGGACTACAGCTTATGGATGGCTTCTAGAGGGGTTATTGCAGTGAAGACAGAACTTTCCTTGCGCTTTCTAGATATTACTGTTTTTATGCGGCTTTAAGGATGCTGGCAAATGGCAGAATGTTGACTTTGGTCAGGTTGCTTTTATTGGAATAAGGATAGTCCTCACCTGTCTAACTCTTACAAGTCTTTGTTGGGATTTAGTCCCCTAGTGTTCTCTTTTTCAAAACAGGATGTCTACAACATTGTTACCTTCAGAGGTGAGTAGTTAAACTTCAGATTAGTCTAAAAAGAGCTTGCAAAACAGTAGTACCGTTTAGCTTCTGATTTGTCTTGACAATGTTAGAAGCAAGTGGCTTGTATTATTCGAGACATAGTTAAATTCATAGGGAGTCTGTAAGGTCAAGGCTGCTCCACTTGGACATCCCTAGCAATTTCATTTTCAGTAGAGATGAATTTCTTGCTTCTGTTGCTTAATATCTCATAACTTGAATCTCCCCTGTACAATTTTAACAATTATCCTTCAGTGCAACCTGATAAATTTTATTGCATTTCATTTCACTATTTATCAGAATGCTAAATACTTGGTAGCTAAGGATGGAGGTGTCCAAATGTTGTGCGGGGTCAAAATTAAAACAACTGAACATCATTGCGGAACCATTCTATTGTATCATGCATGGCGGTGAGCAGCATCTCTGTCATAATCAACTTTTATTCAAGAGAAGTTGGAGTTGGCATTAGTTGAGGATGCAATGGTTATCAGTACTAAAGGAATCTGCTTAACCAAGAAAATTCTTCAGTACCTGTTCGGGTACAATGTTTTATAGATTGATTTTTGGTTGATTGCAACCTGAATGCCAGTGTTGTTGGTTCTAGAAGATAATGTGAATGGAACAGAACCAATTGACAAATATCTCTAATTCTAAAACTTAAAACAAACAGTCTATACTTTTTGAAATATCACATGTCTTCTAGTGATTCTATTTTTCATGGCGAAAAAATAGTCGCAATTAATCTTCAAGACGATCTTAACAATTCCATTTTATTGTTGAAGTAAGTAATGCTAGAGACTACTCTCCTTTTGGATGAGTTGTTGCTAGAATTTGGTTTATCCATTAGATTACCTGTTTTTGCAGATGGGACCTATAGAAGAGAGATTAGATGTTGACGACGAGGAAATCCCTTTTAGCTCCTCACAAGCCACGGAAGTCGGAGCTTTGCATTTTGAGTCATCTCATTTCATACCACATGCAAATATGTCGAATTCATGGTTCTTACGCAAGATCCAGATAAGCCCTTTCAGGAGTATATATGTTGTCTTAATTAAAGCAAAGATTAATGTTTTGCTTCCTTTTGGGCCGCTGGCAATACTGCTACACTATCTTACCGGGAAGCATGTAAGAAGTACAGCTCTCTAGATTATGTTTCGTCAATCACTTAACTAGGAGAGGAATACACTGAGAAATGATAGATTATGCCTTTGTTCTTGTGCTTTAGTGTGATGGCCACTTTTATGTTTTAGGGATGGGTCTTCTTCTTCAGTTTACTGGGCATTGCACCTTTAGCAGAGCGACTGGGTTATGCAACAGAGTAAGGTTTTGCTTCCCAAATTAGAATCCAACATCCTTTTGGTGGTGTTCATTTCCTATTCTACGTATTAACACGCTTGTTCACCTACACTGGTTGCAGGCAGCTTGCATTCTACACCGGACCTACAGGTATATTTACTATTTTACATTGTGCTTTTCAATGAGCAGCAAAGTTTTGATGTCTCATACTCATGATACCAATCTTTATGAGCATGACATATTTCCTTATAATTTGCCGCTCCTCTCTTGGAGCGTGTACGGACACATGTATTCATTTTAACTCTTACTACACTTATTTGTTTCGAGCTTGTTGCAAATTTTCATATTGTAGGTTTTCTTGAAAGTGAAGAAATAAATATGTGTCCTCAAACTTGATTCTGTATGCTCAGATGTTTATCCCTGTTAAATAAAGAGGAAAAGGCATGCCGGGTGGTGGTGGTTTGGTGGTGTGGGTATAGCTTATGAAAGCTAATTATTTTCAAGAGACTGACTTTTTTATTGTATTAAGAGGTTTTTTCTTCACCATGTTAAGCTCTTAAGATGCTAGTCATTTCCATCACATTTTTGAAAATCTTATGTGTGGGCGGGTTAAATTCCAACAGATTAATTATTGGAGGAGCTTTACGAAACCGATATTAGTGTGAGGACCCAACTGATGTTACTACAGTAGTGATGTTACTACAGTAGTTTAAGGTTTTTAGTTCTAGTAATCTATCATATGCGTGTAGGTTGTTGTGTATTATATATGCAGGTAAAATATTTTCTGTGCTACCTACCTAAGTGTCTATGCAAGGAATAGACCAATAATAACATGATTTCTTTCTTTTGCTCTCCGTGTCTCATTTGAGCCAATGCTCGAACTCAAGGTTTATGTCCCGTGGCTTGGACTAAACCTCATATGTATAAGTTCTCGGAAAATAGGCTAACAAGTGCTAATTCTTCAAAATCTACATCATATAAGTTGACGTGGCTTGAACTAAACTTTGTATGCTTATCCATGTTAGTATCTGTCACTGTAGGCAAACTTTTGGCCGATACACTTTTAAGCGACAAATGGAGGTGTGCACAAGTATAAGAGGGCATGGATTTAGCAAATCCTGAAAGAAAACATTATTCCTATCAATGCATTTGACTAGCGTACCCCTAAAAATCTATGTAAATTGTAATGTCAGGATGCCTCTTGAGAGATGGAGGAGTATCATATACTTCTATTTCTGTGAACCTGCTATTCCCTATTCTGAAAGCAGTGTTTGGTTCGGTCTGCAGTTGGGGGTCTTCTTAATGCGACATTTGGTAATGCAACAGAAATGATCATTTCTGTATATGCGTTGAAGAATGGGATGATTAGGGTTGTTCAGCAATCTTTACTGGGTTCCATCTTGTCAAATATGCTATTAGTGCTGGGATGTGCCTTCTTCACTGGTGGGATAGTGCATTACCCCAAAGTTCAGGTTTTCAATAAGGTAGATCACCATGAGCTGATTATGTTTTGCTTCATCTATTGTTCTGTGGATTGACTTCTTTTTCATGTGCATCTTACATATGCGATGCAATTGATGCATGAAAAGGGAGTAGCTAATCAAACATTCTGTCTACCCAAACAAAATGATGCTCGTCATTGTGGAAATGTTTCAGGCAGCTGCTGTGGTGAATTCGGGACTCTTGTTGATGGCTGTTATGGGTATATTGTTTCCAGCTGTGCTTCACTTCACACACACTGAGGTGCACTTTGGGGATTCAGAGTTATCTCTTTCCAGATTTAGCAGCTGTGTAATGCTGGTGGCATACGCAAGCTATCTTTTCTTTCAGCTAAAGAGTCAACCGAATCTTTATAGTGCTATCGATGATGATGTAAGTTCTTCAGGCTCAATCTTCTTTGGAGGTTTCTTTTTCCTCTGATTATTAAGTATAAGAAAGTTTGTGTCTGGCATATAGTTTAGCTGTTTGGTTGGTCTATTGCATATTTGGCTGGTACCTTATAAAGAGGCAGATTGCACAACCAGTTGCGTGCTTATTTTTATGATGTTGGAACTTAGTTACTTTTGTAAGACCGCTTTATTTGCCACAAGGAGGCATCTGGTTGTCCTAGTCAATCACTCATGTTATGTCTACAAGGATGCATCTAGCTGGCCATTAATCATACCTGACATTTCTTGCAGGCCAGAGAAACTACTGCAGAAGATTGCGGTGAAGAAGAGGCACCTGAAATTACTCATTGGGAAGCAATTGGGTGGCTTGCCATTTTGACATTGTGGGTGTCTATACTATCTGGGTTTCTCGTTGACGCCATCCAGGTTAGATTATGTTGCCTACTAATTCGCATGGTCATGTCGAATTCTATAGTTGAATGATGGGCGTTACTGGCATCGGCTTTGTGTGCAGCCCCACTGCTGTGCTCTATATCTATTATGTTCTTGACATATTTAATTTCCGAGTACTCCCCGTACTTGTTTGTTAGTAGTCCCAATTTATCCCAAGGTGGCCATATTATGCCATATTGTTTGATGGTTTTGTTATGTTTTTCATTTTAGGGAGCGTCAGATTCTTCACATATACCTGTGGCTTTTATCAGCGTTATCCTGCTTCCGATTGTTGGAAATGCTGCCGAACATGCCAGTGCTATCATGTTTGCCATGAAGGACAAGCTTGTGAGTACTTGGAAGTATTAAAGAACATTTGATGCATTTGTTGTTATAGTTTCTTATTTGTTTTCGTTCATAGGACATCACACTTGGAGTTGCAATTGGATCGTCTACTCAGATAGCTATGTTCGTGGTAAGATCTTAGAATCCACTTGATGACGACGCTAATTGCTGATGTTTATAGGTTCTTTAGCAACTCCTGAAGGGTGAAGAAATCAGTTCTTCGTCTTACTATCTTGTTGGGCTGTTTTTATGCAGCCAGATAGACGACTATGTGGTTGAAGATAAGTTTGCTGCAATAGATAGCTGCTTACTTCATCATATTGTTGAATATCTGTGGACTAATGAATCTTGTGTGGTTGATAAATGCAGATTCCGTTCTGTGTAGTTGTTGGTTGGGCCATGGGACAGCGTATGGACTTGAATTTTCAACTCTTTGAGACTGCCACTCTCTTTATTGCAGTGCTAGTGGTGGCATTTATGCTGCAGGTTAGTATTTTGCTCCTCCCTCCCCCCTAGGAGCATGTCTTTAGTTATATTTCATGGAAAAAAATTTATACTACTAGAATAAGGGTACTTAGTTAAGGTAGCAAAACAATAAACTACCATGAAATGCTAATAATATCAATTGGCTACCAAGGGCACTTTCTAATATTGTTCCTTGTCGTCATGGGGTGCCTACTCTTCAATTAAGGCTCCAGTAATGAGCCAAGAAAGGTTCTATGTTAAATTGCCTGTAGTATAACGCATGTAACGTTCTTTTGTGTAAGCGACCCTTTTATAGCCACTGCTTTTGGTGCTACAGGAAGGAACATCAAATTATTTCAAAGGGTTGATGCTTATTCTATGCTATCTCATTGTTGCTGCAAGTTTCTTTGTACATGTTGACAAGGCAACTGGTTAGTCCTATCTAACTTATCTTTTACTCTTTTAAATCCATGGAGCTTGATGTTGTTAACTTTATTCCTTTGTAACTTTAGTCCGTGTGTAACCGGCTTCGCTGAAACAGTCCTTTTAAGTGGGCACTCGTAAAGCCAAGATCAAACTTGAATCCCACCGACCTTGTCTCTCAGGGCATGAAAACTGCTCTCTGGTGCCTGGGCTGCCTTCTCTCAACAAGCAATTGACCCTTCTAGGGTCAAGATTGATACCGTATTTAACAAACTAATTTTGGCCCAACCACAATACCCAAAAATGACCTAGTTATGTACTCTTGAGGACTTAGTCAAGCGTATCTAGGGCGAAGACGAAGTTCTCATTGCATTGATATGAGACTCTGGGGTCATAAGACATTTTGCAATTGTTGACGTCCTGAAAGGTGATGACTTGGGAATGTACCGCCCCAGCAGAGAAGGGGTGTGGGAGGGGGCTGGTGGATGGTTTGCCTGTTTGCAGTGTAGTGCTAAGTGTGGGTAAGAGGGACGATCACTAGTATGATAATTGCAGATGGGGCAGAGGGGTGAGGCCAAGAGCCAAGACTAAGGCCTAGTGGTGCAAAGCTCACTAGTATAAAAATTTTGGATGGGGCCGAAGAGAGGTCATGACTTGTCCACCTGGAGTGGATATAGAGGTAAAAAGAAAAATGTGAACTTGGCTGGAGTGGATATAGAGGTAAAAAGAAAAATGTGAACTTGGCGATCAATTTCTTGTCCTCATGCAGTTTACATATCAGCCACCAACACCACCACAATCGCTGAAAAGACTGAAAAGTGGCCTCCAAAAAGACGCTGAGGAGGTGCGCCTGTTTTCTTTGGCAATCTTAGTTTCCTAATATGAGGCTGTAATGGTTTCTAAAATAATATCTTCACTACCAAGAGGGACCAGGTAAGACAAGCTCAACAATGCTGGTAAATTCGAATACCTTAGAGTAATTGCAAAGACTTGGTAAGCCTTGAGCATGGATCAAATGACATTCAGACGAGGCATATTCTTCAAATAACAAAGTTGTCAAACTTCTGTGATCAACACAAATAAGAATGGTAAACTCAAACAGCATATGCAACTTACAAGCTTCAGTTGCAATCTAGTAGCTAGTCCACAGCGTTTTCTCAAGACTCCTCGTAATGTCTGACAGTGTGGGTTGAGATTCCAGTCTGGAGTCTGTTGTTGTGCAATTATCAAGTTCACATGAATTTATCAAAGCATCTTACGCTCTACTAAAGTGACCAAGTGAAATGGAGTGTAAAACCTTTGGGTGCATGCTATGTCTTAAATTACTTACTTTGACAAGCTAAGTAAGCTTTAAAAAGTAGGCACCCAAAAAGGAGTTCGTTTTGTAATGATCAAAGAGTTTCTAGTCCCTTGTTTTTGCACAAATTGTTTCACTTTCAGGATTATGTATCCAGAAACAAGTTCCTAGCCATTGCTTTTACCTGCTTGAGTTTAGCTTCTGTAGGGAGGATGAGATACTAAAGAGTGAATGTGTTTATAGATATCGGTAAGCAGACTATTGTATCAAGTGAGCATGAGATCCAAACTCATGGGCAGTTATTATTTTGACTTGCCTTTGTAGAGCCAGGGCATTATAATTCTCACAGCACAAGTTTTCAAAATGTGACCATAGTATGGATATCACTCTGGAGGTTATGTACCATTTGTTTGTTCCCTTCTAGTGAGATCAGCTTCGCTGCTTGTGCAAAAAGCATTTAAGGTTTTAACTTTCTTACGAAACCCTGTAGTACTAAAGAACCCACATTGGCCGTACTTTTTACAGTGAATGCAAAAAACTGGTGCAACTAAAGGTTATCTAGTCTTGTAAATGAAGTACCTCACTTTAGATGATGGGACTCATGCTGGCTAATAATCAATTCTTTTTTTAGCAGTTTATCACATATTATGTACGGATCTTACAATAATTTTAAATTATGTCGATCAGTGACTCATTACATGCTTTCAGTTTATCTGGGGTCATTCCCTCCAAGATTACAAAGCTGAGATGGCTAATGTTCCATTTGGTTTCTCCTTGACAACAGATGCCCTCCTAACATAACTTGTCCCTTGGCAAGTTGTGCCTCGTAATTGTTTTTGGTTGTCTGGTTCAATAATTTCTAACTTTACCATCAATATATGTTCCTTTTGGTTAAGAAGTAGAATTATTTTTCTAGCAATTAGAGAGAACAATTTAGAATCTAACACTAATAGTTGATCTATCCAAGCATAGCCATCCCATTTGGTTTTGCTCGAACTTGGAGCAGCAATATATACTTCTTGGCAGTTATTGCTTCTCAGTATCGACTTTGGTGCAGATGATGGTTGAACATTCAGATATGGAGATGGCACAATGCCTTAAGAAACACGCAGTCATTACATCAAGCTGTAAAAATTTCAGACGCTGTTGCATCCTGGGT
This sequence comes from Escallonia rubra, assembly GCA_033065855.1. NCBI lineage: Eukaryota > Viridiplantae > Streptophyta > Magnoliopsida > Escalloniales > Escalloniaceae > Escallonia > Escallonia rubra. The sequence goes on from JAVXUO010002762.1 coordinate 399,688, forward strand.
TTACATAACGTAATGAGCAGTCCGTGTTTTTCCCATCAGAAGGCTGAAATTTTGTTTGGTCACTGGCTAATATAAGGGAGGGAAAGCTTTTGCTGGTGTTAAATTCAGAACTGCAGCAGCATGTAATTTTGAAATAGTTCCTTGTAAATTACTCTCCAAGTTTTGAGCTTCTTTTATCTGTGGGTTGTAAGCCTCTCAAGGTAATGCAGGCACATGATCTTGTGTTTGGTGTGGATAAAAGAAGTATTTGGAGACTGGAATCACACTCAGAACTTGCATCTGGTATATTGCTACTTCATAACCCCCCACCCCCTTCACCAACTTGTAATTGTTATTTCAGAGTTCTCCAGGTTGCTCACCAAAACTATTGTGGCAGATGAGATGACTTATTAAACACTGTTTCTTTAACCTGTATCTTATATCATACTTGACGTAATCTTACCTAATTGACTGGGCTAAGAAATGCATTATAGTTTGAATTTAAATGAGGGTTTTTTTATATGTATTTTTTTCCTGATAAGGGTCGGCTGAGGGTTTTATTTACAGTCATGTCCCTTATACATAATGAAAGGCGATTACCATTGACTTGAACTCTTCTAGATGTGGGTGACCTGTTCACTCATTTCCAGAGTGTTTTACCAGTTGGGTTACGATTTTTCTTCCAGTTGAATGCCTCCGGGTAGACCAGAAATGTTGAGCCTTAACGACTAGGGAAAGTGAGATACTATCGGTTCAAGGACGACATGGTTGTGTTCTCGATCGTTTTGAAAGCATCTGAGTATCTCTTACGTTACAGCGATGCTTTGGAAATGACACGCGACTTTGATCTAGGACCGTCAAATATATTTGCAATTTAAGCTTTAATGCCTACTGCCTATCGCAGGGTCACCGATCAGTTTGAGTGGATAATACGAGTGGATTGATCGATGAAAGAGATCGCAGCATCTCGAAGTAATACCGAGTATCACACACACACACAGGCGGTAGTTGTGCAGGGGAAAATTAGAAGCCAGGTCCTAGGGCCAAACCTAGACTCTTGGGTAGATGTTGATGGCTGAGCAAATGGCAATCTTGAGCATGGGTCTTTCATGATTCACCTAAACTTTCTCTTTTAATTTTCTACGAGGTTTAATTGTGCAGAAACGAAAACTGATCTGACTTTCGACCGGCCCTTAATTGCAGCTTCTGAGGTAATTTCCTCCACATAACAACCGGCAGATTTAGCTCCCCTGGTACAGAAATGTTCATGTAATCTTCCTCTATTTCTTGAGGGTCAACGGATCATAATAGCCAATATAATATATAATATATAGTGCAGAGAAGACTAGTGAGAAGGAAAAGATAAATAAAGGTAATAATAATTGTACAATAAAGAAGCCACATGCAACATGACATGTGCATAGAGCACTACATTACACAATGTCAGCTCTATTACAACACACCTATCACTTTATATTAGAAATTGTACCACCACACCGGATCTTATTGTCTATGGAGGTCATGATCCATTCAAAGAGTCTTTCCTCACCATCCAATTTGGACATTCTTTTTGTTTGTGAGACAATCACTACCCCCCATCACAGAATCAGAGCTAAATCTGTTCCGATGATAATCACAGTCTACGATCAACAGTGAAAGGCTCGCATACACAGGAAGAATTCTCTTGGCAGACATAATTATAGTCCATACGATTGCAAAACCCGCATCAGCACTCAGTCGAGTGTCAGTTCATGAGTGCATCGCTTAAAAAAAAGACAGTATCAAATAAGCTCACAGAAGTGACACACTCACCTAAGCATCATCATATTGCGAATGCTAGTGGGTATTATCCCCAGTAAAGATCATCAGATTACACAGAGTAATTATTATCAGTGCATAAGATCAACTTGTAATGATACCCAAGTCATGCCTATTATTATATTTGGGTATCAAGCCAAAGCAGTTCGAGTAGGAAGCGACCAAGAGAGGCTCTCTCTCTCTCCCCACTATAAAAATGAAAAGAGAGGTTCTTCTCCCTCTCTCTCTCTCTCCCTCTCCACCCACCCACCCACCCACGTATATTTCACGGTTTCACTAATTAATATATATATATGTGTGTGTGTGTGTGTGTGTGTGTTGATCTCTTTATAGAAGATGATATAAACAACAGAAAGTCCACCAGCTTAGCCGCCCGCCCCCAAAAGTAAACGCTTTGTGGGAATTCAGACCTCACCTTTAAAATTTGCTCCTTGTCAACATCACCCACTCCCTCTCTCTCTCCCTCTCCGCATTATCATTTCCTGGGGTGGAGTAAACTCTGCACTAACTCTGGGGTGAAAAGTTGAAAACACAGCCGCATGATTGATTGAGAGAGAGCGAGAGTATCTTTGGCATCCCCCAAACTGTCTTCTTCCTCTTTTGTACTGGGTAATATGATCCAACATAATAGAGAGACCTGCCGGCAATTTGGTCTGACACATCACCACCTTACAACAGCCATGCTGTTGGTGATACCACCCTGCCAATCCCATTCTTCTCCTCCTTCAGACCACCACGAGGTCCACCGCCACCACCACACCCTCCTCAAGAACCCCTTTGGCTGCTTCTATCAAAATGTCTGGTTCCTGCTTGTAATTCTGGTCCTTTCTTGCTGTTTTCCTTCCCCCTCTCATGCCGCTTGCAACCCACTTGACCACGTCTCTCTTTTGTCTTTCTCCCTCAACTTTTCTTCAGCCTCTTTGAATTGGTCTACTTCTCAGGACTGCTGCCAATGGAAGGGCATTGGTTGTGATGCACAAAACCGGGTCACCCGTTTATGGCTACCGTCTTTTGGCCTTAGTGGAGGCATACCTCCCTCCATTGTAAATCTCACCCGTCTGTCTCAACTTAATCTGTCGCACAATTGGCTATCTGATCCTCTACCAAATGGTTTTTTCGCATCCTTGAATCGCCTGCAGATCGTTGACTTGAGCTATAACCGTCTATCCGGCCCACTACCGCCGTCAGGCAGCTTGCCAGTTACAGTCCAGACATTGAATTTATCCAGCAACCACTTTGAGGGGACAATTCAGTCTAGCTTTCTCCAGCAGGCACTGAATTTGGTGAGTTTCAATACCAGTAACAACAGTTTCACTGGACAGATACCTTCCTCCATCTGCAGTAATTCCCCTTCCTTAGTGCTTCTTGATTTCTCCTTCAATGAATTTGACAGCCAGCTTCCACAAGGATTTGGGGACTGTTCCAAATTGGAGCATCTGCGAGCAGGTTTCAATAATCTATCAGGACCCCTTCCGGATGACATTTATAGTGCAGGATCATTGCAAGAAATCTCGATGCCTGGCAATAAGCTTTACGGCCCGATTGGTGAAGGCGTTGTTAACCTCACCAGCCTCAGGATTCTTGAACTTCAGGGTAATGGATTCAATGGCACACTCCCTGAAGATATTGGGAAGCTTTCCAACTTGGAACAGTTGCTTCTTCACATTAACAATTTCACCGGAACTCTGCCACCATCTCTGATGAACTGCACCAGCCTCAAGAAACTGATTCTAAGGGTCAACTCATTGGTAGGCGAACTCTCCACTCTTGATTTCTCCAACCTCCAACAACTTGGCACAATTGACCTAGGAAACAACCTTTTCAATGGCAGCTTGCCGCCAAGCCTTTTCTCGTGCAAATCGCTGACTGCAATGCGACTTGCAGGTAACCAGCTGAAAGGAGAGATTTTGCCAGGCATACTTGCATTAGACTCTTTGTCCTTCCTCTCACTTTCCAACAATAGCTTAAGTAATGTCACAGGAGCAATAAACATCCTCATGGGGTTTAAGAACCTCAGCACCATCATCCTCTCCAAGAATTTCTTTAATGAAACACTGCCAAGTACTGACAGCATAATTCATCCTGATGGGTTTCAAAACCTCCAAATTCTTGGTCTAGGTGGTTGCAATTTCACTGGTGACATTCCCACTTGGCTTGCTAAGCTGGAGAAGCTAAAAGCTCTTGACCTGTCTTTCAATCAATTCGCGGGCTCAATTCCAGGTTGGTTTGGGAATCTTCCAAGTCTCTTTTATCTAGACTTGTCCATAAACTTCTTTGAGGGAGACTTCCCAAGTCAACTTATCGGGCTGCAAAGTTTGGTGTCACAGCAGGGTGCAAACATGGTAAACAGTAGTTATTTAGAGTTGCCCGTCTTTGTTCAGCCAAATGACGCTTCCAATCTGCAATACAATCAGCTCTCCAATCTGCCACCGGCAATATACCTAAATAACAACAGCCTCAGTGGCAATATTCCTATTGAGATTGGCAAACTGAAGTTTATTCATGTATTGGATCTCAGCAACAATAATTTTTCTGGCAGTATACCCGACCAAATATCTAGTCTTACCAACTTGGAAAAATTGAACCTTTCTGGAAACCAACTTTCCGGTGAAATCCCTGTGTCACTCAAGAATCTTCATTTTTTGTCTTCCTTCAGTGTTGCGAACAACAATCTTCAAGGTCCAATACCAGTAGGAGGACAGTTTGATACCTTTTCCAACACGAGCTATCTTGGAAATCCAGGTTTGTGTGGTCCAATTCTGCAACACCTTTGCCCTGGTCAGTTGCCGGCTACACCTCCAGCTCTTAGAAAACGGCCAAATAAGAAAACTATTGTCGGACTCATCCTTGGGATTTGTTTTGGTGCTGGCTTCTTACTCACTGTGCTAGCAGTGTGGATATTGTCCAAGAGGAGGATCCTTCCAAGAGGCGACCCTGATAAAAAGGATTTGGATACAATATCCTTCAACTCCAATTCAGGAATATCTACAACCGAAGTTGGCAAGGATATAAGTCTGATCTTCTTATTTCCGAACAACACAAACCAAATCAAAGATCTGACAATTTCTGAGATATTGAAAGCCACTGACAACTTTAATCAAGCAAATATCATTGGTTGTGGGGGTTTTGGTTTGGTTTATAAAGCAACTTTAGCGAATGGGACCAAGGTGGCGGTCAAGAAACTTTCAGGAGATATGGGTCTTATGGAAAGGGAATTCGAAGCTGAAGTAAAAGCTCTGTCCACGGCTCAACACAGGAATCTGGTTTCCTTGCAAGGTTACTGCGTGCATGACGGCTTTCGATTACTTATATATTCCTACATGGAGAATGGAAGCCTGGACTACTGGTTACATGAGAAAACTGACGGAGCATGCCAACTAAACTGGCCAACTCGGCTGAAGATTTTACAGGGGGCAAGTTGTGGGCTAGCTTACATGCATCAGATATGCGAACCACATATTGTGCATCGCGACATAAAATCCAGCAACATCCTCCTTGATGATAAGTTTGAAGCCCATGTAGCAGATTTCGGATTGGCCCGACTTATTCTGCCTTATCAGACTCATGTCACCACGGAACTGGTTGGTACTCTGGGTTATATCCCCCCAGAGTATGGTCAAGCGTGGATAGCCACCTTGAGAGGGGATATGTACAGTTTTGGAGTTGTCATGCTTGAACTGCTTACTGGGAAGAGGCCTGTGGAGGTATTCAAACCAAAGATGTCAAGGGAACTGGTTGTATGGGTGCAGCTACTTAGAAGTGAAGGCAGGCAAAATGAAGTTTTTGATCCTCTTCTGAAAGACAAGGGCTACGAAGAAGAGATGCTACAGGTGCTTGACGTGGCCTGCATGTGTGTTAACAGAAACCCTTTCAAGAGGCCAACGATTAAAGAGGTAGTTGACTGGCTCAAGAATATAGGATCCAGCCGACAGACACCAAAGTAAGGTAACAGCAAACTTACATTCTCTAGGTTTGTTGTTAGTACAGACTCTGATGCCATATACCTGTATAACTAATCACCTTTGCAGGCGATTTGTTTTTCATTTTTGTTCTTGTAATTTACAAACGAAATTTACCAATGAGAATGCGTGAATGTACAGAGAGAAACATTCCAACCAAGTGCAATTCTAAACACTTGGAAGTGTGATGACAAATTAGGCACTTTACCTTCCATATATCAATAGTTAAAATCTTGAAGTGTCTACCATACAAACTTCTATTAATTGGTACCCATGTTGCAAGTTTAACATCACTGAGAAGATTTTTTGTACATTAAGACGTAGAACTTACTGAGAAAATCTGCAAACAACAGACAAGAGCTTATAACTGTGGGAAGAGAAGAATAAATGGTTCAACACTAAGATATCTACTCTCACTTGATGCCTTTATGTAATACATATAGTTGCAGGATTCTCAGAGGTAGGCCACTAATCTCCCTGAGAACCTCAAATTTGTTCTCCCAACTTGGGAGCTCATTGGGAGTGCGATCCCAGGTGGGTTGGGATGACAAACTTAAGTAGCCTCAGATTCTTCCCTCTCGCTGGCACAAATTAACTCATGGGTCATTGTTACTGGAGGTTTAGGGTATTCAGAGAGAAAGAGGTAGACAAAGCTGACCGGGCATTAGGCTAGGAGAAAGCCAATATGTTCTTGGTTCTGATATTTACTAGGGCTGGTTACTTCGCTGGTATGCAAAGAGCACATGGGAGTAGGTCTTTCGCAGTCCTCTGTAAAAGGACGCATGGCTGGGGGGTGGCCATGTCAGGCTCTTATGTGACTTGTCCATTTGTCAAAAAGCTTTGTGCAAATACTTCATCATAATATGAAAACATAGAGCAGCTAGCTGGGTACGATAATATAAGATACAAGAATACATATGTGCATGTGTGGATACATATTCATTTAAGAAAACGAATTGTTAATTGCATAGAGATATATAATATTCATTTAGTAAAGCCACTCCCAACTCGGATTCATCTAGGTGCTTATGCTCCTGCTCCATGCAACTAAGGTACAGTATATGATCATTTTATAGTTAAGCACCTATTGTTCAGTAGTAGAAACTGATCGAATGTTTTTCCCTGTCATCTGAAGATTCCCACCAATCTCAGATGTAAACCGCACTAAATATGATAGAAGCATTGTAAAATGCGAATATAAGAGGTGACTTTACTAGGCAGCTTCGCTTGATAGTAAAAGATTTAAGAGTACCTAACAATAGGATTTGGTAGCTAACCTTTTCATGCATTTGAGAGTCCTAGGATGTCTTTGTCCTAAATTTTTATATTGCTTCCTCACATTAATAATGTTGTGGTAGATATTTTAGATACCAAAAGAATCAACTGCAGAACCATATAAGCATTCTCACTACTAAATTATTCCATCAAGTCATGGTAATAAGAAGCAATCAAGTATAAAACTGTTTGCCAGTGCTCTTTGCCTTTAATAATAGATGATTATCAGACTTGATGTTTATAATGCGTAATCAAGTGTTAGACTGACTGCCACTCTCAAAGGCCTTTCTGAAGCAAAAGATCATCAGACTTGGTAATTTATGAGCCTTAGAGGAGTAGCTTTCTGACCACTGTGTTCAGATTTCCAACGTTTTTCCTTCATAAAATCTTTGGTTTACAAAAGCCTGCAACAAACCAAGATTCGGAGATTCGAAATGTTAGTTCTGTAATAGATTTTCCCTTTTGTCTTCATTAGTTAAGTCCTGAGTTCTTTTGGCCTGCAATTTGGAATCAGAACACTAGTAACAATTGCAATTGCAAGGGCACAATCCTCTGGTTCTTCAGCAAAAGATCATGTTCACTCATGCTCACACATATAAATGTAGAAAAATAAACATCCAGGCTTCCAGGTGGTAGTTTCTGCATATAACAATGCATAAACTAGCTCAAAATTCAGAAAGAGATTCATAGAGTTCAAGGCATAAGGACTCATGCAGGTAATAATTTCTGGTGAAAGAATATATGCTTTAATTGCACTGTTTGAAAATAAATCCATCAGTCTAGTAAGCTCCGAAAAATCAACAGACACAAAAAGTGATAATCTAATATCACCAAATCAAGAAACGTTAAAAGAATCCTTAGCTGGCTTGAGGTTTCAAATGGCTTGTGGTGTCAAACAATAACCAGTCTTCTTTGTCGACAGAAGATAGTGCCCAAAAAATGTCACTATATTCAGAAGTGGGTTGTGTGGCTAATGGCAACATATAGGCTTGTGACATAGAGTTCAAAACAGAGTTCAAATCACTTTCTGGGTCTGCAAATGGGGTTGGTCAGAATGGTGTGAATCAGTGTCCGGAGGTGTTGGTTACAGGGGTAACCTTGACCAAGCTGGGTTGCTTACTGCTATACAACTTTCAACGGGTATGTTTTTTACTGTGGACTTCTTACTCTGCTGGTTCACATATACTCGGCACATTTATTGTGTCGTAGGTGAGATGTCACCTTCATTGGTGGATGTTGTATTATGCTTCAACTACAAATGTTAAAGGATCGGAATCCTGAAAATATCGAGTTCGTCTTACTCTTGTGTGGAGTGTGATTCAAAGAGCAAATAATAACTTGCACGTCATGATTCTAAAGAACTTTGATCCCGGTTATCGAGGTAGATATTTTCAAGACTCCGGGTAAAACATTGGTGGTTGGAGATAGTAACAACATCCTCCAATGAAGGCGACATCTCACTTCACTGTATCCTCCGACGTGCAGGTGGATGTGCATCAACAGAGTAATAGGTCTCTAATCCCTTGGGCTTCTATACTACGACATGGTGCGTCGAAAACCTGGATAGCCGTAAGCACCCGGACTTTATCAAGGTTGCCACTGTCACCATTATTGTCGGAACTGATCCCAACCACTCTAACTAACTATTTGGAATCCCAGAATAAGACCTCAACTACATGTCACAAGTCTATATGTCGCCATCATAAACCTATCCATGCAACTTGCTAGTGGTTTTTGTTCGAACATGTAGACAGTTTTCTGACCACCATTCCACCTTCCGCTTCAACAGAAACTCTCATTGTTCAGTTCCAAAGATGACGTTGTAGCAGCCCATGCAAGAATGAATAGAAACATAGCAAATGCAAAGATGATGAGTTCAACAGGGAAAATTGGGGGCTTTGACTTACCTTTACAGTAACACTAAAACACCTGCGAGGACATAATGAAACACGGGGAAGTAAATGTGCACTGCGTACTCCTTACCAGAATCCAGTGCGACATTTTGACAAACAGGTGGTATGCACAATACTCGTCCAAGCGAAGAAAAAACCTTGAGCACTGCAACATATCGACATTGACTGAAATCAGGTGACTAGTAATAAACCTGGTTTTTGTCTTCGAGATTTTGGCGGCAGGTTGTCTGAATTAAGTGTAACTGACAAACTCCCCTCAGACTATGGTTCTCACTGGGCTGCAGTTATTTGTTATCTTCCATTGGGTTGCAGTTCTTCTTCTACTCGATTATACTATGCGTATAAACTAAAAAATACTCAAAAATTATTCATTTTCAAATTAAGAAATATTTTATCGGTATTTTTACATATTTGCTCTTTTTTATTCTAATTTTTTCTACACATTTAAATCTTCATCAACTCGTTTTCACTCTCTTGACCCACTTTCTTACACGTTTTTATTCATTTCTCTCTCTGCATTTAATACTCCACTAACCCATTTTTCTCTCTTGTCTCACTTTCTTCTCCTCTTTTTTCTCTAAAAGGTAGAATGGGAAACAAAAAATATCACTTAAATCCTTAATCTGAAAAAAAAAAAAAAAAAAAAATAGTCAAATTATATGGGACGGAGAGAGTATGATGCAAAACTTCTAATTGAACCAAAAAGATACAATGATTCTGATCGGATTACTTTCCCTTTGGTGTTGCAAAAGGTCAAAACATATCTTTCAAAATTATTCTCAAAAAATCTTAGAAGTTCGAGGGAGGGTTCGCAGATTAATCCTTGGTTTAATCATCAAGGGTACCCTCAAACTACAGTCTACTGTATGACTTAAAAATCTGCCCCTCAAACTAAATCAAAGGCACCTTGACAAAGTTATAACTCTTGATATAATGAGGAAAAATTAAGGATGCTAGCATCGAGTTTTAAAGATTGGTAGGGCTTCCCCCCCCCCCCCCCCCCGGCCACGTCTATCGCTTCCCTTCTTCCCTGCTAGGTGGTTTTCCCCCCGTCCCTTAAAGTGGAGTTGTTTCCTTTTGTTAGTCTAGTAGTTGTTTGGTGGGTCTGGATCTAAGATAGATGTTTTTGGTTGGGACTCGATTGTCTTGGCGGTATTGATGTATTTGGTGGTGGTAGTTGTTGTTTGATCGTCTTTCAGCTAGGTTCGAGAAAGGTTTGGTGGTTTTGAGTCCCTCTTATTCGTGGATTTCATGTGATTGTTGTAGTCACAGTTCTTAAGTGGCACTTTATTGACGTGGAGGACTTTTATTTCTAGTCCAGTTGTTGCATTGACAAATCGCATGTTGGGTGAAAATAGTTGATGTAAGGATTATGATACCGAACCAAATGGGTGTTTGGCCTTTGGGTTGATTGACAAAAGATCTAAGATGTGAGTCATGAGCGCAAGGAATTGAGCAAGGAAGCCAACTTATGTATGGTTTGTTTTTCAAACTGCTTAGGGAAGGGAGGGGGGGGGGGGGAGTTCAGGTATATGATTTGATTTATTTGGATCCATCGAGGTAAATATTGGTGTTATGTTTTGTCATTTGGATCCACCAGATTTCTAGTGTTATTTGTCAACTTCTAGGGTCTGGCAAGTTGTTATACGTTAGGTTATAGTGTACAATGTGCTTTGCTTTAGTTTGATTGTAATTTGTCTAGGATCTATTAGGTAGCTGTTTACTAATTTGACCTCTCCGGTCATGGTCATCTGTTATTATCTTGTCACACAGTCATGGTTGCGTCATGACTTACTATTTGTTTGTGATACCCCAAGACAACCAAAATTAACTATGTAACCTTGTTATTAATGTTATTTTCTTCTTTACCCGGGAAAAAGAAGAAGGTTGCACCTCGAATTCAGATCAAAACAATAACACGATTATGAAATCATCCTCTTCTATGTCTAGAAATTATAAATTTGAGTTCTCATTTGGCTAAGATGTCGAGAAAAAAGAGAATGTATCATCTGGTCAAACCAAAAAGTTGTTTTCTCTTAGGAAGATATATTAATCAAAGCAAAAATGCTCTTTTTAGAAGATTTAAAGTAAAGTTGAATGGAGTGATTGAAATTTTGGTTTATAATTCTTTTTTTATTATTATTCTTTTTTGAATATTCATCTTTTTTTTTTGCAAATATTTACTTTTTCATTGACTATCGTCGTAAGTGTGAAAAAACACATGAGAAAACAAAATTTGTATTTCATGTTTAGGTAACGATGAAATCTATCTATCATCTAAAAAATTCTCTCTTTGAAAAAATAAAAGGGGGGTATAACTCACTATAAAATTTTAAAAGAAAGGAAATAAAGAATGTGTTCTGCCTTTGTCTTAAATAATTTACTTCAGCGAGTCTTTAGAAATGACGTAACTCAAACGAGTTAATAATGACATTTTTTCACGATCTGAAATCAGTTTTGTAAATCTTTTTTTCACTCTTTTTCATCATAATTTTATAGTTTGACTTGTAAATATTGAATTAAACTATAGTTGTAAAAAGCACAAGGGGCTGGCCTTATATTCAAGGATGTTTGTGTTTTCTTTGACTTTCTAGGTTCTAAATTCACGGCCGGTCATCATAATTTCTCTCAATATAATAGGCTGATTTAGGGGTGCGCTTTAAAATTGCCGGCAAATGAGACTTAAGGTGAATTTGACAAGGCAAATAAACACTTAAAACCTTCAATGATTTTCAACTAAGTGCATTTGACAATTCTTAAACCTATATCACTTAAATAATTAAAATTTTTAAAAAATTTATCAAAGTTTTAAATCATGATGGACATGCTTAGATGGTGTTTGTAATTAATTTTAGAATGATCAAACCTTATTAAATCCAGATTTAATCAAATTTGAAGTGTTTGACAAAAAAGGTAAACTGAATAAATCTGCTCAAATAATGCTTAAAACTGATTAAATCCATATTCCTCATTTTTCTTGGACTCTTATTTAATCGGTTTAGTTTTATAGAATCATGTTTGACCTAAAGAAATACCACAATATCCTCACATAAATTTTTTTGGTGCAAACAATATCCTCACATAAATGAACTCTTTAAATCTAACACAAGATGATCATTTTGCCACACATAGCTACTTCCATCCATTTTTATCTAAACACATTCAACAACTTTTTATTTGTTATACTTAATATAGACTGAAGCTAAATTTAGTGATTGATTATGATGTAATCAAAATTTAATCTTGGGAAGCACCACCACGATTCAACAATAACCAATTTGCTAGAAACACCACTTCCACAATGATTCTGATCGGATTACTTTCCCTTTGGTGTTGCAAAAGGTCAAAACATATCTTTCAAAATTATTCTCAAAAAATCTTAGAAGTTCGAGGGAGGGTTCGCAGATTAATCCTTGGTTTAATCATCAAGGGTACCCTCAAACTACAGTCTACTGTATGACTTAAAAATCTGCCCCTCAAACTAAATCAAAGGCACCTTGACAAAGTTATAACTCTTGATATAATGAGGAAAAATTAAGGATGCTAGCATCGAGTTTTAAAGATTGGTAGGGCTTCCCCCCCCCCCCCCCCCCCCCGGCCACGTCTATCGCTTCCCTTCTTCCCTGCTAGGTGGTTTTCCCCCCGTCCCTTAAAGTGGAGTTGTTTCCTTTTGTTAGTCTAGTAGTTGTTTGGTGGGTCTGGATCTAAGATAGATGTTTTTGGTTGGGACTCGATTGTCTTGGCGGTATTGATGTATTTGGTGGTGGTAGTTGTTGTTTGATCGTCTTTCAGCTAGGTTCGAGAAAGGTTTGGTGGTTTTGAGTCCCTCTTATTCGTGGATTTCATGTGGTTGTTGTAGTCACAGTTCTTAAGTGGCACTTTATTGACGTGGAGGACTTTTATTTCTAGTCCAGTTGTTGCATTGACAAATCGCATGTTGGGTGAAAATAGTTGATGTAAGGATTATGATACCGAACCAAATGGGTGTTTGGCCTTTGGGTTGATTGACAAAAGATCTAAGGTGTGAGTCATGAGCGCAAGGAATTGAGCAAGGAAGCCAACTTATGTATGGTTTGTTTTTCAAACTGCTTAGGGAAGGGAGGGGGGGGGGGGAGTTCAGGTATATGATTTGATTTATTTGGATCCATCGAGGTAAATATTGGTGTTATGTTTTGTCATTTGGATCCACCAGATTTCTAGTGTTATTTGTCAACTTCTAGGGTCTGGCAAGTTGTTATACGTTAGGTTATAGTGTACAATGTGCTTTGCTTTAGTTTGATTGTAATTTGTCTAGGATCTATTAGGTAGCTGTTTACTAATTTGACCTCTCCGGTCATGGTCATCTGTTATTATCTTGTCACACAGTCATGGTTGCGTCATGACTTACTATTTGTTTGTGATACCCCAAGACAACCAAAATTAACTATGTAACCTTGTTATTAATGTTATTTTCTTCTTTACCCGGGAAAAAGAAGAAGGTTGCACCTCGAATTCAGATCAAAACAATAACACGATTATGAAATCATCCTCTTCTATGTCTAGAAATTATAAATTTGAGTTCTCATTTGGCTAAGATGTCGAGAAAAAAGAGAATGTATCATCTGGTCAAACCAAAAAGTTGTTTTCTCTTAGGAAGATATATTAATCAAAGCAAAAATGCTCTTTTTAGAAGATTTAAAGTAAAGTTGAATGGAGTGATTGAAATTTTGGTTTATAATTCTTTTTTTATTATTATTCTTTTTTGAATATTCATCTTTTTTTTTTGCAAATATTTACTTTTTCATTGACTATGGTCGTAAGTGTGTAAAAGCACATGAGAAAACAAAATTTGTGTTTCATGTTTAGGTAACGATGAAATCTATCTATCATCTAAAAAATTCTCTCTTTGAAAAAATAAAAGGGGGGTATAACTCACTATAAAATTTTAAAAGAAAGGAAATAAAGAATGTGTTCTGCCTTTGTCTTAAATAATTTACTTCAGCGAGTCTTTAGAAATGACGTAACTCAAACGAGTTAATAATGACATTTTTTCACGATCTGAAATCAGTTTTGTAAATCTTTTTTTCACTCTTTTTCATCATAATTTTATAGTTTGACTTGTAAATATTGAATTAAACTATAGTTGTAAAAAGCACAAGGGGCTGGCCTTATATTCAAGGATGTTTGTGTTTTCTTTGACTTTCTAGGTTCTAAATTCACGGCCGGTCATCATAATTTCTCTCAATATAATAGGCTGATTTAGGGGTGCGCTTTAAAATTGCCGGCAAATGAGACTTAAGGTGAATTTGACAAGGCAAATAAACACTTAAAACCTTCAATGATTTTCAACTAAGTGCATTTGACAATTCTTAAACCTATATCACTTAAAAAATTAAAATATTTAAAAAATTGATCAAAGTTTTAAATCATGATGGACATGCTTAGATGGTGTTTGTAATTAATTTTAGAATGATCAAACCTTATTAAATCCAGATTTAATCAAATTTGAAGTGTTTGACAAAAAAGGTAAACTGAATAAATCTGCTCAAATAATGCTTAAAACTGATTAAATCCATATTCCTCATTTTTCTTGGACTCTTATTTAATCGGTTTAGTTTTATAGAATCATGTTTGACCTAAAGAAATACCACAATATCCTCACATAAATTTTTTTGGTGCAAACAATATCCTCACATAAATGAACTCTTTAAATCTAACACAAGATGATCATTTTGCCACACATAGCTACTTCCATCCATTTTTATCTAAACACATTCAACAACTTTTTATTTGTTATACTTAATATAGACTGAAGCTAAATTTAGTGATTGATTATGATTTAATCAAAATTTAATCTTGAGAATCACCACCACGATTCAACAATAACCAATTTGCTAGAAACACCACTTCCACCATACTAGATAGTAGTAGATCCGTTCCTTTTGTCACCACCAGCACAGTTACTACGACTTAGTCGCCGCCACTGCCACTCCGACCATCACACCACCATGGCCATCACTACCATTATTACCAACACATGATATTGCAACCTCAATGTCAGTCAAAACCATCTCCATATCCATAACGCTACAACCCCCATCATAACCGCCATGTTACCTTCATTCGCTGCCGGCTGCCACAATTCCAAACACAACATCTTCACAAAATCATTACCATCACTATTATCAACACCTTTTTGCCACCACCGCTATAAGAACTAGCAAACATGGTTCTCACAATAAAAAATATATAAAATGCATACATACATGTATAATCCTGATTAATAAAATAACTTTAAGATATTTGTATTAAGTTTACCAAACAAGTTTATTTGTATTTTGGTGGTAATAAATCAACCCCTTAAGTTTTTAGTTTTACAAATCCAGTACTTTACATTTAAGTACTTAAATTTTGATTGTATCAGACAGTCTCTATTTTATCTAAGTGAATGTTAAAGTTGACCCGAGAATACCGTTAAAAGCAATCTATCATTAAAATTTACAAAAGAAGTTAAACCAACGTTCTAACACCTAATTTTTAGGCACCAAAAGATTTTTATGAGCTGAACTCGCTATCAATTATACGATTTCGTGCGTTGAACTGAAGCAAACGGTGCAGTCTAATCCAGTCAACAGATTTGGTGAATCCAACCTTGAACTGAAGCAAACGGTGAAAGAAGGAAAGAAGCGCCGGCGCAGGAGAGAAGATGTGGAACCTGACGGTGTTTTTGTGCGTTGTGTGGGCTGTAAGCCTCCTCTACGGCGAGATGTTCGCCTTTTGGGTTCCCTCCCTATGGTCCTGCTCCTGGCCCCATCATCATCGCGGCCCATCATCACCACCTTTCCGATCTTCCGCCGTAAGCCTATTACTAAACTAGTATGCAGATTTGAACCCTGCTTAGTTTGCTATCTAATAGAATGCTTAGTGATTGATTGCGGTTAGCATTTTGATAATCAAGTCGAAGTTTGGGATTTTCATGTCTTGCTCTTTATGAACTTGGTCCCAAATTTGCGGGAAAGTTGTGGGAGGATTATTCCTTTACGTACTAATGGAAAATCAACACAACTATTGATTATTCTAGCTCCTTTGACTGAAAGTTGACCTTCCCATGGATTTTGATTATAAGTATTGAAGATATGCATCAATATCTTTTCCTATTGATACTCCTTGAAATTGCTATTGGCACTATGCCTACTGATTTTTACCACGTGACTTCCACATGGATGCGATCATGGAAAACGGTGCGGAGTGTGCCGTCAGCTGGTTTAGGGAGTGGCACTAGGGCTAGTCTTTTTCTTACTGCACATTATGGTTAGAGACCAACGCGACTCCTAAGATTCAGTGGCTAATGAGAGAGGGAGCGAGGGAGGGAGCCTTGAGTATTATATACTTCTGCTGCTAGGGCAGATTTCTGTGAACATACGTATGTGATTGGTTTCAAGCACCGTCAATAATGGATGTATTTACTATGGACCAATGTATCCTCATTGGCTCTGTTTGCTGAAAATTGGTGAATGTAATTGTCCACATTAATTTTCGCCCTTTACAACGAGAGCTTGTGATGTCTGTGACCGTGTTTAGGAGTATAAACAGCACTTAAACTGTGCAGTTCATTATCTTAATTTTGTCACTTTGTTGACCAAACAGCCAATTCATCTTATTTGCTCATATGTTTTCTCTTTCTTTTCATCACTATCCTTAGTAGCCTCATAGTACATACTACATACCCCTTGCAAGAAGTAAATGCACCATATCTTACTTCCTGATCTCCCCCCCTTCCCTCTTCTCTTCTCAGTGTATATATCTATATATCCCCTCTCCTTTTGAACATGAGCTGGTCCATTAGATTTCGGCGTGAAAACATTAAGATGCCTGATGATGTGACCAAGAAGGTACATCTTGTAGTTGCTGAGTTTTATGGAGAACTGATTTCGACGTCCTTCCTTGACTGGCTTATATCCATGGAAGGTAAAAGTGAAGGGTGCAACCCGCTTGTGGTGGCATAGCATTGAGGATTTGCTTTCTCGAACTGATCAACCACCTATTGATACGTGGGTTGAGATGAAGCTGAAGATGATAGAACACTTACTTCCTGCCGACTATGAGCAATCTTTGTGCTCAAAGATGTTTTCTCGTAAGCATGGTAATGGGGAGGTTGAAGAATACATGGAGCAGTTTCATGAGCTGACAATTTGGAACGGTGTGAATTAATTTCCGGTCAACTTGCTGCTCGTTAAAAACTAGGCGGCCTGCAAACAGAAAGCCAACTTAAGATGGCGCCACTCAATGTGTTACCTTGGATGATGTGTATCAGTTTGCTCTCAAAATAGATGAACCCCTTTAGATTCAATTATCAAGGCGAATAATGCAACATCTCCTTGCTCAAGGCAATATTAATAAACCCTTTAACCAACCTCTTGAAAGGAGCAGCAACCAGCGTGTTTTGAGTCCTTATGAATGGTGATACGCATAAAGGAAAGACTCCAATCGATTTAAAACAAGACAACATTGTTAAACTATGCTACAATGTGGTGGTCGTGGTCGTTTTGTAGTTGTTTGTCCATCTAAGGGCTTGCAGTTCTGTATGGAATTTGCGCAAATTGAAGCTAAAATTACGTCAGAACAAGATGTAAACTACAGCGAAACAAAGAGCATTGAAGGTTTCGACTATTGTGAAGGAGTTAGATATGGATTTAGTCTTATGAGACCATTATTGAAAGTCTCAAAGGCCGGAGAAGAGGATTGGCGTCGCACTAATAACTTACACACTTAAGTCTCTTGTCAAGGAAGATTATGCACTCTTCTTGTCGATTTCACACCCAATTCTCTTGTCAAGGAAGATTATGCACTCTTATTATCGATGGAGGCAGCAGTTTGGATGTAGCTTCATGAGAGCTTGTTGGGAAGGTTGTTGTGAAGATGGAAAAGCATACTAAATCTCATAAGCCCACTTGGGTAAATGATACTTCAATCCCGGTAAAATTTCGTTGTTGGGTTACAATGTTAGGTCAGCAATCATTTTGAACAATCTATGTGGTTTAATGTTAGCTAATGAAAGTCAGCCATTTGTTGCTTGGAATACCGTGGCTTTTTTATCATAAAGTAAGACACGATGGTTACGAGAACACTTATACTCTTAAGAACGATGGGCACACAAAAATCCTTCGAACTATGAAGGAGATTTATGGTGTAATCTACAAGAGAAAAGGTAGCAACTACAGATTCTAGAGGTACATGCCTTTAAGAAGGTAGTAAGGAAGAAACTGTTATTTTCGTTTTGGTGGTGTGCCATGTAGCTGAACCAATGAAAGCAGTTGTGGAACAAACAATTAAAGTGAAACGTATCCTTGATGAATTTTCTGATTTAATCCCCAACGACTTATCAAAGTAACTCCCTTCCTTGCGTGACACTCAACATGCTATTGATTTGGTCGAAAAGAGTAGGACTAACTGAGAAGGTAGGTTGATGAGTTATTGGTCAAAGGTTTATTTTGAGCGAACCTAAATCCTTGTGGGGTGCTTGCTTTGCTAAACCCTTAGAATGATTGGTCATGGCGTATGTGCATGGACAGCTGTGAAATCAATAATATCGGTTTCCATTAATAGACTCGATGACATGTTAAACATGGCGGCTGGAGCTGTAATTTTCTCGAAGCTTGATTTGAAAAGCGGATATCACCAGATACGTGTCAGTCGCGGAGATGAATGGAAAACAGCTTTAAGACCAAAGATGGTTTATGTAAATTGCTAGTCATGCCGTTTGGTCTAACCAATGCGCCGAGCACTTTTATGTGGCTTATGACATGGCTTTTGCATCATTCAATGGGAAGTTTGTCGTTGTCTACTTTGATGACATCCTTTTTATAGTCGATCTCACTAGCAACACGAAGAACACTTGAGGCAGGTTTTGAAAGTTCTTTGGCATGAAAAACTCTGCCTCAATTTGAAGAACTGTTTCTTCATGAGTTCCAGTATTGCGTTCTTGAGCTTTGTTGTCTCTGTCAAAGGTGTTGAAGCTGATCCCAACAACGAAGGTTAAAGCAATTATTGATTGGCCTATCCTATCTGATATACATGAAGTACGGACTTTTCATAGGTTTGCTACATTCTACGGCGGGTTTATTCGAAACTTTACTACTGTTATAACACCAATAACATTATGTATCATATCTTGTCCATAAAATTGGACAAGGGCAGCAAGCAAGGCATTTGATAAAGTCTTCGAGGTATAACTCCAGTTCTACGGGTGCCAGATTTTGATAAATTCTTCGAGGTGGCTTTGACGCATCTCATATGCGTATTGGGACTGTTTTTAGCTGAGGACATCTGTTAGCCTATTTTAGCAAGAGGCTTAATGATGCAAAGAAGAGATACTCTACCTACGATGTTGAGTTTTATGCAGTGGTTCAATCCCTTTAGCATTAGCATTATTATCTCATTCAGTAGGAATTTGTTATATACTCGGATCACGAAGCATGCGGTATCTAATTCTCAAAAGCTTGTAAGTTCAAGACTTGCCAATTTGAGTAACTATCTTCACCATTCACCTTGACATTGAAGAAGGGGGCAGTAGAGAATAAAGTGGCTGATGCACTTAGTAGGAAAACCTCACTCCTGGTAAACATGTCCTCCTTAATGGTTGGCTTCCAGGAGTTGAAGCGCCATTACTCTTAACACGCGGATTTCGGAAGTATAAGCTCCTCTCTTATTGATGATTATGCTTGCCGAGAACCTCCCCCTCGGTATCATGTGATATGGGAGCTTTATGAGGGAGGTCTAGGAGGACAGCATTATATATCCTTATTAAGGTCTGTCCTACATCAATAAGTCTTGTCCAACTCCGCACATTCACTGTCTACATGTGTTATTATCCCTTTATTTTGGCCTCAACTTTGCTTTACATTTAATCTGGATTGAATTTAGCAAAAGCCTCTGTGGCTATCAATATACCAATGTCCTGTTTTTTGTTTCCATTTTTTTGTTGTAATGTTAGTAAAACTGCCGTGAACATGTTTTTGTTTCATTGCATACTGTACTCGTTATCATATTGGAACCCCTTTTCTACTTATTTTTGTTTCGTCTCACTTGGGCTGCAGAAATACCAGACACAAAGTTCTCGTGTACTTGGGGACCATGTGTATGCTTGTGTCTGTGTGGATGTATAAACCAAACCATAATGAGTTTAAGGAGAGTGGCATGCATGCCTGCTACTAACACTTCTTCCATTGATGAGTTCAGATGAATGGAGGTGAATTTGAGACGAGTAATTATGTGAAAGTCGCTGTTCTAGCTGATCCTCAGGTAAAAGGGATCCAAAATAGGACTCTTTTGATTTTACATCCTTCTTTGGTATTTAGACCTTTCTGTATAATACAGGCTTCTTACTTTTAACAGCTCATGGATAGGACTTCACTGCGTCTTTCCCCAAAATCACTTATTCTGGAGATTGCACAATTCTATACAGATTTGTTCATGCGCAGAGCATTCCTGGCATCTGTCTCACCTTTCAAACCTGATGTGATATTGTTTCTTGGTGATTATTTTGATGGGGGTCCTAGTCTGTCTGACGAAGAGTAAGGCGAGAAATTTTGTACTACTACATAAAAGTTATTTAGCCATTCACAAACTAATTCCAGTCTCTGCTATGCTGGATTTGCCGTTTCACTGTTGGGAATAATTGATATCTTGGTTGGACTTGGAGACGGCAGCATAAATATAGTTAAACACATTCGAATTAAAAAAATTTATTTGCTAGTTCTTAGTGCAGCTTACGCCTTTCATCCCTTAGTAAGTTATGGCGCTCGGCTTAATAATAGCTGTCTTACTCAAGGCTTATAGCATGTCAGTTACAGTACACTTTGGTGTTTATATGTAACTTCTCCTACACCGATTGTGTTACCATCCATACCAAGGGTTTTTTTGAATGCATGTTTAACCTAAATCTGTTGGCACTAGCTAAGGTTTGGTATTAGAATTTTTGGTGACGACTACATATACCTTTTACAAATCAAAACTTCCTGTTCCTATTGATTTGCTTCCTTTTGGCTTCTTTTTCTCTGGTTCCATTATTAATGTGATGCTACCACCTCCAGTGTCACTGTATAGCTCTCTCCCCTTGGGCTTATAATCGGATTTTAGAGTGGTGGCTCTTATATGTGACTTTGTGAGCACTTTTTTTGTAGTTTTTGACATGAAACCTCTTGATATTTGGTTATTAGATGGCAAGAATCCTGGAGCCGTTTCAGGCATATTTTCAACCTTAATACACATGAGAGAACTGCAAAAATCCCACTGTTCTACATTCCTGGAAATCATGACATTGGCTATGCAGCTGTTCACTCTCGTATGCCAGAGGTATGTTTAGTGGTAATTCATCCTAATATGTCGCCTTTCTTCAATAGGTGAAACTACTATCTTGCACACTGTCTGTTTGTTAGTATATATATAGAGTAAGCTGCTTTACGGCATGAAGCACATTATTCTTGGACTGTTTTGTTTAGAAGCAGTTTGTCTAGGATTACCTCGCTTCAACTAAGATTTGCAAGACATCTTTGTTTAATCTTATTGATGGGACATAGAAGAGAACCTTTAGGGCTGGATTTTGTAACTGATATAAGATAGTTACTCAGTAATACTGCTTCTTGTGGTGATACAGTAAGGCAGGGACAAGTGTTTAGACTTCAACAGGTTGGACAGAGATCTGCGTAAATGCTGTTTTTCTGGAGATAATTAGTTCATATATCAACCCAAAAGCAAAATTTCTTTTAGGTAAAAACAAAAACAAAAAAAACCTTCTTCCCAATTGTAATACTACGAAATAATCAGGGACAAATTTGACTTATTGGTGAAGGTGGCAAATTTTACTTACCGGTGAAGGTGGCAAATTTTAGTATTTCACACCTTGATTTCGAGGTAACATTTTTGGTTCCAATACCAAAGGCAGAGACAAGTTTTAGAAAAGAAGGCGTTTTGAGTGTACTAAAATAACAGTTGGCTACACTAATTTTGTTAATTTTGCAGTATCCGAAACTTGACCACCTTACCTTCTAAACCTGTACTTGGCTCCTCTCTCAATCTACAATTAGATGCACTATAACAGTTCTATTAACTTGACAGAGCATGGATTCCTGAGCCTTACTAACTCCCTCTATCTCCCTTTAGATTTTGAGCTCTCCTCCGAACTGGTGAAAGCTTGAAAATGCAGAAGCTTCTAGAGGTGTTTGCTATAGAATGGGAAATGGTAAAGATTATAATGAGCTGTTATTTCAACCTTCTTCTTGGATTGAAATTATATGTTTTATCAAAACGTATAGAGAGTTACGGCTTAATTCTCGTATCTAGACAGATTAGGATATTCTGCCAAAATAAAAGTTACAGTAGGACCGTGCTTGGGCTGTCAAGCTTGGATATGCAGTTTCGAGCTTGAGAGCAGTGCCCCAACTCAGGCTACTCCTGCCAGAACCTTTTAGTAGCAAGAATGCAATTGGTAATGGTCTTATGGCCATTTCTTGTCCTTTTTTCTCCCTGCAACAGAAATATGCAATCATCCTAAGATCTCTCAGTCTGAGTTGGTTATGCCATTAGACGTCTTATGATCAGTAAATTATCATAGAAAAGTCTAAGTTCAAGTTCTATGCACGGCCCCTGCAATTTTTGCAGGAAATACAATCCTATTTCACATTCAATTTAGTCTGTGTACACAAGCAGTTGTGGTTATATTTTCTCATAGTATCTGTTATTTGTTTTCTTTCACCTTTTCAGGTTATCAGACGCTATGAAAAAGTGTTCGGCAAAAGGAATTATTTGTCTAAAGTCGGAAAAGTGGATTTTATTGCTGTTGATGCGCAAACACTGGATGGTAAAGCCGACAACAGTTGAATTTTGTCCTTTTACTCCTTGTGTCCTGGTCTGTTTTTTGTTTCTATAATGGTACAAAGTTTTGAGTAGTTTGATAGCTTTGTGGTAACATTTCAGAAATAATAGCTAAAGAAAAAGTTTATGGATTTGCCTATTCGTGTTCGTATTTTAAATACAAATTATATCTGCTGTTAGCCCTAGCAAACACAAAGGCAAACTCATAGCCATATGCTTTATGCACGTAATTCAATTTATGCTACCACATGTTTGTCATTATAAATGTTTTAAACCTCCTCTTTTTTTCCTTTGGGAAATATGCTGGTCCACCGGCAGCTTGGCTTATGCAATTATTCTCATATGGGAGACCGATAATGGATTAGTGTTCCTATTGTATATTGTTGAGCAATCCTTTCTTTGAGAAGAATGCAAAATGGATGTCTACTCTTGGGACATAAAAATTGACATAGATGATCCTACTTGCTTTTGGGGGCAGAAAGAAAGGCCAAACAGGAAATTCAGGGAGAGTGTTCTCCTCACACTTGGAGTGCCCAGCATTGTTACTGTTTCATTCTAATAACAAATGCGTGCCTATGTGTCACGGCTCGATAGTCACCCCGTGACGTTACGTATGTCTTATCTACAGGGCATCCACAGGGAAATCTGACTGTTGCTACTTGGAATTATGTCAGAAATGTCTCCTGGGGTATATAATCTATTGATACTGACTACTAATACCGTACATTGTGAAGTTTGTATTTGCAAAATGGTAATTAGACATTATTGTTCTTTTGCATTCTTCTAGATCCTAGTTCACCGCCGAGGGTTTTATTGACTCATATTCCGTTATATCGACCGGACTGGACTTTATGTGGTGCGCATCGTTCCTCCCCAATTATAAACCAGGTATATATCAGAAGTGGATCTATTTGCATTTTCTTCTGTCATATTTGAACTTACATTTATCCTTGTTTCCATGTTCAGAGGGTTTCTCGTGCTGCTCATGATCAAGAAATATTGTAACGTTTTGTCTCATTTTCATACTGTGGCTACGTTAGAATATATCTGTTTGTTATTTGTTACTGAATACCGAGGGTGCACTTTGATGGTTGATCCACTGATTCAGGTATCAAAATTATATTACCGAAGAAAAAACAAAAGACTTACTGGATTCTATCAGACCCGTATGTTCTCTCTACCTCCTTGAAGCATGACTGAAGACGACATTATGGAAATAGATAATAATATGCAAATACTAAATTAAACGAGGGGATCCACTTTTACAAACTAATGTGTAGATTTTATAGGTACTCGTATTGTCTGCTCACGATCATGATCAGTGTACAGTTACTCACACATCTAAACATGGGCCTGTAAAAGAGGTAAGCACCTTATCTTTGGGGCTAAGATTGGTTTTCTGACGTCATGATGTTTGACATAGTTGTTTCCACTTCCCAGCATACTCTAGGGACCACAAGTTGGCAGCAGGGGAACTTGTATCCATCATTCATGCTATTGTCTGCCACTAACTTGACGTCTCCTAATGCATCCAGTGTTGAAGAAGCCATATTATCTCAGCTGTGTTTTCTTCCTGTACAGACGTACATCTATATTTGGTAATTACCATGTTCATCAGTAATGGTATGCCTTTGTCGATGGTGTTGGCTGTTAGTCTGAATCTCCTTTGCGGGAAAATGCCAGGTATCTTTCTCTGTTTGTTCTGAGCCTTCTTGCTATCCTCCTTTGGCCAACAAGCGGGGTGGGACTTTTGCCTCGTATTGGGGACTTCATGGGGTGCATTAGAGGTGTATTGAATATCG
The DNA here is from genome assembly GCA_033065855.1 of Escallonia rubra. Lineage (NCBI taxonomy): Eukaryota > Viridiplantae > Streptophyta > Magnoliopsida > Escalloniales > Escalloniaceae > Escallonia > Escallonia rubra. The sequence continues at coordinate 424,285 of JAVXUO010002762.1, forward strand.
ACATTTTCAAAAGTGTTGTAAAAGAGAAAACTGAAGATGAGAACTGTGTTTACGAGGAGCTTTGGGATGCAGAAGGATCGATGCACCTTATAAAGAAAACCTTGAAAGCCCCTCTATCAAATTCCAGTGAGACTACTTCAATGGAAAAGTAAGTTCCAGTTGTTAGAACGATTTTACGCATCACCTGCTTGTCTATGATTTTTCCATGCTATGGTTGCTTTCAATTTGAATTCGTGGTTTGCAATTTTACTAAGTAGTTGTGTGTCCTTACATGGTTATTTTCTTCCACAGTAACAGTGACGAAGGTAAATGGAATGAACACATTCCATTTGGCCCGGATCCAATCACACTTCAGAGTTCAACATCAGTTGCATATTTTACCATCTGATGATTAGGAACACCTAAGAATTCCACCCTTACTTGTTTTCCACTTTCTCAGATACAGTTTGACTTTTCAAGTTTCATAACTTTCTCTATAATATTTTTATACTACTAAACTCTTACATTTTTTACTTGCGGTTCCACTTTAGGAAAATAAGATTTTAGTATGTTCTCTTATCAATAATTCATTATCCTGTTTACGGTTCGTAGCAAATTACTTTTGTCAATGCTTTTAATGCTTAAGGAAAGAATAAGCATAAATGATTTTTGCACTTTTTGCAATATATAGTGCATTCACGAACAAACATATTGTAAATTTGGCCCTGGGTTCAGTTCCTGTTAAGTTATAAGATACTTTCCATCTCTTGTTTCAGGGGCAATGCTGTAATGCGGTCAACCACTAAAAAACCAGTATTGCAGGCAACAGAATTCTCAATACCTATGGAAGTGAATGTTCTTGGGGTTTTGGATGCAGGGACAAAGGCAGCACCAGCACGTAGATCAAATAAATCTACGACAAGAGTGGTAATCCAAAGAGTGCTGCGCACATTCCGAGTCCTTACCGTCGTTGCTGCAGTAAACCTACCTCTCTACATGATGTTGCTCTTCAAGGATTGGATTGACAAATGACCAACGAAGAGAAGATGAGTTTAACCATTTCAATGGTTTGGTGCCGCCCAAATGAAGCAAACCGTGCAATTTCATTCCAATCATCACTTCACGAGTATGTACTTTTAACCAGCATTTTATGCAAATCAGAAATTTTCCCTGCAATGGCTGGAAAGAGGTGAAAGGTATTATTTATGAATATTACCCTTTAGGAAATGCAACCGAGTTTTTTCAACATCTTAATACAGCTCTCTGAATCTTTTCCATTTCTCAGGTCCTTTTTTCCTTTTTTTTATTTCTTACGAAGAGGCCATTATATTAACTGAAATCAATGAGGTACATATTTTTGTTGAATTGTTGAAAAGGAGTGTAAAACAAATGACGGTGCCTCATCTCTCGAATAAAACACATACGCGGGTTCATGATGCATTGCGCGCCAATATGTGGGCTAGAGAAGAATTTCATGTTATCGTTGAAATATATCCTCGAACTCTCTTGCGTACCGCTTTTCTTGGTCAACGATATGACCATCTATAGATAAGTTTCTTGCTGAAAGCTGCTATTGCCATGGCACAATCTCCTTCAACAGATTTTCGAGCAAGTTGGGTTGCCAGTTTTCAAGCCTTAGCGGGGGCTGCCAGTACCTCGGCGGTCAGGGGACAACCATCTTTTGCATCTTCTTAGACAATGTAGCTCTGCGGACCTCGGCCCCCAGCTGCCTCTTCCGATGATGGAGCCCCATCAGAATTAAGTTTAGGCTGCCAGGCTTAGGTGGCTGCCACTTGCCACTAGTGGGGGCGTATTGTAATGCCGAATATTCCTCTTGGTGATGAAATGTTAAAGGGATTATTTATATTTATTTTCTCTAGGGGTGGTAAAATGGGGGATGGTAAGATGGGTGGGTGGATGGGGTTTGGTTGTAAATCAATTGGGTTGGGAACAAATGAGCGACCGATCCATGGCACCTAGTGACGCCGCTGCCACCATGGCACCTGCCACTGCCACCATTGCACTTGCCGCCTCCACTGCCCACCTCCGCCCCTGCCACGTCCTTACACACCTCCGCCGCTGTCATACCAAACTGGCTCAATACCCATAACTACCAATTGCCATGACACAATCACCATCACGCCCACAACAAAAACAACCACCACCGGAACTACTAGTACCCCATCACCAAATTCATAACCACCACAGCTAGGCAACACTACAACTGCCATCATAACCACAACGACCACCAGGATTCCACCACCACAAACATTTGCTAAGTCAACCATTAAAATTTAGAAGATCTAAAATCCTTCTCCAAAAACCATAGATCTATTCCAGATCTGAACACCACCGCCATCACCCTATCGTCACCCTGCCACTATCACGAGGCCATCGCCCAGCCACCATCACCGCGTTGTCGCCTCATAGTGCTTATGGAGTGTTGAGTGGTGCTTGGTCGCGGGTTAGGCAGTGATTCTTACATTGGTGACAATGATGAAAGGGTGGCCGTGATGATGACAAGTGGTGGTGGAGGCAATGGCGATAATGACGGTGGGTGGTTGCAAGTAGTCAGGCGCGTGTGGCTGGCCGAAGGAAAATGTAATTTTACGGTTAGATGGGCACCCATTTAGTGGATAATTGGGTTCTATAGTTAGTTACCCATTTAGACCCAATCATTTCATGGATGGGATTGAGTCATTTTTAAGTGGACAGATTTGAATAGGTAGATAGGTAGATGGGTGTGTATTGTGATTGCCACCTCTAATATTTTTCAAGTTCATGAACAATCCATCATTTCTATTTTTCCACAAGAACCAACAATCAATCGTTTCTATTTTGTATTATCCGCCGCATATATCCTGAAAAAAAAAACGCTGACCAAGAATTGTATTGTTTTTAGATGCTAATTTTTACCTGTCTCACATTTGAATTATCGGCTAATTCCTACCTTTTTCGGCTATCTAAGCATCCCTTAGTGACTTGCTGTGTATATGGTCTACCTATATCATCTGAAGTTCAGCATATTATCTAACTAGCTCTTGGTCTCCCATTAAGACAACATCCTATGCACAGAATCATCTAACAGCTGCTAAGCAAAAGATTTCCTTCATTTGTGATTCTTGGCCCTACTATTCTACGACCAGATTGTGTAATGTAGATGCTGATGAGGGTGGCTTCGGAATCCACAGAAGGTCAGCTGACAATTTTTGTGGGTTCCTCTTTTTCCATCTTAGGCTTGTCTCCCTAAAATAGACTAGCAAATCTAAATGTACAATAGAGAGAGAGAGAGAGAGAGAGAGAGAGACATCCCTTTGTCCCCAAATCTACATTTGGTTGCTAAAGCGCCTTTGGCGACGAAAAAGGTTTCACGTAATAGAAATAGAACATGTATATATACATATGATTACCTGTTTGTCTTTCATCAACATGACATTATATGAACAGAATCAGCTTGCTAGCTAACAGTTTAAAAACAGAAATATTCATTGCACAAGCAAGGATTACAGCAGAACAGATACATATGGAAGCCCTTTTATTCGTGGCATCTGATCTCGTGCCAATAAGAATCCATACCCTTTATTTGGGATTTTATTTAGGGTAGAGCATTTGCCTCCGTGATAGACTCGAAACAAAAGGAGTACATGCACATACTCATGATCGATATGCATAGTTAACCGTACTCGGCGCCACGAATTGATTTCCACGCAGAGGTGGAGTGCAAAGATCCCTTCATGTCAGCCTCATCGGTGTTCAAGATGTCCGGTTTGCGAAAAAGGGTAGTAACAATGCTGCCAGAAATCTCTCATGTGCCCACAAACCCAATGGTTAGTCACCACTTAGGTCAAAAAAGGAGGACGGCACATGAAAAAAGGGAGCGGTGGAGAGGCCACAGAGCATTTAAGACCAAACCGGACCAGCCAATTATGGACAAAGCCAACAAAAGGAAAAGATAACGGCCAAGGAGATGCGTGGGGAGATGCCCTCCAAGACAACCTCGTTTTGTAAACAAGGCAAACGGTTGTTATCCCTAGAGATTATATCACTTTTCAGGTGAAAAAAGAAACGGAAAAAGTAGAGGAGAAAGATCTTGAGAGAGAGAGAGATAGACGGGAGGTTTTAGGCTAAGTGAAGTAGTCATAACTCATAACTAATCTTCTCCTTGAATGTACCAACAGAGAAGCATGGTGGCGCAGCGGCGAAGGATGTAGATTCGGGCTCGTTGCTCTTTAACCAAGGAAGCGCATTTCCCTGTGAAGCCATGGCGACCACCCTTCTTCTTCGAAGGAATACCAGTGTAGACTCCACTCTTGTACAACTGTTGCTTGAGCTCAGCCATATATAGTATGTATGTATGTGAACAAGATTCAGCTGAAACGAAGGTAGCTAGCTAAGAGGGAAACTGGGAAAAAAGCTCACCAGAAGTGGAGCTGGACCCTGAGAGCTAAGGGCAGGGGGAGCCATGTATTTATACCAGAGAAAAACTGGGGTTGACTCAGTCTTGAAAGGAGGAGGGGACTGAACATGGTCACCTTGAAATTAGAGGGAGATTTTGCATGGGAAAATGTAGCTCATCAAAGTATCTTTTATAAACAAAAAAGGTTAGGGGGGTGAACGTGGGCATGGATGTTTGTGTGTAAAATATATGCAAGTGAAGTGGGAAAGAAGGGATGATTGTTTTTTGCTTCATGTATTTGAGTGCAAGTAGACTAGAAAAGTGGTAAAGGTTGCATGAGAAGAGGAGGGTTGCATGAGTAGGACAAGGCAAATGGATGGGATTTGGGAACACATTGTCGGCTAATCAATCCCGATTGGGGGCAGTTCTTGTTAGTCTTTAGGTTAACTGGCTCGGGATCCCAAGCTTCAAACTAATGCATTTCCGGAATCATAATCTCGTTCCAGGAACCAAATATCAAATGTATATATGTTCTGTACAAATTATGTTTTTCAAGTTGGTTTTAATCATTAAGGTGTAGTGTTAGATTCTTCCCTTCCCACACATCTTCTAATAAAAAAGGAAGAGAATGAAAAGCTTTGAATCGAGATAGTGTGCAATATCGGTCGACCATAGACTCCCAGTTTATCGTAATTGGAATAGTCTTACTACTTGAAGTCTCATTTTTAAACCCCCCCCCCCCCCCCCCCCACAAACACACACACACACACACAAAAGTCGCATTTATATTTTGTATAGGCTAACACACCACCTTTGGCCAATTTGATTCGTTGTCACGTCGAGATACTGCAGAAGAAATAACTACAAAATCATGAGATCCAAATGAATATTTGTGAATAATGTGATAATCATTTGGGAGGTACCAAATAAATGACTATTCGAATCAAGCCAAGAAGGGTTAGAATGGCAGTTCGTGCTCAACCAATAAATTGTAATATCAAAATTTTTATCCAAATGTAAATTAGGTAGTAACTTTGTGAGATGATGACTTCGAACCTCATGAAAATTTGTCATCCTCTTTGTATGCTTGACCTGTTTCAGTTCTATCTTATCCTGTTTTGTAATACGTCACTCCTTAAGACGAAGATATGGTTAGTCAAAGCACGTTTGATATCGTACTGTTTATTTTCTCTGTCACTTATTGTGTTCTTTTTCATTTCCTTTTTTCGATCTCGAGTTCTCTCCGTAACAATTTGACCCGGTACAAGCTGCAGACTCAGACAATCTTTGGATGTTGAACACAATCTTTGAAGTTAAGATTTGTACAAGGGAGATATGCGGCATGTTCTGAGATTTGGCACGCCTTGTTTAATGAATCCATATCTCAGTTTCTAGGGTGGTCGTAAGGGAACCTCAATCTTCATAGATATCAGTTGCTCAACTCTCAATAACAACATAAACAAAGGCATTATTCCAGTAAAGATCTCGTCAGTCGTCACAATGTTTAAGGTGCTAATAACAGCTGGAACACTGGTAGCAATCATCACTCGGAACATTTTTATATTGTCCCTGCCAGCTTTTATACACCATGCATTTACAACATTTTCATTGCGTATGATCCGCTTTGCTGGGATTGTAGGGTGACTGCTACTGCTCCCGAACTCTAAGCAACCAAGACTTTGTATGATTTAATTGCTTGTTTGTGAGTTATGGGTGAAAGAAGGGAAGAGGAAAAAAGGGAGGAGAAATGACTTGGCCCCCGTGTTTGTGAATTTTACGACGAAAGAGAAAATTAGTTCTTTTGGTATTATCTACGAGCGTAAAAATAGGAGTTGAAGAGAAGATTTTAGTTGTCATTTACTGAAATGCCCCTATATTTTGAAATTTTGTTAGATTTTGCGTTGGTGTTCATAAAGTTTCATTGAACATCTTTTCTGATATCAACCTGTAGGTAGGTGAAGCTTGCATGGATTAAAGGTCTCAGATGGTACGGTTATGGGAACGTTTGGTTTCATGAAATCTCGAGAGGCAGAGCAGTTTTGTTTCCCTGTAATTTATGCAGGACTACATCAAGGGCACATATCGAAAGATTTCAAATTTATATAGACTTCTCAATGTCTAGGTACAAATCACCGATAGCACGTAATCTGAACTATATATATCATACTTCTGTGACACAGAAAGAAGTATTGAGCATAGATGTTTCCAGTTAGAGAAGATTCACCTTTGAAGAATCTGTAACAGTTATAAATGGAGTTGTTTTTAGAACTTTATCCACTTTCCAAGAGCTTGCCATTTCCTTCAGTTCCCTAAGTTGTTGTCGATATGCCTTTGGGGTTCATCCACTTCCAACCATCACTGAGTTTTTACCGCCAAAACTTGCTTCTGTCTTGATTTGCTACTTCTATGCAATGCTTGCCTCAGACGGCACTTCTTGCCTCTGGGCAGCAAGCAACTCATAATCCTGCATAAATTAATGGAGAAAAAAAAAGCAGTTCAGCCTGAAAGCAGATAGGCTACCCTTATGTTGTTATGCTGTTTCTTCTCTATATCCACTTTCATTTCTCTGGCTGAACCAATGCGCCGTTACTTAGACTTGTGTAACAGAGCAATCAATATGGTAGTGCCAATCCCAGACATCAGACACATAAACAATATGCCACAAGTATCAACATAATCTCAAGAATTCAAAGGAGATGCCAGAAATTCAAAGAGGGGGTTTATATATGCACTTCAAGATTATCCAACCGCACACCACATTTTGCACATGAATAATAGACATGATTGAGTGCGCTGCTTAAATGTGGAGTCCACGCCATATTTCTAGGTTCCGGTCCTTAGCTTGAGATTTATACTCACTGAAGATAGCTGAAGACGCACTAAAATAAATTTCAAGTTCTGCTAAAAAAAATTCACCTGAACAATAGCTTGCGCGCAAAACTTTCCTGAGAGAACAGCACCCTCCATTGAAGCCAGATACTTTTGTTTTGTGTAATCACCAGCTAAATAGAAGCCCTCTAAAGGAGATCTTTGCAAGGGGCGGCAAGGTTCACAGCCTGGCACAGTTTTATAAACAGACCTGAAACGTAGAAATAAGTCAGGTTAAACCAAAAAACTGAATGTGTTAAAACATCATGCTACTGTTGGTAGTCCTCAAGTTATATCTGACCTAGGTGTTTTAACAACATGGTACTTCAATATTTTCGCTTTGCTCTGATCTGCAGAAATTTCATCAGGAAATAGTCTTGCAAGTTCGTTCATTGTAGCATCGATAATATCTGAGTCACTCCGGGAAATCCATTCTTCTGCAGGGGCAAAAACCAGTTCCAACATTGACTTATTTGGGTCGTAATATTCCTGCATAAGAGAAGCACTATGCCTAGATAAGAAAAACATACAAAGATAAACTGAGGGGCCACATCAAATCATTTCACCAGCACTGGTTCTTTTGAAGTACAGCTTTTCGAGTATAAATGTCAATCAAACAAAAAGAGGGTCCCCACATTATACGGGTGCTTGCTCGACACTAGTGTAAATGTCAATCCAAACAAAAAGAGGGTCCCCACGTTATACGGGTACTTCTAGTGACCTGTTCAAATGAAAACATGAAAACTAGGAGATATGATGCTTAATCTACCATATCCATAACTTACGTACATGTTAAATTTTCTGAAAACTTGAGGATTGCTATAAACACTGCAGCCATGTGTGGCGGTATACCAGGGTTTAGGACAACTACCTACGTAAGAATGAGAAAAGAGCTTCTGAAAGGCCGATTAGTGGACTTGTGATCATTTGTCAGATCCCTAAGAATCTACTAGTGGCTGCAGCTTCTTTTGTTTCCCTTTTAATGAAGCTACAGTTCTCAAAATAATCTCTTCTTCAGGTACTTAGTTAAGTTAAATCCCTAGTAGGCAACCCTTTCATTTCATACACTCGTCTCCTTTTGTGGCGTTTCTTATTATTACAACCACATTCCTCCATCAATTTCTTGCAGAGACAAGCAAGTGATACGCACCCGACCCTCACCCTTCATGCATCAAGTACATTGGCGCACCTCCATTTGTGGCATTTCTTATTTACTAAAACTACATACCTCCATCATTTTCTTGCAACGACAAGCAAATAGTACAATTATAAATAACTCGTGTATGGAGTCCTGTAAAGATACAAGTACAGAACTCTCAATGAAACAAACAGGGATGCATGCATTTAAGTTACATGCTGGTGCTGAAGTTCTTAGAAAATGCAGGATGTAAAAGAAGTTGGTTGTTGAAGTGTTATGGTTATGAGATAATACCTTACATGTTACAGACATGTCAGCATAAACGCTGAGGAGGTTGCTTCTGCATGAAAATAACTGAATGTTAAACATAGAACTCACCACAGATTTATAAGGACCGTTAACAATATCTCAACGAATAAATTGCGGGAAAAGAGAAGAAAATAAGCATTGTCTGCAGCCCTGGACAGGCTCCTGATACCAATGCCTACTTGAATCTTGTGTTCTAGGTCCTTCATCACTTTTGCACAATATTACATCAACACCCCCCCAAAAGGAAAAAAGAAAAAGAAAAAGAGGAAGGAAAACCGTACAATAGCCCTGTCAGCACTACACAATTTTCACTAGAATAAGGTTTGTGACATTTGACTGTCGAAAACAACTAGTAAATATGAAAGGTGGCAAGTAACGGAACTCTGAGATAGGCAGACGTTTCGAGAACAATGAAATTGAACAAAATAAAGTTTTATGAGAAACGAATCAAACCTGCTGAAAAGTAGATGATCATATGTGTTCTTCAATTTCCTATCAAACCTGAAATTGAGTTAATTGAAGTCAACCAACCGATAGGCTAACATATGAACTACAAGTCATAAAGTCGACGCCATCACAGATTTCAAGGAGTAGCACTTCACCAATACATTGTATAAGTCTAAATGAATGGGAAAATAAAGGCAGTTGCATGGCAAGAAGCACAGTGAAGTACATCTCCAATCTGCTTCAGTCGAAACATATATTTGTCTTCCAATATCAATGTTCCCCACAAAAATATTACTTGTCAATCATGGGAATATAAGGCCAAATGATGTAAATTTAACTTGCATGACGCGAGAGCCAAACAATTATCAAAGGACAGATTGCACTTCATATACATTAATAACACCAAAAGAGTTCCATAACTAACCAGATGTGAACATTTATAACTGGAACTCCAACTAATTTATCCAATTTCCTGAAGTAAGGAATCTCTTTCCACTCTTGGGGCAAAAGAAGCTTCAAAACATCAACTGATAGGAAAAATCTAGATGAGAACAATTGAGGAAGCCAAAATTTAGGATTAAGTTGCAAGCTCACATAATTTAGAGAGAACTACTACTATACCTGGAGCGGCGATCACATAAGCATCTCCTTTAATTACAGTCCCATTACTTAGTAAAAAGCTCTTGACAGTATCATCTTTATTCAGCTCGATCTTTTGTATTCGTGAATTAAGCCTGACTTCACCACCCAGTGACTCAATGTGATCAACAATCGGCATGCAAAGTCTCTCTGGAGGGCTACCATCTAAGAAAGCCATCTTGGAACCATGCTTCTCCTGTGAAATTATCTCTACATGTTATAACCCACTAAGATCAAGAAAAAAGATGTTGCATAGTGCATATTAAACAGTACAGAGACTCGGGGAAAAAATAAATCCCTGGGTGGACTAAAAAATTAGTTCCTCTGCAGTCAGTAGATTGTGTTGACACCAAAATCTTTTGTTCAGTTTCATTGGGTCTTGAATGGCAATGCAGCCACATCGACATGATTACTCGGCTGAATAATGACTGGATACATTTGTTGCTTAGGAAGATATTTCTGTCTGTCTCTCGTTGATATGATAAGAACTCCCATTATTAGTACAAGCACTATTTCTCTTTGAATACGAGATAGGAAGGACGACAAAGAAACAAGGCAAGAAAATACACAAACATAAGTGTAATGATGTTGCATGCATGAAAAGGCGATGAATGCCGAGAATAGTGTTAAGTAACGTCCTTTGAAGACAAAAGGTTACATGACATTTTAATGTAGCATGATACACTCCTCTAGATCTCATTTTATTGATCTCAATACAACCAGTAACTTTTTCCCTCAGAGGAACAAGGTGAAGGAACTTCATTTGAACTCTAAAGGTTACATGATATTTCACGTGTAGCATCATACACTCCTCTAGACCTAAATTTGTTGCCTCAATACATTGTCTTGAATAATGTGACAAATGAGAATATTCTCATCAGAAACTTTTTACCTTATAGGAATAATACTAATACCTGAAGAAAACGGTTGAGAGCAATCAAAATACACTGCATAGAAAGTTCATCTGGGTTAATAAAGTTCAATGCTTTTGACATAGCAATGAACACCTCAGTAGTAACTCGATCTGGTACGCCCTGTAGAGGGAAATGAGGGGAAATGAAAATGTTGACCGACTTTTAAAGGAGCAAACACATGGATTGCTGATCTATGTAAAGCAAGCCAGCAAAAGAGCATGAAAAACATGACCACATACTTGCTTTCTCATCCAGTCTTTGACACTCAATCCGTCCTGAGCCTCAACATATGCCTGTCCACCAAGCATTGCTGGCAAGAGTCCAATCGCAAACTTGACTTTCTCCGGCCATGTAAGCATTTCATTGTTCTTTAAGATGGCCCAAATCCCTGCCCACACGTTTACAAGTGAAACACATTCAGAGAACATAAACTACACAGGAAAGAGGGCAGTAAATACAGGATTGTCAGCCTCTAATGTGCAAGGAAAGGATTCCTCCTCTGACAAATGTTATTATCTGGGAGACCTAGGCCAGTGTAGTAGCACCATCTGAAGCATCAACAGACATACGTGACAGGTACATCACACAATAAACACATCGAAAACATCTAATTGTGGGTTACGGATGCCTCGAGGACACAGCAATGTGTATCGCCAGGTGTAGCTTCCTAAATCAAGTAACACTTGTTATATAAATTGCAGTCTGATAATTACCCCTGTAAAAAGCGTTCACACGAATTAACCCTACCCTAGTTTCCATATTGAGGATAACATCTAACAAATGACACTGTGCCATATTTGTACTGACAGAATAGGATGAATGGGATTGGGAAGCTTCTGAATATCTTCGAGAGAAAAAAGAAAAAGGAAATAAATACCAAATAATAAGACAAAAACAATGGAAGATAAATTTTCAGAAAGTTGTAAGATGGCAACACATATCTCCAGTATTTTGCTCTATGGATTTCCTATCTCCCACAAAGATTCTAAGCCAGTCCGTGAAGAATGCAATACCCTAGGTTTCGCTATGCAAATTATTGAATCTCTAAATTCACGTTAGCCTAACAGATAACAGTTCTTACCCACACTTAAGGCAACATAAAGCGTAAGTGGCTTTAATGAGGAGAACTATGAACTTCACGAAAGCACCAGAAGCATCGTCAAATGAGCAGCGATTAAATACAGCTTAAGGCAACATAAAGCGTAAGTTGCTTCGATGAGGAGAACTATGAACTTCATGAAAGCACCAGAAGCATCTTCAAACGAGCAGCGATTAAAACAGCTCCTTACCAGCATACAGTGGGAGACAGGTATATGTTGAGGTTTATGAACTATTAACTTCATGTGCTTAAACGCTGCGGCGAGTTAGTTGTGCAAGCAAAACCAAACTCTGGAATTAGCTTACAAAGATGGACATGGATATTTATTATGGCCTGTGAGATAAACGACTCACCGTTTAACGGTGCAGGTAGGACATCAGGAAAATCAAATCGGCTGAACTCTCCTGGCTTGTCTGGCATCGCGAATATCATAGAATGTTCCTTCCACTGCAATCTATCATTGATGCCTAGTTCACCAAAAAGGTTCTGCACATTTGGGTAAGCCCCAACTTTAAGAAAAAGAAACCAGCTTCAGATGTTTAATTATAAATTTTAGAACAATAGAAATCATGATGCATTGGTATAGATATATAACAACAGTAGACAGCAAATGGATGGACATGACAACAGCCAGAGAACATAGAGGGTAACAAAGAATATCATGGCAATAATGGAGAAAATAATCACATGATAGCATTCGAGCAGCAGCTCTATAGTAATGTTCATTAAGAACAACACCGAATGTCCAAAAAACTCAAACTCACACAGGTTAAAGACTGAACGACTTAGCACTTACAGAATATGTGCAAGCCAGTCTCGTACCAGTCTCCATCATCATCTTTCCAAGCAGCTACCTACATGCAGAAAGAATAATCATGCCTCCATTTGCCACCAAAAAGAAAGGTAGTTTACCTAAAATAATTTCTTGTACATTTTTCTCTTCATTAGAAAAGGTTTTTCAGTTCGGAGTGAACAACTCTCGCCCAGAAATGCTCAAAGTTAAAAGTCATTCAAAGTACAAAGATTTTATTTAGGAACTGACAAGATATCTCACAAACCTTTCCTCCTAGAACATCTCTTGCTTCCAACAATATGGGTTTGTGACCTGCATCAGCCAAATATTTTGCAGTAGATAAACCAGCCAAACCTGCAATGGTGCGGAAAGTGTAAATTAGACATCACAGCCCAACAAAGCTGGTACAAGATAAATGAATCTACTTATGCAAAAATTGCAGTATTTCATCCCCCATTTTATGATTCTCAATCTCACGTGCCTAAATCAGTTTATAAAAATTAGTATGAAAGAATAGATAAGTGAAACATCATTAGAAAGCCATATTTTTTCCAGTACTTGGAATAGGATTATCTGCAGGCTTTGATCAGAAATCCTATGATGAAGACAATATATGATTTTGGTATTAGCAAACCGTTGAATACAGGGCTAAAGCCACTAGAGTTGATGGAGAAATCCAGCATCTATCCTCATCCAATAGAGTAATCTCATATCTCCATCACTCCTTTAGCACCAGTATACTTGTATATACATATCCCATTGTAGTAGATAGACTATACCAGTTAGAAGGAAAGAGATGTGTGTATAAGTGCGCCCACAAACAAAGTGATTGAGACGATTCTGATAAAAGTTATTAGCAGCAAACAGCTCGTAATCAGGTTTGACGAAAAAGAAGGAGTGCACACACATCGAGAACAGACTAAAGGAGTGGCTGTAACGTGAATTAAATGGCTATAACGTGAGTTAAATACAAAAACATGACACTAGTCAAGCATAAAGCAGGTCAGTCATTTTGTTGAAAGAGCACTGGCATTGGTATCAAAATGTAAGTTCTATTTTGTTGCGGAACAGAAAGGAAATTCATTTTAAGATAGAATGAGATCCTTGTACCTGCACCAGCAATTACGACTTCTAACGGTTTAGTTGGACGGGAAGAGCTACGGAAGGACGAAGATAAGTAAGCAGCTTCTAAAAAATTCACGGTATTCTCAAGCTCTGGTCTTGGATAGTCAATACAAACCACCTGTGTGACAAAACATATATCTTGATCGGATTTTCCTACATTAACAGAATTCTCTTCAAAATCGAATAACCCTCTAAAGTTAATAAGAAAGCACACCTGCAAAGGGCACACGTCCTTCCTTGGTCTTGATATAACAACATTTGTAGTTGGAACTCTAAACTTTTGTCCCATAGAATCACTACCTCCAAATGATAGCGCATTTACTTGCCCCGAAGCAACGCATCTCCAAGTAGAGCCTGAGTTCCAAAACTTTATTGCCTGATTGTGCCCACTCAAATTGACAGCAGAGACATGCCCAAATTGAGACATTTGAGCAGACACTGTAACCAAATGAGATTGCAGCAGGAACCTTTAAGAGGCAAATTCAACCAAGTCCAAGAATCTTTAGCCCTGCCATTACACCGTTAAGTCGGGAAAATTACCGATCACTAAACTGAAGGTATAATCTTTAACAGACTACAAGAAAGATAGGTGAGCTAACAAAACAATATGTTTTTGTCAATTAAATCTTGTTTAACTCATAATACTATCACGTCTTTCCATAGTACAGCCATACATATTACAGTAAGTGCACCCTTGCTTCTTCGGGGATGCATCAAACGGGCAAAAGTGGAAAACTCACACGCAGAGAGAGGGATTTTTAAAATTACCCATGTTGTAAAACAACCCAAATTCAACTCTAGTGAGGTAAAAGAAGCCCAATTGTAAAGCAACCCAATATCAGACTACAGTGATGCAACTTAATTGCGACGAAACGAAGATCCTAGAGCTATTCAAGCTGACAGCACGTAATCATCGAAAAGGACTCATACAACAACCGAACAGAGGAAAATAATTTGAAGCTAGTTTTACCTGGGGGAAATCAAGAAGGGTGCCTAATAACTCAGCTTGGTTTCCCTCGAACTGAAAGAAGTATCTCCAGCACAAGATAATAGAGAATCTTGCGAACAAGGAGGACATTTGGGAGATTTTATGGTGGTTGTTCAGTGGTTTTGGCTCTTACACGGAAGAATATGGTGCGGGTTGGAGGAAATTGTATTCTTCTGTTATGGTGGTTTTGGCATCTTTCGTTGTTGCAACTGTGTTTTCCATGGTTGGAATATTCTATCCACGTTTCACCGGCCAACTCACTTGCGAACCACGAAGCTTTTTGATTGTCACTAAAAATATGCAATTGTCGCAAAGGAGGATAGCCGATATAAATTTTCAGTGACGAAAAGAAGAGGATCTTAATTCAAGCATGAAACTTTGTCATTTTATTTTAATAATAAGAAAGTATGTAGAAATACAATAAAGTATACCAAAAAATATGCCACAATGGAACACAACTAATATAAAAAGCCTATTAGAAACAAAAAATGATCGACAACTTCATAATCATAACCGAGATAAAAGAAGATGACTTCAAAAGGAGAGCTCAATGCCGAATTAAGGCTTTTCGCTCACTTCCGACTACACTCATCCCCTCAAGCTTTTTAATTTATCGAGATCATTACCTATCAAAACAGATAATATAACGATAAATCCAGCTCAGACTCCTTGTCAGGAAGTCCTTCGATTCGAGTACCTCGGTCAAGGTAGAAATCACATTGATCATCATAAGTAAAAAAATCCAGCCCAATATCTTTCTGGGCCATTGAAATCCAGCCCAAGAAGTTGGATATTGAGCTCACAACACAATTTAGAAATTTGGGCTTTTAACTCTGGGCCAATTCCTCGAGTAATTCTTCGTATAAATAAACTGGAATACGGATGTAAGCATAACAGACCTCAGGAACAGTTCCTGGCCGAATGCCACAAAATCCTCTCTTTAGTCTTTTCTATCTTGGCTCTGTGTCTTCGTTAATTTTTCTCTCGGATTACATGAATCATCTCCATATCTAGGGTTTCAGAAGGTACGCATTTCTCACTTTAAATCTGTTCCGACAATGTATATTAGTTGTGCTTGATAGATATACAGACAGTGTCACTTCCGTTTTTTCCTTTTGCCCCTAATTTTCTGCTGCTTTGTGCATGAATTGCCTTTGAATATTCAGATTTGGCTTTGATTTCTGTCTATTTTTTGATCATTTCGATCGCTGAATTTAGGATGGTAGTTTCTACTTTCTGAGAATATTATGTCTATGCTTCAAGTATTCGTGAATTTAAATGGATTTGGTGGTGGTTGTCATTGATTCCCAACATTGAAGAATATCTTTTTTAAGCTCACTTGAAAGGGAAAAAAACGTAGCACCAAAATCATAAATTCACAATTCTGTCGGTAAAATTTAGGTGTGTGGGTGTGTTAATATGCCGGCAATCACTGTAACTTTCAATGAAGGATACCTATAGTGCCTATGATGGCATATTGGCATGCGTTTATTTTTTAGAAGCCTTTGATGCTAATGGCCGCAAATTGCTGCCAAACTTTTCCTTGACTGAAAATATTGGTGTGTGACCAGAGGTCACTGGTGTTCAAAAGGATGATCATGCTTTGGACTCTATACTCCAATAGCACTATATCACTCCCAAAGCTATTAAGCTCTCTCTACCATCCCTAGTTGATGCAAGACCTTCAGCGTATAGAGGGTGAATCTAGAGTTGCTCTTGAAGAAACCATTGCTAATGATGCAAACAGGGGATCTAAAGATCGACTGTGTAGCTCAGGAAATTACATTTCCCAATTTTCTTAATCAATTCTATCAGAGCCCTCGTTAAAGTTTCACCCACCTCTCTTCAGGTCGAATGGTGGGATTCTTTCATGAAATGACCACTCCCCTGCTCCATTGCCTCTCCTCACTAACAAGTTGACTGTCTTGGGCATGAATTAATTTAAAGAAAATAGATGAATAACACGCAACTTTTCCCTCCACCCTGTTGTCATCTCTATTTCAGTAAATGACACGTGCAGACATTAGTATTAGTATGAGTTTCATGTAAATGAATATATGAATCCCTGTGGCTAAATTGCTTGACACAAACCCAAATCCAAACTTGAAGAGGGAGAGGATCTAGGGAAAAGGCTAGCCTAGAGAAAATGGTGAAATCACTGGTATGGGGATATGTCAGGATCGTCACAGGCACCATTCTAGGAGGCACTGTTGGCTTCTACGTTGCATACCTCCTCGAAATCAGCTTCAAGGTCCGAGTTCCCATTGTGAACATCCCAAATTCTCTTCCATACATATTTGCTGCTATAATAGTAGTTCACTGGTTTTGGTGTTCTAACAGAACATATATACAGGAGAAACAGAATGAGAAGAATTATGAGGAAGGACTGAACAAGAGAAACGCAAGTCTAATGAGCTTCAAGAGACCTTTTGTAGTGCTTTATTACTGTCAGGCAAACGGTTTTTGCCTGTTTTATTTCATTTACCTCTCGGTCTTTTCTGTTTTTTAAACATTTTGTGCTTAATCAAGGGTTTTCACGTTCATCTCTTTTTTTGGTACTGGAATTTTCAACTCACATGTGAAGTACTAGACATGTTATGGCGTCTCTTCTAAACGTTTTTGATGCTTGATGGGTTTTAATGCCTTGAAGTTGATAGTTGTGATGGTCTTATCTGGTGCTAACACCAATCTCAACCTCTGGTTCTCTAATCAAGGCTGATTCTACCAGGGGCCGAAAGGGACCGACAACTGTGCTGACAAACGCAATTCAGGTCCCTCTTCTTTCGAATCTTCAGAAATGGCAGTGTGTAAAACAAGCATCCTGAAGTCCGGAGCTATCTCTGAAGGCTACAATTTTGCTTCTACTTGGGAACAGAATGCTCCATTGACAAAGCAACAACAAGCAGCAGTAGTAGCGTTGTCTCATGCAGTTGGACTCGAGCATACCTGTGGACAGGATATAGGTTTATCCATATCAAGAAAGCACAGCACTTCAGAAGAATGTGGAGCCACAGAAACTATAATGGCTAGTAGACGCGATAAGAATCAGTTCTACAAATGGTTTACAGATCTTGAAGCAGCAACAAAATCAGAGACAGAACAGAAGTATCAGCAGTATGTTATTGCTTTAACAAGGCGCTTACAGGCATGTGATGGCATACTTCAGCAGGTGGATGACACCATTGAATTACTTTTATCAATTACAGCTGCAGCATCAAGCAGTAGCAAGGAAGACCAGAACCTTCTGTGATGCATGTGACCAGTTGCTTATGAAGAAGCAAAGGTTGGTTGAGTTTTTAGAATCACTACGGAGCAAGCTCAAATTTGTGGAGAAATCTGAGGATGTAACTGATACAAAATCGATTAATTGGCTGGATAATCTCTTTATGGGCTTCAGAAGCCCAAGATGAAGATTTATGGATCGCACTGCAACTTGGAAGCCATTTTGGGTGCAGTACACAGTCTTCAATAGTTTTTGAGTTGTTGTAGTACGCGGTCTTCACGGGAAATGCTATGTGATCTAAATATTCTTAGCATGTTTTGTTCAGCCTACTGATTTCGTGTAATTAATGTTGACTGGCAATTCTCTCACAGTTCTTGATCGAAGAAAATGGAATTTTGATGATTTTTCTGTTACAAGGTGAAATGATTAGCGCCGTGGCGGAACTTCCTCGGTTCGTCCGCCGGCTCGTAGACGGTAGATCAGAGGGGTCGGGGGGGGGGGGGGGGACTGGCCGAAGAGAGAGAGATTGAGAGGTTGAGAAAAGGGCGACGGGACTGGGTCTCGGGAAGTGGGGGACAGGCCGAACAGAGATAAACTGAGAGAGGTTGATTTGACTATACAAGGTTTCTCTTCTAAAAAAAAAATGACTTCTAAGAAAATACACTCCCCTAAGTTTTGAAATACATTTTTTTATGTGAAAACGTACAATTGTCTTGATAACCATTCTACTTCTTTTGAAAAAATATTTCTCTCAGATTTTTGTATTGGAGTATCTTCCCAGGCTTGTTGATACTATACTAGGCAATAATAGGTTTGATGAACCCCCTGTTGATCTTCCATTACTCGTCCCATGGACGAAAATTTTGTTAGCATCTTCTAGAAATACACGCCGTGGAAACCTCGGCCTCTTAGAGACTTTGAATATTTTACCCGAAGTCCTCAACAACACCTCAATCTCAATAACTCAAATAAACAAACAACCAATCTCAACAACAACGCAACGATCTCTACAGCATCATCATCAATGATAGGGCAGACTCGGAAGAAGTTGCCACATAAAAATGTAAAGTGAACGATCGCAATTATCAGTTGGTCTGCCCACCTGCGGTAAACTTCCAAGAATGTTGGCGGAATTCAACCCCGTTTCATTTTGAGAAGCATAAATCTTTACGATAAAAATTCACAAAAAAAAATCGAGTTTGTCCATAGAAGGCTCTTCCAAGAGATGGCTAGAAATCTCCGAGACCATTACTAACAAACAATGCTTATGTTGACCAACTAAATTTTACTGCTACAGAAGCCTAATATTAAGAGATTTTTAATTAAGAATGTTAAAGTTTGGTATTCAGTTCAAAAGTATGCTTACGAAGAACAGAAGTTCATAAGGTATAACAATCAATCACAATCTCTATATATAGTCAATATCAGACTTTAACATCCGTTTTCGTGCAAAACTGGAGTAATGACGTAATAGACGAATAAAATGAATTTAAATAACATGTGAGAAAAATGAAAATGAGTAGAACACGACATTCAATATTCAAACTGCCGGGAGGAAGAAGAAAGAGGAAAAGTCCTCCGTAACAACTAACTAAAAAGAAGACACACCATCCAATCGTAGTATTTTGAAACCTGCGAGACATCCGATCTCGCCCACTTGTTTAGATAGATGACCCGTGTCCCAATTTTCCTATTTCTTAACAACCCGCGGCGGGAGACAAACTGATTGACCGTTAGGTTTGAAGGAGTTAGTTTTGAAACGCAGTTACACACCCGCCCGTCTTCATCTCCATTTCCTTCATTTCTCTTCAATTCTTTCCCCAGTCTTTGTTTTCAACCTCATAAATTCGCCAAAATGGGACTACGTAGCTGCAATGATCTGTTCAGATTTGGATCTCATTTGTTAGCTCGACCTGAATCACCAACCGATGGTCAACTACCCAATTTTGTAGTTCTACTACTACTGCTACTCCCTTTTATAGACCCTTTGTGCCACTGCTACTGCCTTGTACTTTTAAGCCTTCGACATTCACGATTTCTTGAATCTGGCAACAGGAACCTCCGTGCTCCTGTTTTTTGCACTAAACTTGGAACCCATCTCCCAGTTCAGTCAGGTAAGTGAGATTGGATAAGTTCTGCATACAAATGTTGCAATGCCATACCCCTCTTTTGTGATTGTGGCCCTTACTGATTAGTGTAAGTCGAAGGTTAGTTTGTGTATTTGACATGAATTATGTATTTTGTTTGGCTGATGAATTTTTGCGGATATCAAAATGAATGTGATGCAATTTTAGTAGTGTTTTCAAGTCGAAGCTGGCTAAGTTAGAATAGGCATTGAATTCTGGTGTTGTTCAGTTTTGCTGAATCAAAGCACAATTGTTGTGTTCAGTGCAAGAACACTGAATTTTACTTTAAATTGTACTATTAGTTGTCTTTCCTTCAGAGAGTCAGTATATTGATTTTTCATGATAGAGCTGCCTTTAGGTGTTTGGAGTAAGGCTATGTGTAGTTTCTAATTGGCATCAGTTTCCAGCCAATGTTCTGTAACATGTATAAATCGCGCTGGGATGATTGTAACTATAACTCACAGTCATTGAGATCCTGGGAAGTGTTCAGGATTTCACAAGTTTACTTTTCATCGTTGATGAGACTTGAGAGCATGCAGTTGAGCGAGCCAAGTAGACTTTTTTATTTGAGCTAAGAAGAGCTTGTTTACATTGCTTAAGCATATTCATAATGGTGCTAAGGTTATATTGAGAAGCATAAACTTAAGGTTTGTCATAAACTTAATGGGCCCAGAACCTGATGAATTGAGGTTGCAACGTGGCTATAAACTCGTTTGTCTAAGCAACACCCCCACTCCCCATCCAAAACGATTCCCTTCAAATGGTATAAAACCATATGGCCAGCAGACTCTCCAACAAATAAACACAAAATGCACCAGTGCACCTCTTAGCCTCTCCCTTGGTGGTTCTTGGCAAGACCGTTGCAGTTGGGGTCTTTAGTGGTACACTAGATGGAGCATAGGCTCCAGACGGACTACAGTTTCTAACGGATAGAAAGCTTTGGTTCTGCAAGCGAGAAGGCTTATTTGGCTTGTTGAAGAGTGAAAGGTCTACACTCGACTAGGTGTTATAATTGATTATGTAGGAGGCATACATGAAGGCAAGTTTGTTAAAGTAGCACGTCATCCATTAGAAACAAGTGTAAACTTAAAGAGATGATATGTACTCTCACCCCCAAGACCTAATGGCTTAAGGTTTTGGGTCAAGATTAGGTTCCAAACTGGCTGCGAATTCTGACATATTGCATTCCCATCTCCATAATAGATTCGATTAGATCTGAAAAATGAAAATTCGTAGGATTGGTTTGACGTGTGCTTCATTGTTACTCGTGTCTATGACACCACATGGTTTTATGTGTTTCTGCTTGTTTCTGCATGTTTCTCTTGAAAGAAATTTATATGTTTCTTACAACCAGGTTTGGAGGAAACATGGCTGAAGACCTTGAGAAACCATTGTTAGGCCCTGAGAATTTCCATAGAGATGGGATTGATCTGGTAAGATGTGAAGCATTTAAAGATCTCCAATTCTCATATGTAGCAATTTCCATGGGCTGGTAGTTACATTTCAACCTCTGTGGTTCCAACAGGAACGCTTACCATTAGAAGAAGTTTTTGAGCAACTCAGAACATCAGGAGCTGGGCTTACATCTGAAGATGCAGAGGCCCGACTGAAGATATTTGGTCCAAACAAGCTTGAAGAGAAGCCAGTAAGCTCCTCATCGCAAAATCTATTATTTGCAGCAGTATATACAGCAAAAGAAATTGATCAACTGGATAGTCAAAACCTCATCTTGGTGCTAAATTGGTCTTGACCAAAGCTGCCGAAAAGTGTAACAAGAATTGATCTGGCCAGAAAATATGACAACCAAACAAATGTTTGTGGGAAGTTGGTGCAAATATGTTTGTTGAGGATAAAGGGTAACTTCTTATGGTACTGAATTTCTGAAGCTACAAATTGATCTGGAAAGTTTGGGAATTTCATCTTTTTGACCAAAAAAAGCTTGAGCCTGTTCTAACACCCGCTTAAAATGCCTTAATAATTCGATTGAGCTTGTTGTGTGTGGGTTTGGGGGTTTCCTATTTTTATCCAACCAGCAAGCGGTAGTCCCCTTGTCCAACATATATAGGGAGTTCGTGGGAGAAAGGTTATTTATTACATTCATTTAACCAAGAGTTTCTGTTCCGGGATCCTCAGTGTGCGCATGAGGGAGGGAGAGAGAGAGAAAGAGTCAAACATTTGAGAATTGCATGTAGCAGAAGGGATCCAGTTTATAAATTTAAATGTGAGTTCCATGCTGTCATTTGATGATTAAACCAGATCCACTAAAACCTTCTGGGGCTAGTCCGGACGGGGGGGGGGAGGGGATGAGTAAGACACTGATTTTTTTCATATACTTAACCAAACTGGTAGTATGGTTCTTCTCTTCCTTTAAGGACTTAAATATTTTTTTTCTCTTTCTTGCTATGCAGGAGAACAAGTTTTTAAAATTTCTTAGTTTCATGTGGAACCCTTTGTCATGGGTAATGGAAGCCGCGGCATTGATGGCAATTATTCTCGCTAATGGTGGAGTAAGTGTATTGAACCTTGGGATACATTATCATATTATTGTGTCCTGCAAATATTTGTTTTCTTTCCCTTCCTCCTCTTTGCACTACAAATCTTTCTCTTTTATGTATATAACCATCTTTTGTTTTTGATATTTCAGGGGCAGGGTCCTGACTGGCAAGACTTTCTAGGGATCATTTGCCTGTTAATAATAAATTCAACCATTAGTTTTATAGAAGAAAATAATGCTGGGAATGCTGCAGCTTCCCTTATGGCACATCTAGCTCCAAAAACAAAGGTTTGTTGTTTTAACTCGTGCCTCGACTCACTGGGGGGAGATCTTTAGAAAAGTACTTCCGAAGTTTTACAAGAATTATTTCCTTTCTTTGCCTTTTAAAGGACTGCTTCTCTGAGCAAGTCCTTTTATCGTGCTGCTCGTATTGTGCTAACTTCCACGTAAGGCCTTATTGCTAAAACACCAAACATTTACCCTCCCTCTGCTCACAAAAGAATCCATCGCTGAAAGATTGTAAGAGCACCAAAAACTATTTAAACTGAACTAAAGAGTAGAGATCAATCTGGATCATATTTTTGAAACTGAGATTTGCAGAACTTCTAGGAGCAATATGGCTGCGCTCTTGCCTTTTTGCTTTTGGCCTACATAAATGTTGCTTTAAATGTTCTTTCGTGATGTAAAATCTTATTGCCTTGCCTTAAAATCTTGTGCTGCTTATCTCCAAGCTCCCCACCTTGAGTAGGGCCTCTTTCCTTCTCCCCACCCAGGCCCAGCTCTTTTCCTTTGTCACAGATAATTCTGATCTATACGCTTGAGTAAACCTCAATATGATTCTTTGGAACATTAAACTTGTCACACTCTAAAATTGTCATGTTCCTAGGAGTGATTTCTGATGCTATGTTGTATTGTTGTGGAAATAGAAACTATCCTTTTGTCTAGTATTATAACTTCAGGAACTAGAAAAACTTTGTAAGCCTTGACTGTTGATATCAAGGCCTGTAACAAGCCTTAGCTAGTTGTAGAAGAATTGGGAGCTCACTAGCCATGATTGGATGACTAACTTAGAAGAGTCTTAACTTGAAATGTGGGTCTAAATGGGGAGATCACTAGCAATTGTTTTTGAAAGAAATTACTAGTCGATTCTTTGAGTTTCTGCTCTTGTACTTGCTTATGGCATCTAAATCCTTTTCTACTTTGGGTCAAGAGGTGGAGAGCTGTAAATCGGGATGTGTCACGAAACGTAATAAACCCTATATGGAAGTGCACAATCCACACCTTATTTTCTTAGCTGGAGAGGGTTGCGTATCACCTGCCAGCGAGGGCCGACCTTTAAGATATCTTGACATTGTCTTCCATGTTATTATCTGATCAATGCACCAAATTCATTAACTGACCATTTCGTTCTGCAGGTCCTTAGAGACGGGCAGTGGCAAGAACAGGATGCAGCTGTTCTAGTACCAGGAGATATAGTCAGCATAAAGCTCGGGGATATCATCCCTGCAGATGCTCGCCTGCTTGAGGGTGACCCCTTAAAAATTGACCAGGCAAAGACATTCCCTAAACTTAGGAATGTGCCAAGTAGTATCTTTGGAAGTTTTATGTATCTGATTGGGACTTTTTCTGCAGTCAGCACTTACTGGAGAATCTATGGCTGTCACCAAGAGGACAGGTGATGAAGTTTATTCTGGTTCCACATGCAAACATGGAGAGATAGAGGCTGTAGTAATTGCAACTGGGCTTCACTCTTTCTTTGGAAAAGCTGCCCATTTAGTTGACTCCACAGAAGTTATTGGTCATTTCCAGAAGGTGATATATACTTTTAAAATTCAGTACCTTCTGTGCCTTATATCTTGCTCGTCAAAACTTAATATGAAGCTCTTACCTGCCACAGCAGAAAAGTTAAAGATTAGAATTTTAGAAACTTACAATTCCACATTTACTTCATGTAAAGATTCTTGCGAGTATCGATCTGGTAGTTAGCAAAGTCGAACTAGAGTTCCAGAGTGCTTTGAACATCTATATAGCTCAAGGAATTTTGAACCTGCTTAGGCTGAATGCATGAACTGGTTGCTAAGTATTGCTTGTATATCAAATTAGACAAGAGTATTTCAAGTGCAGTCCTATCATGATCATGACATCTTTTTCTCTGCAGGTTCTTACGTCCATTGGGAACTTCTGTATTTGCTCCATAGCTGTGGGAATTATTGTAGAAATCATCGTCATGTTCCCTATTCAGCATCGTTCATATAGAATTGGCATCAACAACCTTCTTGTGCTTTTAATTGGAGGGATACCCATTGCTATGCCGACAGTATTATCTGTGACACTTGCTATTGGTTCTCATCGCCTCTCCCAACAAGTACAACTCTAAATCAGCAATGAGATTTTCATACAGTAATGCTATCATGGAGATTTTTAGTTCATAACTATTTACTACCCTAAAGATTTACAACTCCTCCAATGATTTCAACCAGGACACAGATATATTACCTTTGGATAATTGACTGAATATTTCAGAAATAAACCGAGCAAAAAAATTGTTTTTTCTTTTCCTGCTATATATTAATGAAAGCATTCTATTTCTCTTTCTCTTGTTTCTGTTTCTTAAGGGTGCCATTACAAAGAGGATGACAGCAATTGAAGAAATGGCTGGAATGGATGTCCTCTGCAGTGATAAAACTGGAACTCTTACCCTAAATCGCCTCACTGTTGATCGAAACCTTATTGAGGTAATAATGGGGACTATGAGGGAGCCTTTTATTCCAAGTAGTGTCAGGGAAACCAATTATCTGCGTATCCTTTTGATAAGCTGTGTTCTCTATCTGCATAGTTAGCTGTAGTCCTCCAGCTATGTTGTGAGATCAAAGTTTAGGCAAATAGTCAGAGAGAGGAGTTGATGTATTAAACATGACTCAAAGTTCCCCACCTGAGCCTCTTAGGAGTTGATGTACTAAACATGACTCAAAGTTCCCCACCTGAGCGTTTTCAGGATAAATGTGATATTGCTGGGGCACCCCAGGCACCACTGCTCCCTTAGCAAGTGGCTTATTTCCGGTCCAGCCTTAGTAATTCCTTCGTAAGTTCTTCAATGGGGGGTAGTCAGTACAAGCAGTATTATTTCTCCTCACTTATTCGAATACAAGCACTTATAACTAGAATCTTAATGAGTTTTGTCATGAGAAGAAGTTGCTAAATATTTAATCTAATTCTGAAGGTTCTATATTGTATAAAAGTTCCAAGTCCTAGATAGAGTACAATAATGAAATTTATTCACTATACTGCTTAATACCATTGGAGGGAGATGTTTTGGTTGTGAAATGGGGTGATTGTAATTATTTTGTGATCTCCATCTTGTCAGTTGTGGTTCGAAACATCAATCTCAGTTAGAACTGAAAATCTCACACCGCTGATTCAGCACTTAAAACTCCTATGAAAACTTCGATTATGTAGGTCTTCCCTCAAGGTATGGACAAAGACATGGTTGTCTTGCTTGCTGCCAGAGCAGCAAGACTGGAGAATCAAGATGCTATTGATGCAGCTATCATTAACATGCTTGCTGATCCAAAGGAGGTAAATGATCTTATATTTTTGTCAGCTCATAAGTTTCTTGGCGTTTTTCTTTCACTGAATAATAGGTTATGCAAGTAGTGAATTAAAAGGAAAAAAAAATAAAATTTACAAAGAATAAAGCAAAGATCCATTTTGTCTGTAGGCACGTGCAAATATCGAAGAAGTTCATTTCCTCCCCTTCAATCCTGTGGACAAGCGTACTGCAATTACATACATTGACCCTGACGGTAAATGGTATCGGGCCAGCAAAGGAGCTCCAGAACAGGTAACCGTACTTTCAATGACTGGCACTTTGTGCATTTGTTGTTATGAATTCTTGTTGCATTTTCTAGTCTTGTTGAAGGGCAATGCCAATGACATATGCATTAGCTGACCACTTTTGACCAGTTAACTTCAACTTTATGGCTACGTCATATACAGAAGTTTTTTCAAAGCGGCTATTGTATAAAGGATACTAGTGTCAATGGGTCTGTAAAAGTTGTGGAATAAAAGATACTGGATCTTACCTGATAATTTGATCAATTTGGTGGGAAGCTATGGACTTCTGAAATTGTGAGCTCATCATTGTTTTTTTCTATTTGTGCACCTGAAACTCAGATTCTGGAACTGTGCCAAGAGAAACAGGAGATAGCTGGAAAAGTACACAGCATAATTGAAAAGTTTGCTGAAAGGGGCTTACGGTCCCTTGGGGTGGCCATTCAGGTACTATGCTTTGGGTCTATGTCTTTCCTTTCCTGTTGGTTGCTGCTGGCAGTATAATTTTGGATCATTAGTCACTCATAGAGCCTTTGGTTCTTGGTAAATGAGTGCCACAATAATTGGTTGTCTCATCTTTGCTGGCAACTTACTGTGACAATTTTAAGGAATTAGATCAATGGCAGCAATGCTCTGTATAATACATGAGGAACTTTTGAATAGATAAGTACAATGTATGTCAGCAAGCTTAGCATGTTTATGGTTTACATTTACATTGGCACTGGTCAGTAAGTTAAATCTTTGAAAAGTGACTTGCATGCAATACATATTGACTTAAATAACACTTACTCTTTTTTTTCCAGGAAGTTCCTGAAAAAGTAAAGGGGAGTCCTGGAGGGCCTTGGACATTTTGTGGGTTGCTGCCCTTGTTTGATCCTCCAAGGCATGATAGTGCTGAGACCATCCGCAGAGCACTTCATCTTGGGGTTTCTGTAAAGATGATTACAGGTAGAATTTTCTTCCCTTCTGCCTTTTCAGTTCATATCTAATGATCATTTGCAAATGCATATTACTGTTTGCATTGTTAGAAAGTACTTCCCTAATGATTTGTATATGTCAATATTATCGAACTCGTATATTGGCACTCTGAACAACTGCTTCAAGGCTATGTTTAACTTAAACAAGCACGTTCTTAACTCAAATATGGTGTTTCAACAAAAGTTCTGGATCCATCATATAGTTGTACAGATAATGGGGCTCTAGCTTCGTTCTTCTTTTGGTGTAGTTTAGATGGAGGGGATCATATTATGTGGCCGAAAGCAGATGAATTCAAACCAAATCTTTGGTTCAGATATATGGACTTCATTTTAGGCTCTAAAAATTCCCTAGATGTCAGCCGTTGTTAGAGAAAAAACTAAGAGAATGATGAATGGATTGTTAAATTGGAAATTTATAGAGACATAGAAGATTACTAGAAGCACTCTTTATGCTGGTAATAAATTCTTAGCTTGCTCTAGTAGTTTCAGTTTGATGTCGTAAATCACATTGTGACATATTATTGAGAGATCGATCCAGTGTACATGGCTATCCGCTTCAGATTGATTTCCAAGCACATATATGCTTCATTATTCAGACTGCAAATCACAGGAGAGAACTGATGAAACTTAACTACTGTTTGCTTGTGCTATAGGTGATCAATTGGCAATTGCAAAGGAGACAGGTCGACGACTTGGCATGGGAACAAATATGTACCCATCTTCGTCATTGTTGGGCCGTCACAAGGATGAATATGAAGTTCTTCCAGTGGATGAACTCATTGAGAAAGCAGATGGTTTTGCTGGAGTATTTCCTGGTAATGGATATGTTTTTTTTACAGCCTTGAGATTATGTGCACAAGTACATTATCTCTGTTTATCATTTTTTCACCTTCATTTTTATGGTATTGACAAAGTATTTAAGCGTTGTTAAACTACTTTTCATTGCTACATCTCCGGTTTTATGAATCTAAATTTCTTACCTTGCAACTTTCAGAGCATAAGTATGAAATTGTAAAGATTCTACAAGAAAAGAAGCACGTGTGCGGAATGACTGGAGATGGTGTGAATGATGCACCTGCTTTGAAGAAAGCAGATATTGGAATAGCAGTTGCAGATGCCACAGATGCTGCTAGGGGTGCCGCTGATATTGTCTTAACAGAACCTGGCTTGAGTGTGATTATCAGTGCTGTTCTAACTAGCCGGGCTATCTTCCAGAGAATGAAGAACTATACAGTTGAGTATTGTCTTTCGTTTCTTGTTGTTTCCACAGCCAAAATCAAAGGAAAATTGCTACATTGGGTATATATGCATCTAGAATCTAAAGAGCAGTGGACGGTGTGGCCAAAGACGTGAGCGCGCACAGTTAAAATCAAAGGAAAATTGTCACATTAGGTTTATCTGCATCTAGAATCTAGAGGTCAATGGATGATGGCCAAAGAAGTGAGCAGATGCACAAAATAACATTCACTTATAGCTTACAGCATTCTATTCGAATGTAGTTACAGCCTATGAGCTAATCTGGTGCATCTTGGTATGACATGTTAAGGCTTTAAATAAGTAGAGAGCTAGGCTTCCTGCCCTGGATGATTTTTGGGAGGGAAAATGCATTAGATGCACTCAATCTCTGTGGCCTTTTTTTTTTTTTCTTCAGGAATGCATCAACGGCTGATCAGATGCTCATACGCTTTGCATATTTATATGAAAACATATGTATTACATAGTAACTTTTAGCGCTTTACTTTTGCACTTTTGCTTCTTCGAGTTTGTCGTCTATAAAATTTATTATTTGTGGAAATGCAGATCTATGCTGTTTCCATAACTATTCGGATTGTGGTAAGTTTCTCGTCTCCATGCCAAGTTTTAATTATAACAAATCCAGTTTAACCTTATAACCTTAATATCTAATATAAAGAAGTATATGTTGTTTTTCTTTTGCAGCTTGGTTTCACATTACTGACATTGATATGGGAATATGACTTCCCTCCCTTCATGGTTCTGATAATAGCGATCCTCAACGACGGTAAATATGTTAACCTCCAAACTCTCTCTTTTGCTGACAAAGAAGGAACGGAAAATAACATATGAGAAGGTTTAGGGTCTAGGGCCACAAATTTCTTCCAGTTCAATGTAAGAAAGAGCTTAATGGTGTCCCTAACCGAAACAAAAAGGAAAAAGAAAAGAAGGTAACAGTGGAAGACGAGAAACTTGAATCTGTACCGTGCTTCTCTTTTTCACAACTTGAGTTCTCTCCGGCTGGTGCTTCCTACAATATATAAAACTCTTCCTTTCTTCCCTATATTTATCTTCTGTATTGCTATTTACTTAGAATTCCATCTATGTTATGTTCCTTCTTTCCTATTTATGTTTCTTTCTATTCCCTGTCATCTACAATGTAGATCCCCGAGCACTCCTTAAGGGCTTAAATGCAACCCAATTTTCTTGAAATGTACTTGCCTACAATGAGGTTCAACTCAGAGGGAGACATAGATATGTCCTTGTGACTAAGAGCTCAGAGGAAATGTTTCTTCAATATAAACTTGTACGCCAATCCTAAAAAGTTTCTTGAAACTTTAGCATCTTTATAGAATGACAATTGTGCGAGTGTGGCTCTTGAATTACAAAAAGAATAGGATGTAGTGTCCAAATATTGATGCTTAACCATCTAACATAAAGTACCTTCACAAAAAAACTGCTCGCTAAAAGATTTTACATGTTTCTTTAAACAGGTACCATCATGACAATTTCGCAGGACAGGGTCAAACCATCTCCAAGACCTGACAGTTGGAAGCTTAATGAGATATTTGCCACCGGCGTTGTGATTGGCACTTATCTTGCTTTAGTTACTGTCTTATTTTACTGGGTTGCAGAGGGCACCACCTTTTTTGAGGTTCAGCGCGTTGCCATCCCTTACTATATTTCCAACGAAGTTCCCGACTTTCTCTCAATAATTTTTTTACTTATTAATTATGGCTGCAGACCCACTTCAACGTGAAGTCCTTGTCTGGCAATACCGAGGAAATCTCGTCTGCTATATACCTGCAAGTCAGCATTATAAGTCAGGCTCTCATCTTTGTTACCCGTAGCCAAAGTTGGTCATTTCTTGAGAGGCCTGGGGTTCTCTTGATGTGTGCATTTGTGGTGGCTCAATTGGTAAGGCTAGGCCAAAAATAGAAGCTCCACATTTGGTTTCTTAAAAAATAATTTCAGTTTTGGTATGACATTCAGAAAAGTTACTGAACGTACTTCATCCAGAGAAATGATTTATAATTACGTTATCTTTTTCTTGGCACGTAGGTTGCTACCGTGATTGCAGTTTATGCAGATATTAGCTTTGCTTCAATAAGTGGCATTGGATGGGGCTGGGCAGGTGTTATATGGTTATACAGTCTGATCTTCTATGTTCCAATGGATATTATCAAGTTTGCAGTTCGCTATGCTTTGAGTGGAGAAGCCTGGAATCTACTATTTGACAGAAAGGTTTGTGAACTCACAGGCTCATATCTACTTGGTTTATTTATACGCGTTGTTGGTATAACCCTTAGCTTGGAATCACTTGTCATGCTTGTACACATTTCTGGTTTCAACAGATGGCTTTTACTTCAAAGAAGGATTATGGAAAGGAGGATAGGGAGGCCAAGTGGGTACTTTCTCAGAGAACTCTGCAAGGGTTGTCGTCACCAGAGTGGGAGATTCATGGGAGGAGGTCTTCTTTGATTGCTGAACAGGCCAGGAGGCGTGCCGAAATAGCCAGGTAATGCCCACTTTCGCTTACTAAGCTGCCTTGTTAGCGTCTCCTTTTTCTTCTCTTTTTCATCTCATCTTTCCCATTTGCAGGCTGGGAGAGTTGCACACTTTGAGAGGACATGTAGAATCCGTAGTGAGGCTTAAGAATTTGGATTTAGGCTACATTCAATCAGCTCATACAGTCTGAAACAGGCGATGGCCGGGACGATCATTCACAGAAATCTTTAGAATGCTAAACTTCACTCAGTTCCTGGCATGAGATTATCATGTATTACCTGAAGGAGTTGCAAGATATACTGGTCACTGATATTCTTTTTCGTTTTTCCTTCTTGGGTCTTCCTGCCGCAAAGGTTTCATATGGCGGCGTTTTTGGTATCTATGCATTTCTCCCTTCAAGGTTGTACTAAATTCTTTTTAGCAAGGCATTATGTATTGGCTGCACACTCATGAGAATAATAAAGCAAACAGACTTCGGTGTCACAGAGCATTAATCATGACCATAATAAAATCATTGTAGCAAACCAGGATATTATTTACTCAGACAATATAATGACAATTTTATTAGATCCAAAATCCTCGATGGAAAACTACAGAGAGAAGCAACTCCAGAGTGCAGCTGAACACTTTTTACCCTTATGAGGTTAAGTATTAAACTCGTAAGTTGCTCAAATAATCTTATAAGATGCTCAAATAGAATCCGGAATTACAGTATGAGCAACCTCATAAGATGCTCAACCTTTACCTGCAAGAGCGGCCTTTCATAACGAGGACATCTGAATGGTCCTCTCCCTTCCAAGCCTAACAGAGTTTATGTAATCCGTAGGGCTATGAGCAGAAAGACCAGGAACTGCTAGTCCTACAATCCTTAGTAGTATGGATTCCCAGCTCTCCTTGTACTCTGGTCCATGCATGTACCCCATAGCAAAACTTCTGATCAACTCCCAAGCAGCATTAAGATAATCCGGAATCAGGTATAATATCCCAAAGTAATTTCTGTTTGGTTCCTCATTTACTTTCTTCAAGTAAGCATACCAAAAATAAGCA
This sequence comes from Escallonia rubra, assembly GCA_033065855.1. Lineage (NCBI taxonomy): Eukaryota > Viridiplantae > Streptophyta > Magnoliopsida > Escalloniales > Escalloniaceae > Escallonia > Escallonia rubra. The sequence goes on from JAVXUO010002762.1 coordinate 456,419, forward strand.
AAAAACACTGCGTTAGTAATAGAATCCACTTTAATTTCGTTTTTTGAAGGCCAAGACTATGATTGAACGAAGACTACACAAGTTCTTTAAGTTGAAGATGATTATGTCAGTGGAATTGGCTTCCTACCTGCCAGTGACGTTGAGCCTTTGTAACGTAGCGATATATCAAAGTTCTTAGTCAAGAAACAAGAATTAACTTAAGAAAACAGCAAACGCCGACATGTAAATTGTGGAAAACAAACCTGAAAAACAGGAAAACTTACTTGCTCAATGTACAAGCTGTTGAAGTAAAGGCACGTCCCAAAATGCTTATACAAGAAGGTTTTGTCGTCGTAAGGTAACCGTGGAACGAGGTCGTCACAGTACACTACCCTCAGGTACTTGGGGACCGGATGAACTAGATGGGGTTCCATGAAACGCCCCAATTGCCTATTCCCAACTCTTGGCTGGCCGAATGTGTGAACCCCCAATAACCTCTGCATCATCTCCTCCTCCTCATGCAACACTAGCACTGTCGGGAACAATATAGCAAGCGCCCCTCCTAGGCTGTGCCCAGTGACCATAAATTTCGCATTCTTGTGCTCCTTAAGTAAGCTCTTGAGTTTCGTTTTCACAGCAAAGTACGCGGTCATCTCCGCCATCTCTGGCATAAGCTGCTTCTCCTCACGAACGCCTTTGCTTTGTTTTTCCTCAGAGGAAGCGGAGGATGATAGTGATTGAGAACCTTCTGAATGGCCTGCAGTTCCATGAACACTGTTTGATGAGGTGAACCGTGTATTCTTTACTTGAAGGTGTTCTTGGAAGGTGGAGGTCTTAGCCCTGTTGCCTAAACCTAAGGCTTCCAAAAATCCCATGTGAACCTTTCCCAGTTTGGGGATCTCATACCAAGAGTAGTCAAAATCGGTACTCCAATCATCCGCATCGAATGGCTCTGTGCCTCTGAAGCTAATCAATATCAAATTTGCATCCTTTGGCTTATCACATAGGATGAAAACTTGGGTCGACCTCTCCTGTTGGTAATCTATCGATACATAACAAGTGTCCAAAAGAAAAAAAAAAAAGTTAAAGGCATTGGCAGAATAAGAAGAAAAAGAGAAGCAACAAGTAGACCAAGTACTATGAGATCAACTAGATATAAGGGAAGAATGTTGTTGACCAAGTATCAAGATTAACATCTTACCGTTCCAACAGTTGTAGAAGTCAACAAAATGCATCTGTTCACATGCCAACAAGTGAAACAATAAAAAATTTCAGCAATAGAACATATTGACAAACAGATAACATGAAAAAAACATATAGACAATTCTAGAGAGAAAAACAGCAGGAGAATTAGAAACAGAAAATCGTGCCTTCCAGTGTAGATTTATGATATTTCTAACAACATTGGCATTCTCGTATGCTAATTTTGAGGCCATCATGCACAGGTCCATAAGCGCCTGATTTCCGATATCCAATTGTATGCCTCTAGTTGCAGAAGCAGGTTCCCCATTTTCTTCCACGAAGACCTCATTCTTAAAGAGGTCTATACGCCCGTCAAGGTGCCCAATTGCACTAATGAATGTCTCAGAGTCTCTCTGTGGTATCAACACCTTCCCTGCTTACAACATGCATTAACAAATAGCATTATTTCACCATAACAAAGTGCCACAATTGTTTCAATAAGTCATGTCACAAGATGCCAGACTTCAAATTTAGATACATGAGCACAGAGAACAGACATCATGATCGGCATATCTATAGTTCCAAGACTGAAAATTAGTAATAGATGTAATGTAACGTACTTTATAAATATCTGGCATGCGATGAAGAGTTTTGCTCCAATCCTGACTCATTACGAGATGATCATAATAAATTTCAAAGGACAACGTAATACTGGGAAAATACAATCATAAATTCGACTAATAATGTAGTCTTAGTTTACCACCTAACGTAGAATCGAAGTATACTCAGGTTCATAACTTGGCGAGGTTTCATACCTTACTTATGATAAGTCAAAGCAGATCTTCAAAAAGCTAAATGAGTACTTCTAAGCGCTACATGATAATGATAAACAAGATGGCTCTATGAAAATTAATCTGAGACTTAATCACAAATAACATCATATTTACTAGCATACAACCGTGGGAATTAAGCTAGTGACTGTCAAGAAAACATAACCAACATTCTTGGTCTGTAGCTCCAAATTAACATAGATGCCAAAATAAGTTCACAGCCTACGAACCTAAATGTAGGGATAGATATCAAATGGGTGAACTGTCACTGCTCTTTATGTTGTTGTACATTGTGCATTGCACATTGTACCTATATACAAGAACAGAACAATCAATAATGAACTATACAAGTTTAATGAATACGACGACCAATTGGGCAACAGAATAGTCTTAGGTAGCGTTTGGTAATACTTCCAGTTTTTTTTTCTGTTTCTAAAAAAATAAAAACCAAAACCAGTTGATTTTTTTTTTTTTACAAAAATAAATTGGTGTTTGATTACCCAATTTTTATTTTGAGTTTTTTCTTTGGTTTACGATGGCGGTGGCCGATGATGGTGGTGGCCGGCCGGTGGCTGTCGGCCGCGGAGGAGGCTACCGACAGTCGCCGATGGTGGCTGTCGGCCGCCAGAGGAGGTTGCCGGCGGTGGGAGGGTGGTGATGGTGGTGGTCTCAATATAAAAACCAAAACTGAAAACCGAAAATTCTTTTATGGAGTTTTTAAAAACAGTCATGTTTTAAAAACTAGTTTTCAAAATTGAAGAAAAAAAATTAAAATTGTGTGTCAAACGCGTTTATTTTCTTCGGTTACAAAACTGAAAAAATAAACGTTACCAAACAGAGCCTTAATAGCATATCTAAGAACTTTTTTCTTACGTATACTATGCAAATGAGTGAAATGACACATGCTACTCAAGTCATACAAATTTCAAGTAAATCTTAGAAAATGTTTGTGCATGTTACGATATAATTATGACCTAGTTTATAGTTGTGTATGAAGATCCTAAACGACGCAACGCAAAGGCAGTTGCTTGACGCGCTTCGTGCTATTCCTCGACCATTATGTTCGTCGCTAAAACTTGTCAAAAGCAGTAGCAAACCCAAATGAAATGCCAAGACTGTTCAAGGAAATTACCTCGAAAAAGGTTGCGGAGCAAACCGAGGAGGTTTCCATTGAGAGACAGCAGGTTGAGAAGGAACTCGACAAAGTAACCGACCCACTCCATCGGCTTACCCAAAACCGATATTATCTTCCTCACTATAATCGAGACAAAGATCACCCACCTGTGGTCAGGCGTCACCCCTCCTCCTCCTCCACCGCCGCCGCCGCCGCCCAACAACTCCGCTTCATCAGTATCAAAACCTTCATGGGAGCACTCAAGAAACTTAGAACCGGCTGCTCCGTCGGCGGAGACCAAAAACCGGAAAAGGTCCCGGAACCCACCGTTCTCCGGCCGGACTATCAGATACCGTGAACCGTCCCACACCGTGCCACCAACTTCATCCTCCATAGCCATCAATGGGTATTACCACCCGTAGACAAAGTAGCCCGGCTTTTTGACTCTGCTTGCTTTCTCGAAATGGGGAAGAGCATTGATTGACAAGGGGACAAAGATGCGCATAACGTTGATTTATAGTATTGGGACGACGCAGTAGCATTTTACGAGGGGGTAAGGTCACGTGTAGGAAGAAGTAAAGATTACGAAGATTTATAACAGACTACTCTTATCGGTTGTAGCAGCCCCCATACATAGCCACGGCCATGTTCGTCACTGTCCCATTTTGACTCCTCTCTCTGCTTTTCTTCTGCTCTGAGCTGAGCTTGACCTTATTCACACTTTGATTTGTCACCTACAACGGCAAGCGGGGGCCAGTGCGTGATCCACCTTGCAATTTCTTGGACGGCCGGGCAAATGTGGGCCACTGGATGCATCGACAACACTAAAGGGGGGGAATTTTTCTGGGCCATGGTCGTACGCAATGCCCATCCCAAGCAAACGCAAAAGTCACTCAAGTGGCATCCCTCCACTTTTCCCTTCTCTTATCCCATCTGCTCCCTCTCTTGTTCCACATGTCTTTCTTAATTTAGAAGCCTAAAATGTACGGGTGATTAATCGTTTTTTCCCGAATACGCTAACATTCTCCATTTCACCGCCAAGACATCTTGAAAGTGAACTCTAGAAAGTACTTCATTTCTTAGTTTCAAAGCTATATGCTGTGTATTATCAACAAATAGGTCGATGGGAGAAAATAAGACTCTCAATTCAAATTGAATGGATTCAAAATGATGTTACAGCATGGATCGCGATTGAAAATAAAAAAGGATAGGTGCATAGACTTAATGGAAGATGTTCTAACAAATGGAGTCGATTGTGTTACGTTGGTAATAGATCTATAGGGTAAGGGTTTGTTGTTGATTCAAAGTAGCACGATTTAATTCAGAAATTTCGCCTTTCTGGATATTCCTCAATGTCCCGTCTATTCACGGAACGTGAGAAGCATTAAAATAGTAAGGCTTCTTATTCCACAACAACGAAATCCGCCCGAGGAGGGGCTTGCGTTTGATTGATTTCTTATGTTTGTGCAAACATGACCATACTTCGAAGTTCGACCTTGTCACATAATAGTGAAAGAACAGAATCGGGGTACATACCAATATCTATTACTAGTGATTGCGAAACCCCAATTCTTGACCGGAGGTGACACAAAGTCTTTTGCCAGGAAGGTTGGCTAGAGATTTCTTGTAAAAAACACTAGCTTTGCTCAGTTCATAATGATAAATATGTAGACCTGGCAAAAAAGGGCCCGGACCCACAGGTAGACCTTAACCCGGCCAAAAAATTCGGGTACGAGTACATGTTTTTAAGACCCGCCAAAAACAGACCCGTACCCGATCCGGCCCGCAATTTTCGGGTAATCTCGGGTTGGATACGGGTTACCCGGACTACCCGGATTTCAGTGCATATATAATGACATTTTCTTCTTTCCCCTAACCCTACCCTTCGTTTTCATCTTTTCTCTCCCAAATCTCATGCCTCCTCAAGCCACCGCAGCCCCTCTCACTAGAGATCCACCGTCGATCGGCGACCTTCCCTCTGTCAGCCCTCTCGTTCCTCACTCTATCAAGTCGACCCCTTGCTCCCTTCACTCTTCAAGGCCTTCCTTGACCCGCGAGATTGACCACCGATCTTGAGAGTCGAGATCCACCACCGACCGGCGACCGTCACTCCATCAGCCGCTCAGCCCTCACTTTATTTAAGGTCACTCAGCTCCCTCGATCTTCAAGGCCGATCTAGGGTACATCCGCCGTTGATCGAAAAGCCCACATCTGCCACATATCGACATCGCCGACATCGACATCTACATCTACATCTACATCGATATCGCCGTCAAGCCGTGACCACCTCCGCCGACCTCTTTCATCATCACAGATCTACTATTACTATGTTTTGTTTTAAATTTATTACTTTTTGTTTGTTGTTATTATTATTGAAATGGTTGGTTCGTAGAATATTTCCTGCGAGTTTTGATATTTATTTGGTACTTGTGGTTGATTCGTGGAATCAACGAGAGAATCATCCCTGTATTTTGCTTCGATGTGTTTTTCATGTGCTTATGCTGGGTTATTGATAAAGTGTAAGGTGATGTTGTTTATAGATTCTATTTTTGGTAAATAGAAACTGGTTATGAAAATAGATTTTACCCGCGGATTTACCCGAACTAACCGGGTAGGGTACGGATACAAGAAATGACTACCCGTAAAAAGCCGGGTAATTTTTACCCGAACCGATTTTATCCCGAACCCAACCGGGTATTACCCGTACCTGCCGGATTTACCCGTTTGGCAGGTCTAATAATATGTCAACATTTTTCACAAAATTTACGAACAGAAGACCTTGGCGTTTTTATAAGATATACGCGATTCCTCTCATCGAACACAATATAATCATTGTTGCTTCTTGTCCCACAATCTGCACTGGTTTGGCATTTCAAACACATCGATGTAGTAGAGTAAGATTCATGCATATTTTTATTTAACCAAATATGCAGTATTTTGTCAACTCATTAGCAACTGTCTTTATTACGAGACATCGATAGCTTATATCCGCCCTTTGACGAGTTTTACTTTTTACTTTATGAAAATGAAGACTAAGTTAGTACTTCGTATTTGATAAGTAAAACAAGTTAGAACAAGTTTTCAGTCGGTGTGTAGGTTTTTTTTTTTTCCTCCGATAAAATAAGAGAATTGCATTGACAATTTAAAGATACACAGTCGTTCTATTGTAAAGCTTACAAAAATTATCGGTTACGACATTTTCGTGACTCAGTATACATACCACGAAGGCGGACACTAACAACAAACCTAATAAACTTATACACATTACAATTGAATTAGAACTTGCCATATTCTACACTTAAACTCAACTTAAAGTAACATGCAAAATTTACAGCTTTACACGGAATAGAAATGAGAACAAACTATAAGGTAGTAACAATAAAGCAGACAATCGAGAATCGCACGACACAAAGGTGAGTATACTGTTTCAGAGTCGCATCACACCTCCCAGGATCTATAACACCGCAATGTCCATCCTTCGACTAACCCATAAAAAATCCGAAACAAATTGTAGGTTGTTGTGCTATATAAAAGTTAGTTATTGTGGGACTCTACAGATCGCATTTAACCATGTAATGACATTTTTATCAATGCACTAAAATCATTAGTATGACATTTTCATATAAGTAAGTCGTTTTGGGAGCAGACCATCGAAGACCTTTGTATATCATCGGAAAATGGTACTTTGTTTCCGTATATAAGTTACTCCCTTGAAGGCTTATAAAAAAAAAAATTACTACCTTGAAGAGACATTCTTCTAAAGATGATCATTACATAGTCACTGTGCCTCCCCTTTTCATCTCCTTCACCCTTTTTCCCTAAATTCTGGCCGATGAAAAGAGGGTACCATCACAACTACGCGAAGGTACGACGAGTACAGGAGAAAGGCCGAGTTAGTTGGGGCCTGTGGGTGTGGGAAACAAATTGAAAGCGTAAAGCCGAGTTCTACTGCTCTCTCCTTTTGACCTGGGACAGGCCAACGGTATACGGCGCTTGCCAGTAGCAACAGTGGATGAATCGAACCTAGCCCGCCGACCTTTTCTTCCTTTACTTTTGGGTGGCTTCTCCTAGTTCAAACCTTTTGGGCATTATTTACTCCTTTATGCATGCGTGCTGCGCATGTCTCTCTCTGCTCAATGTGCTCATCAAGTCACGGGAACGTGTTTGTTTGAGAGAGCTTTTCTGCAAAAGTTGGATGCATGGATAAATGTTGCACGAGAAGTAGACCCTCTGCTGATAGACGGTGGCGACGGTTTGAAGTCTTCCGCGACCAACAGGACTTGCTGGTGTTTTTGGTTAAGCATGGTTATTGATAATGTATGTTTTACCCGTCTGAATTTTTATTTTGAGGAGACGTATGAGCTGAAAATCTCCTGCCCTGACTTGCTCTTACAGAACTGATATGGCAACTGTACATAAGACAGAGGTTGGTTAGGCAAGGAACGTAGTTTTGGTGGACGAAAGGAAAATATATGGGAGCATCCAACATTGGCATCCAGAACCATTGGTTGGAGCTTTATAATCTTTCGTTGCTTGTGAACACCTCAGTCCCTGTGAACATCATTGGTCCAATAAAGAAAGACCAAGTATATTTCACAGGCCTTTACATTTTAATGACGAAAATGAGACGTAAACAAACATATAATTGTCTGAAAGCAAGCGCTAATTCCGAGTTCCGACTTCCGACCAATAGATAAACTTTGAGGAATTGCCAAAAAAAAAACGATAATAAACACAAAACCCAGAAGAGAGAGGCACGAAAAAGAGTACCACACTCAGATTTAAAAATACCAATAAACAAAACCCAATACAGTCTTTGTTTTGTCTGTTCAGACAAGATTTTGGGCAGAGGAGAGGAGAGGAGAGATGGGAGAGAGGGCGGTGGCGGTGGCGGTGGTACTACCACTACTCATCGGCATTCTTTTGCTTTGCCCGAGCTCCATTAACGGGGATACAGATCCATCTGACGGTCAGCTCTTCCCTACCTCTTTTCTTGCTATTAGTTGTACAGAGATTATGTGTCTGTATGTCTTTTGGTATCCGTTGTATTGCTTTTTGGTGACAAATGGGTGGGACTAAGATTGATTTTTAGTCATGGTTTATTAGTGGGTTTTGGTTGTTTTGACTGTACAAGCTTGGAGTGGGTTATTAAAGATTGATGTGCATTGCTTAAGTTGAGGATGATAGTATTGGTATTCAGTAGAAGATAGTATTATGTTTCCATAGGATTCTAATTGAACCGATGGTTCAATGAAAGATGGGAATTTACAATGATTAGAAGCTATTAATAAGGATATCATATCAATTACTGCATGCGCAAGTTTCTTACACCTTAATACCGTTGTGAATTGGAGGTCAATGGTCAAAGCTTGCGACTTCGAGTACATTTACCAATCTCTATACCGCTAGAAGCAGATGTTGCTCTGTACTAGCAAATCCTGCATGCTGTGCATCGGAAAGCCTAATCATTGATTAAGTCTACTCGAGGAAGGCAAATTTACTTTAGTTCTCTTAAAAACGAAAAGAGCAAGCAGGCACGTCCCGATTCTTAGCTTAAGTTTGCTTAAGATTAACCTTCCCCGAGATTTGGTCCAGTTACCGACCATTTATCTTGTATCTGCAATTATACTGGCCTCTTGTCACTATGGTTCTACTGTTACCTCCTTGCCACAACTCACTCCACACCCCTGTATCAAGTTAAGCTAGATACCATGCCTTTGCAAAGCACATTACACCACGACCAAATTTGAAACAACTCTGAGGAGAACGGTGACAGGATAAAATGATACTACAAAAAAATAAAAAATAGGGACTTTATTACGCATGGGAATTCTGTGAGGTTCTGCTGGCGAGTATGCTGACAGCGTGTAACTAGGGTTTTGGTAGGGCTTACATATGCGGCTCTAGGACAATGATTGAAATCTTTGGACACAGTGCAAGGTTGAAAATTACGGTTGGATGTGCAGGGACCGTGATGTTATGATGCGCACCATTACTCATTTGAATCCCTCTAACAGTACAAAAGCCGAACACGATAAAAGGGTGATAAAGATCAAGAGACTCTGTTTGGCAGTGCCAACCGTATTGCTTGATTTGATATCAGATTCAGGTGGGCAATGGTTTAGTTGTCCTTTCCAAGAATACAGTAAGAAATTCTGAAGTACTGGGTAGAAGAGATTGGGATTTATGGTAATATTTGTCTAGTCCACATGCTATTACCTTGTCAGATATTGAGCTATATTTGGTCAGCAAACTTAATCTGAAGCCGAACACATTTGTGCAAGTAGCAATTGCAATTATTATCAGTTCTCCTTGTCTTGTCATCCGAAAGGCTGAGGCATTGAAGACCGGAACTGATGTGTAGACTAGTTTAGTACTACTATTTCAAATATATATATGATGAAATCAAACTACTTCTCCAAAAGTATGAGGAAAATTAAACAGTATACTTATGGCAGTATATGTGTACAGCCTCTGTACTCAGGAGCATGTATAGCACTTTGAATTCACCAGTGCAGCTAACCAAATGGAGCTCAAGTGGTGGTGACCCTTGTGGAGAGTCCTGGAAAGGCATTACCTGCTCAGGCTCGAGAGTTACAGAAATGTGAATTTCCATTTACACCTTCATCTAACTATTCACATTCACATATGCTGCTGATATCTAATTATGCACTTTGCTATTTTTTTCCATCAGCAAAATATCAGGGCTTGGTCTCTCTGGGACGTATGGGCTCCAGCTTGGAAGTTTGACATCTTTAACTAACTTGTAAGATCCATGGATGTTTGTTGTGGTTGATTTCTATATTTTTTCCTTCGTTTTTATCTGTTAATTTGGTGGCTTTATGAGATTGCAGTGACATTAGCAATAACAATATTGGAGACTGGATACCTGACCCCCTTCCAACAAGCTTGCAGCGCTTGTATGCCTCAGATCTACATACTTTTCTACTTTCTCTCTTTTTTGTTCTCCATTTTTTTCTTGATAGTTTTCCATATACTTTTGATATGATGCAGAGATCTTTCTGCATGTGGCTTCGCCGGTAGCGGTTTCATCCCCTATTCCATAAATCAAATGACATCTCTTCAATACCTGTGAGTCAAATGTTGCCTATAAGTATCCTTTTTTTCCAACTTCGTTTGAAGGTTCAAGCATAATGACCGTCTTCTATGTTTATTTTGTGAGTGTAGAAATCTCAGTCGCAATGAGATTCAGGGCTCACTGAACGACACGTTTGGACCTCTTTCAGCTCTCTCCACTTTGTAAGATATACCCACTTCCCTCCATTTTTTATAATCTTGTGCTAGTTACTCCAGCGATATGTCTTGAGAAATTTGAACTTTATCATAAAGTGATTCATATATCTCATTTTCTCACCACGTTTCTGGTTATTAAGATGCTATTATTCTACTTATTTTACTTTTTGCTAACAGAAAACTGATAAACCAGAGTGCAATATTTCTTATGAGTAAGATCCATCCAGAGTTGGAAATAGATGAAACATGTGAAGAATATGATCACCATGTTCTGCTTTGTTGGCCAATTATATCTTTATTGCATCATGCCTCAGGGATCTTTCTTTCAATAGCATCACCGGTGGCCTTCCTGAAAGTTTGAGCTCGCTTTCAAGTATGACCAATATGTAAGCACAAGCTCTACTGTCGTACTAATAGTTACTGATTGCTGTTATCCTCCTTTGTTAACAATTTTTGAACCTGCAGGTACTTGGAAAACAACCTGTTTACAGGCACTATTGATGTACTTGCCAATCTTCCCCTTAAAAATCTGTGAGCCCTCTTTCTCTCTCTCTCAACACGCGTGTTGACTCTCTCTCTCTCTCTCTCTCTCTCTCAACAGGCGTACACATTTGGGCATAGGTATATGTATAAATATATATATGTGTGCATGTATAGGTTATATGTTATCTGAGAACTCACCAATAGACATCTTTTAGATACCCCGGGAAATGTACTTGACATGGCAATTAACACCTAATCATGCTTATGTTTGCAGGGATATTACAAATAATCAATTTAATGGTTGGATTCCGGATCAGTTGAAAAACATAAATTTGCAGTAAGCAGTTCATTCGGCATTAATAATTACGTTCATTCTATGAGGGGGAGTTCGTTTTAATCTGTCTTGTAATGCTTATAACAGGAGGGACGGCAACCCATTCAGCTCAGGCCCTGCACCTCCCCCTCCCTCTCCACTTGGCACGCCTCCAGCTAGCAGGACCAACCGAAATCACAATTCTGGGGGCAATAACAACCCATCTGATGGTGGTGGTAAGAAGTCAGGTATAGGGGGTGGTGGTGTAGCGGGAATTGTGATATCTATTTTAGTTGTTGGAGCAATAGTCGCATAGATGGGAAGAAAATGAGATAATTACAAAATTTAGAAGTTTCACGCGTTTGGTAACGTGAGGAACCATAATCAGAACATTTTAAAATTAACGCACTTTTTAGAGGGCTTGTAGCAATGAAATTGTTATTTATCTTTGTCTAGACGTGGGATGTTCACATTTAAAAATTGAATGGATTTTTTTTTTTATGTTCTTATTACTATTCAATTGAGAAAGAGTTTCTTTAAGAACAATAAATGATCTAAATCCCGCATGCGAATATTCGCAATCCAATCAAATATATCTAGGAGACCATTCAGAGATCACACATTTCATAAGTTAACACAACATTCAAAGCTCACGTGTTAAAATTTTTTGTCTATTAATAATTTAAGGTTGGTTACAAATTGCAGATGAACTGTTCAAACAATAGAGATATTCAACAAGAAACGTTGACAAACTATCAATTTTTCTTCGGAAGGTGTTCAAAGGTCACATCCGAGATCATCTTGATTTTGTTAAACAAGAAAAAGAAAAAATCTTTTTGTTAATTAAGGGTTTTTCGGCAATTAATCTGCTAGTTAAGATTACTTCCTCTACCCCAACCCCACAACCGCCCCACCAATGAATAGTTATAAAAAGAAAACCAAAATGTCGGTGTTCAGCAGCTAAGGGCTCTAGCTTAGGTATTACGGTGCCGTTTTTGGCTAGGTGTCAAATAGGCATGAAAGAGAGCGGCCTTATCCCGTGACTCATTCCGTCTATTTCGCCTTTCTATTTTCTCTTCTGACGTCATTCAAAAATAAATCTTTTTTTTAACTATAAATTTACGAATTCTACTATTAAAGAGTAGATTTTTACGGAAACTGTGTCCCTCGTCCTTAAACCTCGATCGTGAATGTGCAGTATATAACTTCACGTAACTAACCGAAGCAAAATATGAGTCAAATCACAAAGAGATCCGCACAAGAGAATAAAGATGATGCCAAGGAAAGCGGGTTCGTACCTACGTGGAGGTGCCACAAAGGCTGCAGTCCGCGTCAGCTTCCAAGTATGTTGATGTGAGACACAGCAAGGGTGGAACAAGGCCAGAGACCAAGGACTTCCCAGACAAAGCCTGAGGGTGGCAGTGCTGCGAGGGCGATGGCGCGAGATGAATACACGATGACAGTCACAGTCCGATACTTAGGTCCAGAATCAATGTCCAGTATGTTTCTCTCTCTAGAATTCTAGAGTGAGAAAGTGAAAAAGTGAGAGTGAAGAAGTCCAACCGTTATCTCCTGTTATCTTCCTCCTCTGTTCCTTTCGTCCAAATGAATTCTCAAGACCTCTATTTATAGAGATTGAGATGATGATGTCATAAACCAACACGTGGCGCTCCCCGGGAGTGACACGTCACCGGGGGGTCCACGGGTGCCAGTGCTCCATGGACTGTCAGATCGCATATTCACCCGGCATGCCCCGCACAGCGTCGCTCTATCTGTCTGGAAAGACTGGCTCCCACGACGTCGGTGTGGCCAGAGAACCCCCTTGATCTAGACTCCAATCCAAGCCCTTGCGGAGTCCCACAGGCCTGGCAGCGGTGGGAAAGACCCGACGCCCAACTGCCAGGTGAACTAGGCGCGACGCCCTCCGAAGACCTGCTCCCGTCTCGGAGTGACCCGGGAGTCATAGTCCCTAGGGTTGCCGACGCAAGCCCTCAGTGCCAGAGCACGTAGGCCAGTCACGCAGGCACCCTGACGGAGATAGTGTCCCGGAGGAGTCGCCTATTCTGCAGGCCGAGGTAGCATCCCGGAGGAGCCGTCTACCTGACCGGCCAAGGTAGCATCCCGGAGGAGCCGTCTACCTGGCAGAAGGGGAGTCTTCGTGCCGGAGCACTTGGAGCTCCCTGGCAGAGATAGTGTCCCGGAGGAGTCACCTATCCCCGCGGGTGAGTCCTTGTGCCGGAGCACTCGGAGCATGTCAAGATAGCATCTCGGAGGAGCCGTCTACCCGACTGGCCGAGGTAGCATCCCGGAGGAGCCGTCTACCTGGCGGAAGAGGAGTTGAAGAGCTCCCTGGCAAAGATAGTGTCCCGGAGGAGTTGCCTATCCCCGCGGGTGAGTCCTTGTGCCGGAGCACTCGGAGCATGTCAGGTAGCATCCCGGAGGAGCCGTCTACCTGGCGGAAGGGGAGTTGAAGAGCTTCCTGGCAGAGATAGTGTCCCGGAGGAGTCGCCTATCCCCGCGGATGATGTACACTCCGGAGAGTGGGTTGAAGCATGTTCCATGACCAAGGCAAGGTGCACATGGTGTGATGAATGAGTGTGGTGCCCGGGGGCATGATGACATGAGTGTGGCGCATGGGCGCGATGGAGTGAGTAAGGTGCCGGGGGCACGTTTGTGTCAATGTTGGCGTATGGGCGCGACAGAGTACGTATGGTGCCGGGGGCACGTCTGTATCAGCGGCGCGGCGCACGGGCGCGGCGGAGTGTTGGAGTGTGACGTCGGAACGTCGGTGACGGGGTCACGGAGACGACGTCCGGGCGACGGACGATGAGCGTCGTGGAGTTGTGTCTGGGCGACGGGGTCGCGGAGTTGCGTCCGGGCGACGGGGTCGCGGAGTTGTGTCCGGGCGACGGGGGTCGCGGAGTGACAACTATGGGAGAGATCGGAAAATGAAGATTGTTTGAACTCATCAACTCTAATGCAAGAAAGCAATTAACAATTTGTTTCTTAAGGTAGAAAAGACAGGTCATTTGTCATGCTGAGATGACCTCAAGCATTTTGGCCGACCAGGTGGTAGTTTTAGTGTAGCTCTCCAGCTTCTAGAAGGGCATTATCCTTCCATCTCCCTAATTTTGGGTATATTGGGTCAATACCAGAGTAACTCTAATGGAAGGCGGTGTATGCAGAGGATTTTTACGTACTCCAGAAGCATATAAGAGACTATATCTTTAGTTTTGGTTATGAATATTAGCAAATGGTGCATAATTTACGCACTAATACATTGATATATGGTGAATTATATGACTGGTACTTTTCAGGAAGCAAATACTGGATATGGATCATCATTAGTCTGGCAATATTTCTAGTATTGTTGACAGGAGGCTCCTTCTACTATCTGAGGAAGAAAAAGACTAGTACGTGGCTCACAGTTTTTGTACTTATTTGCCTCGTTTCTTTTGTTGACATTGAGTACATAATTACATGTAGGGGACGAGAAGAAAAGGCGAGATAAGTATTTACACGAGTTGATGACAACTTCTGATAGCTTCAACAACGCAAATGAAATTGGAAGCGACCATAGAGACGGTCCTGATATGAAAATATTTAGCTATTCCTTTATGGTGGCAGCCACAAATGACTTCTCAAATGAAAATAAGCTTGGAGAGGGTGGTTTTGGACCTGTTTACAAGGTAGTTAAACTGTAAATTTTGTCCAGTAAGATTCACTAAATCTGCTTTGCCCACAATAAGCGATGACATATTATTACTACAACAGGGGAGACTACCAGATGGCAGGGAAATTGCAGTCAAGAGACTTTCAAGAACATCAGGACAAGGTCTTGTGGAGTTCAAGAATGAACTTATACTCATAACCAAGCTACAGCACACGAATCTTGTTCGGGTTCTGGGATGCTGCATTCATGAAGACGAAAAGATGCTAATTTATGAATACATGCCCAACAAGAGCTTGGATTTCTTCTTATTTGGTTATATCTAAGCTTCTCTGATGATACCACTTGCTTAAAGTAACTTTAAGTCACATTTGATTATAAATCGTGCTTTATTTCATACTAATGTTGCATTTTGTTGCCATGTTTTGTTACAATTGACACAGACCAAAATAAAAGGGGGCTTCTGGACTGGGGAAAAAGATTCAGCATCATCGAAGGAGTTTCTCAAGGATTGCTTTACCTTCATAGATACTCAAGGATGCGAATCATACATAGAGATTTGAAAGCTAGTAACATATTATTGGATGGAAATTTGAACCCCAAGATTTCCGATTTTGGCATGGCAAGAATTTTCAAGCAAAATGAAACGGAAGCAACGACTAGAAGGGTTGTTGGAACATAGTTAGTAAAACTCTCCCCTCTGCCTATAATAGTTGAACTTGTACTGATTTCCAAGCAAATTGTTTCTAAGAATTCTAAGGAAAGCTTTCTTCATATTGTTGCAGTGGCTACATGTCCCCAGAGTATGCGATGGAAGGAAATTTCTCCATAAAGTCTGACGTTTTCAGTTTTGGAGTCTTACTCCTGGAAATTGTTAGCGGAAGGAAAATTACTAGCGTCTATGATCTTGACCGACCAGTTAATCTCATAGGATATGTAAGTTACTAACACTAAGAATCTTTATTACTTTGAAATCTGAATTTAAAATCTCTAGAAAATAACTGAGAACAAAATTGGAAATAATAAAGACATATTTGACTCAGGCATGGGAGTTATGGAGAGAAGGGAATGCATTGAAGTTGCAAGATCCGGCACTAGGGGATTCACTTGTGGCAAACCAATTGTTGAGAACAATCCATGTCGGACTTTTGTGTGTACAAGAAAGTGCAACAGATAGACCGACCATGTCGGAAGTTATTTCTATGCTTAGTCATGACACCATGCCTTTACCTGCTCCAAAACAACCTGCATTTTTCACCGGAAGAAAGGAGCCTGAGTCAACTTCAAAAGAATTTTCAGTAAACTTCGTCTCCATAACAGAAACGGTACCTCGGTAGTTAGGGTAAACTCTCCTATTGTTTCAGCTTCTTATATTATAGCCTCTTCGTAAGAATGAATTCTACATGTACGAAAGGAATTCAAATTAATTTACTGCACTTATACGATGATGGCTTATTCACAAGAACACAGTGGTATCCACATTAGGGTAATATTGGTGACACTGGATCCTTTCCTTTCTTCCTGAACATGAACATACTCCTTTGGTGTATGGAACTGAACTGTATTCAAAGATTCCCAAAGTTTATTCTCATGTTCGTTGAAATATTGGATCGAAATCTAAATCCCATTTTGGCGATAATCAGTATCTAGAATTGGTTCAGTGGTTTACTTTCCCAGCTACTGGTTGTATAATGTGTTGACAGCTTCTAATGCATGGGTGATCGAAACACGCAGCAGAACATTTTGCTCTGGTGATGATTTTGTTTTTGAATGCATGTTTGCTAAGGGTCATGAATATATATGAACGTAGATCATTGCATCAGTACCTTGTCTGTCTTTGGTCGACGAAATTCAAGAAAAAATCGAATCCTACCCATAACAATATCATCCCTAAAACCCCAATCGACCTGAAATTAGAAGTAACAAATATAATGCTCTGATACAACTATATATTTAGATAACAAGATAAAGTTTACACCAATTATTATTACTAGCTAATGGACCCGTGCAAATGCACGGGTAGAGATGTTATTTGGTCGGTTTGAGATATAATTTGTTTCTAATTAATCATATATTATAATATAGTTAACAATGCTTTAAATTGAAATAATAACAAATATAATGACTTTCGTTGCGTCGATGCATATATGCATAATAAATCATAATAATCGAGCTTACTCATGAATATAGATTTCACGAATCAAATAAGCCACTACATAATACGATTAGAATTATATTGACAAAAACTATGCAGAATACTGAAAATGTATCTCATTTTAGTACATCACTATGCTAATAGATTATATCAATGTATCTAAAACTACTATAAAATTGAAAATATATTTAGTTTTGACTACCATTCTAATTTTTTAATTCTTTATATCCTCTTTTAATTATTACGTAACATGTATTGTTAGAAATAATATTTTACTACGTGATTTGAGTAAAAGAAATGTCAAATGGAGGAAAACTTTTGCCCATGCCTAGCTTATCATACTTACACATATACAAAAAAAAAAAAAAGAAAAACTTATTATTGTCTTTGAATTTAGATTTGTAAAATTTAATGGGGACATTTGCACATAGTTTTGTAATCGTTCAATTTTTTTATATACTCAAAAATATTAATAATATTAATATTAAAACATACAAAATAAAGTATTCAAAAAGTAAAGCATGCAATAAATAATCAATTATTGCACATCAAATTATAATTTTACTCCATTTTAAGGTAATGTTAGAACTAATTTTAATTTTTTACCAAAAAAAAAAAAAGTGACCTTATACATTCAAGAAATCAAACATATATATATATATATATATATATATTTATTTATTTACTTATTAACCGTTGGATTAACTTTTTATCAATATTCTATCTAAGTAAATGTAGGCATTTTCTTCTTTTCCATTTTTCAGTTCTCATCATTGATTAACATTCCCATTTTATGGATGATTCTGATATAGTTGATGACTATTATTAGTAAGTATTTGGGTAGACTTAAATAACTTACTATAACATGCTGTGAAACTTTGTAATAAAAAATAAAGCACGTAGAGCTATTTCACTTACTTTCAAATAAATACCCTATAAAAAGAGATTATATAGCATTATGTATTAGCAATATTTGTGTGTAATTGTTTTCTTCAAAGTCATGTTTGATGATTTTTTGACCATTCATTTTGATGTATTTTTGAAGACTTTCTAAGATAATCAATTTAAACATATGCGTACAATGTAGTACTAATGATTATCTTAATTCATTATAAAATTTTTAGAGTGTTTTACAAAAGTTTTGCATATGATTGAGGTTAAATAGTTATAAAGTGAAGACTATTCTTACCCATGTAACACTTTGCAATATTGAGGTCAAACATTAAAAAAGAAGAAATCTTTTATCTTGTGAAGTATTAATATTAAAATTTCACATATGATTTTCATAATTTACCTTGGAGATATTTTGTGTTGTTGTTTAAAATATTTTTTTTTTATTTTTTATAAGTGAAATTTAAGGCCTAATATGTACATTTTACAATTATTAGATAACTAAATTTATCATAAAAGTGTCATAGTAGTTAATAGAAATTTTGCAAAAGATTGAGATAGATAATCATATAATGATGATTATGCTTATTGTCAAATAGACTGTAAATGGTTGATTGAGTTTATATCTGATAATATGCTTAAATGATTATAATTTTAGACTTATGAGCTATATTGGTTTAGTTTTTTTATTTCACATACTATTGGAAACATTTTTTTGAATTTAAAATTTATTTAAGCTTTAGTAATCAAATTAAATCCTAATAACTTAATTAGTTGATGAGATGAACCTTTAGAATGTAAGGTTACATAGTTAAAATTTAATTTGTAGAGTAGCTTGCTATTTTTATATCTTAAAGTACTTTTGAAAATTTAGTCATATTAGGCATGATTTTTTTTTTGGCGTCTATTAGAGAATGTGACTTATAAAAGAGTTTGAGGTTATAGATTAAAACTAATTTTTTAACTATCCTCTTATCTTGATCTATCAAAAATACTTTTAAGTATTGTATGTTCCGTAAAGAGAAAAGATAGTTAATGTTTCTCATGTATGATTTTGTTATCTTTAAGTACTTTTAAGGTATTATTAGTCAAAATTCAAGGCCTAATAAGAATATATTGATTGATTAGATAGAGATTTAAAATATGTAAAATTGATATTCTAGTTTTATAGTTAAGGTTTACAAAACTTCGGCCAAATATACCCACAAAATGTTTAGTAAAAACCATTGTAAAAACTTAAGAAGTAGGATTATAAATATTTTTCGTATTAAAAGTCTATTAAGTGCTACTAATTAAATTAAATTCTAGTAAGTTAACCAATTAATAATACAAAGTGCTAAAATGTTGTCAAATTAGAATAATATTTTTTCAAACTTTATTTTAAAGAGAAATGATACATATTGTTGTAGTTGCAATACCTAATTCTTAATTTGATATCTGATGTATTGTAAAAAGGACATAGTCTTGTATAAAAAGTTTTACAAATAAATGAAGTTAAAATAATTACGAATTAATTGATTATGCCTACATTTGTATGATAGATTAGAATGTAACTTTGTAAAATTACAAAAAGAATTAGTAAGTACGGTATAATTTTCGCACTTTATATTTTTGAGATTTTATATTGTTATTTCAAAGTACTTTTGAGGTTTTAATAAGTAAAATTAAAGCCTAATATATGAGTATATTAATTAGGTAGAGTTTTAGAAGGTGTAAAATTAGTTTCTTAGTTTTATAAAGTTTACAAATATAGGGTAAAGTAGACCTACGAATTTTTTAATAATAAATTATAAGAAAGAGTTAAATAGAGTAGAAAAGGAAAAGAATACCAAAATAAATAGGATTCTTGATTATACATATCCAATTCAAAAGAGTTGGACTCTAAATAAAGAAACCAATTAAGATAGGGGACTACCACATGCAAAGTTGAAGCTTATGTGGCAAAAGGAGAAGGTTCCTAAAAAGTCCTATGTGGCGTAAATATAGAGCTCTAAAAATCCTACGTGTCGCGATTCTAAGCGAATGTTTCAGCTTTTTATATATATATAGAATATAGATGTGCACTTGAAAAGGAAACAAGATAGAACTGATGTTCTGGTTAGCTTTTATTGGAAAAGAATAGTAAATACTAGACCCAAATTCTTGACTGCACACCGACTGAAGGAAAATGCCTAAACTTCTGCCCCTCCTTCATGCGCTGCCTTCACGTCCACACCCTTATCCAAGCCATGCACCGGCGAATTCTTCTCGTTGCGATCTCTTAGATGCCTGGCAGCTACAGCTCCTCCAAAGTTACTAATATTCCCGAAAATCAAAACTAATATTCCAACAATGACGGTACAAAATGTGACCCCAAAAGTCCTGCTGATGTTTGCAGGACCAGCCGAGGCAACTGCAAAACCCACGCACATGCCTATAGCTCTGACCCAAGAGAACCATGCCGAAAATATGCCTTCTTTCCCAGCCGGCGAACAATAAAACCCTTCCAAAAGCATGCAATACACCGGTGGCTGTGCTTTGGACCGCAGCAAAGAGCAGAACATTGTATTTCTGCCAAACTGCGTTGCGGTAGTTATGGCTGTGCTTATGGAAAGAAGGGAATGCTTTAAAGTTACAGGATCCAGCAGCGGGCGATGTGTGTGTAAATCAATTGTTGAAAACCATTCACGTCGGTCTTTTGTGTGTCCAAGAAAGCGCAACAGATAGACCGACCATGCCGGTGGTTTCTTCCATGCTTAGCAGCGACATCATGCATGCTTCCAAGCAATTAACAATTTGTTTCTTAAGGTAGAAAAGACAGGTCATTTGTCATGCTAGATGACCTCAAGCATTTTGGCCGACCAGGTGGTAGTTTTCGGCCTCGGCCTTGGCCAAGGGAAAGGCCAAGGCCGAGGCCGACCCCAAGGGGGAGGCCAAGGCCAACCTCCTTGGGCAAGTGCCATGGCGCGTCGACGGGCGACGGGCGAAGTGCAAGGGTTGAAGCGTGATGCGGCGTCGCACGATGATGAGTTTCTTGGTGACGGAGTCATGTGATGAAAGTGAGAAGTGCACGTGACTTGAGCGTGCATGCTTTGACCGGTTGTGAGCGTTGAAAATGACTGTTGCTTGTGCGGACGTGTCATGCAAAGTGCGACCACAGTGGGCCTTTGGGTGCGACCAGAATAGGTTGGGAACATAAGCCCCCTGCGTGTGGTGTGCACAGAGGGGCAACCCGAGCGGGCACCGCACGCATAAATACTTAGCAAGATCTTATGTTGTTTGGCCGGAGTGTAGCTGACGTCGTCTGCATGATGATGATGAAGAGTAGGTGACTCGAGCCACCTCGTGCACCACCTACGAAAGCCTTGGGATGCTTGGGGGTTGAGACAAAGGCACGATGATAGGGCGCAGGGGCGCGAGCATGTAAGCGGCGCCTGGGCGACAGACGACGAGTGCCGCGGGGTCGTCACCCGGGCGATGGGTGACAAGCGTCGTGGGGACGGCGCATGGGCGCGGCGAAGTGTTGGGGAGATGGCGCCCGAGCGACGGCGGCGGGGGTCGCGGAGACGGCGCCCGGGCGACAGATGACGAGTGTCGAATAATGACTTTGAGTAGGTGGTTCGAGCTACCTCGCGCACCACCTACCAAGGATGTTGATGTCGAGGGACATCGTCATGAGGGGCGCGACATGGGCGCGGTCAGATGTCGCGATGCGGGGGCAGTCCACGACGAGCGCATGTGCGCGGGCAATGCACGTCGGTCTACGTTGCAATTTTTTTTTTTTTTTAAGTTGCCGGACTTGGATGTCGATGTTCGGTCATTGGGTGAGTGCGTGTAGGCCGAAGTATGGGGAGAACGGAAGGGCTTTGGTTTGGGGAGGCCGATGGGTATGGGCTGGGGCGCGAAAATGGTGGCCGACGGTGTTGATGCGGCTTTTGGTGTGGTGAGGGGAGAATGAAAGATGAAGAAGAAAGAAGGAAGGAAGGAAGAAAGAAAAAAAGGAAGAAAAAAGAAAAGAAAGTAAAAAAGAAAAAGAAAAGAAAGGAAAAGAGAGAAAGAAAGAAAAAAATAAAAGAAAATAAAAAAAGAGGGGATGGGGGAGGCGGCGGCGGCGCTAGGCCGGAGGTCGGCCGCGGGGTGGGAGAGGGGAGGGCCGAGGCTGAGGGGGGAGGGGGGAAGAAGAGAGGGAGGGAAGGGGTCGGGTGGCGGCGCGAGGCCGAGGGGGGAAGGGGAGGCGGGGAAAGAGGGAGGGGACGGGGTGATGGCGCGAGGCCGAGGGGGAAGGGAGAGGGGAGAGAGAGGAAATGGAAGGGAGGGGGAGGGCCGAGGCCGAGGGGGGAAGGGGGGAAGAAGAGAGGGAGGGGGAGGGAGGGAAGGTGGGCGGGTGGCGGCGCGAGGCCGAGGGGGGAAGGGGAGGCGGGGAAGGAGGGAAGGGACGGGGTGATGGCGCGAGGCCGAAGGGGAAGAGGGAGGGGAGAGAGAGGAAAGGGGAAGGGAGGGGGATGGTCGAGGCCGAGGGGTAGGGGGAGGGATGGTCGAGGCCGAAGGGGGAAGGGGGAGGATGGGCGGGGGAGGAAGGAAGGGGAAATAAGGGGAAGAAGGGGGCGGCGGCAGCGGTGGGGTGCCGCGGCGCGAGGCCGAGGGGGGGAGGGGCGGGGGAGAGAAGGGGAAGGGAAGGGGAGGGCCGAGGCCGAGGGTTGTCGGCGGCGGAGGAGATGGGCCGTGGAGGCCGAAGGAGAAGATGGCGCCGCAAGGGGGCGGGGGAGGCTGAAAGGAGAAGAGAAAGAGAGGATTAGGGTTTGGGAGGGTGAAGAAAGGCGCGGGTCGGGTCGCGGGTCGGGCACATCACTGAGCGTGCATGCTTTAACCGGTTGTGAGCGTTGAAAATGACTGTTGCTTGTGCGGACGTGTTATGCAAAGTGCGACCACAGTAGGCCTTTGGGTGCGACCAGAATAGGTTGGGAACATAAGCCCCCTGCGTGTGGTGTGCGCGGAGGGGCAACCCGAGCGGGCACCGCACGCATAAATACTTAGCAAGATCTTATGTTGTTTGGCCGGAGTGTAGCTGACGTCGTCTGCATGATGATGATGAAGAGTAGGTGGCTCGAGCCACCTCGTGCACCACCTACGAAAGCCTTGGGATGCTTGGGGGTTGAGACAAAGGCACGATGATAGGGCGCAGGGGGGCGAACATGTAAGCGGCACCCGGGCGACAGACGACGAGTGCCGCGGGGTCGTCACCCGGGCGATGGGTGACAAGCGTCGTGGGGACGGCGCACGGGCGCGGCGAAGTGTTGGGGAGATGGCGCCCGGGCGACGGCGGCGGGGGTCGCGGAGACGGCGCCCGGGCGACGGATGACGAGTGTCGAATAATGAGTTGGAGTAGGTGGTTCGAGCTAC
Source organism: Escallonia rubra (assembly GCA_033065855.1). Taxonomy (NCBI): domain Eukaryota; kingdom Viridiplantae; phylum Streptophyta; class Magnoliopsida; order Escalloniales; family Escalloniaceae; genus Escallonia; species Escallonia rubra. The sequence goes on from JAVXUO010002762.1 coordinate 479,669, forward strand.
CTCGCGCACCATCTACCAAGGATGTTGATGTCGAGGGACATCGTCATGAAGGGCGCGACATGGGCGCGGCCGGATTTCGCGATGCGGGGGCAGTCCACGACGAGCGCATGTGCGCGGGCAATGCATGTCGGTCTATGTTGGAAAAAAAAAATTAAGTTGCCGGCCTTGGATGTCGATGTTCGGTCATTGGGTGAGTGTGTGTAGGCCGAAGTATGGGGAGAACATGAGGGCTTTGGTTTAGGGAGGCCGAAGGGTATAAGCCGGGGCGCGAAAATGGTGGCCGACGGTGTTGATGCGGCTTTAGGTGTGGTGTGGGAGAGCAAGGGGAGAATGAAAGATGAAGAAGAAAGAAGGAAGGAAAAAAAAGGAAGGCAAAAAAAAGGAAGAAAAAAAGAAAGCAAAAAGAAAAGAAAAAGAAAAGAAAGGAAAAGAGAAAAAAAAAGAGGGGGGGGAGGCGGCGGCGGCGTTAGGTCGGGGGTCGGCCGCGGGGTGGGAGAGGGGAGGGCTGAGGCTGAGGGGGGAGGGGGGAAGAAGAGAGGGAGGGGGAGGGATGGAAGGGGGGCGGGTGGCGGCGCGAGGCCGAGGGGGGAAGGGAGGTGGGGAAGGAGGGAGGGGACGGGGTGATGGCGCGAGGCCGAGGGGGAAGGGAGAGGGGAGAGAGAGGAAAGGGGAAGGGAGGGGGAGGGCCGAGGCCGAGGGGGGAGGGGGGGAAGAAGAGAGGGAGGGGGAGGGAGGGAAGGGGGCGGGTGGCGGCGCGAGGCCGAGGGGGGAAGGGGAGGCGGGGAAGGAGGGAGGGGACGGGGTGATGGCGCGAGGCCGAGGGGGAAGGGGGGAGGGGAGAGAGAGGAAAGGGGAAGGGAGGGGGAGAGCCGAGGCTGAGGGGGTAGGGGGAGGGATGGCCGAGGCCGAAGGGGGAAGGGGGAGGATGGGCGGGGGAGAAAGGAAGGGGAAATAGGGGGAAGAAGGGGGCGGCGACGGCGGTGGGGTGCCGCGGCACGAGGCCGAGGGGGGAGGGGCGGGGGAGAGAAGGGCAAGCGAGGGCGAGGGCCGAGGCCGAGGGTCGTTGGCGGCGGAGGAGATGGGCCGTGGAGGCCGAAGGAGAAGATGGCGCCGCAAGGGGGCGGGGGCGGCTGAAAGGAGAAGAGAAAGAGAGGATTAGGGTTTTGAAAAATTAGGGTTTGGGAGGGAGAAGAAAGGCACGAGTCGGGTTTCGGGTCGGTCGCGGCACTGAGAGAGAATGGGCGCGCGGGTCGGTTCGGGTTCGCGGGTAGGGTTCTACCCAGATTTTTTGAAATTCAAATTCGAATAAAATAATATATATATATATATATATTTTTTGGCAGCTCTAAGGAGGGAGCTCCCAAGAATATTTTCACAATGTGCAAGATGAGAGTGAGAGAAATGGGATGGGAGAAGAATAAAGTTTTTCCATAAGAAGAGAGCTCCCAAGAATATTTTCACACATTCTATGATTGAACGAAGACTACACAAGTTCTTTAAGTTGAAGATGATTATGTCAGTGGAATTGGCTTCCTACCTGCCAGTGACGTTGAACCTTTGTAATGTAGCGATATATCAAAGTTCTTAGTCAAGAAACAAGAATTAAGAAAACAGCAAACGCCAACATGTAAATTGTGGAAAAACAAACCTGAAAAACAGGAAAACTTACTTGCTCAATGTACAAGCTGTTGAAGTAAAGGCACGTCCCAAAATGCTTATACAAGAAGGTTTTGTCATCGTAAGGTAACCGTGGAACGAGATCGTTACAGTACACTACCCTCAGGTACTTGGGGACCGGATGAACTAGATGGGGTTCCATGAAACGCCCCAATTGCCTATTCCCAACTCTTGGCTGGCCGAATGTGTGAACCCCCAATAACCTCTGCATCATCTCCTCCTCCTCATGCAACGCTAGCACTGTCGGGAACAATATAGGAAGCGCCCCTCCTAGGCTGTGCCCAGTGACCATAAATTTCGCATTCTTGTGCTCCTTAAGTAAGCTCTTGAGTTTCGTTTTCACAGCAAAGTACGCGGTCATCTACGCCATCTCTGGCATAAGCTGCTTCTCCTCACGAACGCCTTTGCTTTGTTTTTCCTACCTTCTGAATGGCCTGCAGTTCCATGAACACTGTTTGATGAGGTGAACCGTGTATTCTTTACTTGAAGGTGTTCTTGGAAGGTGGAGGTCTTAGCCCTGTTGCCTAAACCTAAGGCTTCCAAAAATCCCATGTGAACCTTTCCCAGTTTGGGGATCTCATACCAAGAGTAGTCAAAATCGGTACTCCAATCATCCGCATCGAATGGCTCTGTGCCTCTGAAGCTAATCAATATCAAATTTGCATCCTTTGGCTTATCCCATAGGATGAAAACTTGGGTCGACCTCTCCTGTTGGTAATCTATCGATACATAACAAGTGTCCAAAAGAAAAAAAAAAGGTTAAAGGCATTGGCAGAATAAGAAGAAAAAGAGAAGCAACAAGTAGACCAAGTACTATGAGATCAACTAGATATAAGGGAAGAATGTTGTTGACCAAGTATCAAGATTAACATCTTACCGTTCCGACAGTTGTAGAAGTCAACAAAATGCATCTGTTCACATGCCAACAAGTGAAACAATAAAAATTTTCAGCAATAGAACATATTGACAAACAGATAACATGAAAAAAAAACATATAGACTAGAGAGAAAAACAGCAGGAGAATTAGAAACAGAAAATCGTGCCTTCCAGTGTAGATTTATGATATTTCTAACAACATTGGCATTCTCGTATGCTAATTTTGAGGCCATCATGCACAGGTCCATAAGCGCCTGATTTCCGATATCCAATTGTATGCCTCCAGTTGCAGAAGCAGGTTCCCCATTTTCTTCCACGAAGACCTCATTCTTAAAGAGGTCTATACGCCCGTCAAGGTGCCCAATTGCACTAATGAATGTCTCAGAGTCTCTCTGTGGTATCAACACCTTCCCTGCTTACACCATGCATTAACAAATAGCATTATTTCACCATAACAAAGTGCCACAATTGTTTCAATAAGTCATGTCACAAGATGCCAGACTTCAAATTTAGATACATGAGCACAGAGAACAGACATCATGATCGGCATATCTATAAGAAAAATGCCCATTAGCGACGGAATTTAGCGACGGTTAACTTTTAGTGGTATTCAACAGATGCAGAATACTTGTTCTCATTAGTTAATTGTGAGATATTAGATTATTATTGTCACAAGTTGTGGCATCAATTAAGAATAGGATAATTTATTATGCGTATTCAATAGATTTTTGTTTTCAAAATTTTTAGCTCCTAAATATGATTTTTGCAGCGGAATTAGTGATGGAAAATTTTATTTAGTTCCTCAATATCTTTTTTGCGACAAAATATGCAATGAAAAAAATTATTTAGCCCTTAAATATGGTTTTTGCGACGGAATTGGCGACGGAAATTCCGTCACTAATGGTATTTTTTTAAATGCATAAAAACATTTTTATATTTCAATTATTTATTTTTAAAAAATGTTAATTTTCTGAAAATTAAAAAATATTTTTAGCGACGGAAATTCAGTCGCTAAAGTGTGACCAGTTCCGTCGCTAATGAAAGATAGATTACTGATGGAACACGAATTCTGTCGGTAAAACCTTTAGCGACGAGGGTTTAGGCGACGGAACTTAGCGACGGAAATTCCGTCGCTGAAGGAATTAGCGACGGAATTTGGACTTTTAGCGACGGAATTTTTCCGTCGCTAATTGTTATTTTTCTTGTAGTGGTGGCTGCCGGCGGTGGTGGGGGTCTAAAAAAAAACCAGTTTTTGGAGTTTTTTTTTTTACTCTTCAATTTAAAACTGGTTTTTTAAATTGGAAAAGAAAAAAAAATAGTTACCAAACGCACTTTTTTTTTCCAATTTTCAAAACTGAAAAAAAAGAGGAAAAAAAAGTACGTCAAACGTAGCCGAACAAGTTTTCAGTCAGTGTGTATTTTTTTTTTTTTTTTTTATAAAATAGGAGAATTGCATTGATAATTTAAAGATACACAGTCGTTCTATTATAAAGCTTACAAAACTTATCGGTTATGATATTCTCGTGACTCAGTATACATACCACGAAGGCCGACACTAATGACAAACCGAATAAACTTATACTCATTACAATTGAATTAGAGCAGGACATATCCTACACTTTAACTCAACTTAAAGTAACATGCAAAATTTACAGCTTTAAACAGAACAGAAATAAGAACAAATTATAAGGTGGTAACAATAACGCAGACAATCGGGAACCGCACGACACAAAGGTGAGTACACTGTTTAAGAGTCGCATCACACCTCCCAGGATCTACAACACCGCAATGTTCATTCTTCGACTAACCTTAACAAATTCGAAACAAATTGTAGGTGGTTGTGCTATATAAAAGTTTGTTATTGCGGAACTCAACAGATAGCATTTAACCATGTAATGACATTTTTATCAACGCACTAAAATCATTAATATGACATTTGCATATAAGTAAGTCGTTTTGGGAGCAGACCATCGAAGACCTTTGTATATCATCGGAAAATAGTACTTTGTTTCCGTATATAAGTTACTACCTTGAAGAGACATTCTTCTAAAGATGATCATTATACAGTCACTGTGCCTCCCCTTTTCATCTCCTTTCACCCTTTTCCCCTAAATTCTGGCCGATGAAAAGAGGGTACCATCACAACTGCGCGAAGGTACGACGAGTACAGGAGAAAGGCCGAGTTGGTTGGGGCCTGTGGGTGTGGGAAACAAATTGAAAGCGTAAAGCCGAGTTCTACTGCTCTCTCCTTTTGACTTGGGACAGGCCAACGGTATACGGCGCTTGCCAGTAGCAACAGTGGCTGAATCAAACCTAGCCCGCCGACCTTTTCTTCCTTTACTTTTGCGTGGCTTCTCCAAGTTCGAACCTATTGGGCATTAGTTACTCCTTTATGCATGCGTGCTGCGCATGTCTCTCTCTGCTCAATGTGCTCATCAAGTCACGGGAACGTGTTTGTTTGAGAGAGCTTTTCTGCAAAAGTTGGATGGATAAATTTGTCAGAGTTGGCAGAAAGTTTGTCACTAAATGTTGCACTAGAAGTAGACCCTATGCTGATAAACGGTGGCGACGGTTTGAAGTCTTCCGCGACCAACAGGACTTGCCGGTGTTTTTGGTTAAGCATGATTATTGATAATGTATGTTTTATCCGTCTGATTTTTTTTATTTTGAGGAGCCATATGAGCTGAAAATCTCATGCCATGACTTGCTCTTAGAGAACCGATGTGACAACTTTACATAAGACAGAGGTTGGTTAGGCAAGGAAGTTAATTTTGATGGACGAAAGGAAAATATATGGGAGCATCCCGTATTGGCATCCTCTCGTTGGTGCCTCCTCTAGCCAAATCACAATACCTGATGTACATTCGCATATCTCGCTAGCTTCCTCAGTCCCTGTCTGCTTGGACTATTGAATCTCATATTTTTTGAAATTCCAAACGCATCTTTTGCATCATCCTAAAGGACTCCAAAATTAAATAATTCCATTCAAAAAATTCTCTAGTGAGATCATGTTTTTTAAGAAGTGCTATAGACGCTATAGTTTTTTGACATGCACACTGATCATGTGACGTTAAAACCAACCCAAAAATAACTTTACTGTTTAAGCAAAAAATAAAAATGAAAAGATTATAGACGCGTTCTATATCCGATGAATCTTGGAAATGAAGATCGGCCATGGGGTTTAGCGGCTCTTTTCAATCGTTAAAAGGCCTGGATCATGATGTTCTTCATTGGGCTAAACTTGTATGAGGTCAGAGGTACATAGATTCAATGACCACTATTTGGGCTACTATCACTGTGAACATCTTTGGTCCAATAAGGGAATACCAAGTATACTTCACTGCGCTTTTTACATTTTCACGACGAAAATAAGACATAAACAAACATATAATTTGTCTACAAGCAAACACTCATTCCGACCAATCGATAAACTTTGAGGAATTGCCACAAAAAAAAAAAAAAAAAACACTAATATACTCAGAAATTCAAGTAGCTAGCAATTAACCCTCTTCGCTTATAATATAATAACATCAACGGCGAGAGAGGAATATATATTTTTATATGTATATATATAGACACACACACACGAAAACAAAAAGGCAGACTTGCATCGGTTCTTAAATTAAGATTTGACAATTATTAAATGCCAAACAATGCAAACGTGGAACCAATAAAGAAGGATATGGATCCTCTGCTGTAACCATGGTCACAACAGGAGGTCCAAATCCAATAAAGAATGTCATAAGAACAACGCCTTTCAAAATAAAGCAACCAAATTCTTTAAGAAATCATACAAGTAGCTAACACTTGATGTCCTTCAGGACAACTTTAAGGTGAAGTCGTTTCATGATTTCATTGGTCGCCCATATTGCTGCACAGCTGCCCATAATGTCATTATCTAACCTCGTGTCATTACCAATAACACAATGATTTATATGCTAATGCGACGCTCTACGGGAAAGGAGCTGGTAAGACGATGAACTGTTCTTGCTTAATCTAATTATGAGAAACTTTAGGAGGTTGAAGTGGTTTGAGAAGCTTGGCCTGACAGAAAGTCCCGATCTGGGTGTTCCATTTACTAAGAAAGTGTTGCATGCAATTGAATCCAGTTCTAAACTTACGCGACGGAAGTGCAATCACATAAATGGGAAGAAAATGAGATAATCACAAAATTTAGAAGTTTCACGCGTTTGGTAACGTGAAGAACCATAATCAGAACATTTAAAAGTTTACGCACTTTTTAGAGGGCTCGTAGCAATGAAAATGTTATTTATCTTTGTCTAGACGTGGGATGTTCACATTTAAAAAATGAATGGATCTCTTTTTTTCTTCGTGTTCTTATTACTATTCAATTGAGAAAGAGTTTCTTTATGAACAATAAATGATCTAAATCCCGCATGCGAATATTCGCAATCCAATCAAGTATATCTAGGAGACCATTCAGAGATCACACATTTCATAAGTTAACACAACATTCAAAGCTCACATGTGTTAAAATTTTTTGTCTATTAATAATTTAAGGTTGGTTACAAATTGCAGATGAACTGTTCAAACAATAGAGATATTCAACAAGAAACGTTGACAAACTAACAATTTTTCTTCAGAAGGTGTTCAAAAATCACATCCGAGATAATCTTGATTTTGTTAAACAAGAAAAAGAAAAAATCTTTTTGTTAATTAAGGGCTTTTCGGCAATTAATCTGCTAGTTAAGATTACTTCCTCTAACCCAACCACCCCAGGGCCCCCACCAATGAAAAGTTAGAAAAGAAAACCAAAATGTCGGTGTTCAGCAGCTATGGCTTAGGCATTACGGTGCCGTTTTGGCTAGGTGTCAAATAGGCATGAAAGAGAGCGGTCTTATCCCGTGACTCATTCCGTCTATTTCGCCTTTCTATTTTCTCTTCTGACGTCATTCAAAAATAAATCTTTTTTTTTAACTATAAATTTACGAATTCTACTATTAAAGAGTAGATTTTTACGGAAACTGTGTCCCTCGTCCTTAAACCTCGATCGTGAATGTGCAGTATATAACTTCACGTAACTAACCGAAGCAAAATATGAGTCAAATCACAAAGAGATCCGCACAAGAGAATAAAGATAACGGCTAAGAAAATGTCTAAAATAACTCTACCCCAACTCTAGCAAAAGAAAAAAAAATAACGGTTCACAATCCCGTTCAACATCAGTTATAAACATGACATACATACAATTTAACTGACTAGCTACAAACGAGAAAGAAAGTCATGGAATATAGATTCTGTTTGACAACACTTTTTTTTTTCAGTTTTAAAAAAAAAAAATTAAAGAAAAAAAATATTAAAGAGCAGCTTATTATTATTTTTTTATAAAAACAAGTTGATATTTGATAACCCAGTTTTTATTATGATTTTTTTTTGTGGTGTTTGATAACACATTTTTTATTTTAATTTTTTTATGGTGGTTTGTGGTGGCGGTAGTGGGGCGTGATGGTGGCTGACTGTGGCCGGTGGTCTTAACAAAAAAAATTATTTTTGGAGTTTTTTTGTTACTTCAGTTTAAAATTTGATTTTTTTTTAAATTGAAGAAAAAAAAATGGTTACCAAATACAATATATTTTTTTAATTTTCAAAATTAATAAAAAAATATCGAAAAAAAAATTATATCAAACAAGGTCATGGTGCGATGAATATTGAAAAAGTAAATCTAAAAAGAAGCAGATAATTACCGGCCCGAGTAAAAAGATATAAAATAAAATCTCAACTGTGCAATCATCATGTCAATGAAAGCAACTACTACTTGGTCCAAATTTTCTATGTTTCAATCAATAATGGTTGCAAACCAAAACAGTCTATTGCCAGAAAGGCACCTCAATCAAGTCAAAACCGTGTGTTTCTCCCTTTAATCACGTACAATGGCAAATATTTTTCCTCTTTTGGCTAATAAGGAAAAGATTTTCAAGAAAAATTGAGACAATTATCACTCAAGCATACTATAAGAACATAGATTTTCATACGTAATCATACTTGAATTCTATTTTTTAACCTTCGAACTCAATTCTGTGCCACTAAATGCCTTATTGTACAACTGTAATCTGTTGTTAAAAGTAAACAAGGAAGCTTAAATTACTAAAAATAAAGCACCTAATTTGTTTATGGGTATGAATAAAAGAAAAATAAAGGGGTATTATGTGGCTTTGGATTCTTCTTGGCAGATCGTGCCATCCTGCCAGCTTTTTCTTAGGAAGAATTTGGGTATAACACAAAAGTAAGAATACTGTTTGGCAAGAAAAAGAGTACCACACTCAGATTTAAAAATACCAATAAACAAAACCCAGAAGAGAGAGGCACTGATAGAGGCATAAAGGTACAGTCTTTGTTTTGTCTGTTCAGACACGATTTTGGGCAGAGGAGAGGACAGGAGAGATGGGAGAGGGGGCGGTGGCGGTGGTACTACCACTACTCATCGGCATTCTTTTGCTTTGCCCGAGCTACATTAACGGGGATACAGATCCAGCTGACGGTCAGCTCTCCCCTACCTCTTTTCTTGCTATTAGTTGTACAGAGATTATGTGTCTGTATGTCTTTTGGTATCCGTTGTATTGCTTTTTGGTGACAAATGGGTGGGACTAAGATTGATTTTTAGTCATGGTTTATTAGTGGGTTTTGGTTGTTTTGACTGTACAAGCTTGGAGTGGGTTATTAAAGATTGATGTGCATTGCTTAAGTTGAGGATGATAGTATTGGTATTCTGTGGAAGATAGTATGTTTCCATAGGAATCTAATTGAACCGATGGTTCAATGAAAGATGGGAATTTACAATGATTAGAAGCTATTATTAAGGATATCATATCAATTACTGCATGCGCAAGTTTCTTACACCTTAATACCGTTGTGAATTGGAGGTCAATGGTCAAAGCTTGCGACTTCGAGTACATTTACCAATCTCTATACCGCTAAAAGCAGATGTTGCTCTGTACTAGCAAATCCTGCATGCTGTGCATCGGAAAGCCTAATCATTGATTAAGTCTACTCGAGGAAGGCAAATTTACTTTAGTTCTCTTAGAAACGAAAAGAGCAAGCAGGCACGTCCCGATTCTTAGCTTAAGTTTGCTTTAGATTAACCTTCCCCGAGGTTTGGTCCAGTTATAGACCATTTATCTTGTTTCTGCACTTATACTGGCCTCTTGTCACCATGGTTCTACTGTTACCTCCTTGCCACAACTCACTCCACACCCCTGTATCAAGTTAAGCTAGATACCATGCCTCCGCAAAGCACATTACACCACGACCAAATTTGAAACAACTCTGAGGAGAACGGGGACAGGATGAAATGATACTACAAAAAAATAAAAAATGGGGACTTTATTATGCATGGGATTTCTGCGAGGTTCTGCTGGCGAGTATGCTGACAGCGTGTAACTAGGGTTTTGGTAGGGCTTACAGATGCGGCTCTAGGACAATGATTGAAATCTTTGGACACATTGCAAGGTTGAAAATTACGGTTGAATGTGCAGGGACCGTGATGTTATGATGCGCACCATTACTCATTTGAATCCCTCTAACAGTACAAAAGCCGAACATGATAAAAGGGTGATAAAGATCAAGAGACTCTGTTTGGCAGTGCCAACCATATTGCTTGATTTGATATCAGATTCAGGTGGGCAAAGGTTTAGTTGTCCTTTCCAAGAATACAGTAAGAAATTCTGAAGTACTGGGTAGAAGAGATTGGGATTTACGGTAATATTTGTATAGTCCACATGCTATTACCTTGTCAGATATTGAGCTATATTTGGTCAGCAAACGTAATCTGCAGCCGAACACATTTGTGCAAGTAGCAATTGCAATTATTATCAGTTTCTCCTTGTCTTGTCATCCGAAAGGCTGAGGCATTGAAGACCGGAACTGATGTGTAGACTAGTTTAGTACTACTATTTCAAATACATATATGATGAAATCAAACTACTTCTCCAAAAGTATGAGGAAAATTAAACAGTATACTTATGGCAGTATATGTGTACAGCCTCTGTACTCAGGAGCATGTATAGCACTTTGAATTCACCAGGGCAGCTAACCAAATGGAGCTCAAGTGGTGGTGACCCTTGTGGAGAATCCTGGAAAGGCATTACCTGCTCAGGCTCGAGAGTTACAGAAATGTGAATATCCATTTACACCTTCATCTAACTATTCACATTCACATATGCTGTTGATATCTAATTATGCACTTTGCTATATTTTTCCATCAGCAAAATATCAGGGCTTGGTCTCTCTGGGACGTATGGGTTCCAGCTTGGAAGTTTGACATCTTTAACTAACTTGTAAGATCAGTGGATGTTTGTTGTGGTTGATTTCTATATTTTTTCCTTTGTTTTTTTCTGTTAATTTGGTGGCTTTATGAGATTGCAGTGACATTAGCAATAACAATCTTGGAGGCTCGATACCTTACGCCCTTCCAACAAGCTTGCAGCGCTTGTATGCCTCAGATCTACATACTTTTCTACTTTCTCTCTTTTTTGTTCTCCTTTTTTTTCTTGATAGTTTTCCCTATACTTTTGATATGATGCAGAGATCTTTCTCGATGTGGCTTCACCGGTAGCGGTATCATCCCCTATTCCATAAATCAACTGACATCTCTTAAATACCTGTGAGTCAAATGTTGCCTACAAGTATCCTTTTTTTCCAACTTCGTTTGAAGGTTCAAGCATAATGACCGTCTTCTATGTTCTTTTTGTGAGTGTAGAAATCTCAGTCGCAATCAGATTCAGGGCTCACTGAACGACATGTTTGGACCTCTTTCAGCTCTCTCCACTTTGTAAGATATACCCACTTCCCTCCATTTTTTATAATTTTGTGCTAGTTACTCCAGCGATATGTCTTGAGAAATTTGAACTTTATCATAAAGTGCTTCATATATCTCATTTTCTCACCACGTTTCTGGTTATTAAGATGCTATTATTCTACTTATTTTACTTTTTTGCTAACGGAAAACTGATAAACCAGAGTGCAATATTTCTTATGAGTAAGATCCATCCAGAGTTGGAAATAGATAAAATATGTGAAGAATATGATCACCATGTTCTGCTTTGTTGGTACTTAATAGGCCAATTATATCTTTATTGCATCATGCCTCAGGGATCTTTCTTTCAATAGCATCACCGGTGTCCTTCCTGAAAGTTTGACCTCGCTTTCAAGTATGACCAATATGTAAGCACAAGCTCTACTGTCGTACTAGTAGTTACTGATTGCTGTTATCCTCCTTTGTTAACAATTTTTGAACCTGCAGGTACTTGGAAAACAACCAGTTTACAGGCACTATTGATGTACTTGCCAATCTTCCCCTTAAAAATCTGTGAGTCCTCTCTCTCTCTCTCTCTCTCTCTCTCTCTCTCTCAACACGCGTGTTGACTCTCTCTCTCTCTCTCTCAACACGCGTATATCAACACGTGTACACATTTGGGCATAGGTATATGTATAAATATATATGTGTGCATGTATAGGTTATATGTTATCTGAGAACTCACCAATAGACATCTTTTAGATACCCCGGGAAATGTACTTGACATGGCAATTAACACCTAATCATGCTTATGTTTGCAGGGATATTGCAAATAATCAATTTAATGGTTGGATTCCGGATCAGTTGAAAAACATAAATTTGCAGTAAGCAGTTCATTCGGCATTAATAATTACGTTCATTCTATGAGGGGGAGTTCGTTGTAATCTGTCTTGTAATGCTTATAACAGGAGGGACGGCAACTCGTTCAGCTCAGGCCCTGCACCTCCCCCTCCACCTGGCACGCCTCCAGCTAGCAGGCCCAACCGAAATCACAATTCTGGGGGCAATAACAACCCATCTGATGGTGGTGGTAAGAAGTCAGGTATAGGGGGTGGTGGTGTAGCGGGAATTGTGATATCTATTTTAGTTGTTGGAGCAATAGTCGCGTTCTTTGTTTTGAAGAGAAGATCCAAAAAGCCATCCATGGATATAGAGAAGGTCGATAATCAGCCTTTTGCCCCTTTTGCTTCTCAGGAAGCTCAAGGTACCAATCCTTCTTGCTTGGTCAAGCAATAGTCGAGTTTGGCCCTTCTCTTTGCTTTTTTTTTCTTACATAACCTACTGTTATAATCTGTTTGACTTATCTGCCATAAAAGATCAGAGCTTATCTTTGTGGTGCAAACAGTTGTAAAACTTATGTTAAGATCGGTCCTTTCACAGAGTTGAAGTCCATCCAAACTTCCTCCACAGCCAACACAAAAATATTTGAAAATCCAGCTTCAACAAACCTTAGACCTCCGCCTATCGATCGTCTCAAGTCATTTGATGAAGAGGAATTCTCAAGGAAACCCATCGTCACTAAGAAAGTAAACCGAGCTCCAATAAATGCTACATCATATTCAATAGCAGACCTGCAAATTTCTACGGCTAGCTTTAGCATTGATAATCTTATTGGCGAGGGCACCATTGGACGCGTTTATCGAGCTCAATTTGCTGATGGGAAGGTAATCTTTATTCTTTCATGTAATCAATTCAGATTCCAGGATGAAATGTGTAAATTAGGCCATTCACGTTCAAATAAATTTTCAATCTATGTTCCTATTCTGGCTGGAGTTTCCCATATCAGGAATGTATTGATGAATGAGGTATTTCACCCTCCATACTACGTGGAATTGTGAACTGGGAAGAGGTGGTTGTAGGGATTCTTCATACCTATGTCTCTGTTTCAACCAGTGCTACCTATTTAAAGTGAATCCCATTCTGGAATAACTTCAACCTGCATCTGCTTTCATCTGCTTCAACATCAACTTGATAAACTTTCATAATTGGTTTCAAGATTGGGCTAATCGCTTCATTGATCTCAACCTTTTTACATCTTTTGGTAATATTGCAGGTTTTTGCTGTGAAGAAAATAAATTCATCTGCTCTTCCCAATCATCTTTCCGGAGATTTTATGGATATTGTTTCAGACATATCTGGTTTACGTCATCCGAATATCACAGAACTTGTGGGCTATTGTTCAGAGCATGGACAGCACCTCCTAGTTTATGAGTTCCTTAAAAATGGTTCCTTGAATGACTTCCTGCATCTCTCAGATGAATACAGCAAGCCATTAATATGGAACAGCCGCGTCAAGATAGCTTTGGGGGCAGCACGTGCATTAGAGTAAGTCAACCAGTTTGACGTGACTTATTATTAAAACATGAAACTATGGAAACGTTGTTTATCTTCTTTTCCTTCTATTGTTTTGTTCTATTTTTTAAATTTGAACCAATTTCGAATGATCCATCGGTTTGCAATCACACGAGTGTATCCATGGTGGTTGCCCTCTTTGTCAAGCATATTGGCTTCCAAGGGAACTTCTTGGCAAATGCTTATAGAAAAGCTTCAATTTTCTTTTTCTAGCTTCAGCCAAGCCAGAGAACTTGTTTCACTAATTTTGAGGCTGGGAAGTGATTCATATTTCGGGCACCCTTTAACTAAGGAGTTTCAGTTATAGTCTTTTTTTTAAACAGATTTATGCTCCTAACTAGATGAGCAGGGAGTACTTTATTAATGCAAATGAATAAACATGGTGGTCCATACCCAACCAATACATGTGTTACATCAATATGTCCAGTTACTCCTTTGAAATTACACTTCTCAAGCCTGGTGCTCAGCTAAGCAATTATTTTTTTCAGGTATCTACATGAAGTGTGCTCACCATCTGTAGTTCATAAAAATTTCAAATCAGCTAACATTTTATTAGACACGGAGCTTAATCCTCACCTTTCGGACTGTGGATTAGCGAGCCTTGTCCCCAGTGCGGATCAGGTATTACTTTGGACCCCTTGGTGTTTTGCTGCAAACTGTCTAGACATGAAAAACTACAAATTCATCAGCTTTTACTCTGGGATGATGTTTTTAGTTGTCCTTTTGTGATAAAAAGTATAGCAGCTGTTACACTTTCAAAATGGCATATTTTGTTTCACGTTTGTGCCAAGTGTTTCTTTGACTTCTGTTGTGTCATCTGCTGGTTGGATACTGTCATCTTTCGTTTTCGTTACCTTGGGGGACTTTGGGATGGAAGGGCCGGGGGTGGGGGGACGCTTGTTTATGCAAATCATTCTTATGTTTTTACCTTTTAGGGTGCTATAGTGAGCAAAAGCTCCCTTTACTCGTACTCTTGCTCCTTCTATACTACTGAGTAATTACAGATTGCAATTCCTAGAAAGAACATCACATCAATTTTAGCTTTGTTGGAAGTTAAAAGAGCTTCTTTCTAGAGGGTCCAGGTGGCACTTTTCTATTTCATTACCATTGAACAAGTAATGAGGTCATACCAAGAATAGACTCCACTAATCTGAGGCCTGAGGTGGTCAGGAGAAGGGTCACATTTTATTTAAAGGCAACTTTCTATGGAGCAAATAGATAATGATATGGCTTCCAAATTTGCTAGTAAGATGTTTGCAGTCATTATGGGCCAAGGAATTTTGACATAGGGAATCCCACTCTCGTATGGATTGAGCAAGAAATTTGGGAGGCACTTGCTGGTATCAAACTTAAGAATTCTTACGTAATTCTGAACTTCTGCAGGCACTTGACCACAATGCTGGGTCTGGATACGGTGCACCTGAGGTTGCTATGTCTGGTCAATATACCATAAAGAGCGATGTCTATAGTTTTGGCGTGGTCATGTTGGAACTTGTCAGTGGGCGGAAACCATTTGACAGGTAAAGGTGTTCTAATGTCAGTTATGTCATGGCGAATATAGGAGAATATCAAAGAGATTCAGATACATCACTTTTCTGTCATTATAATGCGACTAATTTCTGACAGCTCAAGGGCAAGATCTGAGCAATCTTTGGTTCGATGGGCTACACCTCAGCTCCATGACATTGATGCTCTGGCTAAGATGGTTGATCCAGCACTAGAAGGGCTTTATCCGGTTAAATCTCTCTCCCGGTTTGCTGATGTAATTGCTCTGTGTGTCCAGGTAACATTTTGTTGGACTACAGTGAAATTTTGAGTTATGTGTCATTGTAACGAAGAATGTCTGCTTCATTTTCTGCTGTATGTTAGTTTGATCTCTCTCATACTAATCCCTGTGCAGCCCGAGCCAGAATTTCGACCACCTATGTCAGAAGTAGTCGAAGCATTGGTTAGGCTTGTGCAGCGAGCAAACATGAGCAAGAGAACGGTTGGAAACGAGCAGGGTGCATCTCTGAGGGCTGACAACGCGGGCACTAATGACTACGAACTTTAGATGGGAACAAAGCAGTTTTTCTTTTTGGGTGGACTGGCCATGGAATAGTCGATTCTCTTTCCCTCTTCTACCTTTAAACAGCATTCAAGCAATAGGAAGTAATGTACCGATTTTACGCTTGTGATTCTATCCTCACTTTGTGAGATCACCTGTTGCTGAAGTATTCTCTCCTTGGAGTTGAAGTTTGCTATCATTTATACATAAAGGTTTCTGTCAGTGTTCTTCATTGTTTCCAGGAGTTACTTCATTAGTTCTTCCAAGTAGAATTAACTGGAAAGGGAAACTGCCAAACAGTGGATCCAATTTAACAAAAGAAAATCCAATTTAGGGAATTGTTGGTGAAACAAATGCACGAAATCAATCGTACAAATGTTGCTTTGGTAACAGTTAAAAGGACATTTACACGTAATTGTATAAAGTAAACTTGACTTATAATCATGACGCCGCTATTAGATCTAGAAGTTCGATGAAATCAGAGATTTTGCAGATGTCTTAAACAGTGTACACCCTTGTGTCACTAATGTCCCTTCTTTCTAGCAACAAAAGGCTTGTTCGATCAAATCAGAGATGCTGCAGATGTCTAAAGCACCATAGCATTGGAGGATGCAACACCCAAAAAAGGCGTAAGATTTAACCCCACCAAACTAATATACCAAGTGATGGCAGCATAAATATTGTTCCTTGTTCCATGATCTTGGGACTATTAGTTTCTATATACTTTTGTTTGGGTAGTCGAAACAACAAAGAAAGAAACACCATCGTAAGAAAGAAAACCAAACTAATATTAAAACAGTTTCAATGTGAATATCACAAACACAATAAATGATTGAACTTTCTACTGTGAGAGAAATAAATGATTGCAAAATTGCAGTTGTTTTTGGTAAATCTTCCAGATTACAAATGAATACCCAAGCGAGGCTCCATCAATTGTACACCATATACTTGGGAGTTGCGCTGAACTTCTGATACCCCTTGATGACTTTGTTGACTGCGTCAAGGAAGTCCTTCTCTGTGACCGTCTTCCTTCTTGCTCTTATGGCATACATTCCGGCCTCCGTGCACACACTCCTTATGTCAGCTCCTAAAATGAAAAGAAAGGACCAATGTTGAGAAGACAACTTATCAGAAACCAATACTGAGAAGAGACAGATCACAACCATAGCGTTTCCTTTTCTTTCTTAAGCAAGTCTGGCGTGCGTGCGCATGTGGGTTAATAGCAGAAATTGGGCATGTAAAGGCTTTGGTAGCATGGGTAGCGAAAGCCATACATGATATGTTACTACTTGTGTAAGTACAATCATTTTGCTTCCCCAGCCAAAATAAGTCTGATTAGTATTCAATTCTTCATAAAAACGGATTATCTAACTTGGACAGAGTACTAATTGTTCACTAAGAATGTATGCTAATGGACAAGCATAGAAACATTTGAAATGTACCAGTAGAGTTGGGGCAGAGGCGAGCAAGAAGTTCAAATCGAATGTCTCTTTCACAGTTCATCGTCCGTGTATGGATCTTAAATATCTGAGTCCTACTTTCTAGATCTGGTAGCCCAAACTCAACTTTACGATCCAACCGTCCGGGACGAAGCAGCGCAGGGTCCAGAGTGTCTGGCCTATAAAAGGGACAACAAAAGGCAAAGCAGGAAGAAATCAGTCAGTTTTCTAAAACCAGAT
Source organism: Escallonia rubra (assembly GCA_033065855.1). Taxonomy (NCBI): domain Eukaryota; kingdom Viridiplantae; phylum Streptophyta; class Magnoliopsida; order Escalloniales; family Escalloniaceae; genus Escallonia; species Escallonia rubra. Next base: position 497,112 of record JAVXUO010002762.1, read on the forward strand.
ATGTTAAAATTGGGCACAACTGATTGGGCTAGAAATATTGTAGATCAATTTTCAGAATATATGACAGCACGATGGAAAATAAGTTAGGAAATGAAAATGAACAGGTCTACACCACTTGGAGAAAATTAAGTTAATAATCAAACTCTCAAACATCGGGCGAATTCGTGGAAAAAATCAAAGAGCTGGAAATAGCTTTGCAAAAGTGAATAAAACTCATACCCCCAAGTATTTCTCAATTGACACCCTAGCTCAAATCGCAAGGCATAGATCATATGGCATACCTATTTGTTGCCATCAGAACTTTAATATTCCCTCGAGCATCGAATCCATCAAGCTGATTCACAATTTCAAGCATTGTGCGCTGAACTTCATTATCTCCACCAACGCCATCGTCAAAGCGTGCACCGCCAATGGCATCAATTTCATCAAAAAACACGATACAAGCCTTTTTTGAGCGTGCCATCTGAAATAATAGATGCATTAGAGTCTAAAGTAGCTGCAAGATGAGAGGAGTTATAACTAACGTATCTAGGGACAGTTTATAACCTGAAACAGTTCACGAACCATCCGAGCCCCCTCACCAACATATTTTTGAACGAGTTCACTTCCAATAACACGAATAAAGCATGCATCGGTTCTGTTCGCAACAGCTCTGGCTAGGAGTGTTTTACCTGTCCCAGGAGGACCATAGCAAAGAACACCTTTGGGAGGATCAATCCCAAGCTGAACAAACTTTTCAGGATGAAGCATGGGTAGCTCCACAACCTACAACGAAAGTTCAATAAGTAGGATGTAATCATGTAAACACAACTGACACAAAAAAAGGGAGATAAAAGAGATGCCAGAACAGTTGAGTCCTAAAAATGTAGTAATGTCAATTATACACACCTCCCGCATCTTCTCAATCTGCTCCTTGCATCCGCCAACATCATTATACGTCACATCTGGCTTCTCCTCTACTGTCATCATAGTTACACTAGGATCAATTTTTGGAGGCAAGGGAATCTGAATTTGATATTTGTTGCGATCAACACTGGAAGAAGATGGTAAACATGTCAGCAAGAAATCATAGAACTAAATCGTAGCACTATACGTACGAGGCAAAGTCAAAATTGCCAATTGCCAGGAATTTAGTTACTCTAATAATCAACTAAGAAGAATGAAAGAATCCAAGAAAGATGCATTCAAAAAAAGAATTCAGTCAATTGCAACCCAAATACTATACAATTTATTTCCATGTCTGAAGTGCCAAGCACATGCAAAACTTAGGTTTATTGTAATCTTTTTTACATGTATCCTCATATTCTTGTTTTAGTAGGAACCTCCATGATAGAATAGACTGATGGTTTCTGCTTTAGCATTCAGCCTTCCAAACTCCAGCGCTATAGTAGCAGTCCGTTATCATCCCACTAATGCAGGTAGCTAGATACTAGCTTATTACCAGCTCCTCCTAGCAACAAGAATTTTGAGAAAAAAGGAGACAGGTAACTGCCATGGAACTTTTCTAAGCAAGTAATCTGAATATTCGCAACTCACTAGTTGTAGAGATATCACATTTTGCAAAGGAATTATTTGAAGGGGAAAAGAGTGCTTTTGGAACTAAAATTACGACTGTTTTGAGCATCTGAAAAGAGCACGCAGTTGCCTAGCTAGGAAGGAGACGTACCCCACACGCATGCCCTCTTCAATATCAGTTGGGGAAACTTTATCGCCCAACCCCACAACAAACTGCAATAAGAAAGACAGAAAGTCAGACGAGATTATTATTACAAAGTATCTGAAGAGTAAATTCCAATTGGAACTAGTAATCTAAGTTTCACCATATACTGAACTAGGGAAAATGGAAGAATTACGAGGTATAGATTCATGTCTACTCCATTTTTAGTTCCAATCTAAAGTGAGCTATAAAGATATGCTATAAACATGTTATTTGCATGATCCCACCAATCAATAAAAGAAAAACACCGTCGTGCACAACCAGAACGAAGCCCCAAAAACAACTTCGATCAGGTACCATGAATTTATTTGTTAACACATGCTTCAACTACTTCAATCCACGTTCCTGTTGGGCTACTATTTCCCCCATTGATAAGCCGAATATGACCCACAAATCTCAAGCCATTGTCACTCATCTTCCCCTACATTGGGTTGCTCATATACCCACACCCAGAGCTGACCTCTAACTCCAACTTATTAAGAACATAACTATTCCAAAAGCACTTGCTTTTTTCTGAATAACATCTCAATCAACATATAAATCCTACTTCAAATGTACCAAAAATATCTTTAGGTACTTCGTGCCACCCATAATTACTTCAACCCTCCTCCAAAACTCCAGCTCAACTCAAATCAAGATGCACTAAAAGGGAATGAAAAACAATATAGGGGCAATAGGCGGACACTGATTAAAAAGGAACTCCTCTTCCCCCTTCCCCAACAACCAAAAAAGAAGACATTGAAATAGTCACTCAACCAGATAAGCAGAGGCATTAAAACCCACCTTTGCGATTTGTTTAACATTTATAACATATTTCGCATCTTCAGTATTCGGGCTGATAATCTTTGTGCATCTTGCCACCTGCTTGGAAACACCAACTGCTGTAAATATGCAACACAGAAATTTCCAACATTTAAATATAACGTTTAACAGTAATGTCAGAAAATCACACCTGCAGAGGCTGCTCCTCCTGCATCATCTGCTTATCAGAAACAAGGTCCCACTGGCCAGGTGTCGCTAAGCCAGTGTCAGACTCCTTAATACCTAGTGAAAAAAGCCAATAAAACTTCAAAAAGGATTGAGCTACAAGCTGTAACAAGGCACACCAATTGTCGACCAGACAACTAGTGATGATCCAAGGCAAGAACTAGTGAACCACGCTTAAAGAGAAACATGATGGTTATGGATCTTCCAACAAGACATTAGTTCGAAGCAACATTGTAAAAACTAAGTACAAATCTGTCTTGAGATAATAAACTTCAGCTAACGAAGAGAGTCTACAGTGTACAAATAAGCTGTAGAAGGAGAAACATACCACGTAAATCATTGATCTTTTTCGCCATATCCTTTATGTCCTTCTCAGTTACCTTAATAATTTGGGAATAAGGTCCCAAGCCCTGCAAAAATAATTCCGAAAGCCACTTTCAAGGGTTGAAAAACAATTGATTTTTATAAAATGACTAGGCATAATCTAACCAAAGATCGCTCATTGGCACTAAATCGATAAAGGGTATGAAAAAGAAAGGGAAGAGAGAAGCATATTTACATAGGTCTTGAGGAGGGCGATGTCATCCGCATCGAGTGGCCTAGGGTTTTTCTCATCCTTGATCTCATCTTCGTGTTCTGGTGCCATCACTGCAACAAATCTTGTCCCCAAAACCCAAATCGATGATCTAAGGAGCAGCTGAATGGGTAACAAAGCTTGACAATAAACCAATATGAATTGATGGGGTCGGTGGAGTAGAAGGGAGAGCTCAAGAATGTTTGACAAGAAACAATGTGAATTTATACTTAAACGGAGTCCACCATTGACCCGAAGATGCGTTCAAGGGAACCCGACCTCACCCTCAAAAGGCTACTCACCACCGAAACTCTACCAGAAGCGCCCAAACTAATGGCACTCACTTGTGCACCACCACAGTCAACTACTCGAAATAGGCTGCACCACCACCTGACTACCCACCCACTACCAACAAACGGCGACTGCTTAACTATTAACAGCTCTTAAGACAACAAAAAATTACTGAACACCAAATCAAGCTACCACACGAGACGACGAAGAACGCACCCTACATCTAACAAATCGAGACCACCCAACCAATTCAAACAACTAGCACGGGCACCAAGCTAAGGGGACTAAGGGGGAAGTGGGTGTATAAATCCTTAGCCTGAAACTATACCTGCTCATAGCAATCAAATCAAACACATAACTAACAAAAGAGAAAGGGTGGGCACCATGCTAGAGGGAGCTATAAACTATTTTAATTGTAATTTTTTGTCACTAAAGATATAATAGTAAAAAAATTGTACAATAGAACATACTTATCGGGTGTTAACTTTAAGCGACTGAATTTAAGCGCTGAAAAAGCTAAATGCTGAATTCGTAAATTTAAAAAACTTTAAGAGACTAAATTTTTACTGAAAAATAAGTTAACATGTTTGGTAAACCAAAAGCAAATGCCTGAAAATTGTTACATTTATAAATTTATCCATTTTTTTTTATCACAATTATGCATTTATTCATGTACTTTATAACTTTTTATTTTTGGGCCAAAATCGCGTTAGAGGTGGTGGTGGCAGTGGCCATGGAGTAATAATGGTGGTAGCAGCGGCGTCGGAAATGTGTGAATGGTGGCGGTAGTGAGGCGTGAAGATGTGGAGTTGGTAATTGTAGTGGTAGTAATAGGCAGCGACATGGCGGTCATGGTCGTTATTGTAATATAGTCGGTATATAGATGATTTTGAAGGTCATAGACGTGATGACAATTGCAATGGTGTGGTGGAGGTAGTGGTAGTAGTGGTGGCTAGGTCGCGATAATTGTGGTGGTAGTAGTGGTGTTGGTGGCTAGGTCGCGATAATTGTGGTGGTAGTAGTGGTGCTGGTGGCTAGGTCGCGATAATAACGGTGGTAGTAGTAAAAGGGAATAATAGTTGTGGTAGTGGTTGTAGGGTGGTGGAGATGGTGTTGTCAGCAAATTAATTGAGGCGGCATCATGGTGGTAATTATTCTTTTTACGTAGAATTATGTTAAATAATTTTTAACCATTCCACTTAGTATCAAGTGATAAGCATTAAGTAAGTCCATCCTAACTTAAATTTTCAGCCTATTTTAGGTAAGAATTAATTTTTAAGTGATACGACGTTAAGCGTTATTAAGCGTACTTAATTGAAAATTATTGTGAACTTCAAAATTTAAGTGTATAATTGTGTTATCAAACATACCCTTATTCTTATATTGCTCCCAAAAGGAAAGCAAAAAAGAAGAATAAATGAGAACAATTACACAGGAGATTTTTTGGAGCAACTGCGTTAATGACTAATGACTAAAAGATCATAGATAATTGAATTCTTAAACTCATTAAATCACATTTACATATTGTGTTATGCATCGTTATAACTGTTGTACTAATATCACCGAATAACCCTTCAAAACTTTGACATGTAATACTAACTGGTTCGCACAATTTTGATTTCACTTACGTGAGGGCTCTTGACAATATACGCATGATGACTTGGTTTCTCTTGTAACAATGGAGGCCAAATTTAAAACAAATTGGTGATAAATATATATATCATTAATACACAACATTGATCTTTCACGCTTTGTTCTTCAAATCTCGATGCTTAAATTTGGTTTCAGTGGGGTAGACGGTCAATGTCACTTATGAACAATAAGGTGATCATTTAAGTGGTAATCAGAGTTCATCTTGTCTTTTTGATAAAGAAGCAATTTTATTGAATGAGTCATTGAAATGCATCTTTCAAAAGAGTGCGCAATACCAAAATTGATGCCACATCTCTTCCAAATAGTTCCGCATTCTACACATCAATTTTTTGCAAACAAAAATGAGCAACCACATTACTCGTCCTCCTAGCATGAGAATACTCGATCTCGAGAAAATATTCGCGTATTGTTTCGCATCATCGCCCGCACATGATCTTGTATCATTATGGGTCTCTTAAAGTCAATTTGAAACAACATACGGACGCATAGATCTTCAAGCTCTTCAAATGAACTTGCTTCCATCTTTCTGAGCTTCAGAAAGATTGTGCCAATCACCTATGGTTCCGCTAACAAAAAATTACACTTCTTTCCCATTGGAAACAAAAGATTGTAGCCTCGTACCGAGGATACGAAGGCAAAAGCAACAAGCATAGAACTTCAACTACAAAGACTTTTGGTACTTTAAGACATCTATTTTGTGCAAATCAAAGGTTTTGCAGATCTCTGATATAGTACTTGGACTAAGACCAACATTTGCATCTTCAGAACGAAGTAGTTGCTCAAGTTCCTTAGATGGCTGCAACACCTAGTAACAGAAAGAAGCAGCATCTCAGGAAGCAGAAAGGTGGGTTCCAGCACAAACAAGATACTACCAAAGAAAGCTGAATCAGAAAATAGCAAGCAAGCCGTATCACCAGAAACATAAGATTAACACACAGAATTTTAAGAAGGCACGCAATCCACAATTCTATCAGCAAATACAAGCGTGAATACTGGGAAGCACAATGCTAAAAAACCTGGCATATAGTTAGTTACATGGGAATAATGACTCATCTACTGTTTACGTCATTCTTTTTTCTGACCCTAAGTACGTTGCTAACCTGTTTGATAACCTTAGAGATTAGCTAGCGTGATTTTGGGGCAGCATATTTAAGCAAGTAGAACATTGGATTCTTCTTGACCAATTGCTAGTATTATTTCCTCACTTGAAGCTGTGGTAATCAAAGCAAAAGCTAACCTAGGAATATAAACTGAAAAAAATTGATGGAACAACACAGTTTTCCTTTTTTAAGGAGTTCTTGTTTTGTAATGTGTTTGAGATAATCCAATGCTCCCGGATGCTAAATAACTGGCCATGATCTGCGTAACACATGGCCCATAACAAAAAACTGCCACAGAGATAGATCAAATCTTCGCTATCCAAAAATCATCACCAAGAACTACTATGATAAAACAATCCAAAAGTTTCACTTCATCTTCATATACTTTGAAATTTGCAAAATAATACTTACCCATGGATGACCAACTGAACTGTGGCTTCCAGAGACTGTTTGAGGCCCATCCACTACCGCAAGAGATGAATCCTGATTTTCTGAGCTATCTGAGACAAGCTGAAGTAGTTTCTCACTCCCCTATGTACCATTATAGACAAACTGGCTGATCAGGACGTTAAAATGATGCACTCTCGGTCTTATTTAGTACAGTAATCTTCTCTGTATCTTCCCATAAACCAAGGGAAGAGCAAACGGAAACCAGAAATATAACCAGGCTAAAATAGAACACAGAAAATATCAGAGCGATTCAAGCATATTAGGTTAGGAGGTAGTAGATACAGCATCGGTTTGCGATCCCAGGTAAGATCGGTTCAGGATCAGGGGATCCTTTTCTATCGAATAGGAAGGGCTGTAGCACAAAATAATGTACTTCTAAGTAACTGTCCCATAGATCCTGTGCCTATCTATATGAAGAAGAAATCATGTAACGAAGGGGATTCTTACGCTAACAGCCGCTACAATGAAACAGAATATATAGATAGAGCTGAGGTAATCATAACAGAGAGCGAATGTCCTCCATCTAAAGAATATGAAATTGTTACCATATTGTTTCCTGAGATTAAACAGAGGAAACTTGCAGTTAGTAAATGCTTATGATACTTGGGAATATTATTGAGGGCCTCATGCTCAATGAGCACGTATGCTCCTGTAAGGGTTTCTAACAAAGGTGAAGAATGCGATTCTAAAAACCTCTGCAGAACACATGCCTAACTCGAACAAATTGCCAATCTATCTGCGCAATAGGACCCCCAAGGTTGAATAATAAATGAAGTTTGAGTTTCGGTTGGAGCATTCATGAAAGTCTGATAAATTAAGGAGTAAATAGTTACCATGTGAACACTTAATACAGTACTTTGATCATAATCTTATTGCAAATTATGTCACAACAGCATGAGTCCAAAAACCAAAAAGAAAAAGGTAAGGCACAAGCACAACTTCTTGTATGAAGAAATTTTGCTCACCTTGAGAGCTGTCCAGTGAGAATAAGTGCGGAACAAGATCCAAAAGAACGGGATGTTTGGCAAAGGTAGAACCTATACAAACAGGAAGGTAAAAATGAAAGAAATTGGGGCATAGTATCTTATAAAATAGTGCAAGACAGACAGAAATAAGCATAACAACAGAACATCAAAGTGAACTAGAGATTCTAAAAGTAAACACAGATACGTACAGTGAAGGCAGTGGTGATTGGAAGCAAAGTAACTGATCCATAAAAGAATTTCTTGTGGATAACCGTCCCCCTGATAATCAGATTGCATAGTTATCTCTTCGCATTTTATAGCATAACGGCAAATATATTTCAAATGGCAACTGCATATGTTGAAAGACTCCGTAAGAGACCATAGAAAATGGATTAGATTAGAGGATCATGCTTGGAAGGATCATGGTAGATGATATCTTAAGAAACATACAATAAATCTTCCTCAACTAAATTCCGTGCATATGTTTGTCTGCCTCTGTCTCTGCCTGTGCTAGCCATTGGTGTGCTTAACATTAATTATACAAGAGGAAAGCAAGACAATACTGCCACAACCAAAAACCAATCAAGTGAACTTGGTCTTACAGATTCGATCTACTCAGTGCCATGCCTCTCAGAAACAAATATACCGGAAAATTCCAATAATTCCATCTTCCATTGTCGTCTTATCTAAATTTCATGAAAGAGGTGAGGTGAAAGAAGCCAATGGTTGATAATGTCAATAATTTTTGGACATACGTGACCGAGAAGTATAATCTAGTGTGCTTACATAGAACCAGTTCTACTTTGGAGGGAACAGGTAAGAGGGGAACAAAGGGGGTAGTGATTCAGAAGCTATGCTTTTGGCCAATTAAGTAAAAGTTTTCATTCTTCAACATTATTTATAAACAAGTGAGAGTTCAGTTCTTGAACTTACCATAAGGTAATAAAAATTTTGTTCTTCCTAAAAACAGAAAAGAAGGGCAATATGAGTCTTTACTTAAAAGTCAATGCTCATACTATGCCTCATGTATACGCGACATGCAAGGCAGAATCCAAAGAAGATTTAGACAGAGATACATGATTTTAGAGGGCATTGGGCAACTTTTGTCTGACTTGGCCAACACATAATTTTGATATTCCCAAAGTCAACTCTAACTAGCAACTTCATGACAGCAACTTAATAAGTCATCACCATACTATCTCGAAATTTGGAAGTTAGATCCACATAGAGGAGAAAGAAATATTTACCTCAAGGCAATATGCCGTAATCTTCGGCGAACAAGCCTCGCATTTAAACTGCAACAAGTGGAAACATGATTATCTGAGAATGACGACTCAAAAAACAGATTTAGACTGATCCTGCACCTTTCTTTTAGACAAACATATATTTTGCCTTATTGCTTCACAATCAAGTAGAAACTAACTAGTGGAACTCATAGAGCACTTTATCAAAAAAATCAATTCTTTATGTTTGATACAATATGAAATATAGTAATACATGTATGAGAATACAATTTCATAGGAAGGCCACCCACTTCTTTCTCAAAAAATATAGAACGAGAAAAATCAAACATATTTAAAGTGTGACAATAGTTTACAAGCTTTATACTTGGTAAAAGTTCTGTTCAAGGCATAAACTGTCATTCACTAAAAACTGAAAGTAATGTATACGTGTACAGGTTTCTACACTTAAGAAAGAAAGCTACAGTAGTACTGGTGGCAAGAGAGGCATAGGACCAATCTCTTGTATATTTTCTCAGACCGCTGAATGTAGGGGCGAGAGAGACAATAATAGCAAACTCTACCAGAAACAAATTAATACTGGGCAAGGAGATGTTTAGCCAGTCAAATCGAGGCCACATGTTGTCAAATGAAACCCAATAAAACAGACTCCTTTCAATACCTTAGGACCATTTTTTCTAACCTTCGGTCATTCAAGGACCCCCTTCGCTTCAAACATCATAGTAGTTTGTTCATCGGACAAGGGAAGGCTATATTGAGCCCGGAAACAAATAGATGCAAACAAGGGAATTCACACTCACAAGAAAAATATCATCCTTCAAAAAATTCATAGTTGTTCCCAACCTATTCTGGTCGCACCCAAAGGCCCACTGGGGTCCCATTTTGCATGACACATCCGCACAAGTAACAATCAATATTCAACGCTCACAACCGGTCAAAGCATGCACACTCAAGTTACGTGCACTTCTCACTTTCGTTGCGTAAATTCATCACTAAGAAACTCATTTTCGCGCAACGCCTCATCACACTTCGACCGTCGCACATCGCGCATCGTCCGTCAGCGCACCATGGCACTTGCCCAAGGAATTCGGCCTTGGCCTTCCCCTTGGGGTCGGCCTCGGCCTTGGCCTTCCCCATGGGGTTGGCCTCGGCCTCCGCCTCCCCTTGGGGGTCGGCCTCGGCCTTCCCTTGGGGTTGGCCTTGGCCTCCCCCTAAGGGTTGGCCTATGGCCTCCATACTTAACACCCTCACTTCTCTTCAAGGGACCATACATCACTCCGGGACCCCGTCACCCGTACATCATTCTGCGACCCTGTCGCCCGTACATCACTCCGCGACCACGTCGCCCGGACATCACTCCGCGACCCCGTCGTCAGGACGTCACTCCGCGATCCCGTCGCCCGGACGTCGTCTTTGCGACCCCCGTCGCCCGGACGTGATCTCTGCGACCCCTGTTGCCCGCGCCCACGCGCTCGTCATCCGAACGTCATCTCCGCGACTCCTGTTGCCCGCGCCCACGCGCTGTCTCTGCCACCCTCGTCGCCAGTGCCCGCACACCGCACTGTCACACTTCATTGCGCCTATGCGCCACAATCATGTTACATGCCCCCCGGGCACCACACTCATTCACCACACCATGCACACCTTGCCTTGGTCTGCTTCGACCCACTCTCCGGAGTGCGCAGCATCCCGCGGGGTTAGACGACTCCTCCAGGACACTATCTCCGCCAGGGAGCGCTAAGTACTCCGGCATGAAGACTCCCCTTTCGCCAGGTAGACGGCTCCTCCGGGATGCTACCTTAACACGCTCTAGTGCTCTGGCGCAAGGATTCACCCGCGGGGATAGGCGACTCCTCCGGGACACTATCTCCGTCAGGGAGCTTTTCAACTCCCCTTCCGCCACGTAGACGGCTCCTCCAGGATGCTACCTTGACGCGCTCCGCAAGGACTCACCCGCAGGGATAGGCGACTCCTCCGGGACACTATCTCCGCTAGGGAGCTCTAAGTGCTCCGGCACGAAGACTCCCCTTCTGCCAGATAGAAGGCTCCTCCGGGAGGCTACCTCTGCCCGCCAGGTAGACGGCTCCTCCGGGATGCAACCTCGGCCCGCGGAATAGGCAACTCCTCCGGGACACTATCTCTGCCAAGGTGCCTGCGTGACTGGCCTACGTGCTCCGGCACTGGGTGCCTGCGTTGGCACCTCTAGGGACTATGACCCCCGGGTCAGTCCGAGACAGGAAAGGGTCTTCGGAAGGCATCGCGCCTAGTTCGCCTGGAAGTTGGGCGTCGGGTTTTCCCCACCGTTGCCAGGCCTATGGGACTCTACAAGGGCTTGGATTGGAGGCTAGATCAAGGGGGTTCTCTGGCCACACCGACGCTGTGCGGGGCAGGCCGGGCGAATATGCGATCCGACAGTCCGTGGAGCACCGGCACCCGTGGACCCCCGGTGACGTGTCACTCCCGGGGAGCGCCACGTGTCGGTTAATGACATCATCATCTCAATCTCTATAAATAGAGGTCTTGAGAATTCATTTGGACGGTTGGACATTTTCAGAACATTTTCACTTTCTCACTCTAGAATCCTAGAGAGAAAAACATACAGGACCTTGACTCTGGACCTAAGTATCGGATTGTGACTGTCGTCGTGTATTCACCCTGCGCCATCGCCCTCGCAGCACTGCCACCCTCAAGCTCTGTCTGGGAAGCCCTTGGTCTCTGCCCTTGTTCCACCTTTGTTGTGTCCCACATCAACACATTTGGCATCTTACTCGGACTGCATTCCTTGTGGCACCTCCACATCAACTGCGAACCCACTTTCCTTGGCATCAATAGTCCAGCATGAACTTGGAGACATATGATTCTCTATGTGTTAGTGCAACTTATAATATAGGTCATAGTTGTGATTGAAGCCGTTGCAAGATTCACAAATATAAAGGACAAGAAGAAATTTATAACACTATCACACTCTTAGTTGCAGGAAACTCCTAATAAGGTGACGTTTCTCTCTCGGAAATTCGCTTTTGTGATCCCAAGTTAGGAGCTCTATGGGATCTCGTCACAAGCTAATATGGGAACTCGATCCCGTTAGCTGGATAGAGATGGATGGAACAAGCGAGAGAATACCTGAAAATCAAGCCCTTTTCAACTCAATTCCTTGTTTCTCTCCTCCTTCAAGTCCTTAAAGCCTCCTTGTCTGTTGTTGCTGGCTATGTAAACTATACTAAACAAATGATAATACTCTTTACGCGTTTATTTATTCAAGCCGCTCCCAACCTCAGATTCTTCTTGGTGCTTACACTCCCCCGCCCCCGTTCTCGCTCCCGCCCCTGCCCCCACCCCCGCTTTGTGCAACTAAGATCACACTTGCACCATTTCAACAATAGGTAGAGGCAGTAGTAACTAATGTGGAGGAAAAGGAAGGTATAAGGGAATGTTAGAATCCCAAGCAAAAAAGCGTCATGAAGTGTCCAGGTAGGCCTGGGCTTTATTCATTTGGACTTTCCAAGGACACTATCTCTTCACATTCTAGTTGTTTTCAGCAAAACCATCAATATCATAACTTCATTTAACTGTTTGCGACATAAAGCTTCATATGGACCACAGTGGACACAAGCACAGCTCCAAATTTGCAACAGGCATCCACATAAATAAACTGCAGTGAAAATAAGTTTGTTAATAGAAAAAAGCCTCCCTCGGCTCTATGTGCTATAATTGATCATTTGTTTGATGCTGCAACAGTACTTTGCATGGGCAAGAGTTAAAAAAAAGGACACATGTTGCCTACCCCAAGTGGTAAATTCTTATTGAGTTGAACCTTTTATATCCTCCAATTAGACACCCAGAAAGAATGAACAATGCAATGTGTGCGAGCAAGTTCTCAAAAACTGTAATAAGCATTTGCTAAAAGAATTTTGACACAGACACGACAGTTGACACAATGCATTAAAGTATGCTGGACTCAGAAAGACATAAATAATAGAGAAAAATGTATAAGCCTGAAAAGAAACAAACCTCGAAGGATACACCACTTCAACATTTGTAACCTCCTTAGGAATGGATTTCAGGAAGATCTCGGAGGGCTTAACACGAGACAAAAGTCGCAATCCCAATCTAATGTCAGAACTCGAAACAAAACAATTAGAACATAACACTAAGTATCAATCATGTTCAAACATTATCCCTTTATAATTTATGTTTTGGATGTTAAGTGAGGCTTACCCATGGATCTTACTCTTGAGGCTTCCACTAGGGGCCTTCTCTAGAGCAGCCCAAGCTCTATTCATCTATTATCCCACAAGACAAACACGTTAACACCACTTCCAAACTAGTTACATACAAAATGTGTAGGCAAACACAAAACAAAAAACCATGTACTCTACTTCCTTAGTTCCATTGACTTTTTGCAATTTTTGTTCATTGTTTGTACCCTAGTTTGACATGTCAAATCATACTTATAAACTTTATTATACTCCGACTACCTGCTATTTGAGTTTAATTCAATGCCTTCATGTACCGAGAGAATCCGCAAAAAGTAAAAGGAAACAAATCCAATACAACGAATGAAAACCATGGAATGGAGTGAGTAACAATGACGAAGAGAAATGACCTTATTAGCGGCGAAATCGACAACGAGTTGGGCATTAGCGGCGGCGGTCTCGGTGGAAGAGGAGGAGGAGGAGATCTTCTGCCAGAGTTGTTTGAATGTGGACGGGATATTACTAGCAGACTGAGAATCCGACACCGACTCGCCTATCGTTCTGGCGAAGCACCAGTTCCTGCCTTTGATCGGAAACACCACCACCCTGGCTCTCATGACTGAATCCTCTATCACTCGGCTCAAGGTATCTCACCTCGCACAGCAGCAAGAACAGAGCCCTAAAGCATTGGAATACGCTGGTTCAGTGTCCATTTGTGCCCCTGTTAAACCAAATTCAACAGCAAGTGGAGCGCAACTTCGGTGGCGAGGCGGCGCGATTTTGAAGGAGGGGGGAGGGATAGATCCCCCTACGGGTGCGGTTCCATGTGGGTTGTGTGGGCCTGCAGTAGTATTTCGCCACGTGTACCTCGTTACTTGCTTTCCTTCTTGTGATGGATAATGGAGGGATATGGAACCGGGTCAACTGTGCCCACCTGGCTGAGTCAGCTCGTTGATTTGCTCCCTGCCCACGGTCCCATTGGTTAGTAGTATACATCGCTTTCAGATTTTGTGGCCAACGCAACGGTATTCACTATTCGCATCCCCTTTGAATCAAACTTTTGACGACCTTGGCAGATATTGGAATTTTGAGAATACGCATAATCGACCGATGGTCAACTATGGCTCCGATGCTAACCGTTGTAGATGCCAATACAAAATTTTGTAAAAAATTATCTCGAGAGATACCTCGACGATTTCCGCTTATTAAAACATAGAGTAAAATAAGCATATTTTAAGATCGTACAAAAAATGGGATCCCAATAACCGGAGACAAAATATTCACATAATAAAACATAAGTAAACGTTGTTGTATTTGCTAAAGAAATTACACGTTGTTGTCTAAATCAATTAGCCGTTTATGTTTTGAAGATATGTTTTCAACCTATTCAGATCGCACCCCAGGGCCCACTAATGAACCCATTTTACGCGACACATCACGCATTCAACGGTCAAATCATTCAACGCTATCAACCGGTCAAAATACATATTCCTTTGAATTTCCATGACAAACATATTTTTGTAAGCCAAAGTAGTGACGTCAGCGGCACCAACACTCGAAAAGCATGCAAGCGAGCACCGTTGCCTCGAGAGCTTGGCGACCTCCCTCAAGAGGGGGGGTCGGCCACCTCTTTAAAGAGGGGGTTGGCCACCTTTTTCAAGGGCCGGGTTGGCAACCCTCTTTAAGGAGGGGTCGGCCACCCTCTTTAAAGGGGGTCGGCCACTCTTGTCTAGGGAAAGTTGCAGGAATCCCCTTTTTGCGTCTCATTCAAAGCGCACTCTCTACAGTGCTCACTCACCACCAGTGGCCACATGACGCTCGTTGTCGCTCGTGCGCTGTCGCCGCGACAATCATCACTCGCGGTCGCGCACTATCATCTAAATGTCGTCTTCGTGACGACTATCGCCCGCACGATCTCTAACACTCTTCGCCGCGACCACGCTCCACAATCAATGTCTTGTGCTGTAGGCACCGCGCCCATGCACCACAAATCATATTGCTTCATTCCGGGGGGCTCCGCTTGTAGTGCTCCGGCATGAGGACCCCTCGCAGCGGGATGGGCTCGTTACCACAAAGCCATCGCCGCCTCGAGATAGGCTCGTTACCACAAAGCTATCGCCGTCTTCATTCCGGGGGCTCTACTCGTAGTGCTCCGGCACGAGGACCCCTTGGAGTGGGATGGGCTCGTTACCACAAAGCCATCGCTGTCGCGGGATAGGGTCGTTACCACAAAGCTATCGGCGTCTTCATTCCGGGGAGCTCCGGCACAAGGACCCCTCGCAGCGGGATGGGCTCGTTACCATAAAGTCATCGCCGCCGCGGGATAGGCTCGTTACCACAAAGCTATCGCCGTTTCCATTCCGGGGGGCTCCGCTTGTAATGCTCCGGCACGAGGACCCCTCGCAGTGAGATGGGCTCGTTACCACAAAGTCATCACCGTCGCGGGATGCGCTCGTTCGTTACCGCAAAGCCATCGCCGCCTGGGGTGACTTACATAACATTAGGCACTGAGCTGCGACCGTGTCCACTCATGTTGCCGGTGATCATCGGCGCCCCCAGGACGATGACCCCCGGGTCACTCCGGCACGGGAGCAGGCCTTTGGAGGGCATCACGCCTAGTCCGCTTGGCAGTTGGCTATAGATGCAACCCTCACCGCTGTCAGGTTCGCTTCGCGTCTCTTGACGCACCTCTGTGAGATTCAGTAAGGGCTTAGACCGGTGGCTGGGGCAACGGGCTGATCATGCTAACACAGTGTGGTCAGTCTTCTCAGACAGGTAGAGAGATGCTGTGTGGGCAGGGTAATGCGAATTTGGGAACCGGCAGTTCGACAGAGAACCGATATTAGTGGACCCCTAGTGACTTGTCACTCCCCGGGGATGACACGTGTCAGCTGATGATGCAGGCACATTTTTCCTTATAAATAGGGGACCTTGGGCTTCATTTCAAGGACTTCTCTTCCATTTAACATTTTCACTTTCTCTCTCTAAAAACCCAATCTCTCTAAAATTCTAATGAGAGAAACACATTTGGACTTCTGACATTGGACCCCTGACGCTGCACCCCTGACTTGGACCCTAACTTGGATTGTCGACTGCCGGCCCTGTTCGTCGTCGCCCTGTCTGCGCAGCTCAGCCAGCTCTCGCAGCCTGTCTGGGGAGCCTTACTCTCTACCCTTACTCCGCCCTCACTGTCTCTCACTTTGCATACATGGAAGCTGACTCGGATTGTAACCTTTGTGGCACCTCCACGTAGGTACAAACTCACTTTCCTTGGCATCAAGATACATCCCAGAATTAACTTCTCGTTTGTCCAAATTAATTAGCCGTTACAAAGTCATTTACTTTATTTAAGCAGTTGACTTTTGTTCATTACCCTATTTACCTTATTTACATAGTTGACTTTAAAAGGACGAGCTCTTCTCCCGTTTTGACACACTGAAAGCCATCAGAGCTTTCCCCCTCTCTCTTTATACACATTTATGTTTTCTTATATTTTTTAGTAGTAAAAGCAAGCAAAGAGTTGTTTCTGTTAACCTTCGCTATTCAAGTGGTTGTTAGCAAAGAAGATATTGTTGAACTTTGGAGGAGTTTTCTTATATTTTTGGTGGTAAAAGCAAGCAAAGAACTGTTTCTGTTAACCTTCGTTATTCGAGTGTTTGTTAGCGAAGAAGAGACTATTGAACCCCAGAGGATAATCGTCCGAGACCTTGAGCACCGAGATATAATCTCCAAAGGGAGGAAATTACTCTTAAGGACAGTGCAAACACACCTCAGTCTACTCGAACCTTCGATAAGTTTGTTACGTTAATTTTCAGTTTTTAACATAATAGTTTCCTATTTTTTTCTTACAAACGTGCCTTTGCTTGAGGCGGCTAAAGATAAAGGCATACGAATTACAAACAACGACGCCTCTTCACAAAGGAGGTTGTAGTGACCAGGTCCAGAGCGACTACGGTATTTTGGGGTCTTTAATGATATGATTGAGAAAGGGGATGGGTTTGCAACTAATCGTGCGACCTCTCGTAATTTATTAGTCCATCTTAATTTAGTATACACGCGTTGATTTATTCTTTCGTTTTTTTAGCTTTATAGGGCTTGTGTTTTAGTCATATATTTATGTATATAATCGGGCGGGGGTCTTAGTTTTTGTCGATGCTTGGAGGTAGTGCTGTTTTAGCACGTACATTTGCCCTTGTTAATTTCAGCACATCCAATCAATTAGATTCTAGTAGAGGTTAAGGGTCGTAATAATAAAAATATGCACCTTTATCCGTAGTTTTTACCCCTATGACCCAACTGAAGTTATTTTTTCTTGTACTTTCTCCTTTTTATTAACTAGTTCTTGGACCTTTTATTAGAATCTTACCATTTACGCTTTACCCAAAAAATAAAAAACCCTGGATCTAGTGAATTTTTTTGAAGTACAGGCTTTATTTAGAAGATAAGGAGTCAAACAAATGTGGGAAATTCAAGGGATGCAAAGAAGGTTAGTGGGATAATGCACACTATACAGTGCTAGCTTTTGTAGATTCATTCTCCCTGCAACTGCTGCGCATATGTTCTGCCAGCAATTTGTAGATCTGCATCCCTTTCCCTGTGGCCTCCCATGATCACAATGGAACCTGTGATATGCTAACGAAAAACTGGGGGGCTCATGCATGGATATGCAAGATGATTATCCCTCCACAATGCCAATGTCCAATAAAATTGATGAAATACTATGACTTATCAAATGCGTGCTGCATGAAACAATAAACACTCGACCCACCCTTTAAAAAATTGGAGAAGAAAATGTACAAGGAAAGAATAATAAGCAGGATTCAAGAGCTATTATTTTACACTAAAGTACATTATCTGGTAAATTTGGATGAAGCCATCTTGCAAACCACCAATGGACTGTGTCACATTCATTCATCTTCTGCAATGAAGTTGGGTAATTCACCCTGACAGAGATACTCGTCACAAACTGATGCTGATCCCCAATCCTTCCGAAGCCGCAGAATGTCCTCCGTGAAAGTGGATCCAGAAGATCCAATGAACACGCTTGATAACGAAGAGATTGTCTTATCGAGCATTGCCTCCACCTTTACAAAGAAAATGACAATAATTTTGAGTTAAGCTTATATAAAGGCATTAACAATGTCTAACATGTCTACAAGCAAACAGTCTTCAAGCAAATTTTATTAATTAGCACACAAACATAATAGGGCATCTCAAGCATCTATCCGAAACTATATCCCCAAAGATTAATAGTTGCTTTCAGTGACGGTGGATGCATGAATTATTACATTTCAAATAGAGAATACTCCTCATGCTCACAAGGGAGGCTGTCGTACACTAATTCTTTTCCTGGTCACAATGATAGAAGTCCCCACATATACCCACTCCCCTGAGACTTTTACATGTGATCTTCCACAAGAAAGGGAGAGGCATGCCATATACTCACCCTTTTGTATGTGACATTCTCCCTTCTATACGTTAGATGTAATATCAAACACTCCTCTTCAGAATTAAAGATTTTGCATTATCCAAGCGAAACTTATGAGCAATATCAATAACTCCTCTAAAAAAGTAAAATGATTGCCTGCTCATCTACTATCAAGCGAACTCTAAAATAACAAAAAAATATCTTACCTGGGAATCTGCCTCAAGGCCGTGTCTATATAACAAAGCATCCCATTTCTCAGCTGAATTCCGAGCTGGCCGCTTCACGAGTGGCACAGCCTTCCCATTCAACACAATAAGTGACTGGAGTAAATCAGTTTCACTTTCCGCAGCATCTGTGGAGAGATATATTACGGGGGTATTGGCCCTTTCAACCAAACGAGTAATGCAATTCGCAGCTTGAGGAACGGGGTAAAAGCAACTCGGTTTTTTGGCATTGCTGAAAAAATAGATGAGTAATATTAAAGAAAATCAATACAAGGTTCTCCCAAAAAAAAATCTGATGCATTATTACGGTATGATCCAATAAGGCTTTTCTAGCATCCTAGCTGTCCTCACTTGTATAAGACTTACTTGCAAGCTAATGCAATTTAGTTATTTCAAACTGTATTGGTTGTTTATTATCACTTCATAAGCTTAGAGTAAGCTATCGGAATCATATGGGGTTGGAATTGATTCTGTCTAAGCACAAAAGCTTGGTCTGTTCCCCTCCAATATACACCTTTTGCATGTTACAAGATAAACAAATATCCATTCAAGCAACCATAGTTGTCCAGTTGAGAGAAGCCTTTTACAATATGTCCTCTCACCAAAAGATACCTAAGGCTTGACGATGAGGATCAAAGGGGCATCTGATAATACCTAGCAACCCAAATAGGATCTGATAATACAGCGACAAGATGTAATCAGGATACGGTTTGCTTGAAAATGGCTCAGTTTGATTGTATCCTGAGAATTTTGAGAACAAGTATACCAATATGTTATACGGTAAAATGCAACAAAAACGAGAATAAAACCACTGCTGTCACTGTCTATGGAATCTGGAGTGAAAGAAATGCCAGGGTTTTTTTATCAACAGCAGAGGACTGGAGCTGGATGTCTGCAACTCATCCAAAAGTGGGTGCAATTAGAGTAAAGAGCTGGAAACAGTCTCCCTCTCACCTACTAAACAAGCAATTATTCTTGGCTTAGGGAAGTTCTGACAATGTGCTGCATTATCTAATCTCATGGTAGATTGGTAGTTGGTGGTTTGGAATGTTGTATAGCTTGTACAGTTTTTTTGTTTTAACTTGTACAGATTGGATTTGTGCTTAATGGAATAAAGGACCTTCGACCAAAAAAAAGAAGAGAACGGAACCAGCACAAATTCATTATCACACAACAGTGGCTATAGCCAAGCCATAATAGCAAATTAGACTCATCAACTGCTGAGCAAAGATGCAACGAGTAAAGCCAGATAGATACTGAAAACACAAATAAGGAAGAGAAAAAACATACCAAAACTTCAAGAAGCCATGCCGCCGGAAGTGAAGAGCTATAAAGTTTTCTCCCAAAAAAGTTTGAATGAAACGTTGGGCAGTAAGCATGATAAGACGACTTGGCTCGATTAGAGCTTTACATTTGTGAGCAATAGGACCACCTGGCTGCATCACCCACTCTTTCTCCACATCAGCAAAGAACACATCCCCAATTGCAATAACATCATGGTCAGACGAGAATTTCGCCACAACGTCCTGAACTGTTCTTGCCTTTGGCTTCTTTACGTCCTCAACCCAAGCAGGCTCAAGCTTGTTCAATGACACCCCCAACGACTTCAACTTCTTCACATGCTCATCGTCCACATAACAAGGCTGCGGCATTGAGAAGTAACAAACAACCCTGTCTATATGCAGGTGATTCTTTTTAGCTTCCGCAAACTCTTCAAATGTCACAACAACTTTCCTTCCCAAGCACTTATTTATGTGATTGATATCCAACACCCGACTGAACTCATAATCAACTTTGGAGCTAGGAATGACTAAAACGCGGTTAAGCACAGCCGCAAAGAACATGTGCTTCTCCAAACATATCAAATGGTTTGACATTTGCCCCGATACGCAGATCGCAAACAAGTACTTATCCGCTCTCGGCTTCCACTCGATAGTCCTCCTGTCAGACAGCTTCTGCTCAACCCTTTTACACCCACTGACACCAACATAACCACCAACACTCGGATCCGTAACATTCTCATTCAAATCCAATGACTCTCCAACGCTATGTGACGACAATAGAGCTTGCTGAATTCGCTTATTCAACGAAATTTGATTGTACACCGCAAAATTAACATCGTTCAACCGATCCGAGGAGTTAACTAGGGTTGAATTCGATCCAATTAACACTGTGTGGTTCAACAAATTGAAAAGCCCTAACTGCTGCTGACGCAATAAATACAGAGCGTGCAGTTCGGACTCGCGCATTCGGTCGACCGAGGCGTCGAATTTGACGTCGGAGGCGCCCGTTTGGAAGTAGCTTTTGACGTCGGTGGTGAAATAAACGATGACGATGAACAGCGGGAGGAAAACGACGAGCAGGTACCTTTTATTGAACGTGAAGCGCCGGTTTCCGGTAAGCTTGCCATGGAATTCGTCAATGTCGAAGGTGGAGCGTTGGCGGGGCGACTTGGCGGTCGTTTCGTTCTGGTGGATTAGGTTTTCCCGGTCATCCTCTTCGTCCGAAGAATCTCTTTCCATCATCAGTGACGCTAAGAGTCAGCTACCTGTAAGGCGAGTGAAGTGCAATCCTTCGTGCTTGTGGCCTCGACAGAGTGTGTGACTGTGTGTGCTTTTTTGGGGAAGAGGAAGAGGGCCAAGATCTAAGTAGAGTAAGGTAGCACATGATGAACCAGGAAGGGTAAGGAGGAAGGAAGGAAGGAAGACCAAACTGACCAACCAACTACCTCATCATAATGCATTCCAACCTCCGAATATTGTCTGTTGGCCCGGCCCAATTGTTTGAGCCTAGTCCAAGGTTCATTTATTCATTAATTAATGCTTAAACTTTGTCACATCATGCGTGTTCTTCACATTATTTTCATCTTTTAATACATTAATTCATTTATGTCCTTATTTTCTTTGTATGATTAATACTTAGTTATTTCTAAACATTTTTTTTAGGCAAACAAAAATAAAAAAGCATACGAGAGAGAGTATAACATCTGTTTTTTTTACTCATGTAATGCTATTCATAACCGATTTTGTCTATCTATGAGGTACTTTCTTTGGTGTATTTCTTAACAAATATAGTATGTGATTGTTGGCATTTGAACCTTTCTGAGAAGTGAACTTAATACGATGCTCGTAAATTCACATCTGACACCTTTTTATTGTTGCATAGAAAAGAATATGACGTAATTTAATTCAAAATCAACGCTTTTAAAGTTTACAGATGACATAGACATTCTGATCTAAGTAAAGAGATGTTCACTCTATTTTTGCTAAAGTTTACGTGAGAATTCAACGAGATATTATATTTGAACATTACAACAAGATGGAGGGGAAATAGGCTTCTCATATCTCGACGCTTTTCTTTTCTTTTGTTTTTTGTTTTTTTAATTTATAAATTCTTCTTTCTTGTATTTTAATTCAGATGGCTCAGTACACTCCATGAATCCAAAAGGTAAATCTTAAACTTCAACCATTCTACTCAAAACTGAAAGATTTTGGTTCTTGGTAAAAGAAAATTAGCAACTCCATTAAAGCACAAAAACAACTAATAAGATTGTAACAGTGAACTGCATTAAAGTCACGAAGTACCTTTGAAGTGACACAACCTCAACAAAGGAAGGTTTGAGATTAGTAAAGAGGGCCAAGGAATATGAGAGAGATGTCTAGAAAGAGCGGCATTCATATACGCCATGAATAGTTTCAAGCCCACGTAGCTGCGTGCCGTGTGTGACACTGCATTTCTTCCACGTATATAAGTTGCAGAATGCTACATGCAAAACATGAACGAAGCGAGTCCTTCCGTTCCAAGATGTGGAAGATGATGGGAAGAGTGAGGGCAACAAGGTGGTGGTCTGTTCGAGGCACCGCCGTCAACTCATGGAGCCACCAGCACCGGCTGATCGCCATGAAACCGTCCAACCGTGCTGCAGTGCATGGCGTAAGGCTGCCCTACCCTGACATCGTGGATGTAAGTGTTATCAGCTCTTGTATATAACCCGCTTTCAGCAGTTCTTAACACTACTGTTGTGAGTATTTGGTTACCGTGCAGAAAGAGAGAGTGCAAGAGGAGTTTGAGAAGGCTAAAGAGGAGAAAGAAAAGGAAAGAGAGGAGCTGGAGAAAACGGTGGACGCCCAACTCAAAGACGTAGAATCAAAGATATTCGAGTCCCCTCCTACTTGCCCGCCTTAGATTGAAGATTTTGAAGCCTTATACATATCTTTGCCAGCTTCTGTATAATCACATGCAAAACTATATGAGAATTGCAGTGTGTAAGTTTCATCATAGGACGTATATGACCAAATCAATCAGCTCTTCCGTAACAGCTTCAACATGTAATTACAGGTAATTGTTATGAATGCCTGCAGTAAACTAATGCATCGAGTAAACAAAACTTAAGACCAAGGGCATGGTGACCATAATACATA
The DNA here is from genome assembly GCA_033065855.1 of Escallonia rubra. Lineage (NCBI taxonomy): Eukaryota > Viridiplantae > Streptophyta > Magnoliopsida > Escalloniales > Escalloniaceae > Escallonia > Escallonia rubra. The sequence continues at coordinate 520,359 of JAVXUO010002762.1, forward strand.
ACCCGCAACTACAGTAACGAGCCCTGGAGCTGAAAGTAGATTCTAATGGGGCTTTCCAGTTGAAATGGATATAACCAGAGCATGTATGATAAGTTTATCTGGGTCGGGTCTGTAGTATTTCATGAACTAATGCTAACCTCTAATCTCCCGCGGTCACTTCAACCAGCTTCCCACGAACCCATTTCTTGGTTACGGTTATTGAATCAAGTGGTGTTTCCTCTTGCACCGATTGAGATTTCGCGCCGTTTGGTGAGAGAGTTTTATGTCCTTTGCTCCCATTTGGTTCAAGCTCATTCAGTCGCTTCGAGAAAGTGGAGTGCGCTATTGTACGATCCAACTGTAGTGGAGGCAAGGTCTCCTTATCATTGACTAAACCGTTGCCATGTTCACAAGAGCTGGTTGCAGAAATCTCATCTTTACCGTTGAGCAATTCATCCAAGCTGAACTTACTAAAACCGAAGTCGGTAATGTCAACCTTAGTTGATGCAAAGGCTCCAGCTCCATTTATTCCTCTCTTCTCAGCTGGGTTCAGATCTTGGTTTTCTTCGCCTGCCTCGACATGGTTAACCAGTCCATTTGAAGTTAATGGAGAACGTCTGCCATCCTCAGGAGAATCAGCCTGTCCTGTCCCTATGGATTCAATAGATTGGATTGCCTCAGCAATGAGCTTCCTGGTTTCAATGAGAGAAGCTTGAGCAAGAGGACTCCTTGTTGCAGCGACCTCAAGGGCGTTTGCAGCCTTCTCAGCTTCAGCAATCAACAACCTGCGGGATGTTTAGATGATAAATAGGCAGCCCATAAAATGTAGTAAAAGAAAGGTAAACGAATGAATAGTCAAGAGAGACAGCCTAAGATACAGTAACGATCAATCAAAAGAAAGAGAAAGCTTGGGGCAATGCGATGTGCTCAGTTTGCTTTAGATTTTCTAAGCATTACATTTACGAGCTCCATAAGGTAGATCCGATGTCTAACATCAGAATACTTCGAGCCTGAGGACCATGCTTGTATAACAGCGAGTCAAAAATTCAACAATTTGGTTATTTTCATTGTCAATGGAATCAAATCACTTGCATGGCCAGAAGCATGTGTGCAGAGAAATGAACTCACTTTGCTCTTGTGATGGCTTCACTTTTATTGTTTTCTGCAGCTGCTCTTTGTGCTCTGATATTCTTTATCATCTCTAACTTGGAACTCGCCAGAGGATCCTTATACGGGGGAAGGCTGCTTCTTTTCAACCTGGGTCGCTTGGTCTCTGCTAAATTTTCCGTATCAGTACTTTTCATTTTTGTGGGGCTTGTTTTCTTGGGCTGTCTATCACCAACTGGCGTTCTCTTTGGCTTTATTCCAAGCCCAACCGGTGTGCCATGATATTTGGTCAGGCCAGAGTAAACCCGATCGCGGTATGTCTAGAGGGAAAAAAAACTTCTCAATAAAACATGGGAAAAACAACTATGATAACGACCACAGGATCCACATTCTACTGGTAATTTTTGTCAAGGTAGGGCATGTATAATTGTTGGTATCCAACTTTAAATGTGTGATGCAGTAAGGACTATATCTTCCAGCGGTAGACAAGTAGAAATGCAAATATTTGAGTTCTTACCGGATCAGCCCATTTGGCAGCAATGGCCTCCGAGATTTTCCTCCTCTGCTCCAAGGATTTTGGTGCTCTCTTGCTACCTTTTGGCCTAGGTGTCCTCCTCCGTTGTTCAACACTTTCTACCCACTCCTGCTCAAGCTGTCCATCCAAGATCTTGTAGGAGTCCCACTGCAGCTCTTCTTCACCACCAAAGCCCCTTCTAGAAGCTTCTGCAATTAAGTTCTGCCACTCAAAGTGGCAAGTTTCTTGCAGCATGAGCTTCTGACGGCGCCTTTCCCACCCAACTCGCACCCCAACCCCAATTTTCACCCTTGTTTCTTCACTGCGAAACATATAGACAAAGAAAGAAAATCGTTGTCAGCAAGCAAAGTCCACTGGAATGAAAGGCCTTAGTGCAAGCCAATCAAGTAAAACATGAACTATCTGAAGAAAGAAATGTCTCGTCTTTTACGAGCTCACAAGTTGAGTTGAAAACCAAAATCGGATAAGCCACAAAAAGAAAAAGGCAGAAGACATTTAGTAATTTCTTAATTGGGCTACAACTTCCCAAACATATATGCTTTCTTGGTTGTATGGAAGATTTTAAAATCTTTAACGCGATTAAGAGTGGCTTGATCTAGGATAATAAAGAAGATTAAAAGTTTGGAAGCTGTAACCACGTGATATATGTTCCTTTCTATAATGCTTAAAAGTAGAAAATACACCATGATTTGACTTTGGTAAAATGTACATGATTCACACCAGGTATTCAACAAATGCATGTTGAAAGAGGAAAACGCAATAAACTCAACAAAGAAATATCACAAGGTACTTGGGGTACATACAGGCTTGCCTTTTTAAATACTTTTACCTATCTGGTTATCTTCAACTTGACCACAATGTCTCGTCAATTTTTCCTGTCCACCTCTTTACGACTAAGTAACTTGCACTGTAGTTAATCTACATCTAGCTAATTGTTTCTTGATGGGTCACCATTCAGAATCTAAAGCAACAATAAACTTACGGGGCACTCCTTAAAATATATATACGCTTGCATTCATTGATCGCGTAATGCCTCATCTGTAAAGTTTATTCCTCCATCACTACCATCCTACGGTGCCATTATCTTCAGTTGCTTCCTCCTTATGACTGGTCACCAACACCGCAATTTAGGAAGCTGGGACTGGCGGACACTTCTAGGAGACTAGAGCTAAGGGATTGGGTGGGTATTCGCGTGTGGTTCTTCATCCTATTAACGAACTTTAGAACGCTTTTTCCAAAGATTGTTACTAGTCAATCATGGGAAGTGAAAGTATCACATTTCATGACTGCACAAGTGGATCAGTCTATAGATCAATCTGTCCTACAGGAAACTTTTAACCAAGGGCATTACAGGAACAAAAAGCTGAATACTCTAAAATTATATTATGGAGTATGGACCACTAGTCAAGGTAGAGAGCAATAGAAAAAAGAAAAAGAAACAGAGGTAAAACCAAAATCTAAAAGTGCAAGATTAAAATGGAAAGAGTCCCCACCTTTGAGCATGTCCCAGGTTAACTAACTTCATCTTGACCTGCATGGCAAGAAATTATTCCTTCATATTAGAAACTTCAAAATTTAACAAACAAATGATGACGATGCTAGCTGAACATATCTCAATACATAATCCGATGGCTAACTCATAACACTTAACCATCCCAGCAACATCACAACGCTGGCTGATATCTCAAACCCAGTTTGAAACTGGGTTACCAATTGTAGCTCACAAAGATTAAAACATTATCTGAAACATGTTAAAAACAACATTAATTCATTAAATAGGGTTTAGCTTCTTTACTATACTGGAAATATTACTCTGTACCTTTGTTTATGCAAAGGAGTGTAACTGATTTATGGGCAGAATCATTAGAATAATTGATGAATTTGGACCAAAATGTGTTGATTCCAAGAAATAGATGGCTAGAAAAGCATTAAGGAACCGTTTTGTATACGTTGCTAGTAGGGTACGTCAATACCACTGTCTAAGATCTTTATTTACAGGAAGTACCCCAAAATATACGGCCACACAATTTCTTTCCGCTTACCACAGGATCTGCTTTCTGTCCAATTATAAATTCCATCCAATAGAGGCGTTTGATAATCATTTGCTTAATATACTCTCACTCCCCACCCCCTCCCCCTCCTTTCTGCAAGGCGCGGGGTTGGATAGACTCCTATCGTTTATAATGTAGGGGAGTTCAAGTTTTTTTTTTTATCTTCCAATTGTATGTGATTAAAGGTAAATATTGAACGCCGTGACTTTCTAGTGTATTCTTGGAAAGTGGTCTTTTGTTCTGAGATATCCCACTAATGACAGAATGTCTCTTTCAAGGGACGGAGACAGTATCAAACAGTAAGACATTAAGACTGAGACAGACTAATCCAGACGTGTGAGACTGATACTAAATGCATATGTCCATCCATTCTAAGCTCTTCTGCGTTAGTCTAAAGGCTTTGCACAAAATTATCCTTACATGACATCACCTTAGGATTCTGCATTGCAAGCCTGGTCCTCTCTCTGATCCGCTGTAGAGTTTCTGCAAATGTAAGTACATTCTGGAGATATTGAGAGCACCATAACAAGAGAAAATGGTCAAATGACTAAAATATGTGCCAAACTTCTAATCAATTACCTGGACTGTGCTTCCTGCCTTTATTCCAAGGTGTGTTACCTTTGTTAGCTTTGGAGATCCTCATCCGTCTCAACTTCTCTCTCTCATTTACTTCCTCAGAGTCATCATCCAATGATTGATGCTCATTGGAAGGATGAGTTCCGGAACCAATATCCAGCTGTAAATTAGGGTAGCTTTTGTTTCCATCGTTACTCCGAACCGAAAACTTGGGCTCAAGGGTAGCAACTGCCTTGATCATAAGTCCACCTGGACGCATTTCACTACGCCCAATAGCGAAAATTGGTCCCGTATTCGGTAACCGGAAGAATTTTGCCAATCTCTTCTCATTAGCAAATATAAATGTACCATGATGGAGGATCTGCGACCTAATTGTATATGGATGACCTCGAAAAGCAGGTTGTGCAGTAGCAGTATCTGCATAAGTACATATACCATATCAAAGTGGTGTCTTCAAGTGCACAAATTAAACACAACATCTTTCACTTAATAACTTGACTTAGGTGCACAATGCACAAACTAAACCAGCTGACTCTATTCAGTAATAAAAAGAAAGTACAATTCGCGGTAGCAGACTAAGACCACATAAAGTAAGCCAATATAACTATGTACAATCAAAACAGAGGGTTTTGAGAACGATATTCGCGAGACTAGTTATACTTCCGGCAGCACAGTGGACGATGCTCTCACCCTTTTTTCATGGAGCTTTTCTAACGTTTTCGAATCCGTGTCCGCAGGGTCATAACGAAATGGGAAGCTTAAGCTTCCGTGTAAATGAATTATTCTCACTACTAGCACTTTAAAGAGTAAAAGGCAGCTTAAGATTGGCATCGGCTACATTCTTTATACATTCCATTGAGTACATTAGGGGGTATAACTACAATTACAGGAAAACCAAAACCTAATACAGACATGGAAATGAAACTCAGGGCATAGCAGGAGAAACCCATAAACTTTGTGTTACCTAATAAAGGCATGGGGAGCTCATTCAGTCAAACTACAAAAATCAGACGGTTCAGATGAAATGAGAGAGTTCGTGCTGCGGCGACTCCATGCCCTTCCTTCTTTGCTCGCTAGGCTTCAAACTTGCATAGCCGGGCGAGATAAAGAAAGCCCCCAGTTTAGGGTTTGCAGAATTGGAGGTTTTGGGCTACACAGGGAGAGCCACACACACTGTATTGTGCAGAACAAGTCGAAACCCAAGGATAATATCGTGTATCCTGATATTTCTGGCTTTTGTCTATATATACTGCACTTTCTTAAATTTTGTCACGCTCAAATTTTTGGAGGGTAGACTGAATCAAAATCTTATATTTAAGTTTTCTAGAATACAAAATCAAAGATTTTTTTAGCTTAATTTTTTTTGTATAATATTGGAGATATGCCTTCAACCTGTCACCATGTAAAGACGGATCGAAAATAGAAGAATCGTTCAACAAGTTAAATTGAAGTAAAAAGGTTACAAATTTTCACATACAAGGCCGAGAGTTCCTTGCTATGTTCTAACTCTTCAATCTACTTATAGGTTGCAAACAAAGCTCTTGTATGTTTGAATGGTGCCTTTTGAAGTAATGAGAATATTTTGAACATATGCCTTCGTGTTGTAATTTACGCTTTGTTGACTGCAAATTTGATGCATTTTTGCTTGTGAATTGTTGAAACTGATTGACGGTCTCTTCTTGAATTGTCCCACACAGACGGGGAAATGCCGACGGCTTCACTTTCATCATTTACTTTCACTATGATAGTTAGTTTTCTAAAAAGTTTTAGTTGAGATGGTTAATTTTGTGATCAACATGGTCATGATGTTAAAGCTACAAATGCTTTCTATAAGCAATTTCAGCTTTTAATGAACTTAAAGTCTGTTGTACATTTATCTGACAAAGTTGTGGCACACTAGCCTAATGTTATAGCTTGACAAGTAGAGCCTGGTCGCTTGTCGCAGTCAATTGACTATAGATTAGTGCTAAACCTCTCTAATCACCGCAAAATAGCAGTCCATTGTGGATTGTGCTCTAAATGAGCCAACATATACAAGTTACAAATTGAAGTCAATTCCCTGACAACAGCTGCTCTGGTTTAGGCTTCAAAATCTTCCCAGAAGATGAGATGGGATGCATATGTAACAACTGTTATTCCTTGTTTTGTCTTCAACCAGTTCTAGTCAGGAACTATGGGAATCAATCAGAGTGTCCCAGATTTCTAGTCCCTTATTATGGTACTCATGCTGGTGAAGAACTGTGAGAATAAGTGGGAAGATGGTGGCCTTGCCTATTCTGGTCTTGTTCAATGCACATTATTCCAAGTTCTTGAGGATATTTTCACCCATGCTGCCCCTCAAAAACCGCGACGCCGCCACGGCAATTCTCGTGGAAGAAATAAGAGAAGATGATGGCATTCAACACGATGAATGTGCAGTATGCTTGTGCCAGGTCTCTAGCCGCGAAAAAAATTCTCGGGTGCTTTCCAGGTGCAACCATAAGTTTCACGTTTCCTGTATCAGTGCTTGGCTTCAAGACCATTCGACTTGTCCGCTCTGTAGAACTGCTGTCGCAAACACGCCTCTTCGACAACCTTATAACTTCGACCATGATCATGAACAGCAGTACGATCATAATGGTCTTCAAGGTTTATTTTACTACTTCAGACATCTATGTTACTGGATGGCTAATCCGCTTAGCTCTGAGCTAATATCGGCTCTCTGCCAGAGCTAGACAAGCTCACATGGGATGGTGTTCTTCTCCTTTAATTTTCCATGTTGTACTCACAGCTGATTCTAGTTTCAATTGGTCTTATGTATAAGCATCATTTTTCCCATGGTATTTGTTACTGCTTGAATGTTGATCGGGACCACGGCTAGGAAATGAACCTGCAAAATAGAGCACCGAGTGACCACCGGGGATGTTCCGGTGGAGGCGGCTCCGATGCTAAAGTCAGAACGTCGCTACTAGGGTAGAATCTGAATAGCAGAAAATGCACTGAGTGCTTGTATGTGTGAACTTGTCTGTATAACTGGGGACCTTCCCATTATATAGGCCATTTCTAGACTCCTCTCTTCTTTGGAACTCTTTTCTGACTGATCCTCCTTGTAGAAGAGCCATGTTAGGACTCTTCCTTTAGTATATGAGTCCTAACCAGCTTCTATCACCTCTCTTAGGGACTATCCTGATACGGATTCGTTAGCCCATTCAGAGTCAACCACGCCACGTGTCATGAGTTGGTTGGGTGGATATATTTAGCCATATCAGTATTCAAAATCATTGATGAGTAAATGGCTTAAAAGGAAATCTCTTATGTGAGGGAAAGCTGTTCTCTTTAGCAAGCAACATTGGAAGGCAAATGTCAACTCCCACAGGTTAAGCACAAATACAAGTATATTATGATGCATTACACATCGTTATGGAGGCATTGTTAATTACTTTTATTTACGTTTAAAACGAAATCGACAAACCCTTTTATGCTTTTCTACTTTCACATTTGTCGTTAAAGAATGCAATGGCTTTTTAGCGACAAACGTGACAAACGAGAGTGAAAATGCATAATTTAAAATGTAAAGATAGCTGTTTCCGACTCTTATTTTGAGCTCAAAGCAGCTTATATGGGCCAATTTTGGGCTCTAGTTCAGCTGCCGTATTGTCTATGGCAACACATCAAGCTCAACTGCTCAAGCACCAGAGCACTGACCAAATCAATACCAGGCCTAACCCCAGTTTCCGGCCTGATGGCCGTAACTCGGCTCAGCCCAAGGAAAGCCAATTTGCACACCGACACTCGTACCAGGGGACAACTGCCATTAAGTTTTGCTGCCCCCATTTGTTCTCCTTCGCAAGTCATCTGGCCTACAGGCAACGTCAACTAAGAACAGTAACCTTGGCTTATTTTCTAATCCTAGGACCAACAGGAACTATGCAGCTCCTCACGCAAGAGTTGTTTTCGAATATTACGGTTCCGAAGTCAGTTTTAGGATCAAAAGCGCATGTTCGTTCGCTGTACCGGGAAAAACATATGAGATTAACGCGCTACCAAGTAATGGCTTAATGCATATTGTGATTCTACAAGCTTCATAAAAATTGTACACATCACTGCCTTTGCATAATTATATTAGAGAAGCTTTGTGAATCGACTAACAAACATCTTTACACGTTCAGACTTATTGTGAACCTCACGAGCAAATTCACTTTTTTTTTTCCACATATAATTTGAAGAATTAAAGTAATATCTTTGTTACCGAGTACCGGCTACTCGTCGAGAAAACTAAAATATTTAGATTATCGTTCTTGTGTCGCACATATGCTACGGTACATAGGCATATAGCCGCAACAAATAGCTACGCAAATGGACATGATGACTAATGAGCAACACAAAAAAGGGGAACTAGTAGTAAGAAAAAATCATTCCATATGCATCATGTTGTCTTAAGTAAAATCATTTCGAGGAGGGGACCGTGTTGACCTTTTTGGCTGAATCTATGGTCTTGAGCCCCATTTCCCGGGAAATATATTTCTTTCGGTGGGCAATGGACTTGGCAAATTGTAAGTTTGGACTTTTGCACACCACACCATAGAATACAGGGAACGAGAAATGACGTAATAAATTCTTTTTTCTCTTGAGAATATAGAAAAAAAAATTGCTAGTGGAATAGAAAAAATATATACACATCAGATACAATTTAGCTGAAAAAAAAACTTTTTGTTTGAGACAACGTGTCCAATTCTCAATTGCTCTTGGTGCCTTCTTCCAGATTAAGACTCGGATTTCAATTAAGCTCTTGATCTCATGCATTGCAGCATTCACGAATCTCTCTGAGTTTGTCTGAAATTTTTAACATTACGTTCAAATCATATACAGTATACAATCACTGTCTAATTTCTATAACTTGACTTTGAGTGAACTCCCTTTCATATGATCACTCTAACCTTGATCTCCGCTTCAGCATCAAGTTGAACAAATTACTTTGACCAGAGTCTCCAACAAACCTTTCTTATAATACTAAGGATGATCATTTGACTTTGAACGGAATTAGCGTATTTAAAAGTTTTGTATCACATAAGATCTCATAAAAGAACAGGGTTGTTATGGGGTATGTCACGAATCTCAGTTGGGTTAAGCTACTTTACAAGTTAAACATAGGCCATGACACCAACTGATGCAAAGCTTCCTATATTGTAGTAGAGCAAAACCATAATTGATGATTATTTTAGGTGCTGATCTCACCATGTAGTACGAAAATAGCAGAGGCTGCCATCAAAGTTCCATAGCCATCTCTGGTTGATGAAGTTAGATAGCCAACCTAGCTCGAAGAGGTATACTTAATTAGAAAAAAAATTCTTTAAAAGATTGACTGAAGTGACAAATTCTTCCCTTCAACGGAATATTTGATTGATCATGAGTTGTTTGTAAACTTAGAAAAACAAAAGGTTCTCGCTTCTGCTTGAAATGGAAATGAGGATTAAATTCTATCGGGAGATCCCGAAATAGACCATCTTTAGTATTTCTATCATTTTTTTCCTTATTATCTTTCTAGTTTGTCAAAATACTGGGGAAAATGATTTGAGATGGCAATATGTTTGTATTCATAACAATGACCAATTTAGTTGGTGAATGCGAACTCAAATCAGAACTCCATGTAACTTAAGGCACTATATTAGCATTGAAAATAGTGATCTCTTGATTTTTAATGTTAGTCTGCAAGCACGTGTTCGGTGAGTCTAAAATAGATTTACTTTCTGCCTCAAGCAGAAACTAATCCGTTGTAACATGATCTCAAGAATACTCGTAAAACCCGAAAGAAAAATCACATTTTTTTTGTGAATCGAGTTGTTACTATAATTTAAATGCAACCAATATTTTCAAAACTACTAGTGAAACGCTAAAAAATCAAGCCAACGTGAGAGCATGCACCCATGCAATCATTTCTTCTCTACAAAATTCGTCATACCAATCAACAAAAGCTGCAGAGGTTGCAACTTTGATATGTATAGTTGTTGAACCAACAAGTCCAAAAGCCCAAAAAGAAAAAAAGTTCAACCAAATCAGGATTTTATTCGTTAAATAAAAGAAAGAAAAAGAAGTTAGTTAAATTTGGTCATGGGGTGGACCCTTCACTCCAAAATTAATAGTAGCATCTTATTGAGTTGCTTGTCCTGTGAAACTCTGAAGCTTTAAAGTTCAATCCAAGTTGAGTTTGAGGTCAAACTTGGACATAAACCAAAGTTTGAGTCTTTGCCATGAAACTTGGCAAAATCAGTTGGGGTCGATTGAGCTTCACTTCCTTCTAATAACACCCCCCCCCCCCCCCCCCCCAAAAAAAAAAAGCAGAGAAACAAGGAAGAGAATTTAGTCCACCAGGCCACAATACCAGTCAAAAGACAGAAGCATCAGAGAAGAGACGGAACGCAGTGCAAGTGCACGACTTTGAACCTTTCTTCGTCGGTCTCCCATCAAAAAGCCGTCGCCAAGCAGTCTCCTCTTGACTCCCTTCTCTTCTTTTATCTGTGCTGAGCTGACGGCTGACTCCTCCTCCCGTGCCAAGTCTGATATGGTGGTTTGGGTGTGTCACTTCTCAATCCTGTTTTTGGACCCAATTCTTGTCATCTTCCAGTAGAACTTTCTTCAATTCTTAACATCATCTCCACGTTTTTAAAAGGACCGAAATTCAGTTTGAATCTCATTGCCAAACTTCATCTTCTCTTCCTCCTCCTACTTTTTCTTATAACTTGCACCAATCCTTAAACCCCCCATCTTGTTTTAAGGGGATATCCTTGGATATTGGAATCCCAAAGAACAGAAATAGTTCTGGGGTTTTCATTAAGCCTCAAGATTTCCTTGCAATCCGTGCAAAATTCTATAGTTGGTACTTTATTGAACCTTAAGATTTTCCTGAATATTCTTGGAGATCTCTCAAATCTGTAGCACTTACAAGAAGAAACCTTTTTGGAGCTTTCATTAAACCTCAAGATCTTCCCGGAATTCTTGGCAAAAATTCTAAATTTGCTGTCTTACGAGAAGATACCTTTCTGGGTTTGCTTGGAACTTGTGCGAGACATGGGTTTCGGTGACTCATCAAATCCGAGTCAGAAACTGGATGACTCATCGGTGGTAGCCTTAACAGGCAAAATCATGGTGGTGGCCATCATAGTCCTCTTTATGGTGGTGGTCTTCGTCTTCTTTCTCCATCTCTACGCCAAGTGGTTCTGGTACCGCCGCCAAGACGAAACCGACCCAGACGCCGCCCCAATACGCCGTCGCCGCCGCTTCGACTTCTCCCCCGGCCACCAAGAACTATCCGCCGCCACCGTCCTCCGCCGTGGCCTGGATCCCTCTGTCCTTAAATCCATACCCATTTTAGCATTCTCCCAAGAGCATTTCAAAGATGGATTAGAATGTGCCGTTTGTTTGTCTGAGGTTTTAAAAGGCGAAAAAGCTCGGGTTCTGCCGAATTGTAATCATGGGTTTCATGTCGATTGCATTGACATGTGGTTTCAGTCACACTCTACGTGCCCACTCTGTCGAGACCCAGTTTCAAGCTCGGCTTCCAAAACAGGAAACAGTGAGGTGACGTTAGAGGCAACTCTACAAACACCTGCTGAGCAGAACTTGGGTGCACCAGAGTCGTTGAATTTCCCAACAAATGTGTTGTTTTGGGGGAATGAGACCAGGGTTAGGACACTTGAGTCCTGTTTGGAAGAGACCCATCAGCAAAATCCTGGCCTGTTGACTCAGCCGGGTTCTTCCTCGTCGTCGTCGAGTTCCACGAGCAATAGGCAGGACGGAGCGTTGGTGATTGACATACCTAGGCAGATTTACGAGGAGGAGGATCAGAAATCGCCAATGCCTTCGCGAATGAGGTCGTTGAAGAGGCTTTTGAGCAAGGGGAGAAGGGTCAATCCTGCTAGTTCTAGCAATGTTGATGCTGAACAATTGGGTAGAGGCCAAAGTTAGCTTTACTCTACTTGTTCAACGTTTGGAGGAAATGGTTCAAGTTGGAGATGACATGTTGACTTTGTTCAATGTTCTTTGATTCTTAAGATGGTGAAGAGTTCTTGCTTTACCTCAAATTTGGGAGATTGTTTCTTTGTTCTTGAAACAAGGCTTCTGATAGTATATTTGTAAGTGTATATTTTGTATAGGCTTCTCTGTCTGAGAGTGGAGCAGAATCCATGTTCTCTTACAGGAGAGTATTTTGGAACTTTTACATCCTTTTGTCAATGTTAAGCTTTGTGCCAGGCTTGTCTCATGTATTGTAAAAATGTGGAACTATTAGTCTTGCTCCAAATTTGTTTGAGCAAAATGAATTTAGGAAAATGCCATATTGGGCAATAGATGATCTTGATTATTGGAGCGAACACTAGAACTTTAGAGTTATCCTTCAACTTGTACGTTTAAGCGCCATGACATGGTTCTAGCAGCTTAAGCTTTAGAAGGAATAGCCATAAGCAGTTTAGCAATATTGTCGCGGGTGGTAATGTAGCACTAGTTTGCTGAATCGCATGGGCTAACAATTTGGATGGCACCAGCTAGAATGAAGTGCGGAAATCCTGGTTATTAGAGTAGAGCTCCCTTTCTAGGGCGATGCTCTTGTTCGCCCTTTTATTTTTTTGCATAACAATCCGCAAATTGGGCACTCAAATTATGGTTGGAGCGGGTGTCCGATTTCTCATTCTATGTGTGAAGTTGGCAACCCTACAGAGCACTGGTACATAAAGAGAGATGCTCACCCCACAAGAAATGATTCAGAAAAACAAACTTGAATTACCAACTAGAAAAGTAACTCTCAACAGAACACTTTAATTGAGAAGACATGATACAACTGTCTACACAACACAGCTGACAATTCAACTTCTGCAAACCCTACTGCACTCAACTCACCCTAACTATGGAGCACAAGAGTCAATCCGTGGCTGTTCTCAAACAGGAGTACATTATGCATTGCAATTTTCACCATCAGCAAGCTACCACCGGAGTCTTAGAGAAGCAAATACAGAATCACGTCTAGCATGGCCTCTCTCTGCGAAAGACTTCTATGTCACCAAGTAAACGGGCCCGTAGGACTGATTGTTAAGCCGGTCAAGGCACAGATAGGGTACATCACCCTCCACTCTCTTTGTTGAGTTGAAAAGACCGGTAAGTGGACCAGTTGTTGGTCGTCGAGGCCTGTCAGTGATGCCATTCACACTCCCATGTATTGGACCGGAAAAATAACCGCGTCTTGGCTTAGAGATGTTGTAAGTGGAAGTATTTGATGGTTCCATAGTGGTCTTGCTTTTTCTGTCTGCCTTCATCCATGAAAAAAGGGAACTTTTCCATGATTTCTTGTTCTTTGGTCCTCCACCCAATGGCTTATTTCCAGGTGCTTCTGCATTTTGTGGTGCTATGTCAAAATTTTCCTCGCAAGCATGTGTTCTTGCTTCCTTCAAGAACTGATCAAAGGCAAAGCAAGCAAAAAGTTAGCACAGTCAAGTTCAGCAGCACCACTTCAGCATTTCAGATCGCAGTTCTGGTTTTTGAACTTACTGTAAGAAAAGGCAAGATTTATCATGATGATTTGGACCTACATTAAGAAACTTTTGATTCTAATAAACGTTTAGATGTCAGAAACACACGCACACATACACGTCGTCTGTTTCACGAGGATGGTTTCTTTATGATTCTGCAATCTACTAATATTGAATCAGTTTCCTTAATCAACTATTTAGCTAGATGTTCCTGAAGCAGAGGAAAACTAGAACTGATAAAGCATAAAATTTTCAACCACGTACACTGAAGAACTTAAACTTTGTTCTGCGAAATTGATAAAACCTTTAATTCTGTTATCAGTAACCACGATTGCTTTCATTCTACATTCTAGCTTCAACTGAAAGACTACATAACTCTCAAGAAAAGGATAAGACAGCGATTACATATATACACAAGATATACCTGTACGAAATCCACCTGGGGATCAAACTCATAGCTAGAGTAGTCACCCGCCTCATACTTTGGGTATATAGGAGAGTTCTTCATCTCTGCCTGAAAAGCAAGAAAACACAGAATTTTACACTACAAGTGAAGTCTCAGAAGTAAAAAAGAAACCAATTTCAGTGGAGGGAACCACAACTTAACACTTCTTTCCCTACCCCTTTAAATGACGTGAAAATCAGATCTTCTGCTCACATTTTTCAACCGTTTCGCTCTCCTTTATTGTGTGTTGAGGTGGTACAGGGACCAGCTACAGTATTAAATCACATGAGACCGTACGAGGAATCTATAGAAACTTTGGGTGGTTGGTTGCATATGTAGGTTGAATTTGTACCTTATTAGGTAGTGAAACTTTTTACAAGTAATAATAATAATGTCTGAAGAGGAAAGGATAGCGTCGTGTATCGGAAGGCAAAAACAGTAAAGGATCAAGACATACCCAAAATGAGCATGCAACCAAATTATGACTTTGACAACCCAACGGAACGTGAAGAACAGGAAAAAGGATTGATCGATGCAATCCAATCGAGATTGGCCGTTTGAACAGTTTCCACAATGGAAACGCTCGAATGCTTATACGAGAGCGATTACTTAAGGAATAAAATGCCTGCAATGCATGGTACTACTAGTATCAAGTTTACCTCCGGCATCAAAACCAAAATTTTACGGGCGACAGGATCATCCTTTTAACCTTTTAAGCTGCAGGAGAGTGTAGGGAAGAGAGAGAGGTCAAGCCATGAGAGACACTTACTTGTTGTGAAAGTTGATGAGAAGGGAATAAGTTGGACTGGTTATAAGGCGTAATCAGCTCTTGTACTTCCTTAAAATAACAGGGAAAACCAGAGATAAGAAAGATGGCCGTGTTTCCCGCCGCATGTTTCGGACCTCGTAGGAGCTTTTTTAATCCCCCAACCCGAGGTACCCAAGGTGGGCAACAAACTTGCTTGAAAAGAGGGTTTAGTTGATGTTCCAAGCACATCAAGAGCTCCATAACTGAGGTTGACTCCCTTAAATAATCTCAAATGAATTTAGGATGTCAACCTTGAATCTAAAACCTATTAGAGTGGGAATCTGATATATATCCACTTCCTTTAAATATTTCGGTACCCCATTTGTCGCTAAAAGCAGAATTTTGACGCTCATCCCATCCCGTGAAGACTTTGGAGGAAGAATAGATCGCGAATATGCAGTGATGAACCACATGAGTTATCACAAATTACAATTGATGCCAAGGAAAGTGGGTTCGTACTTACGTGCTACAAAGGCTGCAGTCCGAATCAGCTTCCAAGTATGCAAAGTGAGAGACAGTGAGGGCGGAGTAAGGGCAGAAAACAAGGCTTCTCAGACAGGTCGTGAGGGTTGCCAGTGCTGCACAGACAAGGCGGCGACAAACAGGACCGGCAGTCGACAATCCAAGCTAGGATCCAAGTCAGGGGTGCAGCGTCAGGGGTCCGATGTCGGAAGTCCAAATGTGTCTCTCTAGAATTCCAGAGAAAATGGGTTTTTAGAGAGAGAAAGTAAAAATGTCAAATGAGAGAGCGTCATTAAAATGAGGCCCAAGGTCCCCTATTTATAGGGAAAAATGTGCATGTGTCATCAGCTGACATGTGTCATCCCCTGGGAGTGACACGTCACCAGGAGGTCCACAAATACCGTTTTTCCGTCGAACTGTCGGTTCCCAAATTCGCGCTGCTCTACCTGCGCAGCATCTCTCTACCTGTCTGAGAAGACTGACCACACACGACGGCATGATCAGAGTACGCCCATTGTCCCAGCCACCGGTCCAAGCCCTTACTGAATCCCACAAGGTGCGTCAAGAGACGCGTAGAGAACCTGACAGCGGTGAGGGTTGCCCCTGTAGCCAACTGTCAGGCGGACTAGGCGTGATGCCCTCCAAAGACCTGCTCCCGTCCCGGAGTGACCCGGGGGTCATCGTCCTGGGGGCACCGATGATCACCGGTAACGTGAGTGGACATGGTCGCAGCTCAGTGCCTAGTGTCATGCAAGTCACCCCAGACGGCGATAACTTTGTGGTAACGAGTTTATCCCGCTGCGAAGGGTCCTCGTACCAGAGCATTACGAGCGGAGCCCCCCGGAATGAAGACGGCGATAGCTTTGTGGTAACGAGCCTATCCCGCTGCGAAGGGTCCTCGTGCCGGAGCACTACGAGCGGAGCCCCCCGGAATGAAGACTGCGATAGCTTTGTGATAACGAGCATATCCCGCTGCGAAGGGTCCTCGTGCCGGAGCACTATTAGCGAAGCCCCCCGGAAGCATGTAATATGATTGTGGAGCATGGGCGCGATGCCAATGGCATGAAGCTTTGATTGTGGCGCATAGGCGCGGCGACGACCGTCGCGAGACAATACCTGGTGTTGGGGCACGTATCATGGAAGTGGCGCATGGGCGCGGCGACGAACGTCGCGGAGATAATACCTGGTGCCGAGGCATGTATCATGAAAATGGCGCGCGGGTGCGGCGGAGTGTGTATGGTGAAAATGGCGCGCGGGTGCGGCGGAGTGTGTATGGTGCCGAGGGCACGACATTGTGATATAGAGCCTGGGGGCACGGTTGTATCAGTGGCGCGGCGCGCGGGTAACAGTTGTGGTGAAGACGGCGCCCGGGCAATAACGAACGTCTTACGGCCATGGGTGATAGGTGACCATTGCAGAGAGAGTGTGCTCGAATGAAATGCAAAAAGAGGTGTCAGCAGCCCTCCCCCGTGACAAGGGTGGCCGACCCCCCTTTAAAGGGGGTGGCCGACCCCCCTTTAAAGGGGGTCGCTCACTTGCATTCTTTTCCCAAGTGTTGGTGTCGCTGACGTCGCTACGTTGGCAACAAAAATATGTTTGTCGTGAATTGTCG
This sequence comes from Escallonia rubra, assembly GCA_033065855.1. NCBI lineage: Eukaryota > Viridiplantae > Streptophyta > Magnoliopsida > Escalloniales > Escalloniaceae > Escallonia > Escallonia rubra. The sequence goes on from JAVXUO010002762.1 coordinate 537,428, forward strand.
CAAAAATTCAATAAAAGATGCATGTTGACCAGTTGATAGCGTTGAAAAATTGATCGTTGAATATGTGATGTGTCGCGCAAAATGGGTCTCCTAGTGGGCCCTGGGGTGCAACCTAAATAAGTTGGGAACAACAATTACGTTAAACACGGCACTGTAGTAAGGATGTTTTACACAGAGAGAGCAGCTATCAACCACTTGAAATGGAAAACTGTCACAGCAGGCATGAACCAAAGGCTATGCAGACACCTTGAAGATGAAGAAGGGGGCAGATTTCTGTGTGAACGTTACCAGCTAAAAGTGAATTAGCTTAAGAGACGGTATACACCACATGACTAAACTGCTAATACATGCAAAAGAAATGGTTCGTCTCCTAGACGGCTAGAACTAGTAAAACACCTACCTATACGCAATTAATTGTCTTGCTCAATATAGATCTCACCTCGTAAAATGGCGTGGTATGGTACGTGTTTCGTCGCAGTTATTAGTTTCCTACCTTACATGCCCCTTGTGCATGACAGACTCAACTTCATATGTACATGAATACGATTTCAAGGCAGCGCCAGAGAGTTAAAGAAAAGAAAACCACTTTAGCATGGGGATCGAATTGATCCTCCATTTAACAAAACCCCTGTACAAGTTTCGTAAATACAAGGAGATCCTAGGGCATTCAAGCAAACAAGAGGAATCCACTCACGTTGCAGATGCCTATATGTCCAGTAAGCATACTTAAGTTTTCCCTCGTTATATTCTGAATCTCAAAGTTGAAGCAGAGGCAGGGTCATTACAATACCAAAAACTGAAACTAGCAACAGCAACCCCCAGGTGGGAAAGGACTGCCGCCTGCCGTTCTTCATATCCTTGGGGGCTTCTATTCTATCCAGTTCTCCCCTCACTCTATTACGACCGCTGTCCAATAAGGGTCTGGAAGTTTCTTCTTTAGGCCGCTCAGGTGAAGCCGGCTCTGGAACAGGTAGCTCAGCGGCTAGCTGCTCTTCGTACTTTTCCACATACTCTGGGAACAATTTTCTAAATGCTGGGCTGTCGTAAATCAAAAAAGAGAAGGTCAGGAACAGCAACAAGAACAGACGAGAAATAACCCAAGCAAAAGCACAAGGCAGGGCTGTCGATGACTCACTTCTTACAATTGAAAGCAAGAGAAGACTTTGCAAGTCGTTGTTTTTCAGCAAAAGTGGTTGTCACACTACCAGTGGTAGGACTATTGTCCATCTGCATGGAAACGAAAAATGCATGCTTTCGTAAGAGGATTATTTGTGCAAAAATGGGTCTACACTACGAAAAACAACAATGTAACCATTTTCTGCAAAATGCATGAGCTGAACTACAGGAATACTAACTATAACAGGACGGAAGTAACAGAAGAAAATTTAAGGTGCAACTAATCCAAATAACAGCAAAAACAGTTTCTACAAAGACACTTCCAAAAAAATTCTGTAAGTTTTTACTGCAGTCAGGGAGAGCACCAGCCAGCCTCATTGTTACGTATAGATATTCCAATATTTTGGTCTACAAACTTCCACAAATACTCGTAGGTGAGAGGAAAAAAATAACATTACAAATCTTTGAAATGATTAATGATGGTAAAGAAAAATCCAACAAACAGCCCGGCAAGTATAGATAACAGTAAATCCAATGCTAGCTAAAATTCAAGCCAGATAATTTTAAGGTTCAGCACTGAACTAATAAGCCAACTGACTTTCAATCATAATAAAATAGCACCAAACTGGATTGAAAAAGGGGCTGGCTCACCTGTCCAACTAGTAATTTTTTTGAAAAGAGACATTAGGGTGATTATATCTCTTTGAAGCCAAATATTTAGAAAGTGCATTGGTCAGCGGCAATGGGGTCGCAATATCTATTCCAAAGAGAGCACCATTCAAGTAGTCCAAGCAGAAAACATTCTGACCTGGTGGTGTTCCAATATCTGTACTTTGGGAGTTTTCGTGACCAAATATAATGGGTCATAGAAACTTTTTCAGCTTCAATTTCACATTGTGGGAGGGAATAACAAGTTAAACTGCAATCGTAAATCCAACCAAAGCCACCATATGCAGCAAAGCAATATTCTGCACGTGCTCGAATCTTGCCATTCATACTCAAACAAGGGCCAAAAAGGCGTATGATTATTTTTTTGACATACAAAGTTTCAAAAGGAAGAAACGAAGATGGGTAACAGCTAGCATAATTAACAGATTAATTTTTTCTCAAATATAGAGGTGGATACTAATTGAACAATTTCACGTCAACAGTGATGACCTGCAACTCCAGAAGACTCGCTGTCGGTCAACTTTGGAAACATGGATAATGCGTAAATAGATGTAATGCCAAATCTTGTGCAAAAAAAGTAAGTTATCAATTTACAAAGATGTCTGTTTATGTGTACACCAAGGGGAGCAACCCCGTGTACACGAGGAGTATAGGAAAACACCCACCCAAAAAAAACAAAACCTCGTTATAAGAACGAGACAAAAAAATGGCCCCAAAACATTACTGCCTTAAAAAAAATATTATGTTACTATTTATGTATGGGAGCTAATTTTGTAAAGGGGCTCAAAATGGGGGTACATATAGCTTCCAAAAACAAAGAATTTAAGTCATAGTGAGATGTGGGACTATCAAGAAAAGACTCCCTCCGTCCGTAAATAAATCTCCTCTTTTTACCGAGAGGAAAGAGAAAGAATAAAAGTGGATTGAACAGGGTTCTAGAAGATGTTGATCGTAAATGCGAATAAATCTTTACTGAATGTGACATTGGATCTATTGGCGTTGAGTTTCTCGACCCTTTGCCATCTTTTCTGACTCTTTCAAATTCAATAAATGTTGGCTGATCGTATATTTCATTATAGTTCTATGATTCAGGGACAACTTTACCAAAACTACTTTTTGCAGTAAATGGCACTCTCAGTGGCTTATAGTTCCATTTTTTTTACCCTATTAATGATGCTCAATCCAATATTTTTGTGTTGTTGCAGTAATTAATGCTTGCACAAAGGGAATATAATTGTAAAACTGGCACTAACGAGTGTCTTTTCAGAGTGTAGGGTTATTTCGGGACAGCTAACAATAGAAAGGAGGACCGATATGTAGGGACGCAATATAGCACCGGTGGAAGGGTTTTTTCACATTATAAGGATGCCTTGGCTCAGTAACAAACTATTAAAAGAACGCATTCAAAGTAATATCTCCCCCTCAAGCAAAGGAAAATGAGTCTGGACTTGGGCTTTAGAGAGGAGGAGGAAGAATAACAGTTGCAGCAACAGCCATACGTCCCTCTCCCCTCTTTTCCCAATTTTAAATTGTCTCGCTTATTTGTCCAGAATTATTTTATATCATTGTCCTTAATTTGTTTTCTTCTGCTGCTTCTGGAAACAGGCTCATATAGTGGTACGATTCTTCATGACCAGATCCAAAAGTCCAAGTCTGACACGTGACTCACAAGTCTGCCATGTCGCACAAATCATAGATCTAAATAGGTTTTCCAAACTTTTAAGCTTCGCAGAACATGTTTCATAATTCGTTGAAGTTGTGAAAAAGTACAGGCACAAAAAACTCCAAACTAAGTTCTTTAGATATTACGAGCCACGATAAACTTACCATGAACGAAAGAAGCCCTGTAAGAATGCTGCAATTATACAAATGAAAAAGTCAGCACAAGAAGCTTAAACTAACTGTAAGAATATATTTGCAGATGTTTTGCTCGTCATAATAAGCAACTTGTTACCTTGATACGGACCACATTGGGTTCCAACTTTCAGGATGAACTGGAAATCAGAGAAGGTGAAGAAACTTTTAATTCTCAAGATAAGAAGTGGTGTAACTCCTACATCCATTAAACATGTAAAGACTTACAATCACTCATAGATAGGCAGATTTTCTTTTGTGTCATGAACCGCCCGTTCGGAGTGGTCATGCTACATCAAAGAATAGTGCCGCGTTAATAGGGGTGAGGTGGAGCGAAACTAGTGAAGCTTAAAGAATAATATAGTTTTTGACGAAATTGAATCAAATAGACCTACGTGATTCCTGGAGGTTTAAATGGATACTCAGCTGGGAACTTGATCTTTCCATAATAATAGCCACCTTTCACGTTGACAAGTAAAAGACATTTCAAGGGAAAATTACTGAGCATCATCGCAGAAAAGAACAAAGCAAGCAATGGTGACTACACAGTAAACAACATCACAAATGATCTAACAGAAGCAACTAACCTGCAAAAGGTGTTCCTTCGCTTCCTTCCAATACATAATCTGAAATGGAAAATAATTCCAGTTATTTTTTTTTTCTTTTGACATTATATATGACAAGTTGATAAGAGGACATAAAAGTACCACAGCAAACTTCCAGCGAAGGCACATATGCAGATAAAGACCCCTATAAGTATAGCAGACTCGAGAAACAGGGAATAAGCATAAATGAAACTAAATATGAAGTGCAAGGATCTTTATAATCCCCATCAGAGAAAATTTTCCACAATTATTAGTTGGCAATAAAACATTTAGAACACATAGTTTAAAAAAGCAATCAGCCAACCCATTTAACCATATTGATGCAGTTGGAACAGGCAGAAGCCCAATATTTCCCAACGAGTTAGTAGTTAATTTTAGTTATGCAACTCAAGGGAGGAATTGGATTATATCATTGTAGTTCAGTTTATTTTGAATATAACAGAAGTCTCTAGCATTAGGGGTACTTTACTAATTTAGGTCTAGATCAAGGGCCTAGACATTTCCATTTAAGTCGTTGAAATCTGTCGATTACGCTAGCTTTAACTATTGAATATTGATATTGAGAATGCGTATACTAAGTGTCTTCCTCTTAGGTGAAAGTCTCTCCTCATAACCAAGCGCTTCGGCTTGGACGACTGATTTAATCCTTGTTTAGGGGAGTGATTTTGGTCCAATTCCCACGACTGATGTTATAGACCCCCTATTCTTCCAGCATCACACTGGGAATTCCCTAAACATTTCAACCGATAGATGGGAACAGGAATTGAATCAAGTAAAAAAAAATACAACTGCTAATGCACTCATAATATTAAGACGAAAAAATAAAAGTTGCCTTAGGAGAGCCTCTTCTCCATTTCAGGATGCCAAAGGTCGTTAACTTCAGGGCTAACTCAGTTACAGGCATAACGCATATTACGCTGGTATGGCAGTATCTAGATGTAATAAAGTTAAGAAACAAGAAGAATATGACCAATACAGCAAAAGGCATCTAGTATGTCTAAAAAGTGTACGTCAGTATGAAACAAGCATAGAGAGGAAACTTACGCCATTCGAGAATATCATTTGGGGAAGGGCGAGCCACAACATGGGAAACAGGTTCCTGTAAACACATGAGAAACACTTCTCTTAGCACAACACAGACCAAAGAAGCAACAGAACTTACTGCTGATAAAGTCCACCATTTCTTCCTAATGCCATAAAAAACTTGCAAACTATCTCTAATCACCAGAAGAAAAAGCATATTCAAAGTTCAAGCTTGTAATAGGAAACACTTAACCTATTCCCTTGAAAAGAAGTACAGCCAACTGACACTGAACTTGTTACCGTCAATTAACATAGCATGTTATGGGTAATTGTTTTCGGCCATGATCATAACTGAGACGTTAAGTTGCTTGATGGTCATTCAATGTTATATTTGACGCCACCAAAAGCACTCCAGAGTCCAAATTCAGATGGAAATGCGTAGTATTACTAAATGTGTCAGCATTTGAGCAGTCTAGAGTAGCTTTCTGCATTGTAACATAAGCACCCAAGGGGGTGCACCAGCTAAAACGCAAATCTCATTTGAACAGAATCAAAATCTAAGACCAAAAGCTACCGAAGGCTCTCAGACAACATGACGTAAGCAAGATTGCCTTTGTCAGATTCAAATGCTAATCACTTGCTATACGCAATAATTCAATCTACAATCAACACGTATACTAATTTGCACATAAATACAACAGTAAAGAAATGCAAATCCACATCTTGGTAGCCCAAAACTTATATAAAAGACACCTAGAAGTAAATCTTTTAACACCACCAATTATACCTCTTTTGTTCATAACAAGCTCCTTTTGTTGTAAAGTATATTAAGATGCACGCTTTCTAAACTGGGACGTGTGAAACTACAAAAGCTAATACCGATCAAAGTTTTACACATTGCAGAAGAAATAAGTTCTCAAGGACTGCAATTTAAGAATGTGAAAGATCAATAAAAGCAGGTGGGCATTGTCAGCTTCTCAAAACTATACTAGAAAACAAGCTACTGCAGGTTATGAAAATCCTGAGCTGCACGTCAAGATGGCACGGAGGAGGAGATATCCTCGTCTAGGACCCCAAGAATACCAACTTAGTTTCCCTAGGCAGTGCCATCCAAAAAGCATTGGATTGGTATCGGAGACTCCAAGAACAGATGGTTTAATGCAAAGCAGCCCAATCAATAACTTATAGTGAAAACAAGACGATTAAGCTCAAAATTCGGCTGTGTAACAAGGTCATTTGAAATTCTCAGAGACTCGACGGCGATACTGAGGCTTTACTAGGAGTGCTCGTTACAACCATAAAGCAAACTGCTGCTTTGTCAGATATCAGAAACAACCTACTGAAGGGTGGTGAGCTTCTTAATCTCCTCAATTGAGGTGTGCTTAAATGTGGCTTCATTAGTACTAACGACGGGTCGAACACTCCCCACTGTAGAGGGGGATCCCACAGGAGGGTGGTTACAGAAAAGTAAAAGTCAACACCCCGCTACATATCTACCCAAGTAGAAACAACAGAAGTTTTATAAAAAAATCTAATATCGACTTAAATTAGTCTGACATTGTATTTTTGCTACCCAGGAAGGTGAAGAAACCAAAATTCACCGTTAAATCAAACATGTTCCGAGTCATCATAGGTACTAAAAGTTTATAAAGGAACGCTGAAGAAGCATACTTTACAGAGTGCTCTATACTCCTTCTGAAGGCGCATCACACATGCTTTCTCTGCCATCTCAAATCCTTGAATAATAATGAACAGAAGTACCAGGTTCTAGGCAGTTCTTTGCTACCTTTACTTAGCCACCAAATGAATACACTGTTGGTTGGAAAACATAAGAAAAACGTTTGACTCAGATGCCAGTCAAAAGCTAAATCCAATTCAATGAGAATTTGTGTACCATAAACTTTAAAGCAAAGTAGAACATATAAAAGAGTGTAGGGTGTGAGAAAACATGGAGTCTAGAAACTTTAAATCAACTATTCATGTAATACGGATTGCGTGTGAAGCAAATGCGTTTTTTCTCTGCATCGTGCTTTGTCCAGAATATACAGCACGATCAAGCATGCGCGAATTCAATCACAACAGTAACATTATGTGGATGTTGCAGCTATGGAGATATATGCTACCTATAATTGGTGAGAGCTAACATCAAAGCAATCTAATACACGAAAGCAAAGTCATGCAGTTTGCTTAGGACTTAAGAAAAATAAAAAATGCAAGTCCTTCACTGGAAATGGGTAAGAAAGCATGGCAATCAAAGATGCTGAATCTGAAGATGAATTCTGTACTGAGAAGGCAAGATGGGGCTTTTACGCCTTCCCGTTTCAAAGCGGAGCCCACATGTAGGATACACCACATAAAACATTTACTTTCACATAAAGAAATCCCAAATCAACCACACTCCCCCCATTTCAGATGATACGGCAGCACATATTACTATACTCTACATCAACTCTGCCCCAATCGAGGTATAACCTATCTAAATTGACACCATAAACCCTCGTATACAGTTCCCACCAGCAAAGGACATATATGTAGGGAGGAAAACAGCACATAATACATTGAAGCCAACTCAATTCCACAAATAACTACCCTAAATTTGCCATAAACACAAGATTTACCTTCAATTTACAGTATAAGACAATATACTCTCTCCACAACATCGAAAAATAACAAAATCACGCAAATCAAACAAAAATGAATGGACAATTCGTGCAGTTAAACAAAAGTACGATGATTTGCGAATTGCGAACAATTTGTCAAAATTTAACAACTGAAAATCAAAACAGCAGCTAATCATTCGCATCTAGTTAAATAGAGATCTAGTGGTCAATTACTGCGGATCATTTGTACCTGATATCGAAGGAATGAAAATCCAAACCCTAATTAGTCCGAGGGATTCGATGTCGACCGTCCGTATGTTTGAATATCTAAAGTGTGTCGAGAATATGCTTCGCTGCATTGTACAGATGGTTTAATTGGTCATGGTGCGAGTGTGTCCGTGTCGAGTGTGCGTAGGTTTCATCAAGAGAGCTCTTTCATCATATGTAGAAAGACCAAATTGGCCCTCATCCGCTTTTTTTTTTTTTTTTTCCCCTTTTTGCAAAGCAATGGTAAGATGGGGTTACAGCGCTTATAATTAGTCTCGCACCATTAGATAAGATAAGGTCGTGACATTATGCATGACTCTCAAAATAATACAAACACTAACAAAATATTACATTCGAAGCTATCTTCATTTGGAGATCCTGTGATAGCAGCAAGTTCATGCACTCAGTCTTGGTAGACATTAGAGCGTGCATGACATGTAAAAGTTGTGAGTATCTAGCTTCTTTTGATTGAGACATACAAGCTTTGTCAATACTATAATTGTGAAAATACGAAACTATATGCAAAAATCATACATAAGATGTGTTACCGAGTCAGCACTATCCTAGTTCTCAACATCTGAAAAAGCAGAAAGGGAAGAAACAATCAATAGTGTAATATGTAGAAATTTATATTTTAGAGCGTGCGATAAAGCTATAAGTAAAGTTAGCGCTATTTAGGAGTGTTGGATGGCAATCGTTGAAAATGTGGCAAACCCACATCTAACGGATGAACTTGTGTAACAAGAGAGTCCAGTACCAGCTCATGGCATGTTCTTGCTGAAACAAATAACAATGATAATTGTATGGTAATAGGATGCACACAGGAGCAGCCTGAGCATCAGAATATACTAATATTGAGAGTGAAATGTCATCAAGCTTGGTTTTGCCAGGGGGAACAGTTTGGTTATGGCAGCATCACAACTGAGCTGCTTAGGTTAGTATTGTATATAGCTATACTAAAGATGAGGCTCTGTAGTGTGCTGATTAAAGGGTGTTGGTCTAAAAGTAAGGTGATTGCGGTGTGTCAAAATGCACCACTCGACATAAAAAGGTACAACGAGTTGCATGAAATATCAGTTACGATGTTTGGGGTTTTTAATCTAAGCGATGAGCCCGTTCCTTCATAAGGTCTCCCATTTTTTTTCTCGGAACGCACTCCTATAGGTAAACCAAACCACACTGATCTAACAAGTGGGCATTTGATAAAAAAAGAGGTGGTCAACTCTTTTGGTTGGGCTTGACACTGAGGGCAAAGGTTTGTGGTGGAGACATTTAAATGATTAAGGTTAGCATGGAGTGGGATACGATCCCACAAGGCTTGCCATTTTAAGAAAGATCGGTTCTAGTGGGGATAGGGAGGGACCATAGGAGGGTCGAGTGGGTGGGGCTGATGTTTGGAAGATAGGATAAGGCTAACTCTGAATTAAAGCTTTATAGTTCTCTTTTCACATAATTCGTGATATGTGAAAAAAAGTTAACCCTGAATTTAAATAAGTTACGTAAAAAAGTTGGGACGGACGAGAGAGCAATAATCCAATTTAGGTTAATGAACCTTGAAAATTACAACAAGAATCACAAGATTCAAACAAGCCGCGCGTAATATAGTCAACCCACAAGGCATTGGTTGTTTTTCATTTTCATTGCTAATTAGACTAATAATAATAATGCCACTAGCGTAAATGGGAACTCAACCACCCGTGACAGCATAAAAAAATCTGCATGGAAAAAGTCGATGGTTGAGAGTGTGCCGGATAGGAATCCTCTATAACAACTCGTCATTCAAAATCACCGGTCATTGTTGCTAAAATTTATAGTGACAACCTTTTGTTGTGTCGTCAAAATGCATTTATCGCCACTTTTCTATTACTGTAAAGGTGTTGTGCAACAGAAGATCATAGTCCGTGCCAGATGCTGTGGGAATGCCACCCACGGATATGGTAGCAAGCAGAGTACCACATCTGCCTCTTCCAAGGAGAAGCACAAGTCTACAAAAGCCATGTGCTTAGAATCGGATTAGAACAACTCTCCTAATCAACTCCATCAACTCAACATTATACTAATAACTTGACACACACAGCTAATGGACCAGTGTATATAATACTCTAACTTCCTCAGCTCCCCAGAAGTTTAATATTATCACGTGCTCCGCCCGATCACATGACCCACTGTGAAACTGTAACAACTAACCTGGAATTCAGAGTCCTCTGAGACATGGAACTCAGTCAAAGAAGAATCACATGATCCCACTTGCATCGGATCCTCGGAAGAGTTTAGAACTAAGAAATCAAATATAAATCTCATCACAAGAGGAGTTTTTAGAGCCATCGTATCTCATCACAACCCTTTAAAAGAGCTCAAAACCCTTCTCTTCACTCAGCTTAGCAGAGCAAACCATGAGGCCTCACTTTAGAACACTGGCTGCTTTACTTCTTGCAGTCTTGATGATTCTACATTCCTGGCCTAAAAGAGCTGAAGCAACAACACGTCTCCTCCTCCGGATAAAACCACAATCCTCTCTAGCTTTGAGTGAGGCTTCATCTTCACAAGCACTCAGAGATGTGCAGGCAGACAAAAAAGATCCAATGAAGCAGGTGGACTCGAGCTTTCGGAAGATACCTCCAAGCAGATCCAACCCCACGCAGAACAAGTAATTTCTAACTCAAGAAATTTGAAGCCTTTCCACCGCTTAGAGCAGCTTTCACTCAGATATCATGTTCTTGTGCTAGGTTCAAGCCTCCATAAGATGGCTGAAGGATCTCACAAAGAGCACTACCTCCACAGCGATTCTTTCATTCGATCTTCAACCAACATCCTCTATTAGTCTTTACTTTCTTTTGGCCAGTGCCACAGTCATGTAATGCAGTCATAAAGCATCCAATTTTTCTTTCCCCGGTATCCAATTTTGCTGTGAAATGTAACTTTTAAGAATTTGCAAATGTGAATACAGAAGTTTGCTACGGAACAGCAACAGAATTACATCTCAACAAGCACTAAGTTTGAACAATTAACAAAACTGGTGAAAGATAACGATCTATGGTTCATGCACTTTTACCAAACACCAAAACTAAGGAACTGAATTATCAAAAAGAAAAGAAAAAGGGGTACAAAATCTCACACTTTGTTCTTCTTTCGTAGAGATTTTGACAAGTCATCTTCCTTGCGCCTCTTCTTCTCTTCTCTCACAGATTTCGATGGTTTTTCATGGTGAGGAAAGCCTGTTGTTTTACTTTCCACAGCATTCACTGTCCCACCACTGTCATTACCTTTTTTCTTCTTATGCTTCTTGTTTTTCCTTTCCGAAACATCATCATCCATGGCCAACTTTTCACTGCTCCGCTCCACTCTTCCAGGACGACGCTTGCTGCCCGACATTCTCGACTTAGCTGTTAAGCCCTCCTGAGACAGAAATTGGGAACCCAAAGGGAGGGCAATGGAAGAAGCTAATCGAGTGTCAATCTCTTTCTTCATTTGCTTCAACTTCTCTGGCTGTGTTATGCCATGAGTATCCGCTAGGAAGGGGTCGTTATTGCATGTTCTGGTTTCCTTTTGGCCGAAGGCAGTGTAAAATTCTTTATAAGTAGACTCCTTTGAAACTTGTCTCGACTTCCACTGATCAGGTCGTTTTGCATATCTATTTTAAAAGCAAAGAAAACACCAATGGATCGTTAAAGTGCAGACACATTACAGTAGCATAAAGCAAACATCACTGTCTCTTAACACCTTCACCCCCCAACCTCCAACCCCCAAAGGAAGAACAAAGGCAACTTGAGCTATAGCATGGACTGAAGTGAACCAATTATGTAGTGGTGGTTTTGTTAACTAGCAGAGCAGTATGGGCACAAAATTTATTACTGTTAACGAAAATAGAAACGCAAGGTTACTTTGAGAAAGAGGAACAGTAAATCTAGACTTTGCAACTGCATCAACTGACAAATTATCTCAAGCAACGCCATAAATTCTCGTATTTGCTTACAGAATTAAGAAAGGAAAAAAACGCACATCATAATATGAAGCACAGTATTCTCTGAAATAGAAGATCAAAACAATGTATGTTCCTGGCGATCAGAAGTTCAGGTATATGAGCAGCAAGAGGGGAAAATACCTTTTTCAACACAACTTATTTCAGTTTTAATAAAAATTTCGGAGTTGGAGCTAGCTGCCAACTGTTTCACAATATATAACACCTAGCTGAACCTACTGTACATTCTCTCTCCTTTTGAAATAACAGAAGGACGTAGATTCTGAAAAGAGTAAGTAGACGTGAAATTGCATTATTTACACAGCACCGCTCAAGCTACTGCACCCATACAATCAAACATGAATCAGTTGACAATTTCTTCCGAACTGATTAACGTCGAAGTAGTTTCAAGAGACTCATATCGACTACACTGATATAAGTTTCAGCAACTACCAGACATCCACATTCGAAGGGATTCAAAAAAATTGGTAATGCTGCAAAATTTTGTAATTAGCTTTTCGTAAAACAGGGTTAGACAAAAGCGGTTGACTACATGACTTCGTTCTGCACTCTATAACCGGAAAACCAAGTGAGGTTCTTAAAACCCACTTCAGATCCCCAAAGAATTAGGGTCAAGCAGCCATCTACCCTAGACAAAACCCAAACAAGTTATCTTGAAAAAAAAGCTTATGGAGCAGGCCAGCACTAAAAATGAAACTCGAAAGCCATGCAAAAAGATACCCAGCAATTTACTATTTTATTCTTTTGGTAATTGGCGACGTTCTCAACCTCACCACTCAAAGAGGAGCCCTTCGGGTGGTTGGCAGACGAAGCGTAAGAAACCAACAGGGATAGATGCTTACCCATCAACATCTAGTTTCCTCAAGAGATGAGGACCCTGCTTAGTCTTGGAGAGCTCTGTTTGCACATCTAACAACTCGGATACAATTGCCTCTCTCAGGGACACGTTGCCAACATTGAAGCACTTCTCGACTGTAAATGAGCCTGACTGGTGCACTGAAAGCTCTGCAAAATGTCCTCGAAGCCTTCAAAGTAATTGGTAGAAAATTTAACATTAGAAATTTTGCACCAAGAGATTAGGAACTCATGTAATTACACCAAACAACAGAGCTAGAACTCCTTAATTAGTCATCTACATTTAGCGCATTTTGAGAGAGACTATTATTTTGCAAGGACAAGTTTCGGTTCTAAATTTCTTTCTTATCATTGTTTAGTTTGTTTATTGTTTTATAAATGACTATCTTGTCTTAATACTTGATATTTCCATATAAATTAGAACTAGACATATGGTGTTCTTGAGATGAAACCAAGAGTATCTTTCCAAAAACTTCCCCTAGCGTACTAATTAGTTTTTATACTTCGAGCAGATACCACAATGTCCTTTTTGTGACAAATGAAGTTCCATGAACAACCAATTTGAAAATTAATCCGTTACAAACATCAGACCAAACTAATATAGATACGAAGAGTAACTTCAGGAAATCATGAAAAAGGAAATGCTAATATAGTCCTATCAAAGAGAGATGCAAAAAATACCACAGAAAAAAAAAAAAGATAGCTGCATAAAACATACTTGGCCACTAATTTGCGCTTCTGCTTCGTAGACGCATCGGAAGTGAGAAAAGCTTCAATAACCCGAGCACCCCCAGAGTCTTTTGATACTTCACGAAGATGATCTACTTCTAAAGATGTGATACTTGCAATATAAGTCTGAATGTACTCCTGCAAAACAAATAGAAACAACGATACGACATACAAATTTCAAACATAGAGTAATGACCTTCTATACTGTAAGGCAATTGTCATGAGCAAAGCTGAGCACACTCTCGGTTTATCCCCCAACAGAAATGCATAGGATCTGAATGTCACAGCAGGCTGCATCAGATTTCTAAGATACAAGTATCATGCTCATGCATGTAAGTAACCCAGCTCAAACCTTAATAAAAAGCACAAAGACGACCAAAATAACACAATTTGGCAATAGTATCTAGCCAAATTTTCACGAGTGCAGTGAAAATAGGAACCTTTTTTCGAATAATTTTGAAAAGCTTATAGAAGAGAACCGACCAGGAAACTAACCCACATAATCTTTACCTATCCAGAAATAAGGGGTATTTACACCAGCAACGGCAGGCACCACAAAATTCTTTCATCACCAAATGTCAAACTACAAAATATGCCTCCTCTTTCAAGAGGCACTTAATTTACGGCAACTATTTCTTTTAGGGAGAAGATATTTATAGGGGGAGAAAATTCTCAGTTGTGGCAGAATCATCAACTATTAATACACACCAAAGGAAAAAGCCCAATCAAAATCCCTCTACAAGAATAAAAATGACAGAACATGTTTATTTGAAAACCGTATGTAAGCAGATAGTTTTTCTTTGGGGCATTCTTCGTGTCTCCCTTCTACATGGTTTATTTTTGGCTTTCTTTGGCGCAATTTTTTTGTGTGTTGTGTTTTTTTTTTTTTTTTTGGGGGGGGGGGGGGGATGGTGAGAATAAGCGAGAGCAATATAGATGTAAGAAAAGCCACATACGCTTGGAAGTTTAAAAACCAACTGCAGTATCAAAGAACCCATGATATGCATCTTAACACCATCAGGCCAATTCCAATTGGATTTATCTTCACACCAGAAGTAGTGATCAAGAAACAACAATCGCGGAATAATGCATCCTGGAGACTCGTTTGCCAAGCATACAGCAGCAGCAAGGGCCTGACAACACTGGCAACCAAGCAACGCAAACAGAGCCCATCAAAAAAAGTCCCTCAATATAAGGCTGACCCATTTCAGGGTACAAATATTAACATAATATAACGTTGGCAAATGATTTTTCGCATCACAACCTTTTGCTCATTGCTATGAAGCCTTTGACTTGCCGCTATGAGTGAAGCAACAACTCCAGACCTTCCCATCACAAAAAGATCCTTAAATTTAGTACCAAGCTCCTTCCACAACAACTCCATCTAAAAGGAAAAACGAATACAAGTGTTGTTTGTGAGCAGTCGAACGACCATCAGTTGCAAAGAGCCAAAGATTAATCGTACCACGAATATCTGCAGTAAGGTAAAGATTCCTTTGCACGTAATAGTTTCACATCAAAGCGTATAGGTAATTATGCAAATATGTACGACCTCGAGGAAAAGGCATGCTAAATAGGAGAGCTATTGTCGCGTACAAAAAGCGTGCCAAGCAGTAATAAAGTTCTAGACAGTTAAAAAAGAAGGCACATACATGTCCTTCAGATCTGGCATGAGATATTAATGCTTGGACAACAAAGTTCCCACAGTTATCAGATGACATCTCAAACAACGAGTCTCTGAAAACTTTTGTGAGTAATTCATTGTATAAATTTTCAGGAGCCACTCCCAAGATGACCTGCAAAAGTTTTCAAAAGTCCAGCAAGTTAGAACTAGACAGCAGGACATAGAGCAGGATATTAATCTAGATAAGGAAAAAAGGTTCTACTTCTTACTATCTTACGAGGAACAAGGGCAACCTATATTAAGGAGTCATTGCATCAGTAAGAAAAAATGTACGGAGGGTTCGATTGTACATAACAGAAAAAACATAATCTCAATCCTGCAAAATGAGGAAGTTTCAAAGATTCTAGTCATTCTACAGATAGAATGCAGCAAGCTTAATGTCTGGGTCCCTACCTCACATTTCATCTACTCTCTTAATCAAACTATGAGCAATTTCCCCAATTTACGGGTACCCATGATTACTTATTTGGCAAAATTAAACCAGGCAGTTGTGGATGATTAGTAGAAAACTTGAGATAAATAATAACAGTATATCTAATCTGACACGCATGATCATGGAACTAGGAACCATGATATCCCGCCTGCTGGGCTTGGGGAATTGTAGGCACTGTGTGGCCCTCACTTTGTTTCCTCTAGTTTTCAATTGTCTGGCCCTTTGCCTTTTTGGTTACCTTGAATGAAATTTAAAAATATCTGCCTATATTCTTCTTTTTTTAGTAGAGTGTAGATCTTAAAAACTACAAACATGAAAAAACTCACACAGACAAAGTGAACAACCATATACAAAGAACTCCGAAAGCAAGGACGTAACAAATGGTCATTGAGCATATTCCAAAGGAAACACGATATCTAAAAGGCCAAATAGACAAGACTGTTTGCTGCTACTGTATTCACCTCCATCAAACGGCTGAATGCAGTTTGTTTCATCAGACTCAAAAGATTTCGCGCTCCTTTAGTGTCTGTGAAGCTCCCGTCCACAGCATTTTTAGAGCTGCAGCCAAGTAGAATTGAAATCGCATGCGACAATTCTTGTTCATGTCCAACTAAAAACTTCAAAGCTGTCTGCCATTGGAAAATAAAACTTGTCAACGAAATAAATTGACATCACTAATTGAAAAGAAAGCCAAGTTGTAAGTTTTTTATGCACGTGAAAAGCAGCCCTGTATTCAAACGGTTGGTTGCTTGTCAAAAGAGAGAAGTAGGAACTCTATAAGAATCAATTTATCAATGTACAAAAATAGAAAATAATGGTTTGTCTCATCTTCTAGACACGAATTGCAAAGGGAACTCCTATAAGAAGTAATAGGAAAGACGTATAAACACAACATCTTTCAATATCAAACTCATGACACCTTTACAGCATAAAACATCTAAAGAAATTGCTGGAAACATGCCTGCAAAACCAAACTGCTATACTGGTCAACTTGCAGGGATGCAATGTCTTGTTTGGCAGCTTTAAGCATCTCTGTTACTAGGAATTTCAGAAGATCTTCAAATCCCTGTTGACAATGTTGCGAATCATTTCTATCATGTCGAGGTGGCTTAATATTCAACCGCGCTGCCAGAACAGTGGAGGATTTTGTGGCATGGAACTCTGAAGAGTCTAATGGCACCCCTTTACAAAGACAGAGAAGACTCCGCAGAACATGAGATCCGTGACAGTTGTGCATCACTTCAACAGGATTGGCCACAATTGCCTGCAGGAGGATGAAACAAATCAAGTAACATATAACAGGTATTCATATTCATTTACTATAACCCTACAAGTTCATTTGAAATAAGTGCAATTCGTTTTCCTGTTCTTCATTGTAAGAATTAACTCCGCAAGCAAAATGTTAGCTTTAGAATGCCCTTAAACAAGCAGCATACTGACAGAAATATTTATACACACACCGACAGAAAATCCAGTATGCAACCGCAAATTGCAGTTTGGGGAAACTGAAACTCCAGATTGCTATGAGAAATATTAGCTGATACCTTGCATATTGTAGTTAAAGTCTCTTCAACTAGCATGTGATTCTCATCATCCTGAAGATGCATAGCTAATGACTTGAGAGCTGTCTCAGCTACATGAGAACCTGACCTATCCATAGCGATACTACAGAATCCCTTTGAACAGCTTTGGAGAAAACCACAAAGGTGATCCACATCACAGCCTTCAAGGAGGATTTGTAAAGTGTGGCTTATTATATAATCATTTGCAAGTTCTACTTCTTTGCCACGTGCTTCTTCCAAAGCATTCCCGCATATAGCCATCCTTTCCTCTAGTTCAATCTCAGTACTTTCGATAACATTAGCAATCTCCGAGAAGTATTTTGTTGTTTCAGGATCAGCCTGTGTTCTACAAAGAAAATGTCTTAGTGAGGATGATTAATTTGGGTGTCGAAGGCTTCAGGACAAAGAGTCTATGACACACCAAAAACAAAGAGCACAGTTAAGAAATCAAAACCTGACAAACGATGTCTGTGGTACAGAAGCTTCTTGATGCTTCGAGAACTTTTGAGATCTCACAGTTTTATCATGCCCACCACCAGAAAAATTGCCTGTAGAATTATCTCCATCAAAACCACCATGTTTCTTCGTCGCCTTTCTGCTCATGCTTCTTTTCCGTCCACCCTGGTTATACAAGTGATCTTCCCCAGCCATAACGCAGTCCTCGGTCAAATTACGCGCTTTAGCTTTCCTCAGTGGTAAAGCTTTTGAACCAACAGAAACCATAAGCGTCTCTATTTACCTATTGTAAGCCCAAAATAAAACGCGCAAAAGTTTCAAACGACGTCTAAATATAACGGTGGAACTATACGCAACAAAACCAAAGTTTCTACACTTAATCATATTCATACGCTCTAATACCTATATTTCTCAAAAGAGCTCGACGACTCCACCAATTAATATAAAGGAATGTTTTGAGTTCAAACAGCAAAACCACGAGATTATAAATGCGTGAAAGTAGCAACCGAACCCCTACTTGCAACAACATATTTGGGCAGATATTAGATACATATGTAGCATCATTGAGTGCGTGTGTGTGTGTCTGAGCGGGTCTTAGTCTGCTTGTGTGTGTTAAGTTGGAGACTGCGAATTCCACAAGTAATATAAGCAAGAAAACCTAGCATTCACATTTTTACTGCAAACTGAAGCTGTGAAAGCATAATTTTTTTCTAAATTGAGCACATGGGCAACTTACACGTTAGCATCAAGCAGTTATGTGTGTGCGTTAGTGTGTGAGAGAGAAAGAGAGGCCACGAACCTTAGGAAAACCTCTTTGTCCGACTTAGCTGATTTCTGTTGCAGTATCTTCTTCAGCTTTGCGGTGGCTGAGACAGAGATAGAGGCGGAGACGATGATCCAAGCTCGTCATTTCGGTGTGGGGGGCACGGAGCAAGTGAACCCTGCGGCCCAGCCCAAACTCCTCCGTCGAACACTCGAACTGATCCGGTCGGGTGACTATGGGCCCCAGCCTCCTCGACGAGTTTCTTTAGGTTTTAGGCCCAACCCAATTGATATTGAAGTACTGCAAAGTCCAGTCTCCAGAGCAAATCAGTCTATTTTCCATTTCAGGCTGGGATTTTAGCCGAAAGACCTGCAGGCTGCAGCCCCACTTAACTTGTGAGGTTAATAGTGTTCCATGCCCAAATGGAGAATATCGATATATATTTTCCCATGAATGAAATAATTAGATCAGATGGATCTCAAAGACCTTAATGTCAAAAGTGATTTTTGACTCGTGGATGGAAGAGGCTCTCCTCAATTCATTATAATATATATATAAGAGCTGATCCGTTGATAACGTTAGCAAAATAGGATAAGTTGCAAACGCGATCTGGCCGTCCACGCGCGATCTGTGGACGGTCCAGATCTTTTTTTTACGTTTTTTTTAAGTCCGTCCGCTATATTATGTAGCGGACGATTTTTTGACAAAAATACCCTCCAACTTAAAAAGAGCCCATCTGCTACATAATGTAGCGGACTAGTTTTCTGACATTTTTTTCTCTTTCTCTCTCATTTCTCTCATTAATGCTCTGACTTTTTTTTCTCTCTCTCTCTCTCACTCTCCTTTCTCTCATCCGCTACATTATGCAGTGAACAAGTTTTCTGACATTTCTCTCTCTCTCTCTCCTTTCATTAATGTCTTAACTTATTTTCTCTTTCTCTCTTCTTTCTGACTTGTCTCTTTCTCTCTCGTCCTCCTCTCCCCTCATTTCCTCTCTCTCTCTCTCTGGGCAAAAGTGTGAGCTGCTTTCATTAATGTTCGTGAGAAGGCCTGGATATCTAGCCCCATTGACAAAGTCGCCGGTTCTCAAGAGTAGCTCAAAAGCCATCTACCCAACAAAGACTGTTTACTAAGCAAACTGTTTTTAAACCCCAGGACCACACAGTGGTGTGTAGCGAGCAAACCTTCTCCTACCCGATTAAATCAAATGAAACTTAAAAGTTCACCTAGTCAAAGGAGGAAATTGTGGAACCATGCCAAGTCCCTCCAGGCTGTATGACAAAAATGGATCTCAGGCTATGGCGTTGGAACATACATACAATCCAACACATGAAAAACACGTTCGATTCCAGGACATTGACATAAATCTGGGCTTAAATTAAACATGGTATATCTTTAGGTTGTTGACACCTTAGAGATCTTGCCTGAATTTGGAACAAACGGCGCAATCGTAATAACCATGGCCAGATCTGCGCCACCAAGACTGTCCAACCGGCGCCATGCCGTCCCATTACCAGGCAGGCCTTTCGGGAAGGCAACGACGCCACTATATCGACAACCACCAGCGTCAATCGGCGCAACCACTGCACGCTGTCAACGCAGTTTTACATCAGGCCCAGGCACCACAAAACCACCACCGTCACTGTGAAGCTGCCGGAGCAGCAATATAATCACAATAACTCAACAACAAAAAAAGGAAAAAGAAAAGGATGCTGCCGGCAATGATTCATCAGAACCACCAAAGGGACCGCCACCAGACGGGGTCAAAATTCTAACAGGCCGTTGTTTTCTTCTTTCTTTGTCTCCTTATGACGATGATGAAAGAAGAAAGAAGAAAGGAGGGAGAGGAAGATGAGAGAGAGAGAGAGAGACAGAGAAACAAGTTAGAGAGGAGAGAGAATGAGACAAGTCAGAGAAGAGACATAAAATCAATGACGGGAGAAAAAGAGTGTGTCGGAACATTAAAGAAAGAAGAAAGAAACGACGGAGAAAAAGAGAAAAAAAAATCAGAAAAGTAGTGCTTCAATAGTCCGCTACATTATGTAGCGGATGGGCAATGTTTCAAACTGGAGGATATTTTTGTCAAAAAATTGTCCGCTACACATAATGTAACGGAGGGACTTAAAAAAACGCAAAAAAAATTGGACCGTCCAAATATCGCTTGTGAATGGTCAGATCGCGTTTGCAACTTATCCTATTTTGTTAGCGCTGTCAACGGATCAACTGTGTGTGTGTGTGTGTGTGTGTGTGTGTGTGTGTGTGTGTGTGTGTGTGTGTGTGTGTGTGTGTGTGTGTGTGTGTGTGTGTGTGTGTGTGTGTGTGTGTGTGTGTGTGTGTGTGTGTGTGTGTGTGTGTGTGTGTGTGTGTGTGTGTGTGTGTGTGTGTGTGTGTGTGTGTGTGTGTGTGTGTGTGTGTGTGTGTGTGTGTGTGTGTGTGTGTGTGTGTGTGTGTGTGTGTGTGTGTGTGTGTGTGTGTGTGTGTGTGTGTGTGTGTGTGTGTGTGTGTGTGTGTGTGTGTGTGTGTGTGTGTGTGTGTGTGTGTGTGTGTGTGTGTGTGTGTGTGATTCATCCTAAGAGCTTGAGGTTGATGCAAAGGTGCAGGTGACCAGCGTACATTAGAGTGATTAATACGAAGAGGGCATGCGCTTTACAGGCTCCTCGTACGCCTGTCCCCTTCCTTTTCCTGCTCTTCGCATAAAGACCTCTGTCCACATTGATATGTCTTCAGCAACGCCATCCAGAGAGCTTGAGGTTGATGCAAAGGTGCAGGTGACACAGCATACATTAGAGTGATCGATACGAAGAGGGGATGCGCAGAATACAGGCTCCTCGTATGCCTGTCCCCTTGCTTTTCCTGCTCTTCGCATAAAGACCTCTGTGCACGTTGATATGTCTTCAGCAACGCAACCATGTGAAACCGTGCATGGGAGGGCCACGCGGCGGCCAAGACCCGGTCAACACACAGATGAGGTTTTGGGCCTAATCTTAAACCACTTCTGCTATCAGCTGCAAAGAAGTAGCAACGGAAAAGACATGTTAGGTGGTCACATTGCGCTGGCCTCTTGTCAGTAGTCTCGTAAAGAGATAAGAGAGTGGACAGCGCTGGTGTACATGCATGCAAGTCTTGTGGTCCGGACTCCGGACTGGCAGAGACCTCAGAGAGCCAAACGTAAGCTGAATTTAGAGCTACAAGACAACGGGAGATTCTCCCACGTGTTATATTTGCAAGTTGACAGTGCAATGGAGCAGCAGCCTTTCCCCGGTACTTCATTTTGAGCTTAGGTAATCATGCTCTTTGTGCCTGAATTTAGAGCCACAAGGCACATGCTCTTTGTGCCTGACACTCAGGGAAGACATGAGTCGCTTTATTTTGAAAATGTACTTATACTGTTCACCAATGGAAACTAATTTTACCGTAGATTCAAGCACTATTTCACTTAAATTTCTGGCATGAGCCGTTGAAATATGCTACTAAGAATTTTAAAGGCAAAAGTTGTAGAGCAAGAATAAGTAAGCTAGTGTTTGGCACTACTGTCTACATGATATGGATGGAGAAAAATACCAAAATTTTTGAAGGAAAACAGAAGACAGTGGAAGCATTACTACAAACAATAAAGCAAATGGTTCAATGGAGAGTACAAGGATGGGCAAAAGTACCTGAAAATGATATAAACAAGAATCTTTGCAATGTTTGGGGAATTAATCTAGGCATTATGATAGATTAGTGATAATAATAGTAATTGTAGAATTGGTATGTGAATAGCAAGTGTAACTGAGGGATGGATGGAATACGAATACTGATGTATAATTTTTCTTCAATAATACAATGACATTACACCCAAAAAAAATCATGGTAGGTCGTTAAGTGTTTTTAGCAATTTTTATTAGTGACGCTTAAAAAAAATACTGTTAAGAATTGTCATTGAAAATCTGAAGGAAAAAAAAAGTTACTAGATATACTTAACGACATATTACTTTCAAAATTGGTATTAAATTAGGTGAGGTAAGGAACTAGACTATAGTAGAGAAATTCATCTACCATGTCTGGAGATGCTACTCCTCTGCAATGTCCGAAGACGACACTCCTCGCTCATCGCTATAGCTTTAAACTCACTTCAAAACCTATAATCCCTTTTCCATTTGGTAACGAGAAAAAAATTGGCAACAAACGGTGTTCATATTGTGGACTTTATGTCACTCGAGTATCTGAAACATTTAAAAAATATAATAATAATAATAAATTTTAGGTGACGATGGTGACGGTACGACCACTGTTATTTTATTTAGACACGAAATTTCCAACTTAGTAGCAACTCGCGCTAGACCAATACATGAATTACGTAGACAATGTGTGTACCAAATCGGTGCCAAGTCCAAGTTTGGAACACAGTTAGCGTCATAGTGGTCCAACCATCGGTATCAATCAATCATGTGACCCTAACCCCTTTTAAAAATTTAATGCCATCTTTGTGTTTTAGCAGGACCTGCAACGGCTAATGGTCAGCTCAATTACTCGCAGCCTACCGTTTTTGCTGGCACGATTTCTGGCCACATTTATCGTCTGGCCATAGCAGTGATGTACTGCCGGCTCAACCACATATGGGTTACCCTTTTGGTTGGGTTTTGCTGTGACTTTTCAAGCTAGAACTAGAACTAGAATAGGCTGCCTTTCTTTATCAAAGAAATGTTGCATCAATTTTGTCAATATCATTACGAAGGTATGAAATGGAATGTCAGTAAAAGTGATAAAATTGGTTTTTGGTATGATTGTCGGTGTGGGAAGGACCCATAAAGGAGACCCAAGACGTGAATGTTCAACCCCTTAAGGTTGAAAACATAGGCCGTACGTTTATTATATTTGTTTTCTGTTTTTATTTTCATGATTTTCATATTCAGTTTGAAAATTCGTTCATGTACTTTTATAATTTTCAAAAAAAAAAATTTAACTATTTTTTCTTATATTGGGTTAAGTTTGAGTGAAAAAAATTGAAAACACCTTTTAGGTGTTTTCAGTTTTTTGTTACTATTTGAATAATTTTATCCAAAACGAAAACAGAAAATGATAAAAGTACGCAAACAAAGAATCTTTTTCATCATCATCGCTAAAAACTGAAAACGAATATAGTAAACGTACGGGGCCATAATTTCTCATGGTAAATGGGAGCTGAATAAGATCCAAAGATTAGTTGATACTGAGCAGGTTGAGCAAATCTGTAATGTTTACCTCTCTCAAGAAGATGATGATGAGGACCCTTCCCTTTTGGGGAAAGCATCCCAATGGTAAATTTACTATTTTCGGTGCTTATGAGACTGTTATATAATAAAATTGCTTCCAAATAGCCTCAGAGTTACTAGAAACCTTACCATTGATGCTAGCTGTGCTAGATGTGGTTACAATTATGAAATGCTAACCACATTGTTAGATTTTGTCCCAAGGCCCGTGAGACGCGGAGAAAGGTGTTTTCTAGACCTCTAAAGGAATGGCTGGTTACAAACCTGAAAGAAAAAGGAAGTAACAACTTTGGTGATACTTAATGGGTCTACGTGTTCACAGCCATGCTGTGGCAAATCTGGAGAAGCAGAAACAAAGAGAGCACTGATGGGATGTCTACCCATGTGGATGTTGAGTGGAGGAATTGTAGCACCTTTGCTAAAGAAATTGAAAAGGCTTTTGAGGTAAAGAATAAGAAAACTCCAAAAGCAAAACAGACATTGACTTGGTTTTTGCCTCTGCAGGTATTTTGAAGCTGAACACTGATGGTTGCGCCAAATCTAAGTATATCGGGAGGATATGGTGGACTTATGAGAGATAACCATGGCAACTGGATGGGAGGCTTTTGTGGATATATCCTAATTGCGAATGCTCTAGAAGCCGAACTATATGGAATTGTGAAAAGATTACAGTTTGCCAGAGACAGAGGAATCGAGAATTTTATCCTTGAAACTGATTCAAAAATGACTGTGGAACTGATTTTGACCAATAGCACACATGTGCTCCCATTCAGCAATCTACTTAAAGATGCTAGAGCACTTGTGAATACCACCAACTCTGAGATATTGTATATACCTAGGGGGGTAACAAATGCGCAGATCAATTGTCTAGACTGAGAGAGCAACAAAGGGAGCTTTTTTGTGTATCTCATGTAACCACCTACGGTAGTGATCCCTTTGTTAGCCATTGATAACACTGATGATGCCCAATATAGGGCCTAGGTTGTAATTTTTTGCTATTAATTCTATTTCTGTTCCATAAAAAAAAAAATTTGGTCAAGTTCACAGATCATTGCTTTTTTCATTTCTGTTTCTTTACTTTTCAAAAACCTCTCCACGCACACCACCAAAAAATGAAAAGCTTACGTTATTCGGTATATAGACAGAATAACTTGTTACCGTGATTAGTAGCAAACTAACAAGGAATCAGTTCAGCGGTTCTCAGCGTCTTAATCCAAGCATACCATCTCAGTTCGACCTACTCTTATGTCCCTTGCTTTTTGTACTAGGACAAATCTCGCCCTACATGTACTCCACATGCGAATTTTTCGTACACTTCACCCCGATGTAGGTGCGAAAATCGAGAGTTCAGATGTACGTGGTGGCTTTATAGGTCCCCGATACGTAATATTCTCTCTCGGTTGTATCAGAATCTTAAGATCCCACTATTTTCTGTACCCAAAAAAAAAAAAACAAATTAGCCGAAATAGATCAAGTAGTAAACCTTGGAAGAAGTCACCACGTCATATATGGTCAACCATCGGCATTGATCTTTAAACTTTATCAGCAAATAATATCAAAATGATTTTCTTTTAATGTGACAGAAAAGTTTTCGCTTACACACGGTCAAGATAAGAATGTATAACAATGTTTGCTTCAACACTGAAAGATGTTTATGCTATGACAAAATTACCCTTATAGTTCTATTCTAAGAAATGAGCCCAGGGTCCCATATTGGAACTGGAAAGCATCTCATTTTGACTGGAAGAACTGGAAAGAGCACTTGATTTGATGGCATAAAATCATCTCGTTTGTAATTAATGTTTTAATCGTCACAAAAAAGGTCACTACGCTGCCAAAGAAGAAAACAAAACAGTGTAAAATAGTAGAGGGAGGTGCAGTTGTTTAAGGAAATGAGCTGGGAATCATGATTCATATATATGATACTTTGAGTGCATATGCTCCAATTGATTGAAACAATATAATATTTTAGTAATGGACGACGACAAAAAAAAAGTTTTAATTATTTAATTGGGATAAATGAACTCTTTGGATACCTAACACGTTTCGATAAGATTCCTATCTTATTTGACTACATGGTAGTAAATTTTATTGGCAAAAACGTAGCATTGATTCGGACTTCTAAATACTTCTTCTTATTTTATTGTAGTAATAATGCTTTGTATTATTCTTTGCTCGCCTCGTGAGTATGAATAAGGAGAGCATCTCAAACAACGGAAGCTAGCAATTCCATAGTTCGGAGAAGTGATAAGAGCTTTAAGGAATAATTTCAAGGTTCCTAATTCGAATCAACATACCAACAGAATCACGTATAAATTACAGTGATCAAAGCCAAAAAAAAAAAAAACGGAGCTAGTTGTTCAAAATGCAAATGTTAGGGAATTTTGGGATCATTTTTTGCATAAAACAATATACTTTGAGGGTGGGTCCGTATTTCACCTTATTATTTCAGTTTTGGCACGATTCACCTCACTCTTTTTAAAGTTGTGCACAATTTACCAATTGACAAGTTGAATTGTTCGAACTCCGTCAATTTCTCAGCGGCAAGCTCGTAACTTCAATCATTCAATTCACCTTGGCAACCACATGACCACCTTAGGAAATATCAACCCAAACAAAATTGGACTTTAACCCATTAATTGGTGAATTGCGCATAAATTGAACCCCCCCCCCCCCCCCCCCAACCCCAACAAAGAAAAGAAAAGAAAATAAAATGATCCCAAAATTTAAGTGCAAAGTCCTTGATGCGTAAGTAGTGATAAGTATGAGAACCGAAATCAATTGCGCAAACTTGAGACAGAAAAATCGTTCCAGCTATCAACACTGTCTGCATAATGGCCCACTTTTTGCTTGGGGTTGGGCAGCTATCATCATCGGTGATGCGGTGAAAACTCCTGGCTCGAGAACTCCTCCTAGTCCTTCTGTAATTCAAGCAGCTTTGCGTCCCAAGGCTTTTTCGTTGCTTTGGTATCCAATGCTAAAAGAAGTTATGGGTTGTGTTTCTTTATGCTCCCTCAACATTTGTACTTTATCCCTGCTAAAGAAAGAAATAAAAGTGCACAATAATTGGGTGGGGGGGGGGGGGGGGGGGGGGGGGGAATATATATGTACGAAAGGAAGAAGCTAGGGCAATGTATACATTTGTAGCATCTGGGAAGTTTCCATCGATTGCTTGCTCATATGAGCCTGTTTTTACTTTTACCATGTGAAAGAATAAACAAAAGATTGATCTCTTGAAAGCTAAAGGTGCATTAAGATTTCCTCATAATCTCCAGAAAGGCTAAAACACTTTTGAGGATTATTTTAACTGTTCTTGCTGTTCGAGTGAGATTGAAGCGAGACACAACTTGTCAACATGCATACCATCTACTATGGTATTTAAATATTCCACCAAGTTTCTTACTTGTTATTCTTTCACATGGTAAAAGTAAAAACAGGCTCATATATATGAGCAAGCATCGATGGAAACTTTTATTAAAAAAAAAAACACAAGAAATGAACAATACTATTAGGTGTCCTAATCTCTACGTACTATCTAAGAAAATAAAAAAAATGGGTCTGAAGGAATAGAATAAAAGAATAGACTACAATTGAAATTACAAATCTGGGTTTGGATTAAGCAGGTTAATCTAAAGATCGGCCGGTGTCAAGAAAATAGAAAGTTTATATCAATGAGTGCCTTGACGGATGAGAATTACACTGTTACATGCATGCTTTTTGTTTAGTAAGAAAATATTCCCACAAAAGTCTTGGGGGGGGGGGGGGGGGTGTTAAGAAAAGAACAAAACATGTTAGAAACCAATAAGAAAATAAAAGGTAAAAGGCCGCTCGGGCTTCTTTTGTAACCTTTTTGACTTTGCCTATACTCGTCTAACCTTTCGTCAAATTTAGAAGAAGATAAAAACATGATTATGTCTTGTAAAATTTTAAAATAATAATGATATTTGTTTAACCAAAATGAAAAGAAAAGACTTTTCCACCAAATTGCCTATCAACTTGCATCTTAAATAATGTGCTGCCTCGACATTTTATCTTCATCCATAGTTCATACCAATAAAAGTGCACAATAAAGTCACGAGGCCTCTCAATCACTCAACTCAACAAAAGAAAAGGAAAAGAAAGGAACCCCACAATAGCAACAACATTCACGAGCAAATCAAAATTTCATGCATTTGAAATATAAATAAACAATACCCCCCAAGAGGCAAATTGGTCCATCCAATCAACATAAAAAGCCCTCCAACATCCAAACACAATCTCCACCACTGCTCTTCCATTTCCTAGCTCTTTAGTCTCCACTCTCCAACCTTACTAGAGAGATCGATGACCCGCATCAAGAATATGTTTGCCGGAATGTCAGATTCCGGCCAACCCATCACCATCTCCAGCAAGAAGAAGAAGCTCTTCTTAGCTCTTTTTGCATCTTTGTTACTAGTATCCATGGTAATCGGCGTCGTTGTTGGAGTGAAGTCGCGGAAAAGCGACTCAGACTCCAGCAACTTCAGAACGTCTGCAGCTCATACCGTGCTGAAGTCGTCATGCAGTAGCACATTGTACCCAGATTTGTGCTACTCCGCCATTGCCAGTGTCCCCGGGATTAGCAAAAAGGTGACAAGCCAAAAGGACGTTATCGAGCTGTCATTAAACATCACCAAGGAAGCTGTAGAACACAACTTTTTCGCTATAAAGAAGTTGATCAAAACGCTAAAAGGCCTAACAAAGCGCGAGAAAGGTGCGCTCCACGATTGTCTCGAGATAATTGACGAAACGTTAGACGAGCTCCATGAGGCCGTGGAAGACCTCGAGAAGTACCCCACGAAGAAGACGCTGAGGCAACACGCCGGCGACCTTAAAACCCTCATCAGTTCGGCAATTACCAACCAGGAGACTTGCTTAGACGGATTCTCGCACGACGAGGCCGATAAGCACGTGAGGGAGGTCTTGCTGGCCGGTCAGGTGCACGTCGAGAAGATGTGCAGCAATGCGCTCGCAATGATCAAGAACATGACGGACGCCGATATAGCGACCTATGAGAATGAGATGAAGCTGAATGGCAGGAAGCTGAAGGAGGAAGAGGAGGTGGACAGTAGCAGCGGTATTAAGTGGCCGGAGTGGCTGTCGGCGGGAGACAGGCGGCTGTTGCAGGCTTCCGGGGTGACGCCGAATGTGGTGGTGGCGGCCGACGGGAGCGGGAACTACAGGACGGTTTCCGCCGCCGTGGCGGCGGCGCCGAGCAAGAGCAGCAGCAGATACGTGATCAGGATCAAGGCCGGAGTGTACAGGGAAAGCGTGGACGTGCCCAAATCCAAGACCAACATAATGTTCATGGGCGACGGAAGAAAAAGTACCATCATTACTGCGAGTAAGAATGTGGTTGATGGCAGCACCACCTTCAATTCTGCCACCGTAGGTGAGTATAGCTTTCTTCCCTTAATTACGTCCTCCTTTTTTCGAAATTAGTCTTACATTTTTTAAACTGATATATACTCCACAGTACGTAAATTTGAACAAAACTCCAACCTCGTGTATAGTGACAATTAATAGTCACTAAATGTTTCTAATGACTTTTTTTCTAACACTTTCAGTGACAATTATTATCAGTACTTTTTAGCGTCACTAAATAAAAGTCACTAGAAACATTTAGAAACGGTTGATTGTCGCTAT
Organism: Escallonia rubra; assembly: GCA_033065855.1. Classification (NCBI taxonomy): domain Eukaryota; kingdom Viridiplantae; phylum Streptophyta; class Magnoliopsida; order Escalloniales; family Escalloniaceae; genus Escallonia; species Escallonia rubra. The sequence goes on from JAVXUO010002762.1 coordinate 566,918, forward strand.
ATATGGGGTAGGAGAAAGTAAATAGATGCTTTTTCTGAAACATCAGTCTAAGTAACGAGGCAGCAAGAACCCTAAAAAGAACTACTGATAAGTAGAGTAAAACTGTTTTTACCTTTTACTGCTTAGATTTTATTGCACAAAACTCGAGCCGATGTCGGTGGTGCTGATTCTTTCACGTTCTTCAAACTTTTATATTTGTTGCACTACAGAAGGGACATACAGAAAAAACATTAGATCATATTGTCTTAGATTTAAAGAATATGTACGGTGGGTCCTCGGACATACCAACCACGGTAGAAGAATACTAGAAGTAGTGTCGTATTACTAATTTACTATTCCATTAAAAGCTTTAAAAAAACGAAATTGGTAGGCCGCAGACCCATTCAAAGAGAGCAGTAACGTCTGTATGGTCCATGTGTGGGTTTCAATTTTCAAACAGCTCATCGTGGTCCGTGACAACAAAATGCAAAGATTTGTCATGACTCCCTCCGAGCTATCATGTTCCCGTTGGAATTGTCCAGATTGCCGAGAGGATTACGACCCACGTGTCTGGCCAGACCTTTTGTCAGAATGCACCTTATCACACCTCTCTTTCAAAAAGAGAGGAGGGGCTCACAAGGGGCTCACAAGAAATTTGGAAATCAATTCAAGTCAGCACAATCCAATCTAGAATGTCCATTCATGTGAAAGAAGATAAAAACAGACTAGTTAAACTTGGTGCAGATTAGTTAGTCTTAATTTTAATCTTGATACAAATCTCAAAGAATCTTTCTGAGGATGATTTGCAACTGAGCAGCATCACTCTCTCCTATTTGTCAAGCTTTTAAACGCGTCACTTGACTTTTTCTCCTTATGTTCGCCTTCAATACAAAAGTTTCTTCTAAACATGTTCAATTAATTAGGATGGTGGGTGGTTTATTCCCAGCTTTTCCTCCTTTAATTACGTTTATATTGATAGTGAAAGCACATGAACAGCTTGCCGACACTCTTATCTCTGATTTGCTTCTCTAATTTTTACTCCAAGCTATATTCTCTGCCAGTACTGTTTACTGAACGTATTAGCATTAAAATATACTCTTCAACTACAAGTGTTAATGAAAGTGCACAACTTCCTCACCAAAATACTTGTTAATTTAGCTTCATCGTGTATAGCATCAGTGTGAATGTGTAGCCGAAACAAACACCAAAACAACAGTAGCCAAAAGTCGTTTGCTTTTAAGCAGTTCAAAGCTACTTTTTTCTGAGTTGGTAAAAGGGATTGCTTTTGGTCAAGCGCGATTTGCTCTCGAGCAGAAGCAAGCGTGCCTTGAGTTTTTTATTGTTGAATGATTGATAGACAAAAAAGCCACCTATCCTCAAATCAATCAATTGAGTTTTGAAGACTAACTTGAACTAAAAACGTTTCATGCATGTGATGGGGTGCAGCTGCGGTCGGGCAAGGATTCTTGGCGCGGGACATAACCTTTCAAAACACAGCAGGACCCTCCAAGCATCAGGCCGTCGCGCTCCGCGTCGGCTCCGACCTGTCGGCATTTTATCAGTGCGATATGCTGGCGTACCAAGACACGCTCTACGTCCACTCGAACCGTCAATTCTTCATAAATTGCCTAGTGGCAGGCACGGTCGATTTCATTTTTGGCAATGCTGCTGTAGTGCTCCAGGACTGTGACATCCACGCGCGTCGTCCCAATTCGGGCCAAAAGAACATGGTCACGGCACAAGGGCGAACGGACCCTAACCAAAACACTGGAATTGTGATTCAAAAATGTAGGATTGGTGCTACTTCGGATTTACTACCGGTCCAGAGTAGCTTCCCGACGTATCTCGGGAGGCCGTGGAAGGAGTATTCCAGGACAGTGGTAATGCAATCGTCGATAACAAATGTTATCGCTCCGGCCGGATGGTTCGAGTGGAGTGGGAATTTTGCACTGAACACTTTGTTCTATGCAGAGTATCAAAACACGGGCGCTGGAGCTGGGACATCTGGGAGGGTGACTTGGGGAGGTTACAAGGTGATAACTAGTGCAACTGAGGCTCAAAGCTTCACCCCCGGAAGTTTTATCGGCGGTGGTAGTTGGTTGCGGGCCACTGGCTTCCCATTCTCTCTTGGCCTGTGAAGCTTCTTTTACTGTTCATTTGGATGGAGGATAGATTATAAGGTGGATCTAGTTTCCTTCATCTTTTCTCAACGGAGAATAAAACCACTACTTCTCTTTTATCTTCTACTCCTTTTTAATGTGGCATTTGTTGGATTTTTAGCTAACACCATTTGAGTGTCCTGTCCGGCGGCAATGTACTATGATTTGTATCTATGAAATAAAGTTTCTGAAAAGGGTTATTGAGGTCAACCAACATGCATAGTCTGGAATATTTACCTGAATTTTCTTTTGTTTCGTGTTTCCTATCTTATTCTCCCTCTCTTTGAGGTGGACGCAACAGGCCCAAAGGTATGGGCTTATGGCCAGAGATTTTACCAGGCTTCGGCAATCTTAATGCCGCCACAGAAAGCCAATCTCCATATGTTATGGCTAACTGTATACATTTATGACCATATCATTGGGAGTGCTAATATAAGACTTTAAATGATCCTAATCAAATTATCATAATTTATGTTGCTCGAGGTTTATTTTTTACTGTTATGAGGTGGTTACTTGTATTTTCTTTCTGAAAATTCACCAAGGAAGTACTGAAGTAGTGTAGAGTAAATATTGGATATCCTAGAAAGCTCATTAATCAAGGTTCCTAACAGATTGTATATATGCTATAGAGATTGAATCTCAGGAATGGTGAAGACAGATGAGAAAGCCCATTAGTATATTGAACTAAAGCCATAATGGTACGAATTCGTGAAAGAAAAGCTTGGTCGCTGTAAATGGACCATGTCCACCGGCTGTAATCTTACTGTAATCAGATATTGGTTGAGAGGATCATAAAAGTATTGGACTGGGTTTTACGTTTTGTTTGACTACAAGTAAAATAAAATCCGTTTCTCACCTCCTTAGAACTTGCTCATCCCTTGTACGTACTGAATACGGTGACACCTATTTTCTATGACTTTTGTCATCTTTTAACTCAATTCCATCAGTACATCCATAGGGCCAGCCCGTGCGCCCTGACGCCCTGACGGAAGCACGATCCTTAGCTCGTTTTGCTTGTCATTGCTTGTCAGGCTCGCATACCCGTCTACCAAGATTGGGTAAGTGACATCCTGCGCAGCTGAGGACCTTTAGATATGATGGAGTCTTTTGTAGAGTTCCTAGTGGGTATTATCTCTTTCTAATCCTTTTGCAAATGATGACTGTTTTTATTCTGACGCTTTCTTAACGCTTTCTTATGCTCGGACCGGTTCTGTAAAGCCATAAGGGTAAAAACTTTGTCTCTTGTACTTTTATCTCTATCAATGCAATTCTCTTATTACAAAAAAGAAAAGAAAAGAGAAACACATGATACGACTACTGCACTCAATTCTGGCACTAAAATACCACTAAAGCAGTAATTGATTAGCTTGTTGAAAATTGTAATAAAAATGTTCATTACTTGCACAGCAATCTGCTTGCTTTCCATAAACATCACAAGTCTAAAAGTTGATATAACGACTGACAACCATATGAAAGTCAGAATACATATCCACGAGCACATATGTTCATTAACATAAAAAAAGGAGCTCAAGAGAGAGTTAAACGGTTAACAATCACAAATCTAAAAGTTGATCCAATGGTTGACAACCGTATTAGTGGAGAGATTCATCAGCGACACTTGATCAGCTCAAGAGAGATTTAAGTAGTTAACAATCATAAATCTAAAAGTTGATCCAATGGTTGACAACCATATGAGTGGAAAGATTCATCCGTGACACTTGATTAGCAGTATGAGTATTGCCAGCATAGACTTGTAAAGGTCAAATGACAATATTCTGGTTGATTGGCCAAATATGAAAATAAATAAATAGTAGGGAACAAGATTTAAGGAGAGATGTTAGGGGCACAATACCCGGCTACGCGGAGCTGACAGCATGTTCACACAGCGTATTGAAAGGGTGCTGGTTTCTATTGGGACAGGTGAAAGCCAATTTAAGGTTTCTAAGAATGTAACAACCCACTACAGATGTTCACAAGTATTGCCTTCCCCAGGAGATGCTGCAGCTGCAGCGAAGTTCTATAGTCCTCCAAGAGATTTCTACAGATGTGCCCTTCCCAAATGGAGCCCGTGGTTGTTGCCTGCATAAAACATGCTGAATTCAACTATGACATGAAGAACGATCATGTGCCCGGATGAACGGATATGATTCGAATTAATTATCAGTTGTAACAGAACCTTCAGAGAAGAAGTTTAGAGAAAGTAATTCTCTATAAAAGGACATCAGACAGAGTCTGATAACACAAAAGTTCAAACTCCCATTATTTCCTCTTACATAACAAGACATTCCAACAAAGAGAAGCCCATAGAACCATAAAGTACATATTACCCGTAAAAGAATGGATGCGATCAAGTCCTTCAAGGGCTATGGAAAAGTGGATGAGCTCGAAGAGCAAGAATTCCAGCGAAAGAAACGAAAGCGACTAGTCGTTCTCATAGTCTCCTCGCTCGTACTCGTTGCGGTCATCATTGGTGCCATTGCTGGAACCATAACACACAAGAGAAACAGTGAAGAATCCCCTTCAACTCAAGCGTCCTATGGTGCATCACTCAAAGCACTTTGCAGCTCAACTCAGTATCCAGATTCATGCTTCACGAGCATTTCAGCACTTGAAACGTCAAGCACTACTACCGACCCAGAAGAGCTCTTCAAGCTTTCTTTACAAGTCGTGATGAACTCACTCTCTAAGTTATCTTTATTGCCAGAAGCATTGATAAATAAGACGAACGATGAAGGAGAGAAGGCAGCGTTGGGCATTTGCAAAACTGTGTTTGGAGATGCTATGGACATTCTCAACAATTCCATCTCGTCCATGGATGTGAATAATGGCGAAAAGCAGCTGTCACTAGAGAAAATCGACGACCTCACAACATGGCTGAGCACAAGCATTACCAACCAGGAGACATGCTTGGATGCTCTTGATGAATCAAACTCTACTTTACTGGCAGACGTCAAAGGTCTAATGAAAAATTCAACCGAGTACGCAAGCAATAGTTTGGCAATTGTTTCAAAGATACTGGGGATTTTATCGGAGTTCCATGTGCCGATACATAGAAAGTTATTGGGAACATCTGGGAATTCAAGATTTCCAGATTGGTTCAAGGCCGGGGATCGCAGGCTGATTCAGGACACAAACCCGGTGCCAAATTTGACCGTCGCAAAGGACGGGACTGGAAATTGTAAGACTATTAAAGAGGCAGTAGCGAAGGTGCCAAGTAAGAGTACCTCACGATTTGTGATATATATAAAAGCAGGGAAATATGTGGAAAATGTGAACTTGGATACTTCCAAGTGGAATGTAATGGTGTACGGTGATGGCAGCAACAAGACAATTGTTTCCGGCAGCTTGAACTTTGTGGATGGAACCCCAACCTTCTCTACTGCCACTTTTGGTAATTTCTCTCTCTTTACTCTCGTGTTGATTCAATAATTTAGAAAGGAGCTCTACCGCAATTACCATAATAATTTCTCATTACTAGATAGAATTTGTTTCACTGTCTCATCAAACATGGAACTAAGATGATACAAACAAACACAGGTCATACGTTTCCTTCGGATGTGGGATAGTATGTGATTCGACTTATAAGACCTTGCCTATAATCTTAGAAATACCTAATTTGACTAACCCTCTTGAGAAAGACATTGTCTTGTGGTGAGGCCGTGTACCGGGTTGTTAACAGCGGAACTACTTTTTAGTAGTTAGAACAAAAACATCCCATCTAACTAGATTTGTTTTTTTGTTTCTACTTTTGGTAACTATAGTAGATCTTAACCACGGTAAAAAGAGGGATGTTATTGTTGATCTCCAACAACTAAACTTAATCTATGTGATACCAGCGGCCGTAGGGAAAGGCTTCATTGCAAAGGATATTGGATTTGAAAACACAGCTGGGGCAGAGAAGCACCAGGCAGTGGCCTTTCGGTCTGGGTCCGATCTGTCGGTATACTATAGGTGCTCCTTTGATGCCTTCCAGGACACGCTTTATGCCTACTCCGGTCGTCAATTTTACCGCGAGTGTGACATTACTGGCACCATTGACTTCATCTTTGGAAATGCAGCTGTCGTTTTCCAAAGTTGCAACATTCTGCCCAGGCAGCCCCTCTCCTACCAATTCGACACCATTACGGCTCAGGGAAAAACAGATCCCAATCAAAACACAGGCATTTCTATCCAAAAGTGTACCATGTATCCCATGGACAATATCACGACGCCAGTGTACCTTGGTAGGCCTTGGAAAAACTATTCCACCACAGTCGTCATGCAGACCAACATTGGCCAGTTCTTAAACCCCACCGGATGGACAGAATGGATCAGCAATGTGGAGCCACCAAGCACTATACTCTACGCCGAGTACCAAAACACCGGCCCAGGATCGAGTGTCGATGATCGAGTCAAATGGCCTGGTTACAGGTCCAACTTCACACAGAAGCAGGCCTTGAAGTTCACCGTTCAGTCGTTCCTAAAAGGCAACACTTGGCTACCCGCTACCAACGTGATGTTCGATTCATCTCTGTGATCCAAAACACGAGGTGGAAGGTGGTTGTTGCGACTGTATCCAGTACAATTGCAATTCAGAGGGACATAAGACGCCTCGACACTCAAATTGGTCGTTATTTCTTTCCTTCTTGTTAACTAATACTCCTTGATTCTTTCAACGGTTCTCTTAACATGTCAGTTCGATGATATTTGGACTTTTAAGTCCGTTCAGTGGCTTCAACATCACATCAGCTCGCTATCACCTCTTCTTCGAAAGTTAAATTGTGTCAACTACATTATCAATGGCATTGTAACAGTTAATAAAAACCTAACTCAGAATTGAAAAGGCAGAGATACATCACCACCACCACAATTCTATATGCATGGAGATATGGAGTAAAACCTGGGAGAGAAGCTACGGTGCCAAGGGCGGTGGCTAGGTTTCCATCTCCGGTTCCCGTTGTCACCTCTTCCAACCCAATTGACTTCGCCGGTCAGTCTCAACTTTGCAAGACAACCGACCCGAAAAGAAACTGGTTGTGATCTAGTGGGTCCCCGCCGCGTCCGCAATATATATATTTTTAAAATTTTTAGAACTGTAATTCAATATGGCCCGTGGTACGTGTCCGAGGCCGCTTGCTATCGTATGAATAAATTTTCGTACTTCAAGAAAGTAAAGATAGAGTTACAACTTCTCATCCATTCACAATTACTGTATTAGTTAGAAATATTTTTACCAACGGCTTCAGCTATAACTTTTAAGAGAACTTCTTATACATCACTATAAAAAAAATATTAAAAATATTTAGTAACCATTAATTATCGATATACGAAAGTTGTATCCATCTTCCTACAACCGAGTAGTAACAAAAAAAAATTCTTTAAGGCATATACTCCTAGAAACTTTGACTCTTTACGAACTGTTATAATGAAATAGTCATGAATTGAATAAGTATTGCTTATTAAGTTGTAATTTAGTAAAAATATTAAAAAAATCAATATTTACATATACTGAATTTATCTAAGAACTTTACAAAATATCAAAGAGAAAAATAAATCTACAACAAAAAGAATGCCTAAATTTAGTACCTTTTCAGCTATATATACTTTGCTCTATTACATTCATTCACAAAATTGTTACTTTGCTCTGTTACATTCATTCACAGCATTTCATTACTTCATTGCTTATTGTTGATGTGACGCTATGTCGAGGAGGATAAGAGCTAGAAATGGTTCCAACGTCAACCCACTTGATCCCCCGAGTAATAAAGAAGGTGCCTCTTCCCCATTGCTAGACCCTAAAACAAGTGGGATTGGCCCGGTCAAAGCCGACCGGTTCAAGCGAATACCTCGATAATCAATCAATTCACAACCAGAGCTACACAGAGATTGACCAAGTCGTTGAAACCGGAGAAGTGTGTTATTTATGTTATATATATTTAACGTCATTGTTGCTGGTCTGCGAATGATTGTACAAGCATGCAGTGGGGCAATGGGGACCCAAGTTAAACAGATAATGCTTACCCTAAATGGTGGTAACTTGTACTAAAACCATCTAATCTCCTCGGTACTTAGAATAGAAATCAGAAACCTAAATGACATATATGCCTCTTGAGCATGCAAAGATTGAACATTAAGAATCGTGAGTTTTCCTACACTTAGAAAGTAGGTTGGATCTTCGAAAGGATAGTAAAAACATTTGTATAGTATACATACAGCACGAACTACCCCAAATAGATCGAGTCAAAGCATCACTAACTAAATTTAGTGAACATGCTTCTTAGTAAAGCTCTTATTGTAACTTTTTGCAACAATGACTAGTGTCACTTGCAGCTCGTTGATGGAACTGGATAAGGATCCTCCTCCTGTATAAAGGTTTTGGCAACAAAATGGTGGTATTACAAGTATTTTGTCACTGTTGTAAAATTTATAATGACAAATTTATTGTCGCTCAAATTACAATCTTTTTTTATTATAACATAAGTATTGTACAGCAGATGATCCTGATCCGGAAAAATTATAGACATCGTCACGTAGAGCAAAAAATTCTGTAGAGGAAGAGGTCAGTGGAGGTCCAAATGAACAAGTACAAGCCTTGACAACCAAATGAAAGGCAAATTCTTACTTGCAAGTTGGCAATCCAAGGTCCAGTTGGTTCATCTAAAAAAGTAAGGGAATACAATTGTAATGAGAATTGACTTTTTAGTATATATAAAGAGCGCAATTTCCGGTTACGCGGAGCTGACCTCTCACATTCACACGGTAATGGTAGGACAATCCAAAAATAAATATTTGGCTTAAATGACTTTGTCCCTGGAATAAATTGTGACGTCTTTTTCAAAAAAATAAAAATAAAGTTGACGTCCCTCCACCAGAGACAGCATTTCCAATAGCTTGAGGGCAAAAGATAATAATAATTTAGCACCAAAAAAAAATAATAATATATATTACTGAAAAGGTCAACATGAAATCAAAATAGAAAAGAAAAATGTAACCCAGAAAGAACCCACCAACATGCCTTCTGCTTCTTCCAGGTGGAGAGAAATCTGCGGTTGATCTTGAAATCTATGGTTGGTATTGGGCGCCAGGGTTTCATTTCTATTAGAAAGCGAAGGCCGGTGTTAAACTATGTGTGAGGATCTCTTTCGATAAAGTTACAAGGTTGGCTCTCGATCACAGATTTTTCTTTTTATTAAGCAGGGTCCGCAATTAAATACTCGTATTAAAATCAAAATGACAGGACGTAAGTCTCTATTTCAAAAGACCGGTGATGCACACAGTAACTATGCCACTTATATTTACTGATGAAGAACTCATGTGAGACAAATCTCTACGTTCAGCAACGAAGGTTTAGAAAATATACACGAGGTGGGCACTTAATTGATTAAAAAATTGTAACAAGCTGTCAGGTAAACCGATTGAGCATAAGTCAGATTGGCGTGAGTGAGATCATATGCCATTTTATTGGTAGTCGTTAAACACAGGCTCCCAGCCCGTCTGCGGGGTGGGTGAATCTACGAGTTACTCCCAAAATATTCTGTCAACAAATATATCTTATTAATAACAAAATACAGTAGTAGACTAATATAATCTCCTAGATTTGTGTCTTACCTTTCGACGAACCGATGGAGTGCAAGTAAGGTAACGAGAGAAAGTAAGACAATCTCATACCGGGGTGATTCAGATTTATAGCACACAAGAGCGAACACCTAATTGAATTAAGATTACACCCATGAGTTTCTAAATATCAAACCACAAGCATCATAGCATCTCGACTTCAAAATCCAAAATTCAACAGGAAGAATAAAGGTATCATGACTAGACAAACAAATCAACAACGGAAACACGAAGAGACGATCCAAGAAAAATTCAAATCACGATACTGTTGAAAGCTGAAAAAAAAGTAAATGAATAAATGACCAAGGTGATCATGAGATTACTTGCGAGATATGTTGAATCTGCTATTTAGTTCCATACAACTTGACAGATGGGGATGTTGTATGTTAGGCTCTATCGGAGTATTAGAGTTCTTGTTGCACAAGATCCAGTGTTCAATTATTTTCGCTTTCACGTACAATTTACACTTTCTTCTTCTCTGCACTTTTATTGTAACGCAATTGAGTTAATTTTCTATCCGTTAGCCTCTCCGTATAGAATCAGAAACTAGGAGTTCGCATTACTAACGTAGTAAAACTCGTTCTGTTTGGATCTTGGTTGTTCGTCCAACCACAAAAGATGAAGAAAGAATAAAAACAATTTAGGCAAAAGTTTTTTTCGACTTGTCCCCTTTCAATTGCCACCACATGACCTGAAATGTGGACTGCAAAGAGAGTCAAATACGGCCCCGGTATCCCTTTCTGAGGAGCCAGACTACAGCTGGATTACACAGGACGGCCAACTTATCTTTGTCAAATGTTTAACGTTACTCACTGCCAAACAAAACCTTATTGTCGTCCACATGTAATATTCCTTCTGGACTCCCGCATGTATTACTCTACGTGTTAAAGTACCCTGTTTTTTTTTTTTTTTAATAAGAGCGTAGATATTCTCACTTTCTCTATTTTTCTTAATAAACTTTGTACCGAGTGTCTTCTTTAAGAGGGTACCTGAAATTAAATTTAAGAATTTTTTTTATAATTTATGCTACATAAATTAAGGATTCTTACTCGGTGTCTTATCATTCTGGTAGTCTGTCAATTCTTAATTTGCGTTAAATCTAGACCATCAATCTGGATTAAAAAAAAAATTAATCTAAAGGGTCAAAAAATTAGAAGTGATTGTTGAAAGCCCAAACTTTGATACGATTTTCTAACGAGCTCAAACTTGAGCTTCTCATGATTTTTTACTTGTCAAACCAAGCTTGATAGGTTAACAAGCTCTAAAACGTAACTAAATTTGATTTTTTCTTTCGCTAAATGATTTAGTATATAAATAAGCAAAACACAAGGTGAGTCCAAAGTAACGTGTTTTGTGTTGTAGTTCTTTTTTACATCATCAAAAAACCGTATTACAGGTAGATCATCAAGATAATATAATTGCATCCCTTTTCAACTTTAAAGATGCAAACAAATTTAGAGGGTGTTTAGGATTGATTCTAGATTAATAAAGCCTGATTAAAATGTCGTTTGTGATTGATTCTTAAAAGTAGATTTTGATTAAATCAGAATCGATTTTTAAAATCAACTTTAGTTTTTAAAATGGATTAAAGCTGATTTTAAAAACTGATTCTGATTTAATCAAAATCTACTTTTAAGAATCAATCACAAACGGCCTCTTAATTGACCGTAGAACATATGATGATGCTCGTCTTTCTACGATCAATGCAATCTTTCAGAATATTTTCCACTAATACAATGTTGTTTAAAAGGTACAACTCAGTTTCGTTAAAATAAGATGCATCATTCAAGCCGCTTGTATTGAACAAGTTTTAGTCCTCAAGCATTGAACGATTAATACACACACTTCACTTTATGCTTACACAATTTAGTAGAATGTTAAAAGCAGCAACAATTAACAAAATACTTGGGGTATGAGGTGTTAATGGAGGAAATGACGTGACACGTTGATTGATTATTACTGTGGATCTTAATAAAGAAGCTTCTCGGAAGAAGTTAAATCAGCTCATCTTTCCTTAATCCTCGGTACTCCCATGTCTCACTCCTATAAAATGACATGATCAGACATGTTAAAGTTCCAAACCAGATACGAGCACACATTTTCACACACAGACATCATTAATCTCCGCACTCTGAAACCAGAAAAGCAGCCTACTCCGCTGTTGTTGTTAAGATGGACACGATCAAGTCCTTCAAGGGCTACGGCAAGGTTGACCCGCTGGAGGAGCAGGCATTCCGCCGGAAGACCCGCAAGCGCCTCACCATCCTCGTCGTCTCCACCGTCGTGCTCGTCGCCGTCATCATCGGAGCCGTCGCCGGAACCGTCATCCACAAGCGGAACAACAAGGACTCGGGCGAGGTCCCTTCGACTCAGACCTCTCCGGCGGCATCCCTCAAAGCGGTGTGCAAGTCGACTCGGCACCCCGATTCGTGCTTCACCAGCATATCCGAGCTGGAATCGTCCAACACCACCGATCCCGAAGAGCTGTTCAAGCTGTCATTGCACGTGGTGAAGAACTCGCTGACCCGGCTGGCCTCATTGCCGGAGAGACTAATTAAATCGACTAATGACGAGGCAACAAAGAAGGCGTTGGGAGTGTGCGAAACGGTGTTTGACGACGCGATTGAAATGCTCAACGACTCGATCTCGTCGATGGACGTGAATTCCGGTGAGAAGATCCTCTCCGCCGGGAAGATAGACGACATCAAGACGTGGCTGAGCACCACCATGACCGATCAGGAAACGTGCTTGGACGCGCTGGCCGAGCTAAACTCAACCCTACTTGATGAAGTGAAGGGCGTAATGAAGAACTCGACGGAGTACGCGAGCAACAGTTTGGCGATAGTTGTCAAGGTACTGGGGATTCTGGCGGATTTTGACGTTCCGATACACCGGAAGCTGCTGGGTTTCCCCGATTGGGTCGGGGCGGGGGACCGGAGGCTGCTGCAGGAAGTGAATCCGACGCCTAACGTGACGGTGGCGCTGGACGGGAACGGGGATGTGAAGACGATCAAGGAGGCGGTGGCGAAGGTGCCGAAGAAGAGCTTGACGCGGTTCGTGATTTATGTGAAGGAAGGGAAGTACAAGGAGAATGTGATTCTGGATAAGTCGATTTGGAATGTGATGGTGTACGGCGACGGCAAGACGAAGACCATTGTTTCCGGCAGCCTGAACTTCGTCGATAAAACTCCTACCTTCGCTACTGCCACCTTCGGTAATTTCTCCTTCCCTTTTTCACTCCCATACTTCTTGTTACATTTTTACCGCCCAGTTTTCAAATACTGGTAGGTTATGGTTAATAAGTCAATTCTTGTGTTCAAAGAGTGCCTAATATGCTAATTGCCACTGCTATACTGTCCAAGTTGAGGTAAAGGACAATATTTTTCGAACCAAAAAGTTTTACTAGTCTGATAAAATTTTCACTTAGTTTAGGTGATTAACTTACGTTGCACTCATCACACACCTAACATATAATGATATTTATACTATTACTAAGGTAGCGGTGTAGCCTTTTATTGTTGTTAATTATATCATGAAAGAGTAATAAAATCAAATAATAACAGATAAATTAAACCTGTGTGAAACGCCCGCGTAACCCATACCGATCACTCATTTCTCGAACCCAATCCCTATAAACCCATCGCTCTTGATTCTTCCAGATTTTTAAGTAAATATTTTGACCATTTATCTAATCTTGCATACGCAATATGTGGGTCCAAAATACGGGGGCCGCATGTCATGGAATAAGACACGGAATATTGCAAATGAATGGCTTTGATTTATCAACAACTTTGTGGGGGTACCAATAAATACTGGTACTCGCCGCTAATTAAAGCACTTGATTTACATGCTCCGTCACTGTAGTTGACTTCAGAAGTCTGGACTGAAACCAGACGGATACTTGTTGCATGATGAGCCGATTTATAGCGAAAAGGGCCACATGGTTTGTGCGTTTCCATGTGACTTTATTGCCTTGATCTGCCCTACCGGCTCGCATATAATGTTCTCTTGTCTCCTGCGGACTGCGTAACCCCCTCCATGTGCGGCTATCAGGTTTCTGATTAGGCAAACCATGTGACTTATACCACATCATTGAGCCCTGTAGCTGATCGGGACGGTGATATGAGGAATATTTTCCCGATTTGAGTTCATCTTTACCATCTAGCACCCCAGGTGGGCGACTTTCTGTTGGTGCTGTGCATGTAAAGAATACTCGTCCGGTGGTAGGACAGCCTCGCCGGCCAGCTGTGTTTGACGTTACTGGGTCAATCCTGCTATGCCATTGTGGGAGAGTTGATACATACAAGGGGATTATGTATATGCATATACACAGTCAAGTTGCTAATTAACCATTACTTGACTCGCTCAACAATCTCTCATTTGGCTCTTGATTCATATATAAATGTTGGTGTCACTTTCATGTCCTCACACAAGCTAGTAAGAGAGTACGGCACATTCCATAATCCAAAATAACATCAGTCCGTAATCAATCGCGATCTTATACTATATTATTACTTGTTAACATGCCGAAGACATTGCCTATATTGAATAAGATATAATCCGGTGCAAGAGTTTGGTAATTTACCTTGACTTTTGCATACTACATTTTTGTTGTTGTTGTTGGTCTAACGTGGGATTGTGTACTTTACCAGCTGCTGTAGGGAAAGGATTCATTGCAAAAGACATGAAATTCGAGAACACTGCCGGGGCTGCGAAACACCAGGCCGTGGCGTTGCGATCTGGCTCAGACATGTCCGTGTTCTACAGGTGCTCATTCGATGCCTACCAGGACACGCTTTATGCCCACTCCAACCGTCAGTTCTACCGCGACTGCGACATCACCGGCACGGTCGACTTCATCTTTGGCAATGCGGCTGTCGTCTTCCAAAGCTGCAATATCCTGCCCAGACAGCCCCTCCCTAACCAGTTCGTCACCATCACAGCACAGGGAAAGAAGGACCCGAATCAGAACACTGGCATTTCTATCCAGAAGTGCACCATGTCTCCGCTCGACAATCTATCTGCTCGAACGTACCTCGGCCGGCCTTGGAAGGAGTATTCCACCACTGTGATCATGCAGACCAGCATTGGCAACTTCTTGGAGTCATCAGGCTGGACTGAATGGGTCAGCAACGTTGAGCCGCCTAGCAGCATCTTCTATGCCGAGTACCTGAACACTGGCCCAGGATCAGGCGTCGATCAGCGGGTTAAATGGGCGGGGTATAAGCCTAGCCTCACAGCAGCGCAGGCCGCCAAGTTCACGGTTGAGTCATTCTTGCAGGGCAGTGTTTGGTTACCTGCTACAAACGTGGTCTTCGATTCATCTCTGTGATCTGCAACTCTCTTCAGTACTTCTTCAACTTAGAGGACGTAAACACGCTCAAATTCTGCAGTGTAGGGTCACGTTTGCTAGTGTAACTTTACATTATCTTTTCCTAACAGTTTTCTTGTAAAATTTTATTGGTTACACTTTGTGATGAAATGTGAATTGAAGATACGTTCTTGCAGCTTGTACGTGTTTGGTGGGATAGCTATTTGCGCGTCGATGTGGTTCAAGAGAATGAGATTAATACTAGGGGCTTAGGCCCTAGAATTTAGAATTTTTTTTTTGCTGCTATCCTAGTTATAAGAAGTTACCAACAACTCCTCGCATAGCAACTACTTATAGTCGCTAAATGTCTTTAGTGACTTTTTTGCTAACATTTTCAGCGATAATTCTTCACAATATTTTTTACGTCACTAAACAATAGTCACTGAGAACATTTAATCACGACTAATTATCGCTATATAGGGGGTTGTAGGCATCTTCTTACAACCCGGATAACATCCAAATTTTTTACCTGAAATTTTAGCAAAGAAGATATGTTTTTCTGTCAAAGTAATATGGCTTAATTTCACCCAGCACCCTGTACTTAGGGGTCAATTGCACCCAGCACCCCATAGTTTTAATTTTGGCACCCAGCACCAAATGACGGTCAAACTGGCCTTTGACCATACGTCTGTTACTTTTTAAGGGGCAAAATGGTCTTTTTATCTGTTATCTCCACCTTTCGTCCACGTCAGCTCCAAATGGGCCCAATAATTAACATCAGACCCTCCACGTCATTTCCTCACCATTTTTCTCTCCCAAACTATTCATCTTCCCAACCAATATCAAAACGTGCGGCCACCTTCTCCGACCGAAACCATTGCCTGACGAGCCATCGCCTCTGACCGAAGCCACTGCCCGGTGTGCCACCATCCCCGCCACCACTCTCTCCATCATCACGACCCACCACCGTCGGCCACCCACGACCAGCCATAACTACCCACAACCACCAATCCTGAAACCCACGGCAGCCCCTCCAATTGAATCGCGGCCACCAACGCCTATCGTTGATGACCGCCGCCTCTGCCACAAATCCCTCACCCACGACCACCCACAACCACCAATCCCTCCCTCACCCACGGTCACCACCTCAAACCGAATGACGACCACCAATAACGGGCGTTCGACCAACGGTGACCATTCAATGAGCCATTATCGCCTCCAATCGAACGACCATCAGACACTCCCCCTGCCTACCGCCGTAATCACGACATACCCAATCACCCCATCACGCGATCTCCGGCGAGCACAATCAGCCACTGGACAACATCATCACCACATAATCAGTGGTCCAAATCGAGGGTAAGAATGACAGGTCAGGCTAGGTGAAGAGGACGTGGGGACACGCTGGACGCCAAAGACCGCGGCGATGCTCGAGGTGGGTTCTTGGTGCACGGTGGTTGGGGACACTGAGAGAAACAGAGAAGAGAGAGAGAAGATAGAGAGAGAGAGGGGAAAGAGAGAGAAAATGGGGAAGAGAGAAATGACGTTGGGCTTAGGGGGTTGGAGCTGACTAGGATTTCATGGATGAAAAGACCATTTTGCCCTTAAAAAAGTTAACAGACGTCTGGTCAAAGGCCATTTTGACCGTCAATTGGTGTTAGATACCAAGTTTTTTAAATTTTTGGTGCTGGGTGCCAAAATTAAAACTATGGGGTGCTGGGTGCAATTGACCCCTAAGTACAGGGTGCTGGGTGAAATTAAGCCAAGTAATATACACTTGAAAATAGATGGTACGACCTTGTGGGTAAAGAAGTGGCTATGACAAAAGAAAGCCTTAAAAAGTTCTTACAATTCATGGTACAAAAGTTTGCATCCATACGAGAGGGGTAGGTTGAAAATTTTGCAGTAGCGTTGCATCCTCAACTTATAATGTAACACTATTATTTTTATTTTATTTTATTGATAAATGAACAGTGTCCAGTTCTGAATCATTGGTCCCGACCATTTAGAACATGTGATAAGGAGGAGGGATTATAAAGTCTAGGGTTTTTATATTATATTTAACGGTTCTAAATGGTCGATACCGTTAATCACAAACTATACACTATTTTCTACTTTTATGCACCTAAGTATTGTTTTCTTTTACTTTTTGAATTTATTCTTAATTTTTTTTAATTCCCACTTGCAATTTAATGTTCCGCCGGCCCAGGAAAACAGATTAAAGACCACTTTCATGGTTTCATACTCAGGGTGAATTTTGTTATCGGGTCCAATTTGTTTTTGTTAGGTCCAAAGAGATCTTTAAATTGTTGGGTCCAAATTAAATATAAAAGTTGACTTAATCCACATTCTAAAGCTAGAACAACTCAAATCGTTGTCAATAATTTTGCACCTCGACTTTGCAGGCCTTGGAGTAGATGAAGGCGATTGAACAACAAGAGGACGGTTCGTGTAAAACATAGAAAAAAAAAAGATTATTTTGATAATTGAAGGTGAAAAACAACTCTTGATAGGAGTTGTGATCGGCAGGGGCGGATCCAGAAAGTCTAATCGGGGGTGCCAAAAAATCATTAAAAAAAATTTGATGACTAACATGAAAGATTTAAGAAGGTTTAAGTTCACATAAAACATGAATAATAAAAAACATATTATAATTATCGTCACTATTAAATACATTAACTATAGAATATATTGCTTAATTTGATTACTAACAATATATTTTCACTATACATAGTGATTAAATTAATTTGATAAGGTTAGTAAAAAATAAATTACTAATTTTGTATTAAAGATGCTTACTCCTTACTATATAAATATATTACTAATGTGATTATCACTTGTATCAGTACATTAGTCACATATAAGTTAACAAATTATAAGAATCGAAACTAAAAAAAAATTTGAACTAACCTTAATCTATTCTTGTTTTTTGGCAATCTAGAAATTTAGAATTTGGGATTTGGAACAATGAAGATAGAGTAAGAAAATAACAAAGACAAAAACTATAGTAGTCGGTGGCACAAAGAGTTAAAAACACAAATAAAATGCAATATTAATAAATTAATATTACAATATAGTGATATTTTTATAAATATTTTACATTTTTTAAATATATTTATGCATTATCTAAGAAGCAATTTTGTTCATGGACCAAATAAAAATTACACTATAAAACAAATAGAGAGAAACGACAAAAGAAATCAAACTACACAAGGATACTCAGAGGAAGACCCAACGAATTAAAGCTTGTTGCAAAATTCCTTGCTGATGCAATTGAACTGAGATTCAACTCCATTGCATCAATCTTTGCAGTTGGGATTTCCTTCAATATTACTTAGTTGACCTTCCTTCCCGTAGATGTTAAGAAATTTCACAAATTTTGACCGGTCATGGGGGTGGTCCGCCCCTGGTGATCGGCATCTTAACGATACGAGGTAGTTATAATGTGTTAAAAGAATAAGAATCAAAATGGGCATTTTCGATGCAGATGGACATGGACCCTACAAGATGTTTATTGAAAAAGACATCACACAATCTTGCCTAGTTGCCTTCGATGCCAAGCAAATCTAGTCCCAAAAGTTGTAAATCAAGAAGTTGTAGGAATCTGTCAGAAAAGTAATACGTAACATTCTACTTTCTAAAACCCTAAAGAATTAACTTAACGGTCACATATCGTCAGTGCTAGATTATATTATTCGTGCATCTTTAACAGTCCATTCATAATTTGGGTCAATGTGAGCCTTTCTCTTCCCGACAGCAGATTTGGGTGTGAAAAACTCCAATCAATAAAACATTTACCATCTTTTTTGCCCGGAAAACGTCTATTAATACGAATACGAAGATAATACACCGCGAGAGATCCATATTATAACTACAAAATTATTATCAAACAAGCATTGATCACGGCTCCATGGTTAGGCAATCTTCTCCTTTTCTTTTGCTTTTGCAAGTTGGATTAGAATCAGAATAAGAAATGCTATAAGGAAGAAAGACAACAAAAAAAACCCTTTCACCAAAAACCAAAAAAAAAAAGAAAAAGAAAAGAAAAAGAAAGACAAAGGACCCTGTTACAGCCCGTCGCCCACGTGCGGCGGTGGTTTCCGCAACAAGAAAAAGTTTTCTAGAGAGAGAGTTGAAATTTCGACAAGCGACAGCAATGTGAGCGGGTCTCCCCCGTCTCTCTCTCTCTCTCTCTCGAATAACCGCCCCTTTTAAAACTGTTGGCCAAAAGGAACCATGCGGAAATTCGTAGCTGAAAGAGCCCGTAATCTCATCACCACCAGACTCTCTCTCGCTTCTTCTTCTTCTGCCGCTCCCCGACGTCACCCCGTTCCGCCCCGATTCTTCACGTCGGCTCAGCCCGGTCCACCTCCGTCGGATTCCATGTCTCCCTCCGCGGATTCACCCTCTCCCGCCGTCACTCTCGACACCATCAATCCCAAGGCCAGTTCGACCCAGCTCCCTTGATTACGCTACTCGTTTGGTTGCTGATGCCTGCTCTGTCTGCGCTTTTAATTCAATTCTTTATTCATCCTGCTGTTTTCACTATTTCATTGCCCTTCATTTCTTATGTTTTCCTATGCTTTATGTAATTTTATTAGGTTGGTGGCTGATCAGGGTCTTCTTTACACTTGCTTGCTTCTTGATTACTTTATGCTCTTTGGTTACTTGCAATCGAGCACAATCCCTTTTTAGGTGAAAACGGAGATTACTCGCTCCGTTTCATAATTTTTGTCCCCTTTTAAGTTCTTACGAGGGTCTAGGTCATGCTTCGAACATCTAATTATAACCGAACTCAAATGGGAACTACAGATCAAATGCAAATAAAATGACTGAATCTGCGGAGAGTCAAACGGGACAAATGTTATGAAATGGAGGGATTAAATTGCTAAAATTTATTGACCCGTTGAAGAGATCAGGGAGCTTCAGTCATCACGTGTGTTAACTGATCTGATATGCAATGAAGCATATACCTTGCTTTTTTATGCAGTTATGCTATAAGTTAATCCTACTTCAATGGCGAGCCATTTTATTAAAGAATAATTATGAGGAATGGGTTCTCAGTCCTAGTCCAGTCCTAGTGCTGAGTTTTTAACTCCAGGAACACTCTCTTTGACCTTCTTCACAATATTAAATGTTTCTTGCTTTTTTTTTTTTGTCCAGGTCTTGAAATGCGAATATGCTGTCCGTGGCGAGATTGTTACTTTGGCACAGGTAACATATCTAGATGCATAATTTACTAGGTTCACGAAACTACTTTTTTCATAGATGACATCTCTTAAGGATTTGACTCAATGCAGTAACTATATGCATATTCTGAACTTCATAAATCTAATTCGCATACTACATTCGTTCCTCTGACATTTCTGTGTAATGCATTGTTGAAAACAGCAATTACAACAGGAATTACTAGCAAAGCCAGGTTCTCATCCTTTTGATGAGGTATAGTTCTTTATGTCTGTTAGTCTTTCTTTTCTAGTTCATTGGAATAAATGCATACTTCTAGATTCTATGTTAGTCGAGCGAAATTTATCTTTTCTGATCCAAAGATAACAAAAACTTCTTACCCCTTTCTGCTTCGGGAAACTGGTTTGCAGTTCTCGTTATCTGAGTATATAGAAGATTGAAGATAACATTTTTTGCTTCTAGATAGAAGCACAACTTTCAAACAGGCAAAAGCATCATGATTTTGAGCAGTATTACTATATTAAGAAGTTAAGATAACTAACTTTGGCTGATGCAGAAGAAATTTTGCGTTGTGATTATTTGACTAGTCTCTATCTGTAAATAAACAATATAGCTGATTTTTCTCTTTTTAACATATTCTCTCTTTCTCTTTTCCTGTCTTTCAGCTTCTTTACTTATTCTCTCTTATCCATGGCAGATACTTTATTGCAATATTGGAAATCCTCAATCTCTTGCTCAGCAGCCAATCACTTTCTTCAGAGAGGTTTGTATGCTACAGTCATAATATAGTGAGTGGCAGAGTGCTGTAATTTGGCTTGTAATTCTGGTGATCTCTGTGTTAGGTTCTTGCGCTATGTGATCATCCAGCAATTTTGGATAGAAGTGAAACACAGGGTTTGTTCAGGTATGCAAGCTTCAGCTACAGCTGATGTTTGAGCTGTTGAGCATATGCCAGCTATAAGTAATTTGCCTCTTTAAAGATGTGTGTTCTGTTTTCTAGTTAGTTATTTATCAAGGGTTGTAAAAGTCAAGGGGACAAACAACTGGGTGCCTTGAATACACTGTTACTCAATGCCCTTGCTGTTACACTTCACAGTTTGAGAGGTCAAGGTTTTTATGCATGCAATCACAAAGGAACTGATAAGACAGTACATTATCATATAATAAGCTATCAAATTGAGAATCAACTTTTATTTTCACTATGAAAAATCTGCATCTAATACCCAAATTTCACATACTTTTTTTAACATCTTGAATCCCTAATCTTGTCCACAAAACTTAAGAAAAAGAAAAATTCCAGAAAACGAAGGCTAGGAATCAAGTCAATCAACAAAGTTACTACAAACAGTTGTTTCCGATAGTATCTTTGACTAAAAGAAAGCTACCGTGATTCTTCTTTCTTTTGCTTTCTCTATTTTTCTTTCGTTCTGTTTATCAATGTATCATGTATTTACCATTTTTTCTTTGAGTTTTGATCTCTGATTATGTTTCGTCACGAAACTTTGTACTGTGGATATCATTAAAAAACAAACCCTTTTCACCGCTGACTTTTTTCAGTGCGGATGCCATAGAACGAGCTTGGCAGATCCTGGATCAAATTCCTGGTAGAGCAACTGGTGCATATAGTCATAGTCAGGTACCAATGCTTGTTGGGAACTTCGATATGTTGACTTAACACACTGCTGATGCAGAAAAATCATGTTTTTTTTTGGTTCATTCACGTCAGGGTGTTAAGGGATTACGCGATACAATTGCTGCTGGTATTGAAGCTCGTGATGGTTATCCTGCAGATCCAGAGGATATTTTCTTGACAGATGGCGCAAGCCCAGCGGTAATCTGATTCATAACCTTCCTTTGGTATGCATATTAAAAAATGTTAGAAACTAATGGAGAATCTCAATCAGGGCTGACATTTCTTTCTTCTCTGTCCTCTTTTTTCAGGTTCATATGATGATGCAGTTACTAATAAGGTCGGAGAAGGATGGAATCCTTTGTCCCATTCCTCAGTACCCTCTATACTCTGCTTCAATCGCCCTACATGGTGGCACTCTTGTATGTTTGAATATATATGTATACAGCACTCAGTAACATAGTCAAATTGGTTGCCCTGCTCAAATATAAGTTCAGCTCATATTAGATTGAGAACCTACTTTTCTGGCTGCTTCTGCAGAAGGATTAAACTGAGCTGACTGTGTTTTCTCTTTAGGTTCCTTATTATCTCGATGAAGCAGCAGGGTGGGGACTGGAGCCTTCTGAGCTTAAAAAGCAATTAGAAGCTGCCAAGGCCAAGGGCATTACTGTTAGGGCGTTGGTTGTGATAAACCCAGGCAACCCAACAGGGCAGGTAAGCATGGACTAATTTGTAGAAGATCTATTGCGTGAAGTTCTTGTTACCTACAAAACATCAAAAGATTGCTTCAATAGAGCCTCTCTTCTTCTTTTTTCAAGTTATGCACCAGAGCTACCCTGATATACTATGCAATTACTTTGATACACCTACTATCAGGTTCTTTCTGAGGACAACCAAAGAGACATTGTTGAGTTCTGTAAGAAAGAAAGCCTGGTGCTTCTGGCAGATGAGGTGCGTAAACTTTTCAAGAACCTCAGCTTGTTGGTAGAGTTCAAAACTTGAGTAATTGTTTATGAATTTTTAATACAGTTCTCTATGGCGACCCTGGGGGAAGGTATGTTTCCTTGAAAAATGAAAACCAAGTTCAGAACATTAGGGTTTAGATACTCGGAGAATGAAATACAAATGTGCCACCATATAATACCTAGTCTTATCTTGAAATGAAATTAGGGAAAGAAAGTTTCTGTTTCTAAATCGATTTACATCGAATCCAAGGTAGTCGCCATGTGGTGCCCCTGAGTTTTATATCACAGGTTAGATATAGTTTCAGTGCAAGTTCTCTTAGGGTTTCTTATCTCCCCCAATGAGGGCCACTCTTCTCCACCCCTAGCCTTTTTCCGTCCAGATCGTGCAGCTTCCTTTATGTAACCCTTTCTCACACAAAATCTTGAAATTATACAAGATGGGTAGAGCCTTGCAGGAGTTGTTTCATCTATCGCTGTTTCTTATATGAGTTTTGGTGTGTGAACCATTTATATTCACCTATGAAGGTTGATGCTGTAGCTTTCTCCTCCTGAGACTTTCAGAGGGAGGAAGTGGGTAGGCAGTTTAAGGTTAAGAAGTACTACGGCAGAAACTTGGAATGCAATTAAAGCAAGACTAGGAAGAGATTTGAGTATGCAGCAAGTATGGATGGGCAAGAGATACCAAAGAATGATATTATTAGGAATCTTGGATCACTGTGGATGTTGTCCATAGGTCCACAATAGAGAGTAAGCATTATCAAACATACCCATCCTCGATTTGAACATAACAGTAATACGTGTTGGCAGGTGAACAAAATAGATTAGTTAATACTCATTAGCTAAGTGATAGCATGACTTCGATAGGTGTATACCAAACTTTGGCATGGCGCAAAGTACTGAGACGTTATAAAACTATACATTGAAGATGAATTAGTCAAAGAAGTCCAATGTGAAGAAAGGAAAGAAAAACCTTAAGACTTCCATGTGCTTCTCCAACAGTTCTACTGTCCTTTCTACGCCAAGTATGTCCATCTTTGTGGAAGAATGGAAGGACCCTCTTGCTAAAAGAAACAAAGATCCGCTTGTTGAAGCATCCAATCAGTACTAGAAAGCAATCCATGCAGAATTTGGGGTAGGCTTTCATTGGTAAAAGCAATACTACCTGGCTTTTGAGGGGGCTTGTCAGTAATCTGGTCAGTCTCATGATTCTTTCATATGAAGAGCACCTCTGCCAGCTTCAGCCTCCGGAGCACCTTGAACCAGATCAGGGATGTTGCATCCTGAAAGTTGGGACAAAGAAGCAGCTGCATAACTTCTCAATTATGAATTTCTTCTTGGGAATCCGCACGTAGTTATGCTTTCTACATCTTTGTGTCACTACAAAGGTGCACAAGTGACCAATCTAACTTTTTTCGCAACAAATGAGGTTGAAGGAAGCATATTGTGGTGTAGATTTAAGCATACCCTGTCATAAGTATTGAGTTTTCTGCCTTCAAATAAGGCACTTTCCCATTTATATCATCCTTAATGGCCAACATTTATGCTCAGAATATCATACCAGGAAAGTTTTGCATGAATTTTGTAACGGAAAACTATGTTACTTACGGAGAATTTACGCTGAACGCTGAAGGGGGAACTTTAGGCACTGTTCCTGCTGTTTGAACGGGAATGGGACAACTTTTAAGTAAGAGCCTTATGAAACTGCCTTAAAACTCTCGCTCTTACATATGTTAAACTATTACTTGGGAACAATTCTTGAAGCAAATAGGTCTTAACAAGTTACTTTAGACAATAGAGCGAAGCACACCATGGTAAAATAAAATTTAAATAAAGTGTTAAAAGGCCAATTTATCCCTTAAAAAGACCTTCAGGAAGAAGTTGCTTATAGAGGTCAAGATAAGTAAGATAGAGAATCGATCTTTGTACCAGTTCAATGAAGCTTATTATGCTTGCGGAAGCAATTTAGTTCTTGCAACCTTGATGAACTGAAGTACTTTTGCAAGCATAGAATGCTTCGTAGGACTATTCCCAAAGATCGAGTTCATATCTTCCTCATTTCGACCCTAGTAAGCAACATCTTCCCGAAGGTCCTTTTGATCAGTAAATCAGTCCTAATGGCGTGTCGCTCTTATCTTCTAACTATTGATTGTTAAGACCTGTTTGCGTCAACGTCTTTAGGTATTCTAGTTTTATCGCCGATTTTTCCCATTATTTTCATATCCGTAGTAGTGCGAAAAGAGGGCCCGGCTCCAAGTTGTTCAAGAATAGTGGCGTTTTTGTGAGACAGGGAGATTATTTCATTGCGTGTCCAAAGCGCAAAACACTTCCTTAAATTTACACTCTGTGCAACGTTAATTTTTCATTCTAGCTAGTAATATTTATCGTTTCTAGTACATCTGCCGCTCTTCTCCAGATTTAGATTAGTGCTCGCTAGGATGTAATTTTGAGCAAAAGTGAAGGTGTGCTTCTGGATTGTTGTGCAATTGCAATATCATCTCAAGTGGAAGGCAAGACTTTATAGGACTTCAGCAAGGCCATTACGTATGAAATGAGCGTTACTGCAACAGAAATGCTTCGGTGGATAAGTTGCTACACAAGGTGGATAGTATAAGAAACGAGGATAGTGGCAAGAAGTTGGGGTGCCACAAATTTAGGAAAAGATGTGGAACATCACTTGAGATGGTTAAGTAGTATCCAATGTTGACAGTTACGTGTCCCAGTGAGAAAGTGTGATTTGTGGCATTCTCAAATATCATGGGGTGAGGTAACTAGAAAAGACTTGATTGGTGGGAAGTTATTAGAGAATGTGGTTAGTGAGAATAGAAAAAAAGATCATGCGGCTGATGATGATGACGTGGAGTCCAAGTGTCATTGATTGATCTAGTCCATCATCTCCGAACATGATATCTTTCCTCAAGTGCTTGTTAGTATTTCATAGTCCTGCGTAATTACATCTGAGAAAGCAACGGAATTGCTCTCTGCAAGTGGTAAGTAAAGCCCATCGAGGACATTAAACACTCTAATTGGGACCAACTTCAGATCTATCCTCTTTTATGCAAAAATCATCTCTGTCAGGCATATGTGCTGGGCTGTCAGCCACCCGGTCTGCCGTTGGCTGTATTCATGCCTTTTGACTTGGGCATTTGCTGAAAAATTCACCAAACATTTAAGGGCCTATGATTATGCTCATCTGCATCAGGCCTAGCTACTAATAGCTTAAACAATATCTGGTGAAAATTTTCAGGTGTACCAGGAAAATATTTATGTGCCCAACAAGAAGTTCCACTCATTCAAGAAAATTTCACGGTCTATGGGATTTGGTGAGAAGGATATATCCTTAGTATCTTTTCAGTCAGTCTCTAAAGGTATGTTTACTCATTAAAGTTGATGAAAGATATGTTTCGCTGACAATGTAAAGTATTTTAGTCCAATGAGCTTCTATATAATTTTTGGCCTCAGGATACTATGGAGAGTGTGGGAAAAGAGGTGGTTACATGGAGGTTACTGGTTTTAGTCCTGAGATAAGGGAACAAATCTACAAAGTGGCATCTGTAAATCTTTGTTCTAATATTTCTGGTCAGATTCTTGCAAGCCTTGTAATGAACCCTCCCAAGGTCAGTTTCTGTCTTTGAATCTTTTCATTAACCTCTTTCTCTGTGTGTGTGAAGAGGGGCGTCTGTGTGTGTGTGTGTGGTGAAGAGATAGAAAGGATGGCGTCTAGATGCGCAAAATTTCGCAGTGGTTAAGTCTGTTATTTTGGCATTCTTAATTTGCTCTTAAGCTCCACTGGCAGCATTATGTGAATAAACTGTATCTCTATTTTACAAGTGCGTCTTATATGTGCAGGTTGGTGATGAATCTTATGAGTCCTATTCTGCGGAGAAAGACGGCATCCTCTCATCCCTAGCAAGACGGGCAAAGGTCAGTCAATCTCGTATTTTTGTTGGTAAATGAGAATTAGCACACTGGTTTATGGTAGCACAAAGAACATTGGTTTTAGGGAAATTCATTTGTGAATCATTTTGAAAATTAAATCCTATGTTCACCCAGTTGTGTGGAGCTCGTAGGGACTTCTTGCGAGGATGTAGTTTGATGGAGGCTTAAAAGCTCGGCTTTAAAAGTAAAAACCCATCAATTGCAACTCAGTTTAATGTAGACTGATTAGTTTGGACGATTTTGGCATGCTACCTTCCCATTGTTTTTTGCTGGACACAATGTGATTGTTTTCTTTGTCAGACTAAGTTTTGAAACGTTTCTGTTCTGATGCAGACACTTGAAGACGCACTCAACAGCTTGGAGGGTGTAACGTGCAACAAAGCAGAAGGTGCAATGTATCTTTTCCCGCGTCTTCACCTTCCCGAGAAAGCTATAAAAGCAGCAGAAGCAGCAAAAACATCCCCAGATGCGTTCTATGCTCGCCGCCTCCTTGACGCCACTGGCATTGTTGTTGTTCCTGGTTCTGGCTTTGGCCAGGTGAGTTCAATTTTGACATTGCCATTAAATTTATGTTCTCGTCATGTTAAGTGTCTTATGTGTTCAACTGAATCTAAAGAAATTACATAAACATCAACTTTCAAATTCTCTACATAATCAAGTTTCTATTCATTTAAAACGCTCTTTATCACGTTGAATCGAAATTTTTAACCAACAACGGAAAATGCTGCAACTGTTGAATGATAAATTACTGATTGGACATGTTACCTTTTGTGTAGGTTCACGGAACGTGGCATTTTAGATGCACAATATTGCCTCAAGAGGATAAAATTCCTGCTGTCGTCTCACGGTTGACAGAATTCCACAAAGGATTCATGGATGAATTCCGTGACTGAGATATCTCCCCTTGTGCATTTATATCCATACCCTGCTTCGGAAAAATCCTGAATAAAACGGAGCAGCTCAGTTTTTTTGTTCATGGGTATCTTCATTTATACCTGCTTAGAGTGACTGTTGCCATACTCCAGTGATTCAGTCTCATAGAGTCTATAAGATTCGGTTATGTTTGTCCTCCATACGTTGGGAATTTTGCAAAGCGTTTCAAGCTTATGTATTAAATGACAATTTTTATTGTCTACTTTCGGACTTACAACTGTATGTTTCCTTCTCATAGACTTTCTATAGAAGTTAGTTTCGCTGTTGTGGTTCTATAGGAACCTCTCAATGTAGAAATGTGGGAGAAGCTTCTCCTTGCAAATTCTGATCCAATGAAAGTCCATTGAAAGCCTTATACGATTCAAGCTTGGTTAATGACTTTACAATGGTAAATAATTCTAAACCAAGGGTGAGACCAAACTATACCTGCATCCACCCCCTGATTGAACACTGGACGCTGAATATGAGTGTGCCAAATTCATATTGCACGTAACATAACATTTGCAAGCTGATTTTTAAGTCCACTGCAATATCTTTGATAATAAAGGTGAGGATATGAAGATGTTTCCCTCAAGCACATGTGAATTCCATACAACAAAGAAATAAATATAACTCAGGGTTTAGCAAATTAGTACAAAAACCATGGAGGGAAAGCGACAACGCGAATCGTGATTTAAAGCTTCTCAAACTAGTCTTCTTTCTCATAGGCGACTGATGACAGCTTCCACTTCGGAAGGGGTGTACAGATGGTAAGTTGGAGCCACCTTTGCAAAATCAACATTATTTGGGGTCACCTGAAGATAATATAACCCCAGCTTTTGTTAAGGTCTACTAAGCTAGAAGAAATTTTACCACTTCTTAACATGAAAAACATTGGCTGCAGCCGGCTGCACAATATCCAAGAGCAGTTTCTTCGTTTTCTAATAATCAAGAAGTTTTCCACTAGGACTATTAGAAGATTAGAAGCTTTACCTTTTCCTCCATAACTTGCTTCAGGATGGAAAGAGCTATTGTTTCAGCTTCTTGAAGTGTTAAATCCTGCCCAAAAAAAAAAGGGGGGGGATTCATGACCAGTTTTTAAGTGAATATAAGGTGATCCATCTGAAAAGAATAATAATAAAGCTCGGGAATTTTCCTGTAGTGAAAATTGACAGACCTTGTTATATTGCTCCTGTAAAGAGCTGTCAGCACCTTCAGACCCCGAACCAATTGCCTTTCCATTGCATTGCCAGAACGTGCCAGAAGGATCGGTATAGTACCTGCATGTAACAATTTTCTCCTTTTAGCATCAACAGGCTGAAGCAACTCAATACAAGCATAGAAACTAGACACAACCTCGCGAACACCAACATTTACAAAGGAAGCAAATGCACATAGGTCAACATGCGGACAGAAATGAATGAGATAGCCGGCAAGAAGTGGCATGTTTAACTTCGCTTTTGAACAGTTCAAAACACCGCAACAGCTTTGTAAAGCTGGGAAAGGTCATGGAAGGTAAGCGCCTCAAAGCGCTGAGCACATAATGCAAAAGCTACGGCCCCAGAAGTAAAAGCGGGGGGTGGTGGGGGGGGGGGGGGTGGAGAGAGAGAGCACAGAAACCTAAACATAGAGCACGGAAATCACGTAAGTAAAGCTGATAGTAAAACCTTTACTGCCAAAACCCAAAAAATAATGTAAAACTATTAACAGCTACAAGTCAAAGCACTGAAAAAGTCAGCATCCAGAGTATTTAGCAACTAAGATTGTAATTCATGCATCTGACTACGTGTACGATTGAGTCACTAACAACCATCAGAAAAGGGGGGAAAAAACAACTCTAGCAAAAACAATACAGACAAAAGACAGTTCATATGATTCTAGGCACAAAAAACACAGCTTCGTTTATGATTCTAGGCAATTTTTACTAAAGCCAAGTGACTATGCTGAGAAGGGCAGAAGAGGAAGGGAAGGAGAAAATACTTACAAGCTGGGACCATTCTCATCATGACCAGCAATGAGAAGAGATACCCCAAAAGGTCGAGACTGCACAAGAACAAAGATATCGTACATTAAAAAAAGCATAAAACTTGGTACATGGAAGCTAAGAGCACCAAATACAGATAAACATGACTGAAGGATGTGCAAACATGTATACAAATATCGAGTAATTTTATATTCACAACGGCTTTAGAAACAAGAAATGGATTCTTAGAAGAGAAAAAGAAAAAGGTGCATGATCCCCGTAGTATTTCCTCCTGAAATATATAAAAATTAAGCCTCTTGGGGGGTTACAAATGCGTACTCGATAAGCACTTCTCTATTCCCATCTGCAGGTAGCTTTACCATTATACCCTGGGCTTCGATCGTGGCATAAAATGGATATTTCAAAATCTGAATATTCATTGCGCTTAAATTCGTCTAAAAAGGAATATTTTAAATCATATAGATTCTATCCTTTAGTATCCAACTTCATTCAAAGATAATCAGCCTCTACGCGGATACGGACATGATAAAGCCCGTACTCGATCCGTCCAATCACGATATATGTCCTATCTTTATAGATTTTGCTTGATACATCTAAATGTATGAATTATGCTTGGAATTGTACTGTTTCCAATAAGTTAGGCATTCCTTGCATGATACATAACACTACGTGCCGTACTTCTAAACTTAAATGCACAACACCTAATCTGGGTTCCTCCCTTCTTTGAATCTTATCCAGTGACGATAACTCTCCATTGCCGCAATAACCTTCTATTTGATAGGTTTTTCTTTATCGAGATAAAACTCTGTAGTTTAATCCTTCACACAGACGATGAAGCATTTTGTGAAATTTAGTTCTGATAACAAAAAATTTTCTAAATGTAACATCATTGTCACCGTTTTACAGCAATGAACAGATAAACATGACAATTGCTGAAATGCAGTTTAGGAAAGGAAAGCAGCAGCATAATACCGTCGAAGAAAGTAACAGAGTAAGAAAAGGAGTAGCAGAAAGAAGAAAGAACAAGCAGCAGGAAAGTATCAGCAGTATTAAGAAAGAAGAAGAAAGTGTCCTAATAATTTTTTCAGAATCACCCCGAAATAAGAAAGTATGTTGTCTTTTTTCGTTTAATACATGTCCGACACATTCCCTACGAGTGTCTGCTACGTGTCCCAAGAAAATAGCTAATCGTACACCTTACGGATGTGTCCAAAACGTGTCTGGAGGTGTCCAAGAGGAGTTGGGTATGTCAGGTAGTGTCTGAACCAACCCCTTTCCCTATATGAGGTGTTCGTGCTTCATAGTTCTCAAAAATCAGGCAGTTCACCAAAATGAACATTCTATGCATGGACGATAATATACTTTAACAACTATAGTTCTTCATAAGTTGAGAACACATAGAGTTCATGGTGTACGTCATGCTAGAAATAGGTGGGCCAAGTAATCATTGAGAATTCTTGCTTCTACAAACTATCGGAGGAAAGACAAGGCCAATCAAACATAGTAAGCTGTTAATCATGCTTCCAGGTCATTAAGCATTAAAATAAGGTCATGCCAAATTAAATAATAAGATTTTCACCAAGAACTGTGTTGACTTCAAAAATAGATAATTGAAGGCTGAACTTATTTGTGTTTGGGGGGGGGGAAGATAAATCAGTAGGAAGGAACAGAAGGAGAAGAAGCTGACCATAGATTCTTCATCCCCTTCACCAAATCGCAGGGCCAGGTCACACAGGGCTTGAGTTGTGGACTCAACGGTCATGGGCTCGCCATATGAGAACCTATGATTCTAACAAAGTGAAATAACAAAAATCAGCAAGCTGAAGAATGTAACTCTACTAGCTGCTAAAAATGGTAGAATCAATACCTGAGTTTCAACTCGTGCATGCTCAACAAGTGTACGAGCATCAGCAATTAATCCACTCATTGCGCAGCCAATGTGCTCATCAATTTCCATAATCTTCTCTACACTGCTGGGTTCCTAAATGAGTGTTGAAACGAAAGAATGTATCAGCATAGTGCACCCGCATTAATTTACAACTTATAGTTGAGCTCTAACAAAAAGTAAATCTTTCGATAAAGTAACACAGTGGCACAGTAACGTAATTAAACCAAATATGACAAATAGTGAGACCAAAATATTATAGTTACATTATGCTCTGATGAACATAAAAATGCTTACGCTATAATATACCTGCCATCCTAGAACCAGAACATATATGCGGTCACCGCTATTTGCTGCAGCTAACACAACACTAAGTAATATTCCTTATTCCCTTGTTTCAGTCAATGACCAAATGCAAGTCGGGCATGAAAATCTGATCTTGATAGTCTATTTTGTTTTCTTCTTATATTTTGCACTTTCTTTCTTTTTACCTTTTCTCTTCTTCCTTTTCTATTTAAGAGGGGTGGCGAGGGTGGAGATGGTGGGGAGCTCATGGAAAGTGAGTTAAGTCACCTCCTGCTGCGCTAGTGTATTAACATAACTGTATTATAACATAACTGTACATCTGATAGGGCCTTGGTGATGCCACTATCTAGGTTTAGTAAGTCTTTCCCTTTTTTGTTAGGAGCAAATATTGTATGGCAGCAATATTAACTCTAGTTCATCACATGCTTGGTGATCCGCAGCCACAATTTGCGGAATTAGAAGAGTGATCTGTCCGCTATTTATGCAACAACCTATTTGTGCATGCGGCAGCAATCAGCATCATCTTCTGAATAATTATGGAAGATTTTCAGAAGTGAAAAAGTTAAAGAGTGCTCCAACAAGAGATTCAGAGTATAACCCTTGTTGTGGCAGTAATGACCTGCATAAATGTTTTTACAGCTCCTCGGTGCATAATGTAAGATCAGACAGCGATCTCTCATATTTCCATCTGCAGGATGATGTTCTAAGTTCTAACTGAATAACCATGTGTTCAGCACCATTAAGTTCAAGCCTTTCAAGCCATTTCCTCCATCATAGAGTTGCTCCAAATGTTTTCTCTCAAGGGTAGGGGAGCATGCGCTTTGGAAGGTACAATGAGGGGTTTTCTTAACTTTCTTTTCTGTGCTGGTTACTAGCTTCTTTGATGCCAATATAACATAACGAAGTACAACTTGGAACTCAACAACGATGCTAAATAGTGCCACCTTAGCTAGTCGGAGGGCCATTGTGTCTGTCTGAGTTCTCTTGCTGCATCACAACTTGCATCTTGTGCCATTATTTTCATCCTCGCTTTCTCTTCTCTCTTGCCTAAACGGATAAATGTTTTAAAACTCTTCTCTTCTACTCCCTCCATACTTTTCTTATAATCATTTCCTCTCTTAGATTACAGAAACAACCACTTAGCTAATCCCGTATTCAAAGAAGTATAAGGATTTCTACGAATTCACAGAAGTGCAGCATCTGAAGGCTATAGTAGTAACACAGGAAGGATGTCAC